>OY796880.1:34418737-35105151 GCA_963680785.1 Diplosoma virens
AGTAAGCCTCGTCAAGGTTAAGACACTGGTGGTTGATTTTTAACCACTACAAATTGGCTCATTTCTGCTGCCTGTCTAGTCCCTATTGGATGGAGCTCTTGCTTTATCTGGTAAGAAAAGACTCGTCTCTAGCTTCTCGGGAAAGTTAATTTTTCAGTTTACTCCCGAACTAGATGATCAAAATCTTGCTTCTCGGGGGCGACATACACCCAAATTCTGGACCACAAACATACAAATAGGTTTGTGACATTTGTCTCAAACCCATCATTAAACATCAAACATCTATTTTATGTAACTGCACAAAGCACTGGGTGTATTTAAAATGATCTCAAAACAGCAAGTCGTGGTACTGCACACTTCACAGCAGTTTTAACCACAGAACACAAGCAATCACAACATCACCAAAGAACTTTCTCAAAGCCCTGCAACTTAATGAACATGGCATCCGCAACACGACAGATGAAATAAAACTACTCATTAAAAATACACAAGCAGATGTCATAACAATATAAAATACAAAACTCAATCAATCCCACAAAACACCAAACGTTCCTCACTTATAAAGCTAAGCAAGTTTAGACAATATTTTTCATTTTTTTAAATTTTATCTCTATATTTATCCTACTGACTCGCAGAAAAGCGACGGCGGCACTATACATACGGAAAGCAATTACCCCGACCTGCTTCCGAAGATGTCAAAATATCGCTGTCCGGTTGAAATTTTTTATTATTTTGTTTTTTTTAGGTTTTTGAAATACGACTAAAATTTAGAACTACTTGCCACCGCTATGCAAGAAAGTGTCATTAAGTGTCTTTCCCAAGGACACAACTAATGGCGCAAGTAGGTTTTGAATCGAGATCGTGTCGATCACAATCACGGCGCTCTAACCACTCGATTATGTGCCGTCACCCGCAAAATACACGCAAAATTTTAGAAATTACCAGCAAACCACAAAGCTATGAACATTAGTATAAAGAATTTATTGGCTTTTTTGTGAATTTTAAATTATTGTTCAAGTTGTAATGCATTTCAATCTGGTGAAAAAAGTTGTAGCGGTAGCTTGATTATAGACAGCAGAAATAGGTCGTACATTCTTCGACTTTAGAGTACTGGCCACCTGGCCGCCTGGCCGGGACATTGGTTAATTTATTTTGCATTTAAGTTCAAGGGTGTTACTCCCTACGTGCGGGATGTGCGGCGCACATCCTGTAATTTTTCACAATTAGCCTAATTGTAAAACATATTTCCTTAAATTTCAAATCAAATAAGCCTATATTAATAATTTTTTTGGAATGGAATAAATTTTCGTTAACCATAATGTTGCAATATTAACCAACACAACTAAATTCACAAAAATAGCTTATTTTTCGAACAGTTTTAGCTTCCTAAGTCCTTTTCAAGAAAAACATACACTTAAAATAAATTTTAATATAAATTCGTAAAAACTAAATAATTCATTTTCTTAGTTTTCATGCGTTATTGTTAAAATTGTTTTTAAGTTTAAGTTTTCCTTTAAAAGGTTTTAGGAAGCCGAAAATTTTTCAATATGAAATTTCTTTTAATGCACATATGTACACTAATATGATGACTTTATAGTAGTATGGAGTAAAACACATGGCCGCACCAGGCTTCTCTTAAGAAACGTCATGAAATTGTTTCCCTCCTGAATAAAAATCGGCCCCCTATTTATAATAGCACCATGACAGCTTAAAAAGTTGTTCAGTTCAAGTTAAAATATTTTTTTGGCAATCACTTGCATGGAACTTAATAAAATTCTAAAATTTATTTTTAATTATAGGTCTGAAATTCAAACCGAAAAAAAACATGAAAAAAAAAAATTCTTCCCTTTAAAGTGCCGATCTTGTAGACTTCAGTTGAATAAATCTTCTAACCATGCATTAAAATCAATATAATGTTCCCTGATAGACATTTCTATGTGGGCCAGATCACAATTTTATCGGGCAATACAGATCTATCAGACCTGGTTTAGATCTATTAAAACATTGGGCTTGCTAAACGGGCCCTGATCTTAAGTTAATGATCTGGACCTGATGTTAATGCCTGATCGGGGCCAGTTTAGCACACCAGACCATTTATCAGATCGAATCCCGATCTGAAACGTATGATCGCGACCTGATGTGAATGCTAGATCGGGACCAGTTTAGCACGCCAGATCATTTACCAGATCGAATTCCGATCTGGAACGTGTGATCGGATGTTGTGTTTGGTGCTCAGAAAAGAATATTCAAAAAATATATATATATTACAAAAAATAATTGTATACAGTACTTACACTTCTTAATTTTTTTTATAAGCTACTAAATTATAATTATTTTTTATCTTATAGAAACTATAGAAACTGTAGAAACTATTTTTTTATTTACGTTAACGTGCTCCATCTTTACTTTTAACCGCCATCCAGTAATGCAAAATGATACTAACAGTTTGTTTCATCAAATAATATTTTTTTATTATATTTTTCGGAAATATATTTAAATCAAAGCTTTTACAATTAATTCTTCAAATAGAACCAAAAAAAATCATTCTTGATATATTACTAAACAGAAGCTTTTACTAATAAATGACAAAACACGAAGCTAAATTCTTACAGATAAATATTAGCCTATTTTTAAAAAGATATATTTACCACAGTTTCTTGAAATTGTTTTTTTAAACAATTTTTTTCAAATTCTTGAAGGTCTTCTCAAGTTTGCAAGGGAAGAAAGTCAATAAAATCACGGTTGGTTTCGTTTTTTCTTTTGGTTGATTAAGATTGTTATAATGTTTAATTTCCATTTTTATTTCTTCCATCACTCGAAAAATTTTTTCTATAATATTAAAACAATTATTCGTTGATTGTAATTATTTGACAGCAATCATAAACAGCAAAAGTGGTTTTCTTTTACGCTCGCAATTAATTTTTTCAGCATTTAGACATTAAAAAAATACCAATCTTAAGCTGTCACGCACGCACAAAGGATAATTAATCCAGCAAGTAATAATGACATTACACTAAAATAAGTTTAGGCCGTGAGATTTGAATTTAGATTGAGCTGCCAAAAGTAATTTTATGGTAAAAAAAGTAACCTTTCTGTCAGTGTTGCTTTCTACAAAGATATTATTAAAAAATGTTTATAGGCTACTTGCCAAAATCGTATATTTTTCCTCTTACCCAATATTGGTTCCAAAGCAGATATAGTAATGGCGGTTTCATTTTTGTTTGACAATCTTTTCTGTTGTTTTTCATTACCTAAAACGATGAGACTAATCAGTTGAATGTATCGTCTTTTTTAGCTTGCATTGCAAAAAATTGCGTGGTGTACGTATCGGGCTACCCAACAATGCATTTTGTTTATGAAATAACTTACGAATATAAATGATAAAAGTTACTACGTCACTATAGCATATTATCAAAAAATTCTTTTTTTACAAATGATTTTTTGAATGTGTTCTTTATAATCAACCTGTTATGGTTTGTTAAAGCTTAATAATTGCCATAAAAGTTCTTCTGCTTTTATTTTTTGATGTACCAGTACACTTTTTTTCTTACCTAAAAGATTTGAGTTAAACGAATGTTTTATAGTGCATCTCATGCTTCTATTCACTTGATAAAAGTACCTAGACCGAAGCTTACATCAGGTAATAAGAATTACTCATGCATTAACCGCAAACTTACCATCACTTCCTATAGTCAGCGGAGGAGATGGCAAAGACAGTTGTTTTGAAACATCTTTCCCTGTAGTTTGGATTGATTTTCTATTTTTTTTTATCAGACCAAGTGATTCTGGTGAAGAATCTGAACTCCAAATATCGCGATGCTTTCTAAAAAAAAATTAGTAAATAAATCACTACATGTACTTTTTGAAAAAAGTATTGACAAATTAAAAACCGTTATTTTGAAATCTATATCATTATTTATATTGACTACATCACTGTAAGAAATTATTTATATTGACGAATAAAGTTGCAAATTGCCGTAAAAAAAATTCGGTTCAATTGCTTTCAATTACAGTGATCATTATTTAAAACTTTTACGCAAATGGTTTTCTATCCAAGAATTTCACTTCATCTCTATATTTATCCTCCTGACTCGCAGGAAAGCGACGGAGGCACTAAGACACAGGGCAAGCTATTAACCCGACCTGCTTCCGAACATGCCGAAATATTGCAGTCCGGTTTAAAATTTTCATTTGGTTTTTTAGTTTTATAGAAATATGACTAAAATTTAGAAATGCTTCCCAAGACCACCAAGCAGGTGTCTTTTCCAAGGACACAACAGAAAGGCGCGAGTAGGTTTTGAACTGAGACTATGTTGATCACAATTACGGCACTCTAACCACTCGAGCACGCTGCCGACAAGAGATTGTTGTCAACGACATCGGTTCTAACAAAAATGAAGAGCCATGCAATCAATTGCAGGTTGGCGACGTTAAACTTTTATTCCTAGAAATAAAAAATGGCGAATGACTAAAAAAGTCGATATCATCATTAAACCGCAATGTTTTGCGGAGTCGCCGCTCTAGGCACCCCTAAAAAATGCCCCTCCCCCAATACAATTTGTTTTATAGGGTGCAAGTTTAGCAGCTAGTTTGAAAAGAATAGTACGTAATATCCAAATACTGGGTAACACTACTGGCAAAATCGTAGTTTAGGTAAGTAATAAATTTGGTCTCAGACGCTTCCAATTTTTTAGTTCGAAAGAATTTAAGTTTTTTTCCCCTTTCGTTCCCATTGACGCCATTTGAAATCATTTTCTCTTTAGGGTTGCAGCACAAATAGGATGGGAAGAAGTAATAATTACTGTTTGCAACGATGACGTCGCCGCCAGTGAAGCGTATGATTTATAATTCAGAAAAAAAAGGGACGAGCAACTTCGACGAAACACTTGCTGTTTTAACATCTGCTTTTGAAATAACATATTCAACTAAAATCCGGCTTTCGACAATTACATTATTTCTAAAAACTTACTTGATGGATAGTTTTCGTATAGGCCTATATTCTTTACTTCATAAAGCTTTATCAATATTTGTCTCATACAGAAAAACTTTCTTTATAATTCTGACCTGATTAGCT
Source organism: Diplosoma virens (assembly GCA_963680785.1). Taxonomy (NCBI): domain Eukaryota; kingdom Metazoa; phylum Chordata; class Ascidiacea; order Aplousobranchia; family Didemnidae; genus Diplosoma; species Diplosoma virens. Next base: position 34,423,812 of record OY796880.1, read on the forward strand.
AAAATTTTTTTCCGATATTTTGCTACTTATTTTTTACAGTTTTGTTTGGGGTTTTTAAATGCTTTTTAACTGATTATTAATTCTGATTTCAACAACGCACAGCGCTATATAACCAGAGGTGCACATTTGCTCGGGCATTATTACGAAAACAATAAACAACAAAGGTTTTTTAAGAGGTTTTAGCCCAGAAAATTAGGCCGAGTTTGTTTTTCTATTCACCTAAGTGACGTCAGACGATCTAATATAGTGACACCCAACTCTTAGAACATTTTTGCGGATTTGGTCCTTTTCTTTCGCCATTCATCTTTGTAACGTCATTATGTCACAAAGTTTCAGTTTATTACAACAATTTTCTTCGCTAATTTTTATGCAAATTTAAAACAAAAAGTCAGATAACTCAAGGCTGGAAAAATCTATGCTATAAGGCTATGTTCAAAATTTGTAAGTCAGAATAAATTTTAGGGGATTCAATCGACATTAGTGTAAAAAGATTTTAGCTACATAACGCCAATTTGAGTCAGTGAGAGCCTTTGGCTCCCATAGACTCCGATTGGAGTCATAATAAAAAACTAATAATAATAATAAGGTACATACGAGGTAGAAAAAAAAGAAGTTTCTCATGTCTAATTATAATTCACAGAGCATGTGCATGTGGTCCAAACGAATTATTATTTGTATTTGTTCACTTCGTTTACCAATGCTGTAATGGCGCGTAAAACATTATTTCAGTTGGCGCTTATAATCTCATAGACGTCCTGTACTAACCACGTTTTCAATTCTACAGTCAAAGTATTTCTTTATTAACAATCTCTTTTCAATGCGTTCTCTGGGGCTCAGCAACCTCAGAATTTTATTGATACAGTTTAATTGGAAAAAAAAATTTAACAATTGATCGTTGGAATTTAAAATTGTAATCTTGTAATTAATAGAAGTAATTAAAGGAATATTGGCTGAATTTATTACAAGTTACGAGTAAGCAAGGTAGTTAGACTGTATTGATTAGCTGTATCTTCCATTCAGTGCAGCTGCTTTTGACAACCTAGTTTCTGTGGCTGGCCCAGACTCTTCTGACGTCAGGAACAGCATGGTTTGCAAATTTTTATTGTCAAAAAGGAATGGCTTGGTAATCAAAGAGTTAATTGAAGGCTTTGAGCACATGCAGAATTCGAGCTAGGTAGCTACCTGTATTTTTTAGTCAGTCTAGAAAAGAAGAGATACAAACGTGAACCAGCAAATGTATTGATATTAAAAAACTAATCATTGTTGAGAAGTCACGCAACGTCGATTGATTGACGAATTGCAATTATTTAAGATGTCACGCGTTAGCGTTTAAACCAAAAAGGTGGAAAACTTGATTGTGTGGGCCGCAATAAACTCTTCGACTTTGTTGACTTAAAAAAAAGTAATAAATTGACAGACCAGGTTTTTTATATGTTTCGTCATGTGAAGACTTTTTTTTATCTTTAAGTTCCATTAAACAAGTAGGCTCCTACAAAGTCGAGCGTAGACCAAAAAAGTCTTCACATAACGAGCAAGATAAAAGGTGTGGTTTGTCTATTCACCAGTTGATGTTTTTCTATTGGGACAATATTCAATTTTCTTTCTGGTGAACCAAGATTTCTGTTATCAAGTAAAGGTTACTAGTAAAACTCAAAAGCTCGATGCAGGAAATAAGACATGGAAGCAAATTTTTTTACATTAAACTTCAATAAATGATAGTTTTTTTCCATAGGCCAGTGGTTTTTAACCTTTTTTCCGGAAATAGAGAGCAAAAATTTGGCAATCCAATCTTTTTTACAGACTTTATTGCAAGCATAAAAAGTGAACTAAACACAAGACAATTTAACCTTTCGTCTCGGATTTCTTGATTTTTTTTCCAAAAAGAAGTGATCTCTAGAAAAAGTCTTTTTTGAATTTATCTCGAATCTTTAAATCGGTGGAACTACTATTGAATCACAACAAAATTGATTTAATTATTAAACAACTGCAGTCGTCGGCAACTCAATCAAATTAAGGAGATAACAGAATGGCGAGAGTAAGAGTTGAACCAAGGTTATATCGATCGTGATCGTCATTAAATCTACGTTTTCAAGTACTCGGGCACGCTGCCGTCTGTTGCGTTTATTTTTGAGTTTTACTTATGCGGGCTACTTAAAAACTAATTGGGCTACGCTTATGCTTTAAAAAAGAACATTGCGTTTTACATAACTTTAAAATCGCATTGCGCAAGTTGCGCTGCGCTCTACTAATTTGAAAAACTCCTTGCGAATTTGCTCTGCGCTTTCTTGAAGTAAGAAAAATACCCACCTCCGCATTAGGGCTCGTTTCTACTCGAATCTAAGCAAGCGCTAAGCGAAGCAAAAAAGTCAATAAAAGAAACGAAGAATAATCTTTTCCACGCTCGTAGTGGAAACGGGCCTTAATTAATTCCAAAAGAGTTTCTTTTCGCTAAAAGTCGTTCTAAACCAGTGGTTTTCAACCGGGGTTCCGTCAGAACAGAACAGTTCAGGGGTTCTGCGAGATGAACTTCGTGTGTGTCTATCAAAAACACGACCCAATTTTAAGGAGTTTTGCAAGAAACATTAGGCTCAAGTTTTTCATTGAATTTTTTACGAGAATACATGTAATTTTTTACAGTTTGTATTAATAATTTCAGAGACCGATTCCAAGTGAAGACCTTTTTTTTTTTTAGAGAACACCCTGATTTTGGGATGAAAATAGGAATTTCGGAGACCGATTTCAAGTGAAGACCTTTTTTTTTTAGAGAACACCCTGATTTTGGGACGAAAATAGATGTTTTTAGCGGGTTACGGTCCGGAAACTCGAATAATTTTTAAAAGTGGCCACAAGAGTGCAGAAGTTGGACCATCCTGGCATAGGACAATCAAATTATCGCACAGGGGCTCCTCAAGCCTCTGGAATGTTTCATTGGGGTTCCGCTCCACCAAAAAGGTTGAAAACCACTGTTCTAAACAATCTTTAAATGTATTAGAAATTGGCAATTAAACCTACTAAAACTAAAAAACAAAGAAAAAAGTTTTGGTAACTTCCGAAAAGAAAAGTTTTAAGCCACGGGGTTCAAACTATATTGTTAGATTTATAACGTTTTTCAGTTTATCGAAGTTTTTCTCCCAAAGAAGACAACTTCTCCAAAGATGTAAAGTTTATTTTTTCTCTAGTTTAGTGAGTGTGACTTTTGATTTTCTCCTTCAAAAAAGCAAGGTTGTAAATTTTTTTGAAGAAGCAAAGTTGTAACTTCTTTTATTCCAGAAAGGAAAGTTGTATTTTTTCCTCTAGTTTAGCACGGGTAGGCCCTATCGTTTTTAATTTTCAATATTCTTTTAAATATCCAACTTTTCTCATGAATGTTGCAGTGCAAAAGAAATAACTTTTTAAAACGTTTTTTTAATCTAGTAGCAGTTTTTTGTTATTTTTCATTGTGTTTACTTTGTTTTTGTCACCCACCCAGGGTTTAGAATAATTTTTAATGTACCAGGGTGTTTCAAAAAATTTGACATAATTTGACATGTTAATATTACAGAAACTACATAGTCGAATCAAATGAAATTCAATAGGTTTAATGCTGACCAAAATAAGATTTATTCCTGTGAATTTGAATAAGAAATTCAAATAAGGCACCTGAATTTCATGAAAGGTTTTTACAAATGTTCAATATGCATACCGCCTGCGACACGGCACACGTGAAGTCGGTACTCCGGGTCCTTCTAAATATGCTGCAGCATGTCTTGGGTAACAGTCTCCAGTGCGGTGGTGTTTCTTTGTTAACTAACTGTTTCGCACGAGAGTTAAACTGGAGACTGTTCCCCAAAACATGCTGCAGCATGTTTAGGAGGAGCCGGAGTACCGACTTCACGTGTGCCGTGTCCAGGCGGTATGCATATTGAACATTTGTAAATCTTTCATGAAATTCAGGTGCCTTTGAATTTCTTATTCAAATCTATAGGAATAAATCTTGTTTTGGTCAACATTAAACCTGTTGAATTTTATTTGATTCGACTATGTAGTTTCTGTAATATTTACATGTCAAATGATGTCAAATTTTGTAAGCACCTTGTATTTACTTCATTTTTTAATTGTGTTCACTTTTTTCCATGCAACCTGCGAATTTTTGGGTGTATTTGCTTTGTCGTTTTTTGTAATTTTCTGCTTTGACATTGCTTGAAGTCTGATATTGTAATTATCTTTTTAAGAAAAATTTTAAAACAATTTTTACACTGTAGCTCGCGGTAATTTGGCTTTTAAAATTCATTTTAGTCCAATGTTACATAACTTAAATTAAAATCAAAACTAAATAGACGACCAAACTATTTTGTAACTGTATTATTGTAAGAAAATTTTGTTAATTTAATTTACAAATACTAACCATTTATGTGTCTGTGTCAACATGTTTTGTAGAAATGAGTAGAATAATTACAATTCTTGTTTCAAATGATATTGTCTTATTTGTTTAATATATTGTTTCTTCAAAAAAATATTGTTTTTACAGAAAATGTTCACACAGACACATAAATGGTTAGTAAATGTAAATTCAATAAACAAAATCTGCCTACCATAATACAGTTACAAAATAGTTTGGTCGTCTACTAATATTCCTTTTAATTTAAAATATGCAACATTGACTTATATAAATTTTAAAAACAAACCTACCTCGAGCTACAGTGTAAAAATTAGAAAAATTTTTTTAAAAAGTTAGCTACAGCATCAGACAGCAGGCAAAGTTACTACTACAGCATCTGCATCAGACTAGCCTAATAAGTGCAAGAAATTAGTTTTCATTACATAGCCAACAGATTGAAAAATTTAAACTAATTTTATAGTCATTAGTTTTATGGCAAGCAAGAAATTTACCGTAGAAAGATGAATAGGGAATCACTTCTAAGAAATAAGCCAAGCGTTTCATGACTTGGATGTATTTATTTATTTTTTTTTACTTTATCTCTATATTTATCCTCCTGACTCGCAGGAAAGCGACGGAGGCGCTATACATAGGGTAAGCAATTACCCCGACCTGCTTCCGGAGATGCCAAGATATTGCTGTCCGCTAGTAATTTAGTAGAGATATTACTGTAATTTAGAACTGCTTGTCAAGACCACCAAGCAGGGGAAAAGTGCCGTAAAGTGTCTTTCCCAAGGACACAACAGAGTGGTGCAAGTGGGTTTTGAACCAAGACCATGTTGATCATCAGTCCGGTGCTTTAACCACTCGCCATGTTAAAACAAAAAAAATGAAGCCAAAGCTTGTTTGACTTAGCAACAGTAGACATGTCCGCTAGGGGACTGGAAAAAGGTTTATTTCATAAGAATGGGAGTTTTTGAGTGGATTTAAGGGCGCAAAAAACAAGCCTGGCTGAAGTATTTTGCACTCTTTGCAACCGTGACAGTTTAAAGCAGGGCGTCGAACCATTTAAAATAACGTTCCGGTCAGGTTCAGGTTCAGGTTCAGGAAATTTTATTTTTAATGGTTCAGTTCCGTTTCAGGTTCAGCAGATTTTATTTTTTTGGGTTCAGTTTCGGTTCAGGTTTGGCAAAATTTGTTTTTAAAAGTTCAAATCCGTTTCAGCTCCGGTTCGGGTTTAAAAAACAACCAGCGGTTAATACGATTTTCGATTCATGTTTGGTTTAATCCATATAATTTTATAAAAAAATTTATATCTAGTTTTGCAAGCGTATAAACCAAAGACATGGTCGTAGATCGTGATCATAGACGCACATGACCAAAGGATTTGGGAAAGGGGAGCGAAGCAATTTTGCCCGCATCATGGTTTTACGATTTTACCAAGAAGCCCAAACGTAACAAACATAGTTGAGCAGAACGCATTAACTTCGTTATGTTTTCGAAATCTTTTTGGCGCCAAAAAATCAATTTATGCGTTGAAATAATTAATTTTACCCCAAAAAAGACAATTGTATGATTGAACCTTGTATACTGCACATTAAAATGAATTAATACAGGGTGGGGCAAAAAAACCTCCAACATTTTAAAGTCTTGCTATGGCAATGCTGCTGCAGTTAGTCACCTAGTTTAAGTGAATTTATGTTGTTAATGAACTGCCATTTTGTTTTCTAGAGTGAGGGATTTGAATAACGAGTGATTTATTAAAATTTTGTTTAAATAACTAGAGAATTATTAAAAATATTTTGAAAATTTTTGATGTCTAGATATGCTTGGACAAGTAAGCACCTTGCATTTACTGTGGAAAATTTTCTCACTAACGGAGAATCTATAACTGCAACCTTAAGAAATTTCAGAAACCATTTTTAACTGCCATTTGCAAAACAATAAATGAAATTTCATAAGAAATGACTTAGAGGGTAATGGAAAACTTCAGAAAACGCTTACAGCAGTGTATCGCAGCTCCAGGGCGCCATCTTGAGGACGTTATTAGAAAAAATAGTTTACACAAAATGGCAATCATATAGCGTTGTAAGTATGTAATAAAAATTTAATAAAGGCTTTTCTTGTCTATTTTTTCAAAAAATGAAATGTGGAGGTTTTTTTGCCCCACCCTGTATTTGGATGTAAAATAACTTCCTTTTTTTTGAGAAACATTTGTGTAGGTGCATTTTTGCTTTGAAAAACATATTTGTTGTCCGAAAAATTAGAAATTAGATTGTTCTTGGATTTTTTTGTTGGTGAACAGGTTAAATATCGACGTTGTCCTTATTTTCTTTCAATTTGTAACGCTGTATTTGTAGCCAAATGATATTTCATGGGCGTCAACTGACATACTTGGAGGCTAAAATTTTTAAAGTGGAGGTATTTGTGATAAGCATGTACATTGTAAATTTGAAAACAACCCTAGGGGTGGAATTTGCTTACATTTGGGGTGATCCATTCGAGGATGGGATTTTCCATTTCACGATGCAAATAGACAACCCTAGGGATGAAATTTTAAAGGTGGTTTTTTCCATACTTAATGATTTTTACATTTCCATCCTATTGTATCATGGTATATACCATCTCTAAATTGAACAAACTTGAAATGGTCGAAAAGTTTATTTACATAGCAACAGGGCGATTAAACAAACATCAAACAACATTTAAAAAACACAACAAAAAACAAAATTTTAACGGCCGTTCTTAAAGTAAAGAGTTAATCATTTTTTAACACTCATATTTGTTGTTTTTTTAGAAATATTTAAAAGATAACTCAAAAATTGAAGAGAACTTGCAAGTGCTTCTAGAAATTTGATATTAAAATCCAGTATGAGGTTATTATTATTATTAAAGCATCTTCAAAAGTTGTGCAATTGCACAACCAACACCTTTGTGTCAATACGTAAATTGATATGGCATGGTCGGTAGCCACAACACAAGGATAGGGTGTTGTCACGGAGGTTTCATTCTGCAAATTATTCGAATAATTATTGATACGAAATATCAAGGAAAGTTATATAGATAAACATTAATATACCCAGTCAGAATATTGGATAAACATGTCCAACTTGCTATTAAATAGAAGTGGTACAAGGCACAAAGCTGAAGCAATTTCTAAAACAGAATTTATATTCAACAATGTTAGAAGTCCTTTAACAAAAATCTATTACCCTTTTCAGCAAAGTCAAATTGATGATTTTGTTTAACTGGTCAAATTGCGATACATAAACTCATTAATAAAATCAATTGAACTTCAATGGGCCGAATATTAAATATGGAAATTAAAAACTAAAGCTTAACTAATTCTTAAATAAAAATCGATTTCGACCTATAAAGATCATCATCAGTTCGTGTAAAACTCAAAAAAATTTTTTTTAATTAAAAAAAAATTACTTATACTAAACGGGTCCTGACTTGAAGACACAAAGTAAAGCCGCAATAAAACTGCAAGGCAAGCGACACAACAGCTGACATCATGATTATCAATCACCTAACGAAGATCAAAAAACGAACACTGTAAAAAGTTGTAGTGAAATCAAATACCGCAAACTCCCGCTAAGATCCAAAGCGTTGTCGTCGTCGTCGTTTGAAGAGTATCCACTCCAGGTCAGACACAAACAGAACTGGGGCCGAGGGCTTATCCTTTTACTACCCCAGACTGCTGCACTGCCTGAATCAGATGCTGGCAGTGGTGTTATTAAGCCAGCATCGAGTTTTGTCATCCAAAACCGTCAGACCTTGTGTTCCATGTGGTGCCCGATGTATAGGGCACGCTGTTAGTACATGGTCTGCGGTTTGCTCAGAGGCGCCACACTTGCAATTCGATGAAGGAGCGAGACCCCATTCGTGCATGGACAAATGGAATCGCCCAACACCAGTCCGCAGGCGGTTGAGCTTAACCCAAGCTGCTCGGGGTAAGCCCATCCCAACAGGCCTGGCACCGGTTCCGGGCACAAAAGCACGGAGCCTGGAAGCATTTTCACAATACTCCGTTTTCCATTTGTGATTTGTCCATTCAGAAGCGCGGATGTCAAGTCTGGCAAGGTTGTCCAAGAGATTCCGCGCAGCTAGCACAAACGGGGTCTGGATCTTAGTCTCACTTGGCGAGTATCTGAGGACCCACTTAAGAGACCATACAAGATATGATCGGGTTCCAGAGATCCACGATGAGCCAAGGAGAGTGTCGCTCTCATTCGGCGAAGCTCAGCTGGCTGTATGCCTGAGAGTACACTAGTACAGGTAGGTGGTCCGTTGGAGTGGGACGCAGGCATCCAGTAACTATGTGCAAGGCGTCATTCAAGACACTGTCGATGAGGCGAGTGTGAGCACTGCGACACCAGACTGCGCACAGTGCTCAGCTGTTGAGTAGACTAGAGATAAGGTGGCTATGCGTAGTGATTTAGCACCAGCACCCCATCCCGAGCCCACGAGTCGCCTCAGCAGTGTGACGCGCGAGGATAGTATTTTGCGCAATGCCACTAAATGGTGACGAAACGTGAGCGATCTGTCCAGTTTTACCCCAAGATAAGTAGGGGTTCGACAGAACGGTAAAAGTCTACCATTGTTGTAGACCTTTAGCTCACGTTTGGCCTCTCGGTTATCCAAAGCGTTGATTGAAAAATCAAAAAAGCCTCTGTAGTTTCCTCTCAGTCTGTGCGCTTTGAAGGATAGTAAACAAATAAACGGGTTAAGGCTCAATCACAGTAATAAGACAGAAAAATTCTATTAATATTAATTTTAGCATTCAAATAATTAATCCATCTATTTTCACACTAATCCAATAAAGTTTTATCCAGTTGTTCTACAAATATAACCACAAAGCATTCTGTGACATCAGGTTTAGCATTAAGAACGTCGAAATAAAGTTTATAAAAATGTTCAAGGAGGACAGCTCGGTCATTGTCATCCTTGACGTTAAATTTGTTGCAGAATGAGCGGTGGTTATTTCATCAGGTAGAAAATTTATTTTTTGTTTGTTGTCCGTATTGCATTTTACAAAGTTTATACTTAGCCAAGTAAATACCATAATTTTTGCAAGTAAGATGTTGTTTTGAATTAATCAAATTACTTGCAAAAATTTGAATTCAATTTAAAATAACATCTTTAAATTTCAATCTAAATTTAATACGTATACCGAAACGGCGCCTGCAATAAAATGCTAATTGGTTTAATCTGCCTACAATAACAAATCTAGAAATAAACAAGTGAACTTTGAAAAAAATTAAGCATGCTAAATTCCACCCAAGGATGTTTTTTGTTTGTGCCAACACAAATGATGGAAACAACCATCTATAGCAGGGATGGCGAACCACTGACCCGCGGGTCACGTTGTGACCCATTAGTTGAAATTCAATGGCCCACCTGATGTTCTAAAATTTCTGAAATTTTTAGTCTGCAACATTTATTTAGGACGGATTAGACCAGGGGCGTCCAACCCGTAGCTCGCGCAGTATTTTTGAAGCCCTCTGTCCTGTCCCAATTTTGGAAGCAATCGAAGACAGATTTGCTGTGAAGACCCCTTTTTTCTCGTTTTTTATCAAATTTTAGAAGTCACTGTGATTTCGGGACAAAAAGTGAGGGATCTGAGACTGATTTCAGGTGAGGACCTTTTTATTTTTTTTAGAGAACACTTTGATTTTGGGAGAAAAATATGCAAGCCCAGATCAGACCTCTTTTTTTTCTCAGACTACATCAATTTTTGAAAATTCTTGCCTCGGGCCCCTAAATTGGAATATCCACCACTGTTTTTAAGTAATGACTTTTTTTTAGAGATCGCCTTGAATATAGGACGAAAATTGGTCTTGAATAAACCCAATTTTATGACCCGGTTTTGGCATGCTAATTGCATGACTAGTCTCAAAGTTCACCGCACGCCACTGATATCCACCATTGGTGAAGAGTTTTTTTTAGTCTTCGACTTTTTTTAGCGAGTGACCCAATTAATGTAAGTTTTAAAAAACTATCATTTTTTGACCCGCCCTATAAAAAAGGTTCGCCAACCCTGATCTATAGTATCCTCGCTGCGTGGAAGTTACCATCTTTTTCTAAAAAGGTAACTGGCAAAAAGTGGTAAAAACCATGCTTTTTAAAATTTCCATCCATAAGGTTATTAATTTCCACCCCTAAAAATACCCAAAATTTACAGTGTAGGTTTTAAAAAGTTAAGCACTATTCAACGGCAAGCTATTTAGGTGTGAATTGTAAAACCAAGTTTGTGTAATTCAACAAAGTTGAACAAATGTATAATAATAATATTCCAAGCCCGAAAACTGCAAGTGAAAACTTTTTGTAATTTTATTTTTGATATCATATTTTTTAGGCTGTTTTGCAATAGTGACAAGCAAGGAAATTGAAGTTAATGAGCCAGGAAAACTGAAGACCGCCTGAAAAAATTTCTGCCCTCCTTCAGCCCACCTTAAAATTACTTAGCTGCGATCAATTTAAATTTTTTACATTTCGCCCGGAGAAAGTTTCTCAAAGTGCTATTCCGAGTACGCAATTACATCAGGCATCGCTATATCAGTGAGCGCTAATTTCACAAACACAAAATACTGGATGCTCATGAGGCATTAGTGAGTTGCTAAGAAGCATAAGTAAAGTCTTAAAGCGGTGCGTTTATAGTTATATCGACACGTCGATAGTGGTAGAATGAGGCAAGAGAACAAGGGATTTAAAGGACTTCACCCCCCGTTGTGCACGCGTATCAAAGTCAGTTTTTTATACTGGTGTGTGTGAGCATTTATTAGATCCCTTGCTGACGAACAACTTGCCTGGGTATATGACAAATAAAGCGTAGTATTAGCAACTGTGGTAGTCTTTTTATTGACGGTTTTCTTTCTACTTTGTCTGCATGCTAACGTTATAACTCGGGCCTGCTAAAGTTATTAAAGTCAATTTTTTCCAGGGTTTTACTACTTCATGAAACTTACACAACCTTATAGTTTCGGTTGTTTAGAAATCTTTTTACTAAGTTTCATAAATGAAAATAAAGTTAAAAATTTAAACAAAGTCAAAATTGGTCAAAATTTTATCTTATCAAATTTTATATACAAGAACTCATTTTTTGTTTATTTTTACAATTTTTCGACCACCTCATTTTATAGTAGGCCTCGATATTCTAAAACTTTTAGGACTGTAACCTCTAAGCGCCAATCTTTTTCCCTTTTTCTTTATAATTTCTGAATCAACAATATAAGTTTTACAAGTTTTACAGTATTCCAATTACTTCAAGCCTATCCTAAAAACTCTTGGCACTCCCCACCCTGCGTGCACTATTTTTGGTTTTAAAATCTTTGATCTATATGTAAAAACGTTTACCAACTTGAAATTTGGTAAAAATACAGTATTATTCTCATGTAGGAAAAAAGAGTACGTGTCTCTAACGTAGGGTTATTATATCTGAATAGGCGCAATTCTTGACAAACATAGGCGTACCATCCAAAAAAATTTGGTGGGGTGATGAAGTTTTGTGACATTTGCCCCAATCATGATTTTCTAGTACTTCACGGATAGGACATAAAAAATTGTCTGAGATTCTAGGATGAAGACCAAAAAAAAAAAAGGTATTCACTTGAAATCAGTATCGGATTTTTCAATTTTCATTCCAGAACCTTGGTGGGTCTTCAACCAAAGGGTCTTCAACCAAAGGCAATAAACATACGAGATTCATGTCCAGATGCATAATGTTAACTTATTAGATTCTAAAATTCCGGATATTTAAAAATTTAAAATAAATTCCGGACGGTATGGCAACCCTACTCTTTGTTATATGTTTGTTATAAAAAATTGGCACTGTGGCTAAGTAGTTAAAAAATTTTGCATGTTACTAATTAAACTAAGATATTTAACAAAGTTAAAAATAATCATCATGGTCTTAAGTTCTGGTTTTTGTTTATGACTTTGTTTCGTTATTTTTGGAGCGTCTCCATTTCAATAAATCTTTCTTTTTACTGATTTAGCATACTATCTATTTGAAACTGCGCTTTATTTAGGTTAAGTGACCAATGTTTTGCTTTAATTTATTGCCAAGTACCGGTAGTCGTTTGTGACGTCTCTGTTTTGGCCCAAAAGAAGTAAGTGACTAAACAAATTGTGGTAACTTGGAATACAAAATTGTAATTCATCTAGGCCAGGGTTTCCCAAACCGCAGCCCGCGGGCCATTTATGGCCCATTTCCACTTATTAATCCGGCCCGCCAAACAACTTATCTTAATTACTAAGTCATTTAATAGCATTGTTTTTAACAGGAATTTAAAAAATTTATTAAAGTTAAATACCTTGTTTATGCAATTCAGGCCCGTCTGTCAAAATTTAGAAAAAATTGGCCCGCAACATAAAAAGTTTGCTTAGCCCTGATCTAGGCCTATATAAAATTAGAATCAGGGCGTCGAACCGGATCCATTTAAAACAACGTTCCGGTTCAAGTTTGACAGATTTAATTTTTACGGGTTCAGCTCCATTTCAGGTTCGGCAAATTTTATTTTTTCGGTTTCAGTTCCGGTTCAGGTTCAAAGAATAATAATGGTTACTACCGGTTTACGAATCCGGTTCGGTTTCGGTTCGACACTCTAATTCAGAGTCAGGTAGACCATAATCTTAAGCATTGCAGTAGTCTAATTGAAAAGTAGCAAGACGATTTACCAAAGTTTTACCATTTTTTTCATCAATACGTACTTACGAATTTTACCAATATTACGAATAAGAAAAAACGTTTTTTAACAGTAGGCTACTATTAATTTGGTTATTCATAGAAAAATTGCAGTCCAAAAAACACCTAAATCTTTGAAAGAATTTGAAAATTTACAGACGAAGTTATGAAGATCATTATCAACAGATTTTTGATGCTTACGACTAAAAACAATACATTGAGTTTATTATTGTTAAGTTTTAATTTGTTAAAGCACAGGCACTGCTCTACAGCATTCAGGCAATCAGTCAGTTTATAAGGATTAGGTTTATTATAATGACCAAAAGTGAAGTAAAATTGAACGTCATGGCATAAAGTTGATAATTAAAACTATAATCGTAAGTATATCAGGTAGTGGTTTCATGTAGAGAGTGAATAAAAGTAAGGAAAGCCTAGAGCAGGGGTATCCAACCCGCGGCCCGCGAGCCGCATGCGGTCCCCAAAACCTTTTCGTGCGGCCCGCGAAGGAATTTTTAATCAGATGATCAATCATGTCATTGTAGTGCAATTAAACTCCTCCAATCTGTGATGCGCAAGGGATTCCCAAGTGTGTCGCAAAACCTTTTGAAAAACGCTAGTCTAGGGAAGGTGAACATGCAGATAGTATTCATTTAATCGACAAATGAAACCTTTAAGCAGAGTGAAGACTTTTTTTTTAGAAAACACCTGTTTTGGGAATGAAAATTGCAAATCAAAAGCTGATTTTGAGTGAAGACCTTTTTTTAGAGAACACCTGTTTTCGGGACGGAAATTTTCGAACTAACTCCCATGAGAACATTGCTTTGATTACTACAGCCAATGCTGCCCGTGACAAACTTACACACGAAAATTTGGCCCGCGACGAGTAAAATGTTGGACACTCCTGGCCTAGAGTCTTATGGGCCACCAGACGACAAACAGATTCAGACATGCGGTTATTTATGAGTACACTCTGAGTTCTGTTGCATAAGTAGGAGTGAAGTCAAAAAAGCACTGAGCTTCTCACATCAAGCAAACAGGAAAGCCTGCGCAGCAAAATATTGTGGTCAATAGTATCAAAAGCAGAAGATATATCAATCATCACTAATGCAGTACAGCTTTTATTGTCCATAACACGCAGAATGTTATCGGTAATTTTAATAAGAGCAGTGTAGAGAAATCACATCTAATTGTGCAGGACGTACTTTAGTTGCAACGGTTTAACCAACGAAACAAAAAATTTAAATTGTGCGTTTATTTTAGAGTTTTTCTAAAGATTCTTTTCTTCAATATGGCCTTCACTTTTTGGTATCATTTTACTTTTTCCCTAGTACTTTATTTTTTATTTTTTGCGATTTTTTTGACTATAGTAGCAATAGTAATTGCATTTTTCTCATCAACTGCAAAACAACATAATTTTAGGCCACAGCAAAGTGCGATCTAATGATTGAATGCAATAACATCGTATTTTATTTTATTATAGGGTTACCATATCGGAATAGGCGCAATCCCTGACAGATATAGGCGTACCAGCCAAAAAAATATGGAGGGGCGGACAAAAAAATTGTCTGAGATTTTAGGATGAAAACCAAAAAAAAAAGGTGTGCACTTGGAATCAGTCTCGGATTTTTCAATTTTTTGTCCCCAAATCATTGTTTTCTGTAAAAAAAATGCACAATGTTTTAAGTTAAACTGTTTAACTTAAAAATTATTTACTGGATTCTAAAATTCCGGACATTTCAGTCTTTTTATAAAATTCCTTCCGAACACAGAATTTAACATAAAATTTCGGATGGTATGGCAACCCTATTTTATTTGAGCCTTTTATGGTAGGATAAGATGAAATTGCTCTTTATCTCTCGATCAAGTTCGGCATTGTCGCAACAAAAAAAGCTTATTACTTTTTCCTGAACGAAATATTTTTAAGGGTAGTTTACTTGAAATATTTTTGTCTCAAAGACAATTTTCCTATTAACTTGTTACATCATATTAGATTTGTTGCAGACAAAAAGTTTCTTAACATTAGCAAGCATTGATTTATTAAATTTATTAACGCTTTCGAGTTTTTATGATTAATGTGTAATTGTGACCTTTAAACTACTGTATGTTGCTCTTGTTTTGCTCATATTTATTGATTTATAAATAGATTCGCAATTTCTTGTCAAAAAAAAGGTTGAAATTTAGATTGCTGCTAATTTTTGATTTACTTATTATTGATTAGACACTCAAGCTAAGAATATATCTGCTATAGCAAATGTTTTTGAATTCTCAAATGTAATTATATAAACGTACTGTAACAACATCAAGTTGAACAGTCGTATATAACTTGTTCTTTTCATACCTTGATTTTAGCAATGAACTAATCGGATCTTAAACGTATTGATTAGATAAAAAAAATTGACTGCGAAGAAACAGTGTTCACTACTTGGCGAATAAAATAGTAAATCGCAGGTGTAAATGTCCTAACATTAAAAGTTTCTAAAAATTGTACAAATGATTCACTTCAATCGGGTCTGTAACAGTTAAATTGTCGGATATTGTTGAGAATATGAAAATCAGGAAAATAATTATAGTAAACAAAGTGACTTTGTGAACGACACATTTCTGATAATAATTTTCTAACCTATCTTTAAAATAGAAGCTGATTACCCAAAATTAGTGAAGACTTTCTTGATTTTACTAGCACAAGTTAACAGCAAACGCATGCGATTGCGAATTGTATTTTGCTAATTAGAAGAGCAAAGCAATCCCGTCCTTCATTTAAAACAAATTAACTCAGAGCTACAAAGTGTGAAAATTTACACGACTGTTCAAAATAACAAGAAAAGAAAGGTTTAAATGATGGTTTAAACGACGACGATGATGATCATGGTCATGATTGTAATAATGATGAACATGTTCCATCGAAGAGGGCACCGCGTGATCTCAGAGAGAAAAGGCACGCCACCATGCAAGCAATTTTAAATACAAACTCGCTAAAATAAAAGACATATATTTTGCCATTCGTGGAAATAAAAAAATGACAACACACAAAATAATAAAAAAACAATCTTGTCCACAGGAACATTTGTGATCACGTTAGATCATGGATGTCAAACTCGCGGCCCTAGGAGCCCTCCAATGCGGCCCTCGAGCATCCATCAATAATTATCATATTTTGTAAGATTTCTATCTAAAAGAAATACATTTTTTTTAAACAAGCACAGACACGTGATAACAACACCTCGACCTCACAAAAAAATGACAACACCTCGTCCGGCTCATAAATTACGTCGCAATATATGTCGCAAACTATACCTAACTAAAAAGTATGCTATACAAATAGATCGAAAATTGCATGCGGCCCTCGGCACAATTCCCAACGTGAAATGTGGGCCCCAGAAGCCGCGGGTTCGAAACCCCTGCGTTAGACGGTCTTATAATTTGATATAAACAAATAGAATTCGCAAAAGCAATGTGAAACAAAAGACTATTACAGAAAGTGGGAAAAAAATCTAATTTTTGAAAAAAAATAACGGTTACATTATGAATTAGTCGAAAAAAGAAAAGTTTAGTATTTGAAAATTAGGCGCTGAGTGAAATGCTTTTATAAAAAACAAAAAAAGTGAAATTCCTTAATCAATCGTTGTCTTCATCGCATTAAAGAGCTGATGACGGGCTCAGCAGGTACAAACAAGACGCGGCATTGGGTTTTAACTTAACTTTACTTTGGATAATTTTAAATCAATTGCAATACTACCATTGTTTGCACACGTTCAGTTGGTTGTTTGTGTTGCAGTTTATGACGTCATAGTTTTCTCGTACTCGACCGACAAATTAATATTACGTAAGTTAAATGTGGAAGGCGCGTTGGCCTAATTACTGGGCATTTGTTCGTAGTTAGTCAGATCAGGATGGTTCAACCTCCTCGGTCCCGTGGGACACTTTTAAAACTTTGTGAAACTTACGTATCGCAGCTATCTTACAAAGCGAAAAACGATTGCTAGTTTTTTTGGTCCTCGCTTTGAATTCAACATAACGCTGCCTTTCCGAACGCTAGTCGACAATTTCAGTTGCATAGATTTCAGATTTCAGACGCCAATTTTAGTTGTAGACCAAAAAAGGTCATCGCGTTAAACCACAGGCATTCAGGAATCCGTAGCTTGTGTAATTTTTGAAAGGATTCCGCGACTGAAAAAAATTGGGAATCATTGAAGTTGCTTCTGATCAGGACGATGTGTAACAATTAAAATCCTTTCGCGGGCACAGATGATTCTGTTACGAGCCACATGCAGCCCGCGAGTTTGGGTTCGTACTGCCCCAGGCTACACAATATTGACATCATTTAAGCTAGTTAAATATCAGATGTGTCCAAAGTTTTTTCTAATTAGATAAATTACAAAATTCTAGGTGCTCGTTGCGCCAAAAAATAAAAATAAACAAAACTCTTCAAAAATATTTACTTTAAGAAGAAGATGAAGTGTTCATGGACTAAATCTGTCTTGAAAACGTCAATTAAAGGCCAAAAAAAGTTTTCACTACTATTTAAAGGTCGTAAGGTACCCTTCAAAAGATTTTCTCTCTTAAATACCAAAAAAATGACGTTTTGTAGAAACTACATAAGACACGAAGTCGTAAACTGGGCTGCAAAAAATAGCTAAGTAAACCGCAGATTTCCGTTCTAAACTCTTAAACTGTAACAATTACTATAAGGTGTTTTCTTTTGTTTTCTGCTGGACTTGGCTGCTCATCACAAGCACATAGATGTCACTACAACGCTATATAGTTTGGATAGCCTATTGAAACGATGCAGTCAATTGTTCATATTTTAAGTGGACTTTGGATTGAAGAAAGTGTGTTTAGTATAACTAAATTATATACAGATATACGTATATAGTGTAAAATAGTAAAAGATAAAATTTTTCAAAAAATGATAGCAAACAAGCTTAAAAAAGTACTTTGCATTAAGTGTGTGTATATTTGAAGTGAAATTTAATTTAAAAAAAAATCTAACATACAAGGTAATAGTTTAAACAGAAACTGTACTGGTCAAGTGGGGTACGTTTAGTGAAAAAGAAAATATTTATTTTTAACATTAGAAAAATTTAGACACAGCAGAATGTATTCGCTACTTAACAATATTTAGCTTAATGCTGGGTGTGCTAAAAGTATAAAGTTAAAAAAGCCGCAACAAAAGCAATTGGTACGTTGATAACACAAGTTCTAGATAAAACTTTATCACATTTTTTTAAGTTTAACTTTTTTCTAAATATTTACTTCCAAGTAACATATTTAAGTTTTTTGTGCTTTTCAGAGCTAGCATATGTCGTGTTACTCTTTTCAAATTGTTTTGTGCTTTCTCCATTATGTAAATTGGTTGTCATTCATAAAAACTTTAAAAATCTGTTTTGCTTTAAAATTAGTCCAAACTGTAACATTTTTTGAAATTCTATAAATCTGGAATAATCCAAACTGTAACATTTTTTGAAATTCTATAAATCTGGAATACTCTGCGATGGCATGAGGTTTTCGCAAATTTTATTTAATCTTGACTATTGGCAAAACAATAACTACTCATCTTAAAACTTAGATTTTAGGGTTTGTGATTTTAAAAATGCAATGATACAGATTTTTAAAGTAGAAATTAACTGGTTAAAGTATTATTGATTGAAGAAGTTAAGGCGAAACTTTATCTAAAATTCTAAATAGATAAAAAGTGTTTTCAATAGTTTTGTTATGGTTGGCAACATGGTTGAGTTGGTAGGACGGCTACTGTAATAGCGACCAAAGCATGATCTTTGCTCGGCAATCTTGTCATATTTTTATGTCTTAAAGAGACAAAATTACGGGACTTTCAACCGCTTGGAAGTTTCGCTAGCAGTTTTATAGTTCCATCGCTATTAATAACTACAGAAGAAAGTGTCTAATCGGATAGCAATAATTAGCGCGTTTGACAGCAGGTGACTCACGTGACGGTTGCATCGTTAAAGGTACCGTATATTGTCCTGCTAATCAGGAGGATAAAAAACACTAGATGATAGTAACGATGATAAAAACTCTGAAAAATTAGTTTTGTTGTACCTCTTTTACTTTTTCTTTTTTTATTGCCCATTAGATGCACCGAAAATTTTACTTGGTTTTTAATCTTTTATCAAAAAGTTTATCTACAGCAAAAGCCTCAAATTTAAATACTTGCTTTAATTCTGTTTAAATTCAAATTTTACAACTTCAGTTTTAACTATAACAAAAATACAACGTGAATGCAAAAATTTTCTTTTCGGTTCTTTCAGTTGCAGCTTTCAACCAATGTTTAAACTGCATTTTTTTAAATCACCTAATTTATGACGTTTACTCTTTCATCAAAAATTTACAATGCAGAATTCGTGGCGCGTATCTTCCATGTTGAATGCTGATCTATTTTTTAGCTTGATCTATAATAGAATGATATACAACGACGATTTCAGTCCGAAACGTTGAAAGCATTCTGCCTTTCATTGAGATAATCTGTAACATCTTTTTTTCAATGTTAGGCCTAAATAACGATAGGAAATAAAGATCGAGTCTGCTTGCGCTGCACAGTTTATTTTCAGTGTCACGACTTAGTAACAATAAACAAGTCAGCGAGTGAATTTTTTGTTTTGTTAGTTTCTCAATCTTGGTGCATCGTTTTTAATGCGCTGTGATAGTCAAAATAAATTTAAAGTCCAATAATATGTTTACGAATTTAAGTTACCAAAAATAAGAAGATTTTTTATAATAGCAAACTAAAAAAATTTTCCGAAAATAATATCTAGTTACACGTTGTCAATTTTGTTTAATAGTTTTTATGGAATAATTACATTATTTTTCACTGGATTTTCGGGAAATTAACGAACTACATTAACGATGCAATTAAAAAACGGTTTATAGTGTATTTTAACTGAAAATAATCATAAAAAAACAATATTAAACATCAAACTTTTTATTTTTAATGCAAATTAATCTTTTCACTTTTTATATCAATAAGAGTATCAATGAAACCTATTTAATTGCAATTAAAAGTATAAAGTTTCTGGCAAATCTGTGTCATGATGTAAACTCTACAAAATCATTGCATTGCTTATTATTTTTACAAATAACCTTGCTTAAGTGCGCAAAATATTGTGAAAATTGGGCATTGTGTTATGTTAAATTTTTTTTTTTCAAAAAACTTTTTAATTTTATTTTTATGCCTATAATTATCTTCCTGACTCTCAGGAAAGCGACAAAGACGCCAAACATAGAGCAACTGTGAAGCAATTACCCCAACCAGCTTTCAGAGATGTCAAGATATTGTTTTTCGGTTGATTTAACAAAAGCATGTCTAAAATTTAGAGCTGTTTACCTAGAGCAGTGTTTCTCAAGCCTTTTTTTCTGCGACCCAAAATCGCTAAAAACAACGATTTGCAAAGATGACTGCGACCCAAATAAATTTGACGGAGCCGAGTGAAAACGTAGTCTCTAGAAAAAAAAGGTCTTCACCTTGAATCTGTTTCCGATTTCTTCATTTTCCTCTTAAATTCGTAATGACATCTCAAGAAGGCTCTTCACTTCTCAAATCTTGTGCGCGCAGATCTTTTTCTTTCAAGTGAGGTAATTTAAAAGCCTTCGCGACCCATCCGCATAGTCTTGGAGACCCACTTTTGATTCGCGACCCATGGTTTGAGAAACACTGGCCTAGAGGGTCAAGTAGAAGAAAGAGCCGTAAAGTTTATTTTTCAAGGACAGAACAGAATGATGCCTGTAGGTTACGAGAATTTGTTTCGATAAAATTTTTTTCAAACCTAATTTGTTTTTTTTGTTCTTTTTCTATTCCTCCTCGTTTTGAAAGTTTTGACATATAAGCAGTTTTGTTTAATATTACTATATTAAATTTATTACCTTAATTTTTAGCTATAAGATCAATATAACAATTTTGAGTAAAAATTAAAAGCTTTTTTCTGGCTTGAACAATGGTTTTTACCTGGGGATCGCGACTCCCGTGTGCGTCGTTTGGCTTTTTTCTGGAGGTCCGAGAGCTTTTGTGTAAAAAATATAATTTTTGAGAAAAACAATATTCATAGTTATTATTTTAAAGTTTACTCAAAATTATTAATCGATATTTAATTTATGGCCATAATAACAGGATTACTTTACAAAAACTTGTTTTGAGGAAAATTATTAACGTTACAATAATACACTGTATATTAATGGTTATATTGCGTTATTATACAGAATAGATTCAGCGCAGCTTTTTAAGTGGTGTAGAAAATCAAAAGTCGAAACACGGAGCAAAATCATTGCGTATGCACCAGCAAGAGAAGGAAATCAAAACATTACATTGTGGTAAACACAAACAAGTTCCTAAGCAGGGAATTGCTACAGTTAACAAAACACAGGGAGTTCTTAGTTATTAAAAGTGAATGATATTAAGTGTTTTATAAAAATTTGTCATGTACATAGGATGTAAAGGCATGGGTGTTGCAGATTGTTTTTGTTTGCTTAAATCTTTTTCAGTTGTTATTTACAGAGCGGCTTGGTAACACCGCCAAGCATTGAATACGTGATGTTGTAAAGTGTGTTTTTCAAAGACAAAAAAAATAATTAAACTACAGGTTGAAGCGCGATCGCGTTTACCATCAATAGAGCGTACCTACTTACACAAATATAATCTATGTAGGGTTTTGATGCTTTTTTGTTTTTTTTTCTTTTTATAAAACAAATTCGTATTGAGATAAAACAACCTTGCTTCCTGTAATACAACTTCTATATATATTTTATTGCTATTTTTGCAAGCTACAACGTACACTCGTTTTGTTGTTTCTTCCTTTTTCTAATCCGCAGCCTTAATTATGTTTATTATCAAATAATCATAATTGTACTTTTACTATGTGGCGGAGCAGAAATAAAAGAAAAGTGAACCGAAGTTTTATTTGTAAACGGGCACTGGCTATAACTCTAACCCTAAATCGAAAAGAAGCAATGTTGAAATTTTTAGTTTGAACAGCGTAGATGCTTGCATAAATCCTCCAGCTTCTTTTTACAACGTCAGGTGTTCAATCGTATTAACCTATGTTTTAAAAGCATTAAATAGAAAAGATCGTGAAACATAACTATATAGAACAGTTTTCTATTACTATATGTAACGGTATCACAAACGGTTTACCCACAGATCGTGGTTACGGTTGTCATTTCAAATTGCATCGTCTGAATATTTTCTTTTTTTAATTGGTTTCTCTCTTCTTTTGCCTCTTCAAGAAGATAAGGGCCAATATAGTCGTCGTCGTCGTCGTTTGAAGGGTATCTACTCCAGGTCAGACACAAACAGGACTGGGGCCGAGGGTTTATCCTTTTATATAGTAATACGTTATATGTTTAGGCCAATATAGTAATACGTTATATGTTTTTCAAGGTGTTCATGTTATTTCTTTCAATAAAATGACCGCTATCATAGTTCGATGTTCTTTAAATCCAGGATTGAACAAATGTTTTATGGGCTGCACGTTTAGTTTTTATAATTATTGTAAACATGCACAGTTGCATTGCATTTAAAAGAGCATTTCGCTTATCCGACATAAAGCAGTACAAGTTGAAATTTGTTTTCCTTTTTAAATATTTGTCTTTGAAATCTTGTATCTAGAATATCGTGTTTTGTTTATGTGGATTTAAACACACAAAAAATTACTTCTTAAAGAAATTTCAGGATTCTTGAAAGTAAGTGTTAAAAGTAAAACTTGATGCAAAACTTTCTCAGAATAGATCGATTTAGATCAAGTAAGTATTAAGCTTTTTGGCGTAAAGCCAACGGCGTATTTTGAAAAGAAGTTTGAAGAATTTAATATAAATAATTGCGGCATTAGTAGGTATTAAGTCGGTCAAAAAATTTAAAAAACTTAATAAAAATATGAGAGAATAATTAAAAGAACAAATTACGCAAATCTACCGTAAGTTGAAAAATTTTTTATAAACTCAAACATTGAAGAACTTTACTCATAAGAAGAAGCTAGTTTACCCATGTCCAAAAGTTATCAAAGGTTTTTTGTTTAAAGAAGTGTAAAAAAATCAGGCAAAGCACCAACAAGAAATCAATAATTTTAAGTAAAATGAACAATGATTAAA
Source organism: Diplosoma virens (assembly GCA_963680785.1). Lineage (NCBI taxonomy): Eukaryota > Metazoa > Chordata > Ascidiacea > Aplousobranchia > Didemnidae > Diplosoma > Diplosoma virens. The sequence goes on from OY796880.1 coordinate 34,446,950, forward strand.
AAATAAAAAAAATTCTTAAAAATTAAGCAAAAAATATAAAAAACAAATTGTACTGTTGAGGATGAAACATACAGTAGTTAAAAATTTGCTATCTATTAAAAAGTTTGCACAGTTTAAAAATAAGGTTTTACAAAGGTTAACCGAATCCACGATACAAGATAAATATTTCTGGTTGAACAGATTTATTTTCTGTAATAAACAAAAAAATATAAAAAGTTTATGCAAAAATAAAATATTTAAAAAAAATTTTTTTATTGCATTGCTATCAAAAAAGTGCCAATATTTGAAAATATTTTATCTGCCTTTGCAATTTGTTTGAAGTAATTCTTTTATGAAAGTGCATGATAATTTATAAATAAATTAAGCGTTTTATTTTTGATGTTACTAAAATAACTATCGCTCCTATTGTGCTGCATCAATGGCATATTGAAAAGATGCTTTGACCAAAACAAAATACCTCACCTCAAATTGATGAAATATGAAATAATTGCAAGTCATACAGGAGTTTTTATAGCCAGCACAGAGAAAATTTTTATAAGTTATTTAAAGGCAATCAATCTGGATTGATTGATATCGAGATGAAGATTAATGAAATTTTAAGGCATTACATAAACATTTAAAATTTTTCTTTTAAAAACCTGTAACTTAAAGCGTAGTAACAGCTAAACTGCAAAGGCAATGAGACATAAATCTCTAGTCACTCAAGAAAATACAAAACCATTTAATCCGTGCAGAGTAAAACGTTTTAGTTGATTTGTTATACGAAAAAGTTCTTAAATTTACCTTGTTTCACTTCAGTAGTTACTTAAGTTAAATAACCTTGATATTGAATATATCCTTGGCGTTCATTCTGATATTTTCAAATTAATCCTTTCAATAGGCAAATAGTTGCTTTCAAATCATTAACAGTATCTTGTAAATCTGAGAAGTTGCATTTGTTTAATTAATCCCAATTTTGGCAAGTTAAACGAAGTCTGAACTTTTAGTTTTTGCAATCAGACTCGACCTTCTTTGTATTTTTGGATAAAGGAATTGCCTTTAAGTTTCATTTCAATTTCAGGTTTTATTTGTTTTTGAATGTCGTCGTTTTTACGGTGTACTAAGTTCGTAATATCAGAGTCCCAAGATGGTAAGCCTTTGGCACTAAGCGACTCACGATAAACTAAGACGAATAAACTAAGTTTCAAGAATTTCTTCGATTAAGACAAAGGCAGACCAACTTTTTATATATGAAGGTAATTTTTAAAAAATTTTCTACAGATGGTCTAAAGCAGAAGTGTCCAACCCGTGGCCCCTGAAGCTTTTTCGTGCGGCCTGCGAAGAAATTTTTAATCAGATTATCAATCATCTTGAATCCTTGCAGTGCATTTAAACCTTTCCAATCTGTGCTGCACGAGAGATTCCCAAGTGTGTCGCAAAACCTTTTGAAAAACTCTATTCCAGCGATAGTGAGCATGCAAATAGTATTCAATTAATCGATAAAGTAAAACCCATAAGCAGAGTGAAGACATTTTTTTAGGGAACACCTGTTTTGGGGACGGAAATTTTCGAACTAACTCCCATGAGAACATCGCTTTGACTACTGCAGCGATTGCGGCCCGTGATAAATTTACACACGAAAGTTTGGCCCGCGACGAGTAAAAGGCTGGACACCCCTGGTCTAAAGAGTTAAATTTATTTTTTTTAAATCCAATTAAAAAAATAAATTTATTAATTTAGAAATATTATATTTGCGGTCTTATTAATCAATAAAATGAGCCTGCGAGGCCATAGTTACACACTCCTCGCTTATAAGATTCTATTCTAAGTGATACATAAGCTACTTGATAAATTTATAGTTTGACGCCTTGGTGTTATCTTACATGATGTTAAATTTAGTTTCATATTTCAATGCTATAAATCAGTGCTTTTTAACGTTTGAAAGTACCATCCGCACTTGCTTATTTTGCAAAAATTTCATCCGCACAAACAAACATTGTGTTACCGGACGTTTCTGTTTTTCCACTTGTTTACTATCACGTGATTTTGCTTTTTTGATGTGATTGTCATGTCATTATGACGTTTTTTCCTTAATTCTGAGTTCAGAGTTAACGAGTTAACATGCATCTGTTCTATTCGAATAAGATTCTATGTAAGACTGACTTAAGTCAATATAGATTGATAAGTAATAATTGACTGAGGTGAGTGAAATCAAGCAAGAAGACAAGAGGAAGACTTAACCGACGGTGCTTGTGTCCAGTGACAGACGTTCATTTTTGTCACGCGGAGATTAATCTATTTCTCAAGCACATCCAGACACAAGAATCAAGTGAGCTCAACTACTAACATTAGCGGCTCGGAGAATACTATACGGGTGCTAGCTAGCCCTGATTGAATTGTTGTTGACGTTCCACTAGTGACGTTTGCAACAATAGTTTACAGCTATTAGTTATTCCATTTGTATAATAACAATGGAAGGGTTAGACATAGGAATAAACAATAAACGAGTAATTTTGTTTAATTACCAACACATCAACGTAAACGAAAATTATTACACACAAAAAGAATCAACAGTTTTTTATTCAAATATAGAAGTATATTAATGACTCGTTTGCTGCTGAATATTTCGGGAAATTTCATACCAGTTTAATTCAATGTCTTGCTCCAAAGCTCCCCGCATTAGGTCATCAAGTGTTTCATTAAGAACACAACTCCTTTTTGACGTTTTGATGTCAACTAGTGCTCTAAACCCCTTTTCAACCAAGTAGGTAGTAGGGTTTTGCACAAGAATTTTGAGCGCTTGAATCGCCAGGTCTTTGTATGCTCCAGCAAGAGCTCCGACCCAAAATTCAGCATGTTTTCCACGATTAAAAAATGTCTGTTGACAGAAATCGTTTTTAAAAATTTGACCCTAAGGTCCCGGAGGCTGTTGTTCACCAAAAGGATTCAAAATCCACATCTTTGATTTTAATTCTGCTGCCTGATGACTCGGAAAGTAAGCTTCAAAACTATCACGCAGAATGTTCACATGAGAGCTTACTACTTCGATGATACGCTGCTCCAGATTTTGTTCTGTTTCTTCCCACTTACATGTAGACATGAAGGTCTGAAGCGTCTTCAAATTTTGTAGGTTGTCACTGCAGATTTCTTTTTCCAAACTTTCAAGTTTTTGTTTGAATGATGTAATTTTAGAAGTCGCTTCAAATATATCAATTCCACATCCTTGTAGGGTGATGTTGAGCACGTTAAGCATACCGAATATATCAACAAGATAAGCTAGCCCTGGCAAGCCCAAACAAATTTTGAATCATATTGGCTCTGTGGTCTTCTCGCCCATTGAACCACACAACAAGTTCCTCTCGCAATTTCCACACTCTCTCTATTACTCTTCCACGAGACAGTCACCTAGCTTCAGATAAACAAGACGCACATCATCTCCTATTTCTCTGACAAGTTCATGAAACGCCCGATTTGACTTTGGTTTCTTTAGTATTGTTGTCACAATTTTAGTGACAGCACAAATCACATTGGCGAGTTGACAGTTCTTTTCTTCATTGGCAAGTTTTTGGCTACCAATGCTTCACGGTGTAGGATGCGATGAATGCTCACAACCTCTGGTGCGACTTGCTTTATGAGAGCAACAACTCCGCTACGAACTCCGACCATAGCCCGGGCACCGTCGGTGGACACAGACTTACATTTGGACCACACCACTTAGAACACAAAGCAGGGTGCAAGACGAAGCTTGGCTAGAACAATTTCTTTTAGTGATGCAGCGATCATTGAACATCTTCTTTGCATGGTATTATCAGACAATGCCAACTTTTGGACTTTCGTCACAGCCGTGGCTCCTCCATGAATTTCCTGCGCTACTATCTCCAGACAGGGTTTTACGACGCTTTCTGCCAAGGTAAATGGCTTCTTTTGAGACATAAGGACATGAGCTATTTTTAGTGATGTTATGACTAGAGGTTGATCAGAACGTGCCACCATCAATTGTTCAAATCGTTGCTGTTGTAGAGCATATTGTCGTGTTTGTTGTTTGAAAAATGTTGCCGACTTGTTTTTGTGTTCAGAATGTTTAGTGTCTCTGTGCCTTTTCAGTTTATACTTCTCCATTGATGAATTGTGGTATATGACCTGGCAGAAAACACAGCGAGCCGAAGGATAGTTTTCGTCTGAATCTTTCACAAATCCCAGCTCAGTAAATGTATCGTTCCATTTTCGCTTTTTGCTCAATTGCTGTTTTTTCGTTTTATTAACTATCAACTGTTCACTATTTTGTAATTCTTCTTCCGTTTCTTGCTGCACTGCTGCATCTTGCTCATTAGAAGTAAAGCCATAATTCACAAGACTCATGTATTTTAACTTTAACCTCTTGTACGAATAATCAAAAAGCTGTAATATTTATTAAGAATACTGCTTTAGACCTACTATTTGTAGTAGGTCTAATGCAGTATTTTTCGTAAATATTAGTAAAATATTCTATGCAACCTTTAAGCTACCGATCGACGGACCTAACACTCGATTAAAAAGTTCTAATTTAATTGAATTTAATCTATGTTAATTAAATTGCAACTCCGACGGCTTCGCAGCTGCATTGGCATCTGTTGTTGCGACGGATGATGCGCCAAGCTGTGAGGTCCCGTCAAGACGGCGAACAATAAAACCTCCAGCTTGGCAAAAAGACTATTATATGTTTTAAATTTGTTTTTGTTTCCGTTAAAACTTCACTTTACCGTTTTTTGTTGGATTTGAACTCGCGTCGCTGGTTCTTTTACTCGGTTAATCATTATTGTAATTTGTTTTCTTTCTGTTCGATCTCACGCGGCACATCATTATTGTAATTTGTTTTCTTTCTGTTCGATCTCTCGCGGCGCGAATTTTGTTCTTAAAAAGCTTTGTTTCCTTCTGTTTATAGCGCCAGAGTTCTTTCATCCATTTTTTACTTGGTCAATTTAGCTTAGCTAGTTTAGGGTTAGTGTTTGTTTATACGCTGATTTAGCTAGAGTAGGATTAGGTATGTTTTGTAATACTGTTTGCGTTTGTTTTTCCATTAATCTTTATATTTATTTTATTCTATTTGAATAAGGTCTAGATCATTGCTTAATTCTAGTTAAATTGTAAAATCTGATTTCAAATAGTTTCCTGGTTAAAAGAATTGTAACCTAAATTGTTTTGTATCATACGCATTTTGAAACGCCAATTAAATCCTTTTGATCCAAAACAATTTGAATTTCGAATACCTGACTGCGCAGGATTAGACGAGTCTTTCCCCTCGTCCGTAGAAACATCTGTAATTAACTCCTTTTTACATTCGGCCACAGCTTTTTTGCTGTGGATTTCATGTCAAAACCATTTCTTCACCCATTTTTCGACCATCATCACCTTTGTCGTACGAGGGGCGTACCAAAAGTTTTGCACAATAGCCATTAATGTTTTTATTATTTACTTTACATGTCATCTGTCATAGCTATTAAAGATCTTAGGCTTTTCACTAATTGTGCCTAAAATTATGTGCTAATATCTTTATTTTCACTGATTATTTTTTTTAATTTTTGATCATATAGTTTTTACAATGTGTGATTTTAAGAAAAATGAGTGGCGTGCTGGTTTCCTCGCCTGCTGACAGAAGAACAACGACAAAGTCGCCATGATCTTTGTGTCATGAATTTGAATATGCTTGAGGAGCTTGGAGATAACTTTTGGTATCGAATCATCACAGCTGATGAGACTCCTCTTCCTCACTTTATGCCTGAAACCAAACGCCAGTGCATGCAGTGGGTAGCCCCTGGAGAAAGCAGGCCTGTCCATGCCAAGTCAGCTCCATCAGTTGGAAAGTTTCAGCTTACTGTATTCTGGGACTGTGATGGAATAATCCATATGGACTACTGTCCTCCAAAGCAGACAATCAATGCTGCCTACTACTCTCTAGTCTACTTCAAACAGTCCACTCCAAACTGCCAAGAGTGAGACCTGGAAAGATTCATAAACGCCCACTTTTTCTGCAGGACAATGCACGGATTCACACTGCAAAAGTTTCAATGAATAAATTACGCGAACTAAAGTGGCAATTACTCCCTCATCCAGCTTATAGCCCAGATCTTGCCCCTAGTGACTTTCACCTATTTGGGCCACTGAAAGACCCTCTTCGCGGTAGAAGATTTGACAGTGAAAGTGAGCTGAAGTCTGCTGTGAATGCGGTGGTTAAGACTCTGTCAAAAGACTGGTTTGAAGAAGGAATGAAAAAGGTTGCAGAGCGATGGAGAAAGTGCATTGACTTACAGGGAGATTATGTCGAGAAATAAACTTTGTTTCATTATTCCATGATTGTTTGTTTTAAAAATATAACAGTTTGTGCAGAACTTTTGGTATGCCCCTCGTACAATTGGTAAAGTCCCCAGTTAAGAATTGCCCCTCGTACAATTGGTAAAGTCCCCAGTTAAGAAATTTATAATTAGCTTCCACCTCCTCCACTAATTACACTCTCGCCCCCTCACTAGACCAACGCATCGGCATAATTTCTTTGTAGTTTGTACGATGAAAAACTGAAGCCGTGAAAAGAAAACTGCAGAGCTGTAGCAGCTGACTAGCAGTTATTATTAGCCTACTTCCTACATTATAAAATTTATTAATCATGCAACAATTAGTTGCATTGTTTCGTCACCATTAAATTTTCGTTCCGTGATATTTCCGAACAAAAAAAGCGCATACGAGCAGACCATGCAATAGCTTCCCTTAGCCTATTCGTGACAGTAAGACTTGTGAAAGCATGTATTACTAAAAAACGTCAGGTTATGATGAAAACATAATCATCCGCACTTTTCCGCACTACGTTTGTCATCCGCACTATAATTTTTTTCATCCGCACAAGTGCGTACCGTCCCACGGGTTGAAAAGCACTGCTATAAATAATAAAATATAAGGATGTAAACTCGTACAAAATAAATGCAGATTTTGAACCAACCACCGTAACAACAAGTGTTAAATCTCATTGTTTGGTCGTACACATTTCGCTTCACGTATCTGTTGTTTACTGCCATGTAAAAAAAACACAAAAAAACTTCCATTTAATGTAAGATGTGCTTCTAAAGTAAAAATAATACAATGATGATGTACTGTATTTATAACTGTTTTTACTTCTCATTGTCTTCTGGGTTAATTACAAGCAAAGTAATAGTTGCATAAAAATAGGTTTACCGACGTGATTTGACACTGCAATACAACACGTTTTACAGCTGTTTTTACTTCTTTTCTTTGTTTTCTGAGTTTATCGCAAGCAAAACAAAGTTGCTTAAAATGAATTTACCAACGTGGATTTTAGTTTCTATATTTAAACGCTGCAGTAGGACACTTAAGTTTTGAGATAAAACAAGGTGTAAATGCTTAAGAAATTTGAGTCAAGTGGCAAGAAATCGAGAATATTAAAGTTTTAATTAATGAGAACTGGCTGTACATACTTATATGTTTCTTTTTGACTTATAATAATAACAGAGGCGTTAAAATTGCAAAGTTCGACAAGCTTTCGTTTTTATTTGCTTACTTTATTAATTGAAAAATTCTAGTACAATATATTTAAAGTTTTTTTTCCTATGATTTAAATTTAACATCAGGCTTAGTCAAAAGTCGGCCAATATGGAATCTTGATTATTGTTAAAAAAGCAGAAGGCCTCAACATCTTATATTTGCCGGTACGTTATACCTTCCAACTACAAAAAAAATCCAGTAAAGGCAACAAAAAACCACAATAAGTTTACTTATTTAGTTTAAATTAAACCAAATAAGTAGGGTTTGGGAACCGGGATCGCGGTTTCGGAAATTCCCGGGATTTTGCGACATTTTAGGTTTCCCGTTTTCCGGTTTTTTATGACTAAAATTCCCGGTTTTGTGAGCTTTTGTACGTAATATCATTACGACAGCCGTGTGATGTGTCTAAAGCAAAATCATCCTGGATGTTTCGATTGTGACGACACAATGCTTCTTGTCCCATTTTTTAAGCTGTTTCCTGTTGATTGTGAGGTAACAGTTTGAGTCAGTTTAGTACTGTCATTGCTCTCGAGCAAGTAGTTGAAATTCTGATGCAGTGTATTTAGTTATGGAGCGCGTTAATCATCGAAAGTTTGGAAACATTTCACTCGAGATTATAATGATGACAAAACTAAATGTATACATTGTTCAAAAAATATGTCGTCTAAAGGTGAATCAACAAGTGGTCTTTTTCGTAACTTGAAAAGCAAGCATAACCTTAATAGCTCAGAAAGCGAAGATTAACCTTGTTCTAAGAAAGTAAAAGTTCAATAGAAATCGATCTTACCGTTTGCAAGTGTTAAGAAAGAAAGTTTGCAAGATATTGTCTCGCAACTGGCAGCTGTCGATGGTTTTTCTATGCATTCTATTGGCAAAAGTAAGTTTATTCGTGAGTCGCTTAGTGCCAAAGGCTTACCATCTTGGGACTCTGATATTATGAAATTAATACACCGTGAATACAACGACATTCAAAAACAAATAAAAACTGAAATTGAAATTAAACTTAAAGCCAATTCCAGTTTCAGTGTGACTATGGACGAGTATACTTCAGTTCGTCGCCGAAGATACATGAACATCAACATTCATTGCCAAAACGATGTTATAAACTTGCGCCTAATAAGAATACGTGTTTCATGTTGTGCTGAAAAAATTTTTCAGTCGTTGGAAAAACAGTTGGCTCATTTTGGAATTACAAACATGCAGACATCTATTGTTAGCATTGTTTCTGATGGCGCCTCAGTAATGAAAAAACTTGGTAAAACAACTTGATCACCAACTCTGCTACGCACATGGTGTGCACCTGGCTGTATGTGATGTGTTATATAAAAACTGAAGTGTGACTCATATTGCAGATGAAGATTACGACAATAATCAAGACGAAGAAATGTATGAAGAAGGTTTTGGCATAGTGACCCCCACAATGGCATCAAACGAAGTACCAGTTTTTAATCTAGAAATAGAAAATGAACTTAAGAAGTTGCAGAAAGTGGTGAAAATACTTCGGAAAGGTCCCGTGAAAAACGAAGTCTTGCAGAAATATGCGTTGCTGGAACAAAACAAGGAGTTGTCACTTGTCCTAGGTTGCAAAACTCGCTGGAGTTCCATGTATAAAATGGTTGAAAGGTTTATATGTCTTAAAAAGTGCATATCGAAGGCTTTACTCGATTTGTCGATTGAACATGGCATATCTACAATGAATTTTCGTTTCTCAATAAGCTAAAATGCGCTCTTGAACCAATAAAACTTGCCCTCAAAGCTTTGTGTAGTAAAGATGCGACGCTTTTGACTGCCGAAGAGGTTTTTCAATTTTTATTTGTGAAGTTGGAGAAGAAGAAATCGAGCCTTGCGGAAGATTTACTTTGTGCCTTAAAAAACTGTGTACAACAAAGACAACAACATGAAGTGGTTATTTGTTACATTATCTTCAAAATCCAAATTCATCGATTTATAATGAAGAATATGCTGATGAAATACCGTCTTGTAGTAACAGCGGAGAAGGTTTTGTGAAAACTACTACCACCTTATTTTTCCGTTTGTTTTGGGGAAGTGACAGCAATAAAGCAAAAAGTCTAGAAAAGAACGAAGTAATAGAGCTGGCTAGCAACAATCAGAAAGATAAAAGTCTTTTCAAAAGACTTCAGACCTACATTGAGCATTCCACTAACTCCACTCCCACCCACCAGTTGAAGACAATTGTTGATGATCGACGCCAAGTCAGCCAACTTCAAACCGTAATTACCGTAAAACCTCTATTTCACCGCCATGGCGCTCTATTTTTCAACTCTTCCCCTACAGTGGTGTTCTATTAGAGGTGACGTTCAATTAGAGGGTGGCGCTCTATTTTTCGACTCGCTAATCAGAATTACGAAAAGATAAATTTTATGAATGAAAAGAAAAACATCTAACTCATTTATACAATTGCATTCATTCATTCGTATATAATCTTGCTGTATCGTGTCGAATCGTTCGTACCAGCGTGCGTGTGCTTCAAGAAGGTCAGGCGCAGTCTGTGTTCATTTTACCGCTTATTCGAATAGAGTCAACACCGACAGTGTAGTTGGCGTTTAGGCCACCGCCATTAGTCCATTTAAAAAACTACAGGGACTTCCCAGCGTCAAAAAATAAGCGTGCAATTCGACAATCCATTCTTCCCTTCTTACACCTGGAAAGGCGATTTCAGCCGTAACTATTGCCAAAATAGAAGAATTCATCAAAGTGGCGTTCACTTAGAGGGTGGCGTTCTATTTTTCAACCCTTCCCCTATAGTGGCGTTCTATTAGAGGTGGCGTTTAAATAGAGGTGGCGCTCAAATAGAGGTTTTATGGTAAGCTGGAAATGAAACTATTTGAAGCTACTGAAAAAAGGCCACGCAAATTGAAGCAGTTGTTCAAAGCTTTGCTGAGCATTTTACCAACGTCAGTCGAAGCAGAAAGAGCTTTTTCTGCTGCTGTATTGCTTACTACAAAACTACGCGGACGATTAAATGACAAATCTGTCAATGCACTGTGTTTTTTAGGCAGTCATTATAATTATGAAAAATAAATATAGCCTAATAGCTGCTGCTTTTGCTTTTTTAAGGGTTAGTGTAAGTTACAATTAAAAGTATTGTGTATTTGATTTCTTCTTTTCATATACATACCTTTGTTATTCTTTTACTACTGCGTTTATTTGTTAAATTTTCGTACATTTGTCTTTAACATTCATTCATTTTTTGCGCATATGGTTCTAGTGCAAAATTATGCGCCCAGTGTAAATTATAACAGACAAGTATTATAATAGTGGTTGCGTTTAGGTTTTGTTGTTACCCGAATTCCCAGATTTTTTTTCAGAACCGGGAAATCCCAAACCCTAGTTTAAATCATACTTTCCTAATTTGATACTCAAATGTTTATTTTTTTTTGCAGAATCGAGATTTAAGTTTAAACAATAACTATTTTTTTACGATGTCAGGCTTGAATTTCAGATTTTTTGGATTTTGCTTTTTAGTCACTAGTTATGCCGGTAAGTGCTTCAGTTTTTAAGCATGACAAAGAATAATTTACGGACACGTTTTTATGATTGCTTTAATAATAATAAAACTACATAAAGTTTTTTAGAAAAATATATTCTTATTTCAGATTTTGGATTAAGCCAAAATGCAATTACTAAACCAGTACATGGAGAACAAGTTAAAGAGAACATAAAAAGTAAGTTTACACAATTAATATGGTTTTATAACAAATGCATTGTGGGTCAGTTTATTTGGTTCTCTTCAGTTATTCCAAAAAATCATTAAATAAAAAACTTATCACCTTGAAAGTGTAATTATTATTTCAAAAAAAGGTATCATTTTTTGCGAGAAATGAAAAATAATACATGAATATATACTTTTATTGAAACGAGATAGGCTTAACGTAAGCTAAAAGTTTACAACAACAAAAATTTTTGACCATTTTTTCCGGCCCCTTCTGTCTTGAAGTATATCTATGCAGATCGCTGACCTTCCGTCATCATCGCGTGGCTTGTGAAGAAACTATCTTCGCGCGTCAGACTGCCGAGGCAACTTTAAGGGTCAGGATGAGATGCTGGTGCCAAAACATTATGTACAGTTGTCCGCTCCTTGGCCTACTTAACAGCTAAATACTTTTCGCCAGTCTGGTGTCGCACCGCACATACTCGCCTCATAGACAATGTCTGGATAACCTTGTAAATAATCACTAAATGCTTGCTTCCCACTTCAACGGACCACCTACCCATACTTTTAAGCATCAAGCCAGTTGACCTTGGCCAATTAGGAGTGACACTTTTCTTGTCCAGACCCTGACCATATAATTTATGGTCTTTTATATGGGTGCTCATATGCCCGCCAAGAAAGACTAAAATTTAGACACCTATTTGTTTCAGCTGTGCCGAAGCTACGCAACAACTTTGCTGAAATAGGCATACGCGCTGCTCAGTGGACGAATGATAGACGGAACACGGAATATTGTGAAAGTACTTCCAGACTCCGTGCTTTCATTCCCATGAATACTATCAGGCCTGTTAAATGGGCTTGCCGCGAACAGCTTGGATTAAGCTCAATCGCCTGTGGACTAATGCTGGGCGGTTTAATGCGTCCATGTACAAATGGTGTCTTGCTCCATCACGAAATCGCGAGTGTGGCGCCACTGAACAAACCACAAACCACGTCTTAACAGCGTGCTTCATACATCCGCTACCACATGGAGCACGACATCTGATGGTTGTGGATAACAAAACCTCATGTTGGCTCAATTTTATCACTGCCAGCATCTCATCCGGGCAGTAAAGCGGCCAGGAGTAGTAAAAGGACAAACCCTCGGTCCCAGTCATTGTCTGTGTCCGACCCAAAGCGGATACCCTACTTTATATTCTATGCTATAGGACTAGAATTACAAGACATTTGCGATCTCAAGATGCGATCTTAAGACTTTAAGACACGTTGCAATCTCAAGACTTTAAGTCTGCATAAACTCTTAAATTTTCATAAAATTTAAGTTTTTGAAATATTATTTAGAATTTCTTTTAATATAAAAATTTGCCACAAAATTATTTTCTTTTAAGAAATTTTTTTCAATTTTGGTTCGTCATTAAATGTCCTTTTTAAAACTATTTTTTTCAACAAATTTAAAGAGTGAAATAATCAATTTTTAAAATTTTTATGTTAGATTGGAATTATTCATAAGCCTAAAACACCAGTCTAAGCTTGAAATATTAATTTATTGTAAACACGACACTGATAGGATTTTTAAAATTTGCAACATGGAAATCGTGACATCCTCACTTACAAATGGCATGAAAATACATGTAATAAGAAACTACTTTCAAAACAGCTTTTGTTTGAGTTAATGAATCATGTACAAGCAGTTAATTAAGAATTCCACATGCTTGTCTTTTGATTTTATAACACAGTCGTGCTTATTCTGACAGGGATCAAAATTTTAAATATTATTCACATGAATGAATGAGATTTGAAATAACAAATTGGTTTTTCTGATTGGTACTGACCCTTACGCGTCGCTGGCAGCCACAGCTGGTTAGCGTAGCACGTCCGCTGGCATCTTGAGATGCAAACTAATAATATACGCGGCTTTATTTTATTTACTAAAATTTCAAAAAACCCTCTGTGACATCACATTACCCAAACAAATGCGCAAGTCCTTTTATTGCGCTTTGATGCGAAGTCAGAATTTCAATTGTCAGCTAAAATGCCTTTAAAAGCTCAGCAACGAACAGCATAGAGAAAAAATTGTTCAAAGTGATAAATTATATTTTAGCTAATCAGCTCAGAATTATCAAAAAAATTTTCTGTATTTTATAACAACGGTGGACAAACCGTGGGTCGCGACCCATATGCGGCTCGCCTATTTCTTGTTTGCGGCTCGCGGCATATGTTACTATGAAGATGGCCGTTTGTATCGGCTTATACCTCCCAAAGGAAGAACCATTTTTTACAGATCACTACGTTTTTGGGAGGAAAATCGAGAAATTGAAGACAAATTTTAAGTGAAGACTTTTTTTTATAGATGATTAAGTTTTTGGGACAAAAATTTGGACAAAAGTCATTAAATTTGGGTAAATCTCTGGATTAAATAAGCTAATTTATTTTAATTTTTACCTAATTACATTTTTAATAATTTTTGCGGCTCGCGAACTTTATTAGTTTATTGAATACGGCTCGTGTTTGAAAAATTTTGCCCACCCCTTGTGTATAATTTCTTATTCGTTATAAAAAGTTAAACAGCGTGACCGATTGGGTAAAAGCACTTTGATTGATGGCGAATGCGATCGACACGGTAGCGGTTCGAAAACTACTCACATTATTTTTTCCTTGAGAAAGACACTTTACGGCACTTTCCTTTGCTTGGCGGTCTTAGCAAGCAGCTCTAAATTTCGTTAATATCTCTAAATAACGACTAAGAAAGCAAAATATAAAATTTGAACCCGACAGCAATATCTTGGCATCTCCGGAAGCAGGTCGCAATAATTACTTGACAGTTGCTCTAGTTATAGCGTCTCCGAAGCTTTTTACCTAGTGAGGAGGATAATTTGAAAACAAAGAATAAAAATAATAAAGGATTGGTGTGCCTTGTGCACGGTGACCTTGTGTTAGTAAAAATTAGGGCTTTGAAATTTAAAGATTAATCAATCGATTAATCGTTAATTTATTTTACAAGTTAAATTTTTGTTTAACTATTAATCGAATTCAAATTTTATTTTTAACCCATCTGGATAATATTAATTAATCGTTAATTTTCTAAAAGTTAAATATTAAAAATAAATTAATCATTACCCGCCCTAGTAAAAATGCTTTATTGTTACTAACGATTCAATCAAATTTGCATAAAAAATTTGATTTATAAATTTCTTTTTGCTAAAGTTAAATCAGCCAATTGAAAATATTGTGCTAAAACAGTGTAGTTTTATGTTTTAGCAAAAATACTCGATTGAAATGTGTTACATAAACATTTATTTAGTGACAAGAAACCAAGTTTCATTGCAGATCAAAGCCAAAGTCTTTGATTTTTTTCCTTTGGTTTGTTACGAAAAAAAGGCAGAAACCTTTTTGTCGATCAATGTCAAGCGCGCAAAGAATCAAATAACGTCGCGTTTCGCAAGATATCCAAAAAAACTTATTTCACCAGACAAAGGACGATTCTATCGACACGTAGCGACTTAAAAATTTGAATTATCTTGCCGCTAGTTCTAATTATTGGGGGGGGAAAAGAGATTTTTTGCTAGGAAAAGTGGGCTCTTTTATTTTTTCAATTGCAAACTTGTTTTTTAAGAATTTTTTAAAAATTTTATATCATTTTACTCACGAAAAAATTATCTTTTCAATAATATAAAATTTAAACAACTTCTTTTTATAGTTAATGGGGAAATACTAATAAAATATTGCTTAATTATTAAAAAATCCATTTTATAGCGATTTTTTTGTATCTATATTGACTGGCAGAAAAAGGCACTGCGGACGCGTAAAGGCTTGTTTCCACTACGAGCGTGGAAAAGAGCATTCTTTTTTTCTTTTATTGGTCTTTCCGCGGTTAAAATTGAAGCGAGCGCTAAGCAAAGCAAAAAAGATCAATAAAACAAACAAAAAATAATCTTTTCCACGCTCGTAGTGGAAACGGGCCGTAAGGGTTAAAGTATAACAAAAAGAGCAAAAGTCAAACTCTCAATTGTCTTTGATACAGCGACCTCTTTATAACATTGATGAACACAGAATATCTTTACAATAAAACTTCAAAGTTTTTTTTTGTTTGGTTGGGCACTAGTTAGTTTGTTTGAATTAAATAACTAGAAAGATTTAATTACAAATTTAATTGAGATTTTTTATGTTCTTTGATCAAACAAAAATCTTTTTTTCTTTTTGCTCAAAAAAGGCAATCGAGATTTATGAAATGGTTTGCAAGATTTAGAAAAACTTAAAATGTAGTTTTTGGTTACAAACTTAATAAATTAGACAAAAATTTAAGCAAATTTTTTCAATTATTATTCTGTGTTAAGCAAAAAGCCTATTTTTAACAACGAGAAAATGCCAATTACAGATATTTTGTTTGCAGAAACAACAAAATTTCCAATAACTGAAAAAGGCTCTTGCTTCCGTTTCTTCTGCACAAATTCTTCACTAAAAAGCGAAAATTATTACTTTTGCAAAAACGATAAAAACAATAAAAGAATTAGCAACAAATCTTTACAAGAATATTTGAGTAAAGTGTCCAGTCCCAACGAAATGTCCCAATTTTTAGCACAACAAATTAATTGGAAGATTCAAATTTTTTCATACTCGTACAATATGACTAATGAAAGTTGTTCTATTACACCAGGCTTTAAAAAAATTTGCAGTTCTTGTCAATGTTCTTCTAAATCAATACCTCCCGCAGAGCCCATCTCTAGAAATCGTTTAATCTTTATCATCATTGGTTTACTTGCTTTGATTGGAAATGGAATTTTAATTCCATTAGAAGTTTTTATTTTTTTTCGGAACCCAATCATGGAAAAAGAAAGAAAAATTTATAAACTTTTGTTATTAAATCTTTGCTGTGCAGACTTTCTCATGGGAGTTTACGTCACAGTTTTTAGTTCACTCAGAAGCTACACGAATTATGAATTCAACTTTAACTTGTGCAATGCACTCGGTGTTATAAGTATTACGTCTAACCAAGTGTCAGTGACTATCTTAGTGATGATCAGCACATATCGATTGTACGGTATATTGTTTCCATACAAACATGTTCATTTGAAAGTAGTATTAATTCTATTGTGCTTTACTTGGGTGTTTTGGATTGTTGTTGCTTGTTTGCCGACTTTGAATTATAATGTTTTTTCGTTTTCCTTCTCTAGAGCCATTGTTATTAAGGGTGAAAATTTAACAATCAAATTTCCGAGAGTTTTTGCATTTTTCAACGATTTGTCAAAACATGCATCAAATCTACCCGAAGATTTTGCTTATCTAGTCAAAAACATAACTTATTTCAAATCCAACAAAGTGATTTTCAATGCAATAAAGAGTTTTGGCATTGCAGATTTATCGCAAAATAACTGGGAAATATTAGGTTACTTCCTTCCAGGTACAGCTTGTACAATTGATTTTCTGGTGGCCAATCGACACGAATACAAAGTTTATGTGTTGTCGTTATTGTTGTTTAATCTTACATCGTTTCTGTTTATATTTATAACATGCATTATAATTTTAAAACAACTTCCAATTTCAACCGATATTTTTTCTTGTATTTTGGGTAATAATCAGCAAAAAGTAAACATCGGTAAAAGGCATAAAAGTTTTGAAAATCAAAAAATAATCTCCAAGTTAATGTTGATTGTTTTAACCGATTTTGTTTGCTGGGTCCCAATTTGCATTATTGGTTTGTATTATTTTATACAATCTCTTACAACAAGGGAATGCAATTTTTGCCTGTATGATAATTTCCGACGATGGATGGCAAATGTGGTGTTGGTTTTGATTCCGATTAACAGTATCATCAATCCTTTTATTTATTCTATCAGTATGTGGTCAAATATTAATATATTTAAATGTTGGAAAAATAAGGTTGTGTTTTTTGTCGATGTTTCGCATTCGGCAAACAAACATTCCACTGTTTCATGACTGTGAAAACCCGAGCTGTATTGCTGTGAGGCCAGTTTATACAGTAATGAATTGTTTTGTACTGTCTATTGTAAAGATCTTTTCTTTTCTGCGAAACAATTTCAAAAACCACTGATCAATATCATAGTCGTACGAGCCAAAGGGTTAATTGCTCCCAAGTCTCAAAAATTTGGGAAAAATGATAATTTTTCGTACAACGACAAGGAATTATTTGGGCGAAAACAAATTGTTTGTATTCCGAAAACAAGCTATTCTTGTAGAAGAAAAAAAGTTTTTTTAGAAATCATTACTTTTATTCTTGAAGTGCCAGAACATGATGATTCGGGCAAACGTCAATATAATTTGGGCTAACTGTATTGTCCTCCGACATTTTTTTGGCTGGTATGGCTATGATCAATATAATAAATAAATTATTTTTGAGAATGCTTGTTAAAAAGAAAATAGTTTCTGAAATAATAAAAAATTTTCGCTTTTGATTTTGGATATCAATTTTTTCATCTGTCGTTACTGTATTTTACAATTACATTTTAACAGCTAGAAACGCACGTTGTTTGATTTGGTTTGTTATATGAAAACCTTAAATGGAAAATAAATAAAAAGCATTGAAAAGTTTGAATTATTTGCTAGTGAAATGTAAATGTAAGTAGCCTATATCTTTACCCGAATGCATTTGTTTGTATCATGTATACTTTTTAAGCCTCATGGCTGTCTTATTATACTTTAATTGAAACTTTTACTCGATTATTAAATATTATTGTTCCTTTAAAATTTTGATAAAATTTCAGTACATACTTCATATCAAGTTTCTATTACGAACCGATGGTAAAACTAGCTATATATGTTATGAAATATTCAATTATGGAAACTGCTATTGATAGCATAGTTTTACATTTTTGCGTTGAGTCAAATTAAAAAGTTTGAAAAATAATCGAGATACACAACAAATTTTTTTAATCAAAAAAACAAACTTAGTTTCATAATTTAAAATTGCAAAATTAGTTTAAGCGTGGATCAGGTATGAGATCATATCTTCCCTCGTCGTTTTAAATCGACTTTAACGTTTTGAGTGATTTTTCATTCTACGAAAATTTTCTGGAATTTATTTTGGTATTTTGCAATCCTGAGTAAATTCTTTACAAATTCAAAGAAATTTTCTGGAAAGTGAATTCATGCATTTGAAACATTACAAATTAAAAAAAGAAAATGGGAAAATTTAAAACTTAAAAACATTTTTAATTGGCAAAATCATGATGACTCCATAAATTTATATCTTGAAAATAAATACAGGTGTATTTATTGATTCTATGTTTGTTATGTTGGTTTTTACAATGTCCACTTTTCTTGCTACACCAGTTTTCCCAGCGTCGGTTTAAACCAGTGCTTCTCAACCTTTTTGTACCTGCGGCACACTTTGGGACCTTTTCAAAATTCGCGGCACATTTGGACCAGAGTGCAGATCTTGATTTTCCTTCCAAAAATGTATGCATTCATGAGTATGCATTCATGCATGAGGCTTTCCATTAATGACCTTTAAATCTATTTTTTTTGTTTTATCACTAGAAATTGTCAGTAAAATAAACATTTTTTCAAGAAATGCTACTGAAAATAACAATAAAAATATTATTGATGAAAACTAAGCACTTTATTGTAAAATAAGCACATTGAAAGCCTAAGGCAACGTTCTTAAAAGTAACGCTTTGACAATTTTGTCTGCCAGATCGACACTTACAATAATCGGCATTAATAAAAAAATAAACATATTGAGTTAAGTTACAATACCAAAAGCCGCTCGGGTTCATAATAGTGACTGTCAAAATAGCGACCGTCATAACAGCGACTTCAAAATAGCGACTGTGTCAAAACAGCGACTGTGTCACTGTCATAACATCACCGCATCCCAGGCCTATTTTTGTCCAAACATTCATACAAAATTTTAGCCAAAATCGTTTACAGTCGCTGTTTTGACACAGTCGTTATTTTGACAGTTGCTGTTTTGACACAGTCGCTATTTTGAAGTCGCTGTTATGACGGTCGCTGTTTTGACAGTCGCTATCCTGCCCGGATGCCACCAAAAGCACTGTCAACGACAAGGCGGGCAAGCAAAAAGACGATTGAAAACACTTTTTTTGCCCTCCAAATATTTTTCAGTGTAAAGCGGCATCAAACAAGGTCTTAATTAAAGGAAATACTTTATTGACCACAAAAAAGTAGAGAACATTTGGTCTGCCATTGTAAAATGGCCGTGCGCCTTTTTGTTTTTTAAAATTTGTTTTGTAATTCTTTAAAATAATGTTAGTACAAATTTTATTGCTTGCCAGGACCACCAAGCAGGGGAAAGCGCGTAAAGTGTCTTTCCCAAGGACGCAACAGAATGGTGTGAGTAGGTTTTGAACCAAGATCATGTTGATCGCAAGCACGGCGCTTTAACCACTCGACCATGCTGCCGACGAAAAAAATGTTCTGTCTACGAAAAACTTGCAAAATTTTATAGTTTTCTTCAACATTAGAATTGCGAAATCTGTTTATTTAGACACAAATTAGTTCTTTAGGTTTTAAGTCTTCAAAAAAATTTGATTATAATGAATGAAAGCCTTCAATTTCATGCGCTTGCTAAAGTTTTCATGATTGGATCCAGGGGAACAAAGAATACTTAAATCCTTAAATTTTCAAGCAACCTACTTTTTTGGCACAGCCATGGCTTCCAAAACGTATTTTCAGGAAGTGGCCGAAAAGCTTTTGATTGCTGGTTGACCCATGACCTCCTTAAGATTCAAAACATATTTGGTGTTTCCTAATAAATTTCTTTACGTGAAGTAAAAAACAACGTCCTAGTATATAAAAATCAAAATCGTAGGGAGAGGACTGAAAAGTATTTTCTTGAAATGGAAGAGGATACTTTAATTTTCAAGCACACTTAATTGAAGACAAATAATATTTTTGCAGTTGGCAAAATATATGCATTGTTAAAAATGTTTAATTAAAACTGACCCCCTGAATTTTTTAAACTCTCTTCAAGAGAGGCGTGTCTTTTGTAAAGAATTACTGGCTATAAATTAACTTGAAACTTGATGATGATGATGATGATATTTTATTCATGCTTAGTAACATTTATGCTTAAAAACTTGATCAATTTCATTCAATTTAAATTATTTCAAATTATTTATACACTCATGCAATGGAGACAGCAGAAATGGCTATACACAGTGATGGTTTTAATAGGGTGAGAACGGAGCGGCCGCGCCGGACCCCTCTAAAATATACCAGAAAGTTACCCCCTATGAAAAATGTTGATCTTCTTTTTCATAGTAGCAGCAGTACGGTGGTATGTCTAAAATAAAAACCTTTTTTTGGAGATAATTTTGTTTTGATACACTAAGAAGTGGCCCCTCGTAAAATGATGACTTTTTACTAGAGATTATACTGTTTTGAAACACTTAACAGTTCCCCCTGTAAAATAAAGACCTTTCTTTTTTTAATACACTAAAAAGTGGCTCCCCTTATAGCAATAACCTTTTTTTAGAGATTGCTCTGCCCTGAAACACTAAATAGTGGCCCCTTACTTTTCTTGCACCGGACCCTCTTTTTGTAAAGCCATCACTGACTATACAGTCTTTGATGTCCACTGCCACCTTCAAACATCCTCATCAAACATCCGCTGCCACCCCACGGTCACCTTCAAACATAATAAACATGTAGGACGACGGTCGTCAGATACTCTATATCAGTGGTTCTCAACCGGGGTGCCAATTGCGTTTCGCTAGGTTGCCGCAAGCTATTGCACATTATTTTAGTGTTTCTCAACCTGTGTGCCGTGAGAGGTTTCCAGGTGTGCCGCGAAAGATTTCGGAAAAAAATTATTTAGGGACGTTGAATTTTGCGGTTTTTACACGTGAAATAAGTGAGATTCGGATCGAAGACCGTTTTTATTTAGAAAGAACTTATTTTGGGAAGAAAATTGACAAGTGTTATGAGTTTTGAACTCGGCAATCGTTCAGATCAATTTAATCTACATTTAAGCGCGCTTTTCAATTCACATTAATTGTTGTCATGATTGTTATTCGAATGGGTTTTCAGAAAGACGTTTTCAGTTCTTGTAAAGATGTGGTATTATTTTGTGTGTTGTAATGTTTTATATTTATAATGTGTTATATTTTAGATGTCAATAAAATAGGCTTTTAAAGCCTTAATAAAGGTTAAATGCTAGATGAATTGAATTAATATATTACAATTTAAAAGCCTATTTTTTGTTATTCTGTTTTTACACGATGGCTAAAGCAAACCTGAAATTTTTGCAACCAGAGAAATTAGCCATTGACCCTAGCTCATCATCTGCTGAGGATGACTGGAAGTTCTGGTTTAAAACGTTTTCAAACTTTATCAATGCGTTGCCATGAGGTGAGGATGCTCTTAAAAAATTAGATGTGCTGAACAGCTCCTTTACATAAACTTATACAAGAAGAAACTACTTATGAAAGAGCTATTGAGACGTTACATAAACTTTTTGTAAAACCAAGAAATGAAATCTATGCCAGGCATCTTCTAGCAACAGCATAACAAAACATTGGTGAGTCTATTGATGAGTTCCTGACTCAAAATCGTAGTTTTACTGCTGTAACTGCTTTAGAATATAAAGATGCAATAAAAACAAACTCCTTTATCAACGGCATTTTGTCAAACATAATTAGGCAGAGATTACTGGAGAATCGAACGTCAACTTTTGTCGAAGCTTACGCAAAACCTCGAGCTCGTGAACTTGCAAAAGTTTCTTCAGAATCATACTCTTCAGATCAAGCCTCGTATTCTGGTCGGGTATGTACCGTAAATAATACCCAGTTCAATGAATTAATTTCTAATCAGAGCGACACGAACGATCAAAATGTTAATGCTATACGAAATCGATCAAGTAAACAGTCTCGAAAATTTTTGTGTTATTTTCGTAAAGGGTTTACGTGGCATCCACGAAATCGATGTCCTGCGAAAAGTGAAATTAGTTTAAAATTTATTTGTTCTTCTGGTAGACTCAGAGGCAAGTTCAACTTCAACAAGTAACAGAAGGCGTAATATATTTATTAAAGAAAAACTCAACACGACGTTTCGTCCGTTACATCGGGCGGACTTCATCAAGTAAAAACAAAATCAATGCACAACGTATTTAAAAACCAAGAAGTTGAAAAAAACAAACTAATAAACACAAGGTGAGAGGCGAACATAACAATTTAATAACTACTTCGTGCAACAGAAACAAATTTAACAGGTTGAAAACCCACATTCATTGTGAGATTTTTCATATTACTATATATTTTTGGAAAAAGATTCCAATCTTTATCATTTATTGAATTTTTCGTATTATTGATATATAATGATTCTAAAAATTTTCGTTTATCATAATCAATGTTATAATTCAATATTTTAAAATTCCCAAAATCAATCCTATGTTCACAATTAAAACAATGTTTAACCAATGCAGTTTTTTATTTAAATCATCTTCTTTTTATTTAAATCATTTAATTTGGCTAAATTAAAAGAAGATGATTTACTGTAAATAAAAAAACTGCATTGGTTAAACATTGTTTTAATTGTGAACATAGGATTGATTTTGGGAATTTTGAAATATTGAATTATAACATTGATTATGATAAACGAAAATTTTTAGAATCATTATATAACAATAATACAAAAAATTCAATAAATGATAAAGATTGGAATCTTTTTCCAAAAATATATAGTAATATGAAAAATCTCACAATAAATTTGGGTTTTCAACCTGTTAAATTTGTTTCTGTTGCACGAAGTAGTTATTAAATTGTTATGTTCGCCTCTCACCTTGTGTTTATTAGTTTGTTTTTTTCAACTTCTTGGTTTTTAAATACGTTGTGCATTGATTTTGTTTTTACTTGATGAAGTCCGCCCGATGTAACGGACGAAACGTCGTGTTGAGTTTTTCTTTAATAAATATATTACGCCTTCTATTATTTGTTGAAGTTGAACTTGCCTCTGAGTCTACCAGAAGAACAAATGAATTTTAAATTAAGTAATATCCCTGGTAACAGTGTTTATATTAATTAAAAAGTGAAATTTGCGATTATTGTGGTAAACTAGGACACTATGCTAAATGTTGCTTAAATCGAAAATCATTAAGTTGCGTGTCAAAACCTTTGTTAGCTTCGGTGACAAATCTACAATCGATTTTCGAAACATGTACTAACAGCGATTCGTATTAACAACATAAATGCTCATGCTTTAGTTGACACAGGCAGTACAAATAGTTACATTTGTAAAAATTGTGCAAAACAACATAGTTTAAACTATAAAAGTATCAAATTTGCTGCAAATATGGCTAATTCGTCCCTTAAAACCGAAATCTGTGGCGTGTGTTATTTGAATTGACTTTTGTGGGCAACTTCTGTAAGAATTTCAAGATAGATTAGATAGATAGTTTATTCACCAATACGCACAAAACAATACCAATAAACACAAACAGTAAGCAACAAAATTAGCGCAATGGTCGGGAGCATCGAAGAACATGCGTTATCGAGTCAGATACTCCCTAATATAAGCAGTTAATAAAAAATAAGACAAGGAAACATGCGCAGCAGAATGACAGAAAGCATAAAAATTAGCAAAAACATTTATATAAAGAATTCACACGAGATTTACGCAAGAAATTTACACAGACATTTACGTAAAATATTAATAATAAAAAAAACTTATGTCAACATGTAAAAAGATAGG
This sequence comes from Diplosoma virens, assembly GCA_963680785.1. NCBI lineage: Eukaryota > Metazoa > Chordata > Ascidiacea > Aplousobranchia > Didemnidae > Diplosoma > Diplosoma virens. Next base: position 34,470,795 of record OY796880.1, read on the forward strand.
TGAACAGCAATGTGTTCGTTTTACAAAATTCAAATTAAATTAAAATTCCAAATAAACCTTATTCAAAAAGAGAAGAAAAAATAAAGAAATAGAATAAAAACATATCAAAGGCATTTAATCATTCATTAATAAGAAGCTTTTTCTGAGCGAAAGCGCGTTATGAGGAAAGCAAACAAACGAAAAAAAAACTATTATATTTCAATGCAAAATAGTAACTTTTCGGCTACACTTCTCTACAACTGACTCATAAAACAAATATATCCTCCATGACGAAGCAAGTTACAGTAGTTTAGAAAAATTTTTGCTGTTACAAATTTTTCTCTTAAAAATTGAGAAAAAACCGAAAATAATATTTATTTAAAGCACAAGAATCATTATTTTTTTGAGGCAATTAGCAAAGCAAACAAGGAAAAAAAGAACTATTAAATTTCAAAGCCAAATCGTGACATACAGTAATTCAAGTTTCATGTGACGGAATAATTGGGAACGATCTTTTGCAACAACATAAAAGTGCAACGTTTAATTTCAAGGTAAACTACCCGAACTTGTTTCAACTATTATGTCTGTTGCTAATGTACCTTACCCGCAATTGTTCGGCGATAACCTGTCGGCGCGATGTAAACCTATAGCAATAAAAACCAGAAAATTTTCATCCGTTGATATAAGGGTTGGAATTTCGGGACTAAATGAGAAATCCCGGGCTCGGGATTTTCCCGGGATTTCCATTACACGTATAAACGATAATAATAAACGATTGCACTGTAAAATAAACAAAGTTTATTTACTATAGTAATGGCGCAAAAACAACAAAGCATCAATGGTATCATCGTTAAGACAATTTCTGATTTTGCTCACAAAATAGCCGAGAGCTGAAAATGCATGCTCGGCTTCGACTGACATGGGTTTGATAGTTTTTAGCGCTGCATACAACTTTTCTAGATTATTTAGCCTTCTTTTAGTAATTTCATTAAGCATCATCTCTTTTTGCACAACTCGAGAGCTCACGTTATTGCATTGTTCTTCTTCGTTTTTGCCATCTGCAACGAAAGCATATAGTTCTTGAGTTAAAGTCATTTGGGTTTGAGTTTTTTAGCCATTATTATTTGTTATCAATTCTTGCTCTTCATTAGAGGCAACTTCGTCAAATCCGTTGCTGACAAACAATCTTTGTAGCAGACTTGTAGCCATGGCAGCAATTTTTTGCGACTTACTTTGTGTCAAAGATGATCTTAGGTTGATTAATGTAAGATGATTTCTTGAGGTATTCAAAAAGATGTACAAGTTGGTCGTTGCGACGTTCATCGATTCGAATGCTGAATCTTTCAACTAAATCCTTGCTAATATTTGATTGCAGTTCACCAAGTTTCTTTAATACTAATGCAATTATCTTTTCTGATAGCAACGTGTCTGCATCCTTGTTGGCAAAAGCATCAACAGCAGCCTTAAAGGGAGCAAGAGCTTTACACATCTCGTTTATTTCTTTCACCTCTTCTTCAAAAAAATTAAAGAGAACATCAAGCTGTACCATAACCATTTTCATCTCTCTTTATTTAGCTTGTAAAATCTTTCTATCATTGCCAATAAAATATTCCACCTCGTTTTGCAATCTAAAAGAAGCATCTTTTCTCTTCCCAAATTTTCCAAAATATAGGGCTGGAGATGGTCGTCGTCGTCATCGTTTGAAGGGTATCCACTCCAGGTCAGACACAAACAGGACTGGGGCCGAGGGTTTATCCTTTTACTACCCCAGACTGCTGTACTGCCTGGAGATAGTCTACATTTTTCACTGGAGATCGCCGAAAATGCTTTACAATTTTTCGAACTTTTTGCACCACATCTTGTAAGTTAGATGCCAAAAGAATAGCAATGTTCCTTTCTTCCTCCTTAAAACAATCCTCACCTTCAGTAATGGAGTCATTTTCGGTGTCACTTTCGCAATCATCCACAAGACGAATGAAATCTTTACTCGACTTGTGCTATGTTTTTTTATATAGAACATCGCAGACAGCTAAATGAATAGCATGGGCATAATATGTCACATGTTCAGGACAAGTCTCTTTTCCGAATTTTACCCTAAGACTTGCGCCGTCTGTAACAGTAGTCATAGCCGTACCTGCCGGGGGTGCAGGGGGGGCAATTGCCCCCCCAAGTTTCGAAGATTTGGGCAAAATTAAGATTTTTCGGGCAGTGAGAAGAAAATATTTGGGCAAAACCATAGTTTTTCGGGCAGCGATATGAAAAGTTTGGGCAAAGTCAGGAAATTTAGAGAGGTGATGATGAGGAACTGCAAGAAATAATAATCCAAATTTAGGTGAAGACCTTTTTTTTTTTTTTTTTTTTTTTTAGAGAACACCTTGATTTTGGGACGAAAATCGAAAATTAGGAGACTGAATTTAAGTGAAGACCTTTTTTTTTTTTTTTTTAGAGATCACCATGATTTTAGGACAAAATTGGTTTTTGTCTGAGAAACTCAGACAATTTTTTTGTCATATCCGAAATGTACTCTAAAATCATGATTTGGGCAAACGTCACAAAATTTGGGCAAAACTTCATTGCCCCCCCAAAATTTTTTGGGCTGGTACGGCTATGACAGTAGCTACCACATCTTTATTCAGGTCCAGACCAAACAATTGCAATCGTTCTTCAACCAGTTTAATTGCCTTTGCTGCATTCAAACTTCCTTGAATGTGAATTATTCCTAGAGAACGAAAACCACCTTGAAAATGAACATTAATGTTCATGTACTGACAATTTTTCATTGAAGTTGACTCGTCGAAAGTGATTGAAAAGCGGCCATCTCTTAGTTTAATTGCATTAAGCTCTCCTCGGATAGTTTTTATTATATCCTCCCTCAGCTTCATCACCAAATCTCAAACCTTTTTGTGCGATCTAGGCAAATTATATCCATCAGCTTTAAACGCTCGGCGTAGTCGTTCGCTTGTGGCAATTTGATTAAATGTAAGTGCACAAGTCCATCTATAGCACTTAATTGACTAACCAATTCGCCGAGGCTCTGCTTTTCCAATTTTAAAAAAAGAATCAACCTTTTGCATTTTTAATTTTGGTTCATCTATTTTAGCAACTTCACCCGACTTGATTTTACTACAATTTTATGTTGCGATTTCAAATGCGTAATTAATCCCTTCGTACTTGATCCAGCAGCTTTTAAGATTGTTTAGCACAACTTGCACTTTGCTTTTTCAGTAGTTTTACAATATGTAAAGTTTTGCCATACTTCAGATTTTCTTGACAATCCTACGTCTTCAAAATTCGACATTTTGACTAAACTTTATTGTTAGCTTTATGAGAAATTACAAGCGGGCTCTCTTATACTGTAACTGACTGACCCAACTTCTTTTTCAATGGCTGCAATAAAACTTTTAGAAGCTCGTTAATGACGCAATAAAAGGAGTTTATTTGATCATTGTTTTGTAATGCCAATCACACGATAGGTGGTTTGCACTAAGAAGCGCTAATGTCAGCACTTAATAATTGTAAATATTTCACTTTAAAAAAAAGTTCGTTATATAGCACATAACATTGGCAAACTGTTTTAAGCTACATTGTGGTCATTGAATAGCATTGTAATCTCGGGATAGTACGACAAACTATTCCGGGATCGGGATCGGCAAAAATAGGTTAAAATCCCGGGATTTCGGAATCGGGATTTCCCGGAATCTTAACGCTAGTTGATATAGCAATTATAAAAGCAAAAACCGCAAGACTTCTGCAAGAAAACCAGATCGAGCCAAGTAACTCCCCTTGGAGGCACAGTTTCTTGTGGTCGACAATGGGAAAAAGAAGCGAATGTGCATTGACTGCAGTCAAACCATCAATTCATTTACGCATTTAGACGCGTATCTTTTGCCTAGCATATCTTCAATCGTAAATCAAGTTGCCAAATGGAAATATATTAGTACACTTGACTTAAAATCAGCGTATCATCAGTGTCACAAACTTTGTTTGGGAATCCCAAAGGACCAGTTGAGCTAGGTAACCCGAATACCTGCGCTGAAACAAAGCTGTGTCTAAATTTTATTTTATTCCGGCTCAAGAAGTAGTTTTGCTATGAGCCTGACGATTTATACAGTCGAATTAACGAAAGCTCGGATTGATTTTTGTTGAAGACTCTTCTTCACAACAGGCAGAGACCACTGTCTCTAATAACAACGAATGTATTACAAAGTCACGACCGACGAAATTCTATTCCACGCTTTGCCAAACTGCAAAGCGAAATCAACACTATAACTCGACTCAATCAACACAAATAATTCTACCTCTGTAGAACAAAACTGCCAACCACTGGCACCAAATAAATTCAACAATTGTCCACCGACACAACATCTAACGGTCCACCTCCTGTAGCCAAACAAATCACCTTCGCTCGAGCCGCCACTCGAGTCGCTTCAAATTATCTCACAACGATAATAATCATCATAATAATAATTCTCGCTACGCATCGGCTTTATATAGAAAACAAAATCACGTGACGTAAACTTTCTCGTAAATTCAAGATTCAGCCAGAAACCCCTGAAGAGTTCGTTACGCGAATCAAGTGGAATATACGCGAATTTTCCAGTACAATGACGTTAGTCAAAAAAACATATTACGTCAATACAAAGAAAAAAAAGAGAAAAAGATTCATGTATCGAGCCATATAACAAATTGGACGTATATCGCAGACAGCGCTCAAAGAGCCGCATTTATTCTCTTATAATAAAACTACGAACTGCTTTTAACGGGGATACACTACATCGTTATGATTAAAATTATGAATGAAGTGTGACAATCAGATTCAAATTCGACCGAAAGATCGTCCATACACCGCTTTTCAATCAGGATCGGAATTGTATCAATGGAAAGTTATGCCGTTTGGACTCACTAATGCCCTCCCAGCTTTCCAGTGAGTGATGAACTAATTCATTAAACGTCATGATTTGAAGTACGTCAATGTTTATGTAGACAACATAACTGTCGGAGAAATGGACCAAATATTTCATGATGAGAATTTGAAAGCATTGAAGGAAGCGGCCAAAAAAGATAAATTTACGTTGAATGAAGAAAAATACCTCTATAATTGTACTCAAATCAAACTTTTGGGACATCTAGTTGGAAATGGCGTAATTAAACCCGATTCCGAGCGTGTCGCAGTTTCAAATGATTTACAACAACCTACAACAAAGAACTGCAGCGAATCTTAGGTTTGTTTAGTTATTATTCAAAATGTGTTCCTAATTATTTTACTCTTATACAACCGCTTGTTCAATCTGATTCGTTTCCATTACCAAAAGATGCATTAAACGCTTTCCACTTAATGAAAAATAAACTGTCTCAAACTACTTTACAATCTATTGACGAAGATTTACCATCTACTGTCAAAACCGATGCTTCGGATTTTGCTGCTGCTACTCTGAATCAAAACAGCAAGCCAGTGGCATTTTATGCGCGGACTTTTCTTTATTTGTTTTGTGCTTCAAACGAAAAATACGCCGTTATATAAATGTGAAAACAAATTTTCGAAAGCACTGGAAGGCAGTGAAATGACCAGACGGACTCTCTCTAGTACTGAACAAAAGCGTTCTTCTGTAAAGAAAGAAGCGTACGCTGTCATTGAAGCTCTACGAAAATGGAAGCATTTTAATCTGGTCACGGACCAACGCAGCGTTTCATTTATGCTTGACTTGAAACATCCTTCAAAGATAAAAAACAATAAAATTCAACGATGGCGCTTAAAATTTGCTCCTTATGACTTTACAACCATATATCGACCAGGTAATCGTAATTATGCGGCCCGACAATTTTTCTAGAACCGCTGCAACATCAATATCGCTCGCTTCGCTAAAATTTTTTGGACGAGCTACACAAAGTGTTGTACCACACGGGCATAACCGGATTGTTTAATTACGTTAAAATAAAAAATTTCCCTTTTTCATTTGATGATGTAAAAAGTATCGTGAAAGCATGCATCAACTGCAGTGAAATTAAAGTTAAATTTTTGAAACCAGAAGACAACTTTAATATCAAAGCAACCAAGCCCTTTGAGAGAATTAGTCTTGATTTTAAAGGGCCACTCCCGACCACTTCAGGGAACAAATATATGCTTGTAATTATTAATGTATATGAACTATGTAATCAACAAAGTTCTTTATGATGATTGCCACGCATCGCGCCTTTTCTCCAACGCGTTGATTTCTGTCGTTTCTGTTATTTCACACTCCGTTTACACTTTGGTTTTGTCAGTTGTTGTTTTGTCGAACAGTTGAAGGTCGTTTTTCAGGTTGTTCATTTAAATTAATTCCTTTATTGGTTTTTCGTTTTAGAGTTTAAGCGTATTTAATTTTTGGTTTAAACTTTTATTAAAATCTTGTTAAATGTTGTTACTTCAGTATATTTGTGTTTTCTTTTTCTATATGCTTGCAAAAACTTAAAAGCGTCAACCATTATTGAAAAACTTACAGATTTATTTTGTATGTTTGTTTTGCCAAGCTATGCACATACTGACCAGGGGACCGTTTTAGCTTTACGTGTAAAAAGACTATCGCTTACGCACTGGGAGTATGTTTTACCTAATGTGCTACATTCTATTTGTTCATTATTATGCACTGATACAAATTGCACTCCTCACAAACGTATGTTTTGCCATGATAGAAAATAATTTAATGGTGTGTCGTTGCCGTCTTGGGTAAAGCTGGGACCCATCTACGTAAAAAATCCTAATCGAAACGATAAGTCCGATTTACTAGCTGAAGAACCCAACTATTAGAAGCTAATCCGCAATATACCAATATAAGATTAGAAGATAGTTGAGAAATGTCAGTTTTTATCTTCGAGATTTAACTCCAAAGGCAATCACATCCAGGGGAGAAAAACATGTCAACACCTATGATGCGGCAACAGAACCTTCGTCGCATAAACAAAACGAAACTGTTAACAATAATTTGCAAGATGACGTTAATATTTCTTTAAATCAATCTGACAATAATCCCGAAATCGAAAACGACATAAATCAGGGCCAACCCAAAATTCTTAAAAAATAAAACGCAGTTACGTTGCTCGTCGCGAGTTCGTCATCCTATTGAACGCTACAGTGACATTGTATATTATTACTTTTTGTAGTGTTTCGAATAATATTTGTAAGCGTGAATGTCATGAGTTTTGAACTCGGCAATTTTTCAGATCAATTCAATCTATTTGTTTAAGCGCACTTTTCAATTCACATTAATTGTTGTCATGACTGTTATTCGAATGGGTTTTCAGAAAGACGTTTTCAGTTCTTACAAAGATGTAGTATTATTTTGTGTGTTGTAATGTTTTATATTTATAATGTGTTACATTTTTGATGTCAATAAAATAGGCTTTTAAAGCCTTAATAAAGGTTAAATGCCAGATGAATTGAATTAATATTATTACAAGAAAGAGCGTGAATTCAGGTGAAGACCTTTTTTTAGAAAACACCTTAATCAAACCGGGAAATTGTGGCGAAAGCGTTTTTCCTTTATTTTTTTAGATGAAAAGCAGGAAATTGGCACATAAAAATAGGTGAAGGCCTTTTTTTTTTTTTTGTGGAGATCACATAATTTTTAGGGCGGAAATCAAGAATTCTAGCCGAAGTGCGCTGTTAACTTCAGAAGATACCAATTATGTGCCGAAGCCAGAATAATGGTGTTTTTAGAAAGCAAGTGAATTTAGGGACGAAAACTAAAAATCTGAGCCCAATTCTGCGTGAAGACCTTTTTTTATTTTATTTTTTTAGAGATCACCTGATTTTGAAACAAAAATTAATAAAAATGGTCTAAAGGTACCGCGATTTTGATGGAGTTTCAAAAATGTGCCGCAAACGGAAACTGTTTGAGATACACTGTTCTACATTGTTAAACTAAAAGTTGGAAGGGCTATTGACGTTTACAATGGCAATTGTTTCATTACAACTAATCTACAATTAGTTACCTACTTCAAAATTTAGTAATCCTGTCAAAAGTTGTTTTAAAAGTTGGTTTTAAAGCAGATTAACCCTTATTAGGTATCCTGGGGTTCCAGCAGACCCCATGTTTTTATCCATGTTTTTTATGTTTTTATTTGAAGCTCGTGAGTGTTACTTCATTTACCCTCCTAGTATAGGGATCTGAAAAATATCATGGATACAAGAAATTACCTTTTAAAATACTTTGGGCAATACAAACATTTTGGGGTCACAAGGGACCCCAGGGTACCTTTAACGTATATTGATTTATTTTTTTACTTTTCAGGGCTTCCAGAATATGATAAATAATTGATGTTATAAATTTCTAATACCAGCAACTATCAGTGGCTTAATCTTTTTTGAGTAATTTTTCCATAGTATTAGGTCATGGCTAAGAGGAAAATGCTAAGTGATACAGAAGTTCGTGCCCAGCTGGAAGCAGAATCTGAATCAGATGATGACCATTTGTCGATTAATAGTGTGTATGACAGTGATAATAACGATGCTCCTTATATTCCTGAAGACATCAGTAGCTATCCTTCCTTTCATACTATAAGCAATAAAGTATTATAAATGAATAAAAAAGGTTTTTCTCACCGTTGGTAACCTGGGGTCTAGCTGGACCCTAGGTTACCTGTAGCTGTAGGGGGAACCATGGTTACCTATTAAGGGTTAAATATGATAAAATGATTTGAACGTTAACTGGAAGCTAAAGTTTTTAAATATTTAGTTAAAACGTGTTAAAGTAGATTTAGAACAGACTCCAATAGTGATAAAGCTATGTTAACGATAAAGTTGCCCGGAGACTTAAAGCGGCTACAATAGTACACAATAGTATAGTTCAGATCAGTGTAAAATATGACCTGTAAATGCCCAGAATATGGCCTGCCATACGATTAATAAAATTTTTTATTTCGAATTTTTTAGTTTGATATGGCAGGAATGCACTTACATAAAATGATGCAATTCTTAAATCTTTAACAGTTGCGATTACATCATGGGTGCCCAACTTTTGTATGCTTGGAGCCCATTTTTTTTGCAAGTGTCTCCTGGGCCACAATCGATTCAGAATTACAGTTATAAAACTTTTTTTGGTCTTAAATTTTAACGATTGTTTCGGATTATTGTCCATGTTAACTTGAATCAAACACTTTCCTCAAAAAAACTTACTTTTATTTTTCCTAAATGAAGCAAACAAGCTCTTGTTGTAATAAAATTTATGTATGCAATAATTTGAACGCCATATTTATATATTTCTTCATTATGACCTGCGATTGTTTATATGTTTTTAAAATGAAGAGATAATAGTCCTCTGAGTTACAACGTTTTCCCACTACAGTAGTTTGTTTATCTTTTTATTTTCATTTGTATTTTCATATTTCTGCCCGTAGAAAAAGCGTCGGAGGCGCTATACTTAGGACAAGCAATTACACCGACATTCTTCCGAAGATACCAAAATATTACTGTCCGGTTAAAATTTCTATTTTGCTTTTTAGTTTTATACAGATATGACTAAAATTTTAACTGTTTGATAAGACTGCCAAGCAAGGGAAAGTGCCGTAAAGTGTTTTTCCAAAGGACTTAACAGAATTGCACGAACAAGTTTTCAACCGGGACCGTTTTGATCACGATCACCATCCTTTAAACCAGTGGTTTTCAAACTTTTCGCGCCGGCGGCACATTTTGCCACCTTTCCAAATTTCGGGGCATACTTGGACCAGAGTGCAGATCTTTTTTGGTCTTCACTAAGTTTCGCTTTTCTTTACCTGATGCATTTCGGCGTGTTACATAAAAGCCTCGAATTTCTATGTAACTTTCTATAAATAAAGTGAAGACTTTTTTTATTGTTCTTCACTAGATTTTAAACGGTTTGTTTTCATACGAAGTATCCAAGTTTTATATATCGTGCACGACAGGCATGTCTAACTCGTGCCACAAGTCTGAGACGCATCGGTGCAATTTTAGCCTGAAATTTGCTGCTGGCCGCAAATGGGTTACTAAAAAATGAAGGCCAATAAAAAAGTCTTCACTTAAAGTGTTTGGTTGATCCCGGTTATTTTTTTAAGTTTTACATTGAAATAAAGGTGAAAAACAAAACAAAGATCTTCACTTGATTGGATGGTTAATTTCAGGTAGAAAATTAGCTCTAATTAATAAACCTTGTCATTTTAACCATCTACATTTAGTTTTGTTTTGAATTAATTATTATTTTGATTCCGAATTGAGCATCTGATAAAAAAGAATTTTTCCAGAGACTTCACGGGCCGCGAGTTTGACACGCCCGGGTACGAAGCGAGCCTGAAAGACAGCTGATTACCAAAACTTTACTCAATGAAAATTTAATTGAAATTCTTGAGGTTTTTGGTAGCTGTTTAAAAAAGAAATAATTTTCCTCTCTTTTAGAGTGTGTTTACATTGCCGTTGTGAGGCTTATGTTTTTTAAAAAGTTTCGCGGCACACTTGGAATTCTCTCACGGCACACAGGTTGAAAAATACTGCTCTAAACACTCGACAACGCTTCCTAGGACCCGTTTAACAACTGGGTAAAAAATTGTGATCAATGAATTCGTATGCGCGAAAGTGGAAGAGATGATGTTAAAAAACCTCCATGAAGAATGATTGTTAGTTGTTTTTTTAAGAGAATCTTTGAAAGTGGCTCTCTTTTTTTGTTGCACCAGGTCTCCCTTTTGTAAAAGACATCATGAATTATAGTGATCGTGTTTTCGGCTTTCAACCGCCCCCCATAACAAATTTCTGCAAACGCCATTGTATGAATCTAATTGCTTAAAATAAAATACCAAATTGCTAATAAGACGAAGTAGAAAAGGAGAAAAATAAATAAAACTATTTTAATTAACCTACCCAAAAACAGACAGAAAATAAACAGGGGTAATACAGAAGGAAAAACCAGCGAGTTGTTAAGAAGCTTTTTCTCGTTTGTATAATTCGTCATTATTTCAAATCTTTTTTAAGTGATTAATTAGAATAGTTCTATTCTATGTAGACTAAGCCAAACACAGCCAACAAATCCAACACGCCAACACAGATAACCGAGCTAATCAAATATTGGGATGAAGTTTTAGTTCTACAGGTATATTCCACTACGACAAATTCCACCACGGCACATTCGTAGCGCGGTAAATTCCACCACGATAGCCTACATTCCGTCACGGTAAATTCCAGCACGATATCGCATCACGTTGATTGCTTATTTTATTTGTTGATTATTGTTGATTTATCACGCTATAATTTGCCAAGTAGGCTACGGAGTACAGTAGTTTGCAAGTACATTTATTACCCTAACTCTAACCCTTACACCTAAATCCTAACCCCCTAAACCTAACAAATTCTTGTGTTAGAACATACTGTGGTGAATTTACCCAAGATGAAATATACCGGGATGGAACTTACCGGTCACCCAAGTTTCAACCATTGCCGTGAAACAAGAATAAATGATTATAATAAATGTTTAAACCAGGGCGTCGAACCGTTTAAAATAATGTTGCGGTTTAGGTTTAGGTTCAGGTTCGGCAAATTTTATTTTTTGGGGTTCAGTTCCGGTTCAGGTTCAGCAAAATTTTTTTTCGGGTTTAGCAAAAATTTTTTTTCAGGTTTAGTTCCGGTTCAGATTCAGCAATTTTTCTTTTTAGGGGTTCAGTTCCGGTTCAGCTCCGGTTCGGGTTCGGAATATATCTTTCTTGTCTACTTCTGACAAGCGTTAGGACTGTAAACATGATTCGTAACTTGATGTTATCATGGGTGCCCGCAGACACGCACGGAAGGGGTGATGGCAAACAGTCGCAAACCCCAAAAATATTTTTAAAAAAGGTTTTTAAAAAAATTCTGGTACAGGTTTTAAAAAAATTAAAGATTAAACTAATTCACGGCATGAGTCTTGGAGTTCACGGCATGTGTCTTGAACTCCAAGACTCATGCCGTTAATTAGCCAAGAAACAAAAAATACTCCAATCTACGCTCGTAGTAGGAATGAGCCTAAATAGCGAATTATTAAGCTAATTCACCGCATGAGTCTTACCAATAATGCTGAATGAAATAAATTTATAGTAATGATCTTGCGAGAGCCAAAAGCGAAAACGGAAGTTTTTTGTTGTTTGCTGATTTCAAGACGTTCTTATAGATAGTGCTTATAGAAATTATAGATTATGAATTTATATAGATCTTTCTTGGACTAGCCATTGACACACCTATCTAAGAATTTTTGGTAATTTTTTAGTGGCGGCCCTCACGCAAAGGGTTTACTAGTTATGAGACGTAATTTAGACTCATTTCTACTACGAGCGTAGATTGAACTATTTTTTGTTTCTTACATTGATTTTTTTGCTTCGCTTTGCGCTTAAGCGCGAAAAGAAGCAAAAAGATTAATAAAAAAACAAGAATACTTTGTTTCACGCTGGTAATGAAAACGGGCCTTTATCTTAGGTAGTCTAATTTTTAAGATTTGAAACAAATTAAACATTTAATCATTCAAGTTTATAATAATAAAAAATTTACGCATAAAGGCTCGTTTTTACTACAAGCTTGGAATGGAGTATTCTCTGCTTGTTTTATTGATTTTTTTGGCTTGGCTTAGATTTTAAGCATAGAAAAATAATTAAAAGAAATAAAGATTGCTCTATTCCACGCTTGTAATGGAAACGAGTCTTAACTTTTAAAGATTTTTAATGCATATTTATATATTATTTTGTAAAATTTGAAATTTGAAAAGGCAAGCACCCCTTTTGCTTCCCATGGCGGACGTTCATGTATCTAGCGTACTTTTTTTGCTTTATTTCTCGCGTGAAAAAGTCGTTTATGACAAAATGTTACGGCAATAAAAAAGATTGAGTCAGCCAAATCTTCACCGAACTTCTTTTTCTTTCGGTTTCTCCTTACTCGGGGTCGCCACAGCGCGACAGTAATCTCCATTTCACTCGATCTACTTCGTCTCCTTCCCCAGCTCCAACTCTTTCCATGTCTTCTCTCACCAAATCCATCCACCTTCTCCTTGGCCTTCCTCTTTTCCTTCTGCCTCGCACTGCCATCTCCATCATCCTTTTCCCCACGTAGTCTTCTCTCCTTTTTACGTGTCCATACCAACGTAGCCTTGCATTCCAAAGTTTGTCTCCCAGTTTTGGAATTTTTGCGGTCCCTCTCACCTTTTCGTTTCTTATCTTGTCCTTTTTATCACTCCCAGTGCCCATCTCACCATTTTCAACTCAGCAACTTCCATTTTTCCCATCTGTCTTTCCGTCATTGCCACCATTTCCATTCCACAAAGCATGGCTGGTCTAACAACACTCTTGTACATTTTACCCTTAACCTTTGCTGATAACTTCCTGTCGCACAGAAATCCAGACACCTTCCTCCAATTCATTCATCCTGCTTGGATTCTTCTTCTTACTTCTTCTTCACATCTTCCATCGCTACTAACTGTTGAACCTAGGTATATAAAGTTTTTTGCTCTCTTTACCTTTTCTTCTTGCAGCTTCAACTCTTCTCCATCATCCACACCCCAACCCTCAAATATTCGGTCTTGCTCCGGCTCACTTTCAGGCCTCTTCTCTCCAGTGCATTTCTCCAAATCTCCAGATCCTCCTCCAGCTTCCTATGATTTTGTCTAGACAGAACTATGTCATCTGCAAACAGCATATCCCATGGTGCATCCTTCCTGATATCCTCCGTCAGCCTTTCTATGATGATGGCAAAAAGAAATGGGCTGAGTGCTGAACCTTGGTAGAGTCCAACACCTACCTTGAATTCTTTAGTCAAACCTGCTGCACTTCTCACAGTTGTTGTTGTTCCGTCATACATATCCTTGATAATCTTTATGTAGCACTTTGATGTTTCAGCTAGCCGCAAGCATTCTCACAGTTCCTCTCTGGATACCCTGTCGCATGCTTTTTCCAGGTCAATAAAGGCACAGTGCACTGCCTTCTGCCCTTCACTCCACTTTTCCAACATCATCCTTAGACAAAAGATTGCGTCGGTGGTACTCCTTCCTGGCATGAACCCAAATTGTTGCTCAGCGATCGTCACCTCCTTCCTTATCCTTGCTTCTATTATTCTCTCCCACAATTTCATAGTGTGGCTCATCAACTTGATCCCCCGGTAGTTTCCACATTCCTTGATGTCTCTTTTACCTTTGTACAAAGGTACAAGCATACTCTTCCTCCATTCATCTGGCATCGTCTCTCCTCTGATGAAGTTCACTAAAAACTCCACACCTTTATTGCCTAGAGCAATCCATGCTTCCACTGGTATGTCATCAGGTCCTTGAGCCTTTCCCTTCTTCATCTTCCACAACCCATTCTTGACTTCTTCTCCAGAAATATCTTCCACGTCCCTTTCTCTCTTCTGTTCTCGTTTCTCTTCTTTCTCTAGGGTTTTTATGGTTGAGTAAGTTGTCAAAATACTCCTTTCATCTCTGTTTCACTTTCTCTTCTTCAATCAGAATCTCCCCAGTTTACTCTTGATTACTCTTACTTGTTGAACATCCTTGCTTTGTCTGTTTCTCTGCTTTGCTATTTTGAACACCTCATTTTCCCCTCCTTTGTTTCCAGTTTGTTTCCAGTTTCCCCTCCTTTGTTTCCAGTTTCCAGTTCCAGTTCCTCATATGCCTTTTTTCTTGAATTTGCCACTTCTTTCTCGCTTGCTTTCTTGCAGTTTTATAGGCCAACTTGCTTACATCATCTCTGATGGTATTCCATGCCTTTTTAGCTTTTTTCTTATCCTTCAGCTTCTCCTGGACTTCCTGGTTCCACCACCACGTTTTTTGTCTACCTGCTGTGCTAACTTTTCCTGATGTTTCACCCGGTTTCCTTCTGGCAATGCTCCGTATCATTTCAGTTATTCTTTGCCAGTCTTCCTGTCCACCAAGTATTCCGCTTTCAATCACATGCATTTTGAATTTATTGTTCACTTTTGAGTCCTTTAGTTTCCACCATTTTATTCTCTTTACTAGTTTTAGTGCTTTCCTCCACTTTGTCCAGATGATCATCGCACTGATCACTATTCTGTGCTGTTTTGCTACACTTTCACCGACAACAACTTTTGTATCCACCACCTCCTTGATCCTTCGTCTTCTCACCATGATGTAATCCACCTGCGAACTGCGTCCGCCACTGCTGTAGGTGACTCTATATGCTGGTTTCTTTACAAAATATGTGTTAGTGATCACTAGTTCCCTTCTCTTAGCAAAATCCACCACTGCTTGTCCTTTGTTATTTCTTTTCCTTAATCCGTGTCTGCCCATGCATTCTTCATCACCATTATTCCCTTCTCCTATGTTCCCATTCAGGTCTGCTCCCACCACAATTTTTTCATTCCTTGGTATCGTTTCTACTGTCTCATCTAGGTCCAGCCAAAATGTTTCCTTTTCTTCACGTATGCACCCCACCTGTGGCGCATACGCACTGATAACATTCAACATAACACCATCAAGCTCCATCTTCAAGCATATTATCCTGTCTGTTACACTCCATAATTCTGCTACCTTGTCCACATGCTCATTTTTCAATATGATTCCTAAACCATTCTTTCTGTTTCCACTTCCATAGTACCACATTTTATATCCTCCACCTATGCATCTTGCTCTCTCCCCCTTCCAGCGAGTTTCCTGCACACACAGTATGTTCACCCCTCTCCTTCCTTCTTCTCCACTGCTTTCCACCTCTTCTTTGCATCCAAGTAGCATGTCCACCAGTGACCCTTGGTGCCTGGTCACTGGTAACGGTCGTTGTTTTTAGGGGATCGACCGATCCGGTATGAAGTCAAATTTTACAACGCGCATTGAAAAATATTTGGCTGTGTTTTACGCCGGATGCTTTTCCTGTCGCAACCCTCCCCATTCATCCGGGCTTGGGACCGGCACCAAGGCTGCTCTGATTTAAACAACCTTAGAGGCTGGGTTAGCCAAATCTTCACTGAACAATTTTAAGAAATAAATCTATGACGTAATATTGAAGCAAATAAAAAATTTAAGTCATCTCACTGCTACAGTATCTTTAAAGAAACCTAAAAATTATGAACAGCTCATCCCGAATCAAACTTATCGCAAAAGTGAAGACCTTTTTGGATTTCAACAAACAAATCAACCGAAATCCTTACATACAAATCAATGGGACACCTTGCGTTAAACCATTATTTTTAATTTTTTAAATAAATACACTTATAGTTGCTGCAGGCCTATAGGTAACCCTGGGTTATCTCTTTCAGTTTCCTCTCTTGTATAAAAAATAAAAAATGTAAAATAGTAAAAGCACACTTTTAGCTTAATAGAAGCTGAAAAATAAGAGTGGAGAAATTTAGTAAATAGTTTTTGAAATTTTGTTACTTCCACAAATTTTAGTTTTCTAAATTTTGGAAAGTTTTTTAAATTTTGTTCCGATGTTAAAAAGTTTTTTGAAATTTTGTAGAATTTATTTGGTAACTTAGTACGTTGTTTAATCGTCTACCTTTTTTGGCGCCTGTTAAGAAGGCCTCGCCAATAACACAATCTCGGTGTCTACTAAACGATAATTCTTAATCTTCTTGCTGGATCTGACCTTCGAACCAGCGACAGCAAAAATATAGTCTAGCTAAATCACAGCTCAGACTACCACAATATCTTCTTTATTAAGAAATATGCTCCAATCCACTTAGGAGCCCGAATAGTATAAATCAAAGCAACAGATTAAAGCTCAATAGCTTAATTCTTCACAATCACGTAGATCACCAAAGACTTGCGACCAAAAAACTATGACTTCACACAGTTAACAATTTTCCAATTCTAAGTTACCACAACGAAACATCCAATTTTATAATCATACTGCTTTTCAGCGAATCGTATTTATACCATTCAGTAAGATTACTCGAATGTTCTGACATTCTCCAAAGCAAACAACTATTACGTCATAATCAAAACAGGTCAATCGGATAGTTCTGGAAATTACTTTAAATTTCGTGAAAAATAAGCGGTGTTGCCATTTTTTCTTGTAAATAAAAATAAATTATTTAAATTGCTCATAAAACTGTTATTTCTTCGGCTATTTGAGCCGGACCAAAGCGAAATCAAAGATATTTTTATGAGATTGTGAATCTACATAATTTGGGCGATTTTTAGGAACGGAACAAAGCGGCCCCAATTTGACACACAGTTGTCAAATTTCAACACAAATGAAGTTCGAAAAATCGCAACTTAACAAATCACAAAGACACTTGAATTCGATGTACAAATACACAACTTCACTTAACTCAATACTAAATAAAAAAGAAACACAGCACAATAAATAAATGAAATACACTAACTTTAACACTGCAGCCAATTGTAATCAATATCTTGTATGCAGCACAAATGTGAATAACAGAAACATCAGTAGTTTATATTTGCTGCAACTTATTGCCTGCTTCAAATCAACAATTCAACTTCAAAGTCAGCATTTATGAATCACAAGGGCAGAAGTAGTACACAGCTTTCTTTTACAATTTAAGCAGCAATATCTCAGATTCATTACATGTAAATAGGGCCAAAATAGCATAGGCTACAGCTAATGTCTTCTACTATCAACAGGAACGTCTTATTCTTCCAATAGAAAACCCAATAAGCGAAGCACATACATAAACAAAAACACAGAAAATAACAACACAACCAAGTAAAAATATTATGGCAGGGTCTGCCCTCCGTCATCCTTGCCAAGTTGAAATTCAGCTATCTAAGGGGCAGTCTACTGGGGCAATACAAGAAAGGTCCCTTAATACATAAACCACTTTGACATCACCAGTGCTTTCATCTGTACTAGTAGTGGCAACTTTAACTCTACGCACAATTTCCTTTCCATTTCTACTCTGGGGAATGACCTCATGCACCCTCCCAAGTTGGTATTTGCCTCGTTTTGATATATCTTCCATTGAGGTTAAGATTACCAATTGGCCTGGCGTTAGATTCTGTGCCATTTTCAACCACTTCTTTCTCCCCTGTTGCCAAGGTAGGTAAAACTCCAGCCATTTTTTCCAAAACTGATCACTAAGAGAGATATTAAAGCGATAGTCTCTCCTTAAATTGTCTTTGTGTTGTGGTGAACCTACCACACAATATGGACTTGAATAGGGAGTTAAGAGTGAGGCAGAGGTTATTGCTGTGAAGTCTCTAGGGTCATCACTTAAGGGGGTCAAAGGTCGATCATTTACAATCTTGGTGGCACTTCCCACGTATGTCAGCAATTCTACAAAGCTGGGTCTGCGTTGTGACTTTTCAAGTATATTAGCAATCACATGCTTGATTTGCTTCACCATAGCTTCCCAAGCCCCACCTTGTGCGGGTGCATAGGGGGGAATGAATTCCCAGTTGATACCTTTTTTACGAAGTGAATTTTTCAATTCTGTAGACTCAAGCAATTTTGGCAGCACTTTGGCTGCAGCTTGGAATGTAGTTCCATTATCAGAATAAATTGTACTTACTGGCCCTCGTAAGTCTGTAAATCAGGTAAAAGCTAGTATAAACTCACTCAAAGTCAGGGAAGTCACCAATTCAACATGCACGGCCCTTGATGACATACAAGTAAATAAGAGGCCCCAGGCCTTCCTGTGGCTTCTACCTTCCACAAATGACATGGGCCCAAAATAGTCCAGACCACAGTAAAAAAAGGGCTTTTTGTTTGCAGTAACACGTGACTGTGGCAAATCTGACATTAATTGCCTTACAGGCTGTGCCTTTTTAATCATACACACACCACACTCATTCACATATCTTCGTACTGATGCATTACCATTAGTAATCCAAAATTTTTGTCGAGTTGACAACAAAGTGTGTTGCACTCCACTGTGACAATTCCAATGATGATACCACAAGATAACAAGCTTTGTTAAACTGTGCCTAGATGGCAAGATGAGTGGGTGTTTAGCATCAAATGCAATATCAGGAGAGCTATTTAACCTGCCTTCTATACGTAATGCACCTTTGTCATCTAAGCATGGCCGAAACTTCTTCAGAGAGCGTAACTCTTTTACCCTTTTTCTACTTTCAGGTGCTGTTTTCTTTTCTAAGCACTTGATAATTTCATCAAAGGCATCTGGAGATTTCTCACTTAGGGATTCAATAAACTTACCATAGATGCGTCGTTGGACAAAGATCACAATTCTTTCTAGTGCCCTACTTAAGCAAGAAGCATCCAGTTTTGGAGGGACATACTTACTCTTTTGGACTTTGCTTCGAATATAATCCAGGAAAGATAGAAGATATGCCACTCGCTTCTGCAATACATATAAGGATGATGAGCTGTCAATCAGTCTTTCCAACTTATCTTCCACAATTTGGTTCAGATCTTCATCCTTTTTGACGTCAATCTTTCGTATGGGCACAAGCTCTGGGACAGGTATTTCCGGCTCACCATACTTAGCCAAGAATGGTGGGCCATTTAGCCAAAGAGAACGTGACTCTTCTTTCAAGATTAGATTGGGGCGAGACCCCACATCAGCAGCATTTACATTTGTTGGACAAAATCTCCAGTCTGATTCATTTGACAGCATTAGGATGTGGTCAATTCGTCTGGTGATGAACTTATTTAGGCGTAAATCTGGATTCTTTATCCAAGACAACACAGTTTTAGAATCACACCAGAAGTATCTCTTACTAATGTCCAGTTTTAAAGCCTCATTTGCTTGATACATCAACTTGGAGGTGTTTACAGCAGCTGTTAACTCTTTTCTTGCAATGGGCCAGGATGACTGATGCCGCTGAACAATTGTAGATTTACCAAAAATAAAAGCTACACTAGGTGCACCATTAACTAATCTGCGCAGATATATCACTGAAGAAAAAGCTTGATTTGACGCGTCGCTAAACCCATGCAACTCATATTTCACATCATCAATTGAGCAAGGTATATTGCTATTTAAGAATAACCACCGGGGAAGCGGAAAACTCTGCAGCAAAGAAAGTGAATGCAGCCATGCATCCCACTCTTTAACAATCTCATCTGGGACTTTTGTATCCCAATCATATTTATCTATAGCCAACTGCTGCAAGATCAAACGTGCTTTAATAAAGAAAGGGGACCCAAATCCCAGTGGATCAAAATTCTGTCCTAATTGACTGAGCATGGTTCTACGTGTATACTTACCAAGAGGCTTTAATGAACAGTCAATACGCAACTCATCTGAGTCAGGATCCCAGACACAGCCTAAGGTTTTGGCAGAAGGCAAGGCTAGCTCTTCACCACACAAGTCTAATTCTCTTATAGAAGCTGACAAAAGTTCAGGACCTAAAGAGGACAAAACACTCATAGTGTCCCTATTTGTGCTCCACTTAACAAGTTTAAATCCACGACTTTTAAATAGACTCACTGCCTCATTTGTGATTGTCTGTGCACTCTCTAAACTATCTACTGAAAAAATAAGGTCATCCATATACATGTTCTGCAGTATATTTTGAAGGGTCATGTCACTAGCACATGTGGGGTTTTCCTCAACAAGCTTCTTAAATGCAAGACAGGCAATGTAGGGGCTACTTTTGATGCCCCAAGGATGGACTCGAAAACGGTAGGATACCAACTTACCTCTTTCTACATCATTGTTTTCGAACCACAGCAAGCGAAATAGGTCTCTTTGGGCAGCCGGCAACTGAATTTGGAAAAAACACTTTGTGACATCTGACATCAAAGCATACTTACCTAAGCGAAACCTGGTTAAAACATGCAGCAAGGGGTTTAGAAGATCAGGTCCAGACATAATAATATCATTCACACAGGTTCCCTTAAACTTGGCCTTTCCATCATACACTATATGCTTCTTAACTTGAGAGGTAACAAAATAAGGTAGATACCATTTTTGGTCATTCGCACAATCAGCATCAGGCACACGTTCAATGTAATTATTGGACTGCATTTCTGCCATAGATTCAACTAAAAATTCTTTAAGATGAGGTTGCCGAAGGGCCTTCTTATGCAGGGCAGACAGTTGCTCGTGTGCTAACTCAAAGTTATTAGGCAATGTTGCTTTCTCAACCACAGGTACGGGAATCTCAAACCGGTCATCTTTTACCTTTATGCAGGGCTCTACCAATTGACTGGCAATAGTATCAGTGCGAGACCATTGAGGTATCTCATCTTCAACAGATAAATCTTTAACAACATTATGCAATTCAGCAATTTCTGCATCTTTTCTGTCAATAGCCTGTTGCAAGCTTAATGTCTTGCTTTGCTTGTCTTCAACATTGGCTCTTAAGACTTTGACAGGTACCTCACTTAAAGATGTTTTTCCTCCAAAAGCTAACCAGCCTAATGGAGAAAGTAGTGCATGTGGGTCAGTTTGACTCTTGCCCATTCGTTCTTGCTTGGCATACATAAGATGGGCATTGTCATTGCCCAGTAACACATCCACACTATGACAATTATCCAAGCAAACAATTTCAATATCATTAAAGTGCTCATACACACTCAAGTCCTGTTTATGAGGCAAAGTATTTTCATCATCGCTCCAAGGTTCATTGACCACTGACACCACATTACCAAAGATCTCACCAGTATGCAATGACTGCACATTAAACTTGACTAAATCTGCCGTGGTAGCCTTGCAACTAGTCATTGTTTGCATTTCAAATGAAACATTATCAAATGCAGTTAGACCTAAATCTTGTACCAGCTTGTTTGAGACCAGAGTAACCTGTGACCCTGGGTCATGCTGTACATACACCAACCTGCTTTTATCATTTACAGGGTTCATTATGCGGGCAGCAGTGACACGACTAAAGGCAGCCTTCACACTCCCAATACCAACTTTGCGCACAGTAACTGAAGGTTCTGAAGTGTTATCACCACTCTCACATGCTTGAGATGGTGTAACAAAGGCATCATGCAACAAGAGAGAGTGCTTTCTACTATATGCAGCTCCACATTTTCTACAGCTATTGGGGGCAAAACAATCTTTAACAAAATGCTTACGCAGACAGTTCAAGCACCGACCAGATTTAACAATTACATCTTTGCGATCAATAGGTGTCAAACGCAAAAATTCAGAGCAATTTGACAGATAATGATGCTCAACCAGCCCTTTCGAAGAACAGTAGATGCACATAGGATGCTCTGGTCGACTATTAGTAGTTGGAGACTTCTTCTGTTTATCATTTATATCAGACCTTCTTGGGAGATTAGGTGATTTAACGGAAGTTTGTCTTACTGGGCAAGCCTTTTTACTTTTATCATGGGGCTTTTCAAATTTGCGCAATTCACTTGAAGCATTTAGAAGTGAAATACCAAAATCTGTCGACTTGTAAGATTCTTCTTCAGTTATAAATTCAAATAAGCTTTCAAAACTAGGCTCATTTGTGTGTCCAAACCGATTTGCCAAAAACTTTAAGAACTCTTTTTTAGTTACATCCGGCAAACGCTTAGCCAAATCCAATACAAATCAACCTTCTACTTTATCTGGTTGATTATAAGCTTTGGCGTAGAGCAAACATTGAGACAATTGGTCTTTAAATTCTTTTAGCGCAAAGGCCGAATCTGATTTTAATTTATCATCATACCGAAACTTGCGGATTTCCGGTTCAGCATAAAAACCACCTCTAACACCAAATCTCTGCGACAATCTTTCAAGAGACATTTCAATGCGCCTAGCCTCAGACAGGCCAGGTGTGTCAGCAACCAGATTAGAAATATTTTGGCCAGCAAGTCCAACACAAGCAGCTTGCAACAAAGTTAAACGTGAATTTTCGAACGGACAACTATCCATTAACGCCTTAATGCGATTATGAAAGAAAATATATGGCATATTACTTCCGTTGTAATTAATCAAAGACGCCTTATCTATGAAAGTACGACAATTTTGATATTGAAAGAAACTGTCCTGCTGAGTCGAGCCTGACTGCACAGGAGACAATCCATTATTCCAATTTAAACCACCAACATTGCAAGATCTAGCATTCGTAACAGCAGGTAATGCGGCACTAACATACTTATTTTTAACACCACCATCATATTCAACAGCACTTTTACCATATGGACCACAAATTTTAGGGCATGTCTCGGCCCGACCAGACGGCACACCAGGGGAAACTACATATTTCTCAAAGTCAGGAGGCACACTTCGGGCGGCCCCAAAAGCCACATTGCCTCGCAGAGACCTATCATTGCTACCTAGCAAATTATTTGAGTCAGAAAACTTCTGCAAGGTTAAATTCTCCCGGACAGCAATCTTGGGGAGTAACACATCACCAGTCTCACCACCACCACCATGGATCACAGCCTTACTTTGCTGACTATTAGTATTCAAATACCCACCATGGGTTTCAAGAAAATCGGTTCTGGTGTGGGCTGACCGCCTTGAACTGACTTGAGAACCAGACCGTGACTTACGGCATTCCAAGTCCTTCTTTAAAAATTCAGCCTTTAATGCTGCCTCTTTTAAGGCCAGCTCCGCCTTGAGCTCTGCCTCTTTCTCCTCCCGGGCCAGTTGTGCCTGCCTTTCCTCCCGGGCTAGTTGTGCCTGCCTTTCCTCCCGGGCTAGTTTGGCTAACCTTAAATCAGCCATGATGCGATTAGTCTCCATCTGCCGTTGAATTTCAATTTGTGCTTCAGACAAAACAGAGGTACATGAAGCTCTAGACCCCAAGTTGGAGACACTATCCTCTGGGTCAATAATCCCATCATTATCTACCCCCCTGGCCATAGATCTAGTGGTCATACCTAAGCGAGTACCAACCTGCACCCCTCCCGGGACAACCTCATCTAACCCCAAACCAGACGGGCCAACATCGGGCAGCCCTACGTCAATATCTTTACTAGACATAGCTAAAAATCTTAACAATAAATACACTACTACCAAATGAAATAAATCACAATTACCACAAATTAATAAACTACCAGTTCACAGCTAAATAAAAGAAAATCCAAATTCCACGGTACCTTTAGTTGTGAGGAATTTTCTTGCAATTCCCCTTTGGAGTCTTCAAATTAAATTATACTTTTCACACAGTTCAATTAAATTAAGCAATTTTACCAACAGTTTATTTCAAAGTAGGTTATTCAATTTAAGAGCTCTTCTTATATAACAAATTTACTTGATCTTCTTAAAACTTTACTTGTTGAAATTTACTTGTTAGCTTGTGAAAAATCTTTTGAAATTTGCTTGTTAACCTTGCGAAAAGTTTTTGAAATTTTGGAGAAATTTAGTAAACAGTTTTTGAAATTTTGGAGAAATTTAGTAAATAGTTTTTGAAATTTTGTTACTTCCACAAATTTTAGTTTTCTAAATTTTGGAAAGTTTTTTAAATTTTGTTCCGATGTTAAAAAGTTTTTTGAAATTTTGTAGAATTTATTTGGTAACTTAGTACGTTGTTTAATCGTCTACCTTTTTTGGCGCCTGTTAAGAAGGCCTCGCCAATAACACAATCTCGGTGTCTACTAAACGATAATTCTTAATCTTCTTGCTGGATCTGACCTTCGAACCAGCGACAGCAAAAATATAGTCTAGCTAAATCACAGCTCAGACTACCACAATATCTTCTTTATTAAGAAATATGCTCCAATCCACTTAGGAGCCCGAATAGTATAAATCAAAGCAACAGATTAAAGCTCAATAGCTTAATTCTTCACAATCACGTAGATCACCAAAGACTTGCGACCAAAAAACTATGACTTCACACAGTTAACAATTTTCCAATTCTAAGTTACCACAACGAAACATCCAATTTTATAATCATACTGCTTTTCAGCGAATCGTATTTATACCATTCAGTAAGATTACTCGAATGTTCTGACATTCTCCAAAGCAAACAACTATTACGTCATAATCAAAACAGGTCAATCGGATAGTTCTGGAAATTACTTTAAATTTCGTGAAAAATAAGCGGTGTTGCCATTTTTTCTTGTAAATAAAAATAAATTATTTAAATTGCTCATAAAACTGTTATTTCTTCGGCTATTTGAGCTGGACCAAAGCGAAATCAAAGATATTTTTATGAGATTGTGAATCTACATAATTTGGGCGATTTTTAGGAACGGAACAAAGAGAAAAGCAGTTAACTTACAGAAAATTATTTAAACTTCACGCTACAATGCAAAGGCTAATAACCTCTCTTCCTAATCTAAATAAATTTCTTTTGAAAAATATATTATAGTTTTATGAAAAATCAAAAATCAATTAACTTTCTTACATTGCTTGCTCGACATTATCTTTCACTCAATCTCGACTGTTAGAAATGCCATCATGCTGGTGAAAACCATTTGGGGCAACCATAAGCACACCAGCCAAAAAAATTTTGGAGGGGCAATGAAGTTTTGGGCAAATTTTGTGAGGTTTGCCCAAATCATGATTTTCTAGCACATTACGCATAGGACAAAAAAATTTTCTGAGATTCTCGAACCAAAAAGAAATTTTGTCCTAAAATCATAATAATCTCTAAAAAAAAAAGTCTTCCCCTGAATTCAGTCTCATATTTTTCAATTTTCGTCCCAAAAGCAAGGTGTTCTCTAAAAAAAAGGTCTTCACCTAAATTTGGTAACTATTTTTTGCAGTTGATCATTGTCACTGCCCTAAAATTTCTGATTTTGCCCAAATTTTTCATATCGCTGCCCGAAAAATTTTGGTTTTGCCCAAATATTTTCTTATCACTGTCCGAAAAATTTCAATTTTACCCAAATATTAGAAACTTGGGGGCAATTATCCCCCTTGCCCCCCGCAGGTACGGAAATGGGGGCAACTATAAGCTACACTGAACTCGAATCGTTTGATAAAAGTACATAGCTGTTTTATTAAACTTCTTCACGCAACTAAATTTTAATCGAGTGGTATCCAAACAGTGTGCAGTTTTGATTTTTTAATGGCATCAAATTATTTTACTTCGTTGCGTAGACTACGACTACGTATAATTTTAATTTAAAAGATTTTGACAATAAAAATTGCTCGCAAGACACTTTAAAGTTTTTTTTTAATTAGTTTATTCCAATAAATTAAACTGATTGTTACCGGTACACTAAAAATAGGAAGAATCATTATCTAGATGTGATTTTCGTCCTATATGATTTGGTTTCGCTATGTTTGTTGCGTCTCTATATTAATACTTATTTTTTAAAAAGCATCGCATTGTAAAAAGCTTAAGAACTACTTCTTCAGCATACCTATTTAAAATCTCGCTTTCTTTATCTAGCAAGTGACATGTTTTTGCTTTAACTTTTGACCTGAAAAAGTCGTTTATAACGTTTCTGTATAGCAACACAACAAATATCGTAACCAAAAAATTGCGGCAACTTCAAAGACAAAATTGTAATTCTGATTCTTCTACAAATAACATTAAAATTAAAACCTGTGCATCGAACGGTTGAACCGGATCCATTTAAGATAAAGTTCCGGTTCAGGTTCAGGTTCAGCAATTTTTTTTACGGGTTAGTTACGGTTCGGGTTCAAAAAAATAATAACGGTTAACACGGGTTTACGGATTTGGTTCGGTTCGACGCCCTGGTTTAAACTGCCAACCATTCTGTTCGATGCATTTGGTCACACGGGAAATAACGGATTTACAGACTCTGGCGCATAACTCCTTGTTTGAGTTAATAGCATTAAACTCCGTCGTGATAACGATTTTATGATCATCCAAGTACGAGGTTTGCTGTTGTAAACTGGGTCCTTCATAGCACCCCCCAAGAAAAAATCAATGGAGCGTTTCTAGTTTGCCAATAATGTTCCACAACAAAAACTCTTTGCTGCTGTGATAATCTTCTAAAGCAGGGTTTCCCAAACTTTTAGTTCATCGGTACCCTTTGGACACTGTAGCAGGTGTGCATGTACCCCCGAAATTTTGTGACGTTTCTCTAAAAAAAGGCTTTCAGTTAGAATCAGCCACTAATTTTCCCCCAATTCATGCCCAAAATCAAGGTGATCTCTGAAAAAAAAGATCTTCACTTTGAATCAGATACAAATTTTCCCAATTCATGCCGAAACTCAATGTGATCTCTAAAAAATGAAAACTCTTCGCTTTTCAGCAGTCACAAATTTTCCCCATTCAAACCCAAAATCACGGTGATCGGTAAAAAGTCTTCCCTCTTAATTGTCCTGTTTGACGTAATTACAATCGACTGGATTAAAAAATTCTAGACATTTGAGTCTATTCTTTCTTCCGGACACGGAATTTAATTTAAATAAGGATATTCTGTCACATAATAATGTACCCCTAGGGGTACATGTACTTCAGTTTGGGAACCCCCGTGCTAAACATTGGGAATAATGAAATTGCGATTACGTCACTTTTTTAAATACAAATCGTCTGGAATGAAATTACGATTGTATGATTGAATGAATTTAGACATACCATGCACGCTACGCGTGTGCACACACAAGCTGTTAGGTTACCCATTAATTATCTTTCATCTTTCATCTAGCTGTCGGGTTATTTATTGGCCACCCTGTATAATAACATCTTCATCATCTTACTTAATTTTGTATTAAAATATTTATTAATGTACTATATCCATATGTTGTATTTTGTTTTTGTTTTTTTTTCTTAAATATTTTTTTTATAAATGCACCTTAAAATTGCCTCTTTAAATATTAACGGCTTTCACAAATTTTCTACCCATCCAGCACAAATCATCAAACTAAATAATATTCACTCTTTCTTAATACAAGAAACTCACACCATTCAGCAACAAGAACTTTCACACTTTTGCCACTCAAACAACCTTATATACACAAACACTAACCACTCACTCACTCTATTAATAGCACATCGACAAGGCTGTTACGGCTAATCTATACTTATTTTCGTTGTCCCTTTTTTGTTTGTTAAAACTTTTTACATCCGGGTTGTGGACTTACTTCAACCAGCGATTGTGACTGGTCGTTTAAGGTTGTCGCAGTCAAGCGCGTGGCAGGAGCTTTCGGAAACTAGTACCCAGAGGTAATTCGTCGTTTAACTCTTGTTTTTCTATTTGAATAAGAATTATGGTCAACTTTTCAATTAAATCGTCATCTTAAGTATCCTTATTTGATCTGTAGTAATTTGTTTTTTGATAATCTTATTTTGGTGTGTACTACCTTTTGTTTACATTTACCCTGGTGGATCAGGTGGCTGGTGTTACTTGAGTGAGCTTGTAGGCAGCTTAGTGAGCATTTATTGCCCGACCTGTCACTTAATCAAATAGAACCTTACGGGTAGTTGGCTTGCTCGTATAAAGGCACTTTAATTTTATTAACACCCAACACTTACACCTGACGGCACAGAAAATTAAATCATACATTATCGCACACAACTACATCCAAGCTATTTCTTTCACTTTTCAAAACACCAAGTTCACTTTGATCAACTGTTATCTTCTCTCCGGTAAAATTTCCATTAAAACAACACAACGTAATAGAAAACATCATCTCTTTGATAAACAAATTAGATTTTGGACAAAGAAAAATAATAATAGCTGGCGATTTTAATTTAGTTATTAACTCTATAGACAGAACCGGACACTATTCCCCCAATACAAATGATAAAATTATTTTTCAAAAAGTAATTTCGAATTTCGATCTTGTTAACTCTTACTGATAGTTCTATTCCCATACTAAGGCTTTCTCTTTCTCACGCCTTCTTCCGATTTCTAGACTCGATCGAGTCTATATCTCTTCCACCCTAATCCCAAACATCACTCAAACATCCTATTCATCAAATAATATCTCTAATCATAACAAATTTCCTAGCATTTCAATAAAAATTTTTTCAACCCTCTCTTTTAAATCCCCGTATTGGAAGCTTAACTACTCAATCCTCTCTACCCTTTACAACAATCTTTCTATTAAAATCTATATATCAAACCTTTTATCTCCTTTAAATCCAATACACCAACCACTAGCATGGTGGGACAAACAAAAAAGGAAAATAAAACAATACATTATCTCCCTATCAAAAATTCAAAATAAAAAACACAAACACAACACTGCATTTTAATTACCAAACTACAACAAGCAAAAACACAATATTCACAATTAGAAATCCAAAACATTACTAGCAAAATTGATTAAATAAATCAACACAAACAAATAGGAACCCAAATACGATTCCGTCTTTCACCTCTCTCTAGCATCGATGAACCCTCCCTCTTTGCTTCTATTAAAAACAATACAATGCAATCCAAATCCCAAATTCCTTCTGATCACTCAATCTAACCCTCTCCCTAAAAACAATCTCAAAATGCTAATAGCTTTTCTTTCATAACTTTTTTTAATGATCTTTGAAACCCCCATACGTTTACACCTAATCCTACTGTATACCTTACAACCTCTCTATTACTCTAAATAATGATACCCTTTAACTTCTTCCCTCCTCTCCTTCATTAATTATTCAATATGAGATTAAAAATGCAGTTGCTTGTTTAAATAAAAATTCTTCTTCCGGTTATGACGGCTTCACAGTAAAATTCTACCCCTTCCTTTCCATCTCTAATACCTCTTCTTTGCTATACCTACAATAATTTGTTCCTTTCCAACCAGCTTTCATATTCACAAACACCAGCCATAATCAAACTAATTCCAAAAAAAAAAAAAAATCTCTCCACTGTCAAAGACTGGCGTCCTATTTTCCTTCTCAATACTGATTATAAAGTTCTTTCTATTATTATTTTAAACAGATTAAAGCCTATTCTCATTTTAATTATTTTTCTCGAACAACAATATGGTCTCCCATGGCGTCAAATCTTCAATAACCACCTTAACATCAAATTGGCCATAGACTTTGCAAAAAAATTTTCACCAACCCTTTGCTGTTGTTCACATTGATTTCTACAAAACCTTTGATTCAGTGTATATCTCATCAATTCCTCCTTCAAACTGCACTTAAACTTGGAACCCCTTCTCCCTTAATAAAATGGATTCAAATTTTTATCTCTAACCTTACCTCCAAATTAAACTTAAATGGCTATCTTTCAAATTCTGTTTTGATTAAGAGAGACATCTGCCAAGGATGCCCTCTTAGCATTTCAGGGATGCTCTTTTTCATAATCACACGATTAACCAGAAAAATTCGTTCTTCAACTAAACTCTTGGTAAAGCTACCTTAAAAGTCAGTCATTTCGCCAATAGAAGTCAGTCATTTCACCAATCGCCATTCGCCACCCATCCCTCCTCTTTCTTTACACTTCTCGAAATACTGAACAAATTTTCTTTTTTGGTCTTAAAATTAATCATGATAAGACTACTATTATCTTTAATTCCCCTCATCTTCTTTCCTTATTTCATTCTAGGCAATTTCATCCTCATTCTTTTTCCCCTAAGTAAAATTCTTTAATTCTCTAAAATTCTTAGGATTTCCTTCTCTTTCAAATCAGAAAATTTGATGCGAAACTGAGATACCCTTGTTTGCTTCATATCCATTCTACTTTCTCCCTTCTAATCCCTAATGATTCCCTAAATTCAAAAGTTATTTCTATAAATTAACACTTTCTTCCAAAAATCCTTTTTCTATCCAGAGTTATTCCTCCATCCCACAAATATATCAAAATCCTAACCTTCTCCCTCTTCAAATTTTTATGAAATTTTTCCCCCTTCAAACCCATTAAACACTCCATTCTATAGCTACCCAAAGCTGATGGAGGAATCCTTTCATCGCCCTGAAAACTTCCACCACTTTCTTGTGGCAACTGATTCTTTTACTTTAAACTCCCAAACCTTTATGATACTTCTGGATGTTTTTTGCTATCTAAAATCTTGGTACTAAACTTATATCTTATAAAACTGATCTCTCCTCCAACTCTCAACCCTGCAGACCTAAAACAAACGCCCATTGAAAAAAACTTTTAACTTCCTCCGAAAATTATATATCCCCACTGATCCCCTACCAAAACTTACTTTTAAATCACTGTACGTACTTCTTCTCCCTGATCCAACCCCTCCAAAAAACAACGAACCCACTAAAAACAAATAACAAAAATCAAACAAACCTTTACTGCTGGCTTCGTGTAACCCTCAAAACCTTGAGCCTCTCTCTTCTCTAATTTCGAGAAAGAAAGCTTTCAGGACGGCCGATAAAGGTTATAGCTGGATTTGTTTTTTTCATAAACACAATTTTACCCCAAAAAAACCTAATGATTTCTTCTGCAAACTATGCCTTTCTGCTCTAGACGACCCTCACCACCTGTAGAAAATTACCAACGCACGTGTTTTATTTTATTTCTCTTGAGTTTCTAATCATTATTTGCGCGAGCACTCGCTGCCAGCGCCTTTTTTGTTTTACGCTTTATTTTTAATTAATCTCACCTTGAAGCATAGTTGTGTCTGCAGCGCGTTGATTTTAGAGCTGGCTTTATTCGTTTGTTCACACTTCTCAATTTGTGAGGCGACCAGCTGCAGTGTTTGTGGGCAGCTGGTTGAAGTCTGAGTAGACTTAGCGTGAAGTTAAGATATTCCCGTTTTCCCCGTGAGTCAGCACTGAAGTGAACTGCTCGGTAAGACACCTATGCGTTTTCTTTTTGTGTTTAATATTTAGTTTGTTTTTATTTATTTACAGATTACCGTTTCCGCTTTTGTTTCCGCTTTCGTTTTCGCTTTTATTTCCAAGTTTCAACGTTTCAGTTATTATAACTTATTTTATATTAAATTATTTTCCTTGGTTGTTATTTCCTTTTAATTTGTCGAAGCCGGAAGCGCGTTGATCGACACTTCACTTTGCGGTAATCGGCTACTTCAACGCCGTTTACCGTTATACCACCTATTCTTTGACTGTCCCCACACCAAATATCTAATTTCCACCTTAGAAGCCTTTGTCTCTAAAATTTAAAAAAACCTACTATTCTCCCGAAAACTACACTTTTTTACAACTTTTCCGATCTTTCCGGCAACCATAGCATAATTCTAACCAAATTGGCTTTTTAATCCGTATCTCAACATTTCAATTACGTAAAAAAATCCTCACTTTCAACGTCTCCATAAATTCAACTTTATTAGATGATGAAACATACAAAATTAAAGTCAAATTTAAATACGTACTTTTAAAAGTTTTATGATATATTTTTTAAAATGTTTTTTTTATTATTACTTTATTGTTCTCTTTTTGTAGTGCCAAATTTATTTTTGTTATGTAAACGTCTAAATATTAATTCCAGTAGAGATCTTTTCTGAATATATTTTTCGTATCGTGCAAACATACAAAGTTAAAACTCTTTTTAAATCCTTTTGAACAAAGCCTATCCAGATTTCTTCAAAATAAATTAAATAAATAAATATTTTTTTCATTATGTAAACGTGTATTTAATTATTTACTACAATCTATTTTTATTGTGTTATAATTTCGGAATTACACTTGTTTTTACTAAATGATTTATTTATTGTTACTGTTTTAAACTCTCAAATAATTAAATATTTTACCCCAATGTTAAACATAATATATGTTATATTGTATTATGTGCCTTATCCATACTTCATAACACAAGACTGACCATAACTGTCCACCACTTTTTTTAATGTTTAAATATTGTGATCCTTTTCCCTTTTTCACATAATTATTAATTGCCCTTTTATTTTTTTTGTGCTCGTTTATGTCATAAAGGACGAAAATTATTGCAGTAAAAAAGTCATTGTATTTCTGCTGGAATACGTTTTTTTAGGAGTCTTTCGACAATATTTAAGCATAAAAACTTTAAGAGGTAATAAACAATCATTATTTTTTGCCTGACAGGAAATTCTGCCACGTCTATAAAAATATGGATTTGTTGTTTGAATAATTATTTCTCGTTGATTAAATGACATGGCAGAATTTCCGGGCACTGGTCTTTAATAGGTTGAACTACACCTGACTAAATAGAAAAATTACTGTATGTATAGGTTGTTTTTCAATGTAAGCGATTGAAAAACAGATTGGGCTGCGCTTATAATTTCAAAAAGTACATTACGTTTTAATTAATTTAAAAATCACGTTGCGTCGCGCATGATATAGTTTTAATATAGTCTGCATTGCGCTTTAGATGAATTTCAAAATCACATTGCATTTGTTGCGTTGCGCTTCACTTGAATTTCAAAAGTGCATTGCACTTTACATAATTAAAAAATCGCTTAGCGGAAGTTGCGCTGCGCTTTACATGATTTCAAAAACACGTTGCGCTTATTACGCTGCGCTTTTCTAATGAAAGAAAAAAGTGCCCACCTCTGATTATAGCTTATTTGCATAAACTTTAGTAATGTTTTAATAAGTGCAATTAATTTTTAGCTGATATAGCATAGTTGTATCATTCCTTGAAAGTAAAATTTTTCGGACAGAAAGTGGTTTTGACAGTATACCTACTTTTAACCTTTTAAAATGGCTATGATATTTAATATAAAACACAACTTCCAAAATGAAAGAAGTAAAGGATAGCATGAATCAGAAATGAGAAGCCAAATTAAATAAATAAAAAATTACGACTACTTGCAAAAGCAAACGATAATCTAAAAAAACATAACCAAAGTAAAAAGCTTCAGATGACTCAAGATTCAATTTACTTCAATTCAATTTTTTTTTTTTTTTTGCGATCAAGGTATTACGTTTCGAAGTTGTTATTGGCATAGTGATTGCGAAATAGAAACAGCGGCTAAACGATATACGTTATTACACGCATAACGTCAATTGTGCGCGGTCGCCATACCTTTAAAACGAAGTAGCTAAGTTACTTTTAAAAAAATGCTTACAGCCCAGATTACTGACTACAAGCCCACTTTCTCGGCAAAATGCCAGTCTCGAAACATTGTATGTATTTTGCATCACCATTTTCTTCTATTAAACCTGAGAATGAAACATAAGCATTGCATTCTTCTGTCCAAAATGTAAAAACATTTGTTCAATCTATTTCAAGGTCTAAGTTTGGTATATCATTTTTTTCTTAAATGCAAAAGCATCGTTTATATTTCTACTTTTATGACCTTTTTTTAAATTATTTTTTAAACTCAATTTGAATTATTTGCACATATTTTATTTTTTTCTTGAATTAAAATGATTGTATACTTACCAGCAAAAAGCCGAAATAAAAAGACATTTGCGATAAAAAACCAAACATAACCGCATGGTCGTCCTGCCATAATTTAAGTTTAGTTTTTTTTTAAATTTTATTTTTAAGTAACATATCTTGAAAATAAGACAAAAACTGTTTGTTCGTGTCATCTCGAAATTTTTTGTGCTTTTCAGAGCTAGAGTGTTACTTTTTTCAAATCGTTTTGTGCTTTCGTCATATGTAAATTGGTTGTAATTCATAAAAACTTTTAAAATCTGTTTTCCTTTAAAATTAGTCCAAACTGTAACATTTTTTTGGAATTCTATGAATCTGGAATTCACTGCGACGGCATGAAGTTTTTGCAAATTTTATTTAATGTTGATTATTGGCAATACAATATGAGGAGTTATTGTATTTAGGGTTTGTAATTTTAAAAATGCAATGATACAGATTTTTAACGTAAAAATTAACTGGTTAAAGTATTATTGATTGAATAAGTTAAGGCGAAACTTTATTTGAAATCTAAATAGATAAAAAGTGTTTTCAATAGTTTTGTCATGGTCGGCAATATGGTTGAGTTGGTGGAGGGCTATTTTAATGGCGACCACAACATGATCTTTGCTCGGCAATCTTGTCATATTTTTATGTCTTTAGGAGAAAAACATTTACAGGACTTTCATCCGCTTGGAAGTTTCACTAGCAGTTTTATAGTTTCATCGCTATTAATAACTACAGAAAAAAGTGTCTAATCGGATACCAATAATTAGCGTGTTTGACAGCAGGTGACTCACGTGACGGTTGCATCGTTAAACGTACCGTATATTGTCCTGCTAAGCAGGAGGATAAAAAACACGAGATGATAGTAACCATGATAAAACTCGGAAAAATTAGTTTTATTGTACCTCTTTTACTTTTTCCTTTTTAATTGCCCATTAGATGCACCGAAAATTTTACTCGGTTTTTAATCTTTTATCAAAAAGTTTATCTAAAAGCCTCGAATTTAAATACTTGCTTTAATTCTGTATAAATTCAAATTTTACAACTTCAGTTTCAACAATAACAAAAATACAACGTGAATGCAAAAATTTTCTTTTCGGTTCTTTCAGTTGCAGCTTTCAACCAATGTTTAAACTGCATTTTTTAAAATTCCATTTTATTATTTTTAACTTCCTAATTTATGATGTTTACTCTTTCATCAAAAATTTGCAATGCAGAACTCGTGGCGCGTACCTTCCGTGTTTGAAAATGCTGATCTAGAGTGATATACAACGACGATTTCAGTCCGAAACGTTGAAAGCATTCTGCCTTTCATTGAGATAATCTGTAACATCTTTTCTTTCAATGTTAGACCTAAATAACGATAGGAAATAAAGATCAAGTCTGCTTGCGCTGCACAGTTTATTTACAGTGTCACGACTTAGTAACAATAAACAAGTCAGCGAGTGAATTTTTTGTTTTGTTAGTTTCTCAATCTTGGTGCATTGTTTTTAATGCGCTGTGATAGTCAAAACAAATTTAAAGTACAATAATACTCGTATGTTTATGAATTTAAGTTACCAAAAATAAGAAGACTTTTTATAATAGCAAAATAAAAAAATTTTTCGAAAATAATATCTAGTTACACGTCGTCAATTTTGTTTAATAGTTTTTATGGAATAATTACATTATTAATCATTAGATTTTCAGGAAAAAGCATTAAGAACTGCATTAACGATACGTTTAAAAAACGGTTTATCGTGTGTTTTAAGTGAAAAAATAATAATAATAACAATATCAAACACAAAACTTTTTATTTTTAATGCAAATTAATCTTTTCACTTTTTATATTAATAAGAGTATCACTAAAACCTATTTTATTACAATTAAAAGTATAAAGTTTCTGGCAAATCTGTGTCATGATCTAAACTCTACAAAATCATTGCAATGCTAATTATTTTTACAAATAACCTTGCTTAAGTGCGCAAAATATTGTGAAAATTGGGCATTGTGTTATGTTGGAATTTATTGGTTTTCTTTCAAAGTTTTTAATTCTATTAATTAATTTATCGATTAATTTTATTTTCATCCCTGTAATTACCTTTTGACTCGCAGGAAAGCGACAAAGACGCCAAACTTAGAGCAAAATTACCCCAACCAGTTTTCAGAGATGTCACAATATTGCTTTTCGGTTGATTTAACAAAACATGCCAAAATTTAGAGCTGTTTGCCAAGAGGGTCAAGTAGAAGAAAGAGCCGTAAAGTTTCTTTCCCAAGCATAGAACAGAATGATGCCAGTAGGTTACGAGAATTTGTTTCCATAAAATTTTTTTCAAACCTAATTTTTTTTTTTTTTTCTATTCCTCCTCGTTTTGAAAGTTTTGACATATAAGCAGTTTTGTTTAATATTACTATATTAAATTTATTACCTTAATTTTTAGCTATAAGGTCAATATAACAATTTCGAGTAAAAATCAAAAGCTTTTTTTGGCTTGAACAGTGGTTTTTACCTGGGGATCGCGACTCTCATGTGCGTCGTTTGACTTTTTTCTGGAGGTCCGAGAGCTTTTGTGTAAAAAATATAATTTTTAAAAAAAACAATATTCATAGTTATTATTTTAAAGTTTACTCAAAATTATTAATCGATATTGGCCATAATAACAGGATTACTTTACAAAAAACTTGTTTTGAGGAAAATTATTAACGTTACAATAATATATTAATGGTTTTATTGCGTTATTATACAGAATAGATTCAGAGCAGTTATTTAAGTGGTGTACAAAATCAAAGGTCGAAACACGCAGCAAAATTATTGCGTATGCACCAGCAAGAGAAGGAAATCAAAACATTACATTGTGGTAAACACAAACAAGTTCCTAAGCAGGGAATTGCCACAGCTAACAAAACACAGGGAGTTCTTAGTTATTAAAAGTGAATGATATTAAATGTTTTATAAAAATTTGTCATGTACATAGGATGTAAAGGCATAATTGGAATGTAGAAATGTTTGTTAAGAGGTCAAGCCAGCGTGGTGTTGCAGATTCTTTTTGTTTGCTTAAATTTTAGGTTGCGTTGGTGTTGCAAATGCGAAGGATGTTTTTGTTCGCTTAAATTTTTATAGAGCTGCTTGGTAACAATGCCAAGAATAGAACACAAAAATATTGTAAAGCGTGTTTTTCAGAAACACAGAAACAATTAAACTTGGAGCAGGGTTGCCAGATTGGCTTTTTTAAGGCCAAATTCGCAAAATCTGGCTTTTTTTTTAATGTGATTGGCATCAAAAATTTTGTTTGGCTTTATAGCTTTTTTTTGGCTCCCGAGTGCAAACTAGCCATAAATTTGGGATAAAAATTGAGAGATCATGGACAGATTTTTTTTTTGGAGAAATCACCTTGATCTGGGACGAAAATTGAGATTTTTTTTTAAAGAACACTTTTTCTAGCGAAAAAAATTAAATTTTGTTTGGCTCAATTTTGGTAATTTTGGCTACTTTTTCACCTTAATTAGCTGTTTTTTAAGTTCTGCATCTGGCCACCTTGATTAGGAGTTGAAGCTGTAGACTGCGCCATCGCGTTTACCATCAATAGCGCGTACCTCCCTACACGAATGTAATCCATGTAGTGTTTTGGTACTTTTTTTTTTTCTATAAAACAAAAATCATATTGAAATGAAACAACCTTGCTTCCTGTAATACAACTTCTATATATAATTTATTACTATTTTTGCAAGCTACAACGTACACTCGTTTTGTTGTTTCTTCCTTGTTCTAATCTGCAGCCTTAATTATGTTTATTATCAAATTATTCTAGTTGTACTTTTACTATGTGGCGGAGCAGAAATAAAAGAAAAGTGAACCGAACTTTTATTTGTAAATGGGCACTGGCTATAACTCTAACCCTAAATCGAAAAGAAGCAATGTTGAAATTTTTAGTTTGAACAGTTTACCCATATCCAAAAGTTATCAAAGAATTTTCTTTAAAGAAGTGCGAAAAAATCAGGCAAAGCACCAGCAAGAAATCAATAATTTTAAGTAAATGAACAATGATTGAAAAATAAGAAAATTTTTTAAAAATTAAGCAAAAAATATAAAAAAGCAAATTGTACTGTTGAGGATGAAATATACAGTACTTGAAAATTTGCTATCTATTAAAAAGTTTGCAGTTTAAAATTAAAGGTTGCACAAAGATTAACCGAATCCGCGATACAAGATAAATATTTCTGGTTTAACAGATTTATTTACTGTAATAAACAAAAAAGCATCAAAAGTTTATACAAAAATAAAATATTAAAAAAAAATTTTATTGCATTGCTATCAAAAAAATACAAATATTTGAAAATATTTTATCTGCCCCTGCAATATGTATGAAGTAGCTCTTTTACGAAAGTGCATGGTAATTTATAAATGAATTAAGCGTTTTATTTTATTTTTGATGTTACCAAAATCACTATCGCTCCTATTGTGCTGCATCAACGGCATATCGAAAAGTTGTTTTGACCAAAACAAAATACCTTATTTCAAATTGATGAAATACGAAATAATTGCAAGTCATGCAGGAGTATTTATAGCCAGCACAGAGAAAATTTTTATAAGTTATTTAAAGGCACAATCTGGATTGATTGATATCGAGATGAAGATTAATGAAATTTTAAGGCAGTACATAAACCCATTTTAAAATTTTCTTTTAAAAACCTGTAACTTAAAGCGTAGTAACAGCTAAACTTCAAAGACAATGAGTCACAAATCTCTAGTTATTCAAGAAAATACAAAACTATTTAATCTGTGCAGAGTAAAACATTTTAGTTGATTTGTTATACGAAAAAGTTCCTAAATTTACCTTGTTTCACTTCAGTAGGTACTTAAATCAAATACACCTTGATATTGAATATATCCTTGGCGTTCATTCTGATATTTTCAAATTAATGCTTTCAATACGCAAATAGTTGCCTTCAAACCATTACTAGCGTCTTGTGAATCTGAGAAGTTGCACTTATTTAATTAATCCCAATCTTGGCAAGGTAAACAAACTTCTGAACTTTTTGTTTTTGCAATCAGATTCGACCTTCTTTGTATTTTTAGATAAACTTAGTTTCAACAATTTCCTTGATGAAGACAAAGGTAGACCAGTTTTTTATATATTAAGGTAATTTTAAAAAATCTCTACAGATGGTCTAAAGTGTTAAATTAATTTTTTTTAAATCCAATTGAAAAAATGATTTTACAATTAAGAAATATTATATTCGCGGTCGGATTAATCAGAAGAATGAGAACTGCGAGAATAATTACACACTCCTCGCTTATAAGATTCTATTCTAAGTGATCCATAAGTTACTTGATAAATTTATAGTTTGACGCCTTGGTGTTATCTTACTTGATGCTAAATTTGGTTTCATATTTAAATGCTATAAATAATAAAATATAAGGATGTAAACTCGTACAAAATAAATGCAGATTTTAAACCATCGTAATAACAAGTGCTAAATTCTCATTGTTTGGTCGTACACATTTCGCTTTCACGTGTCTGTTGTTTACTGCCATGTAAAAAAAACACAAAAAAATTTCCATTTAATGTAAGATGTGCTTCTAAAGTAAAATTAATACAATAATGATGTACTGTATTTACAGCTGTTTTTACTTCTCATTGGTTTCTGAGTTAATCACAGGCAAAGCAATAGTTGCATAAAAATTGGTTTACCGACGTGATTTGACACTGCAGTACGACACTTAAGTTTTACAGCTGTTTTTACTTCTCTTTGTTTTCTGAGTTAATCGCAAGCAAAACAAAGTTGCTTAAAATAAATTTACCAACGTGGATTTTAGTTTCTATATTTAAACGCTGCAGTAGGACACTTAAGTTTTGAGATAAAACAAGGTGTAAGTGCTTAAGAAATTTGAGTCAAGTAGCAAGAAATCGAGAATATTAAAGTTTTAATTAATGAGAGCTGGCTGTACATACTTATATGTTTCTATCTGACTAATGATAATAACAGAGGCGTTAAAATTGCAAAGTTCGACAAGCTTTCGTTTTTATTTGTTTACTTTATTAATTGAAAAATTCTAGTACAATATATTTAAAGTTTTTTTTCCTATGATTTAAATTTAACATCAGGTTTGGTCAAAAGTCGGCCTATATGGAATCTTGATTATTCTTAAAAAAGCATAAGGCCTAAACTTTTTATATTCGCCTGTACGTCAGACGTTCCAACTACAAAAAAAATGCAGTAAGGGCAACAAAAAATCACAATAAGTTTAATTATTTGGTTAAAATCACACTTTCCTAATTTGATACTCAAATGTTTAATTTTTTGCAGAGGCGAGATTTAAAAGTTTAAACAATAACAATTGTTCCAAGATGTCAGGCTTGAATTTCAGATTTTTTGGATTTTGCTTTTTTTTCACTAGTTATGTCGGTAAGTGCTATAGTTTTTAAGCATGCCAAAGAATATTTTACGGCTACCTTTTTGTGATTACTTCAATAACAATAAAACTACATAAAGTTTTTTAGAAAAATATATTCTTGTTTCAGATTTTGGATTAAGCCAAAATGCAACTACTATATCAGAATGTGGAGAGCAAGTTCAAGATTACATAAAAAGTAAGTTTACACAACCAACACGGTTTTGATAACAAATGCATTGTGGGTCAGTTTATTTGGTTCTCTTCAGTTATTCAAAAAAATTATTAAATGCAAAACTTATCACCTTGAAAGTGTATTTATTATTTCAAAAAAAGGTATCGTTTTCTGCGAGAAATGAGAAATAATACATGAATATATACTTTTATTGAAACGAGATTTTACAACAACAAAAATTTTTGACCATTTTTTCCGGCCCCTCCTATCTTGAAGTAAAATTATACAGATCACTAACCTTCCGTCATCATCTGGTAGCATTCCGCAAAAAACTATCTTCGCGCGTTAGACTGCCGAGGCAACTTGGAGGGTCAGGATGAGATGCTGGTGTAGCTGCAGCACACCAGGTTGCAGTTTGAGTAGAAATATTAAGCAGCTTCGATACTTACGCGACGTCACTTTTACAATAACCACCAACGAACAACGAACCAATGTTATTGTATGTATTAGAGACGACGGTAACTAAAATAAAACACAAAATAGTATTAAATAAATCAAACACAAAACAAATCAAGTTCTACCTGCTTAATACGCGTTTCTTTGAACGAAAGAATGATTTACCAACCAACGAAATGTCTGCACCAACTGACGAACGAACGAATGAAAAGATAGAAAACTACGCTGCACCGACTTAAATATGAGCGAAACAACCAATAGCAAACTGCCAACTCAAACCGGATTGCCAAAAATAAACTTCAAATTAAAACAAGGAACAAACTAAACGGCTACCGTCACATACCCCCCCAAAACTGTTTTAGTAAAACCCCTAGGTGAAACTAAATACGGTTTTAAACAAAGGCGTTATGAACTATGAAGTAAACACACCAACAAAGGTCACACAATTAGTTACACAAAATTACGATTACACACGACGGCAAATTACACACAATTATTATTATAGCAAGTGATATATAAAACAATGTACACGAAGCAAACGATAAGTAGCACAGGAATCGAACGTTCTTCCTCCTCAACAATTGTCTCTTTGTGGTTCATCTTCGGCGGAGGCGGAAATCAACATAACGATATTATGTATTGGTCGTTCTAAAAAGGAAAAGTGTTTTGTCCTTCGGCCGAACCGATCTAAGTGCGTATCAGCCATACGCAACTTGACCTTTCGCACAAGACCATCTTCTGATTGGTAGAGATTTTCAATTCGGCCCAACCTCCATTGGCTGCGAGGTTCGGAGATATTGTCGCTGATAATGACCACGTCTCCTTCTTTCATGTTTCTTTTTCGGGCGACCCACTTCGTACGCGATTGCAGCAGGTGAAGATATTCCTTTCGCCATCGCTTCCAAAATTGATCGGACAAAAGCTGCACCCGCCTCCAGCGCTCTTTTGCGTATTGATCTGTCTCAAAAAAATCTTGCAGGGGGTGGTAATAAATTTGGTTTCTTTGTCAACACATGATTAGGAGTTAAGGGTATGATACATTCAACCTCAGTCAAAAAGGTCCGAAAGTCTTCATCATTTATATAACCAAGAACAATCTTACTGTCAACCAAGAAATATTCTTTGACGTCCACAAGTTTTGATTCATGTTTAAGAATTTTGTTTGCCGACACCACAGCTGCTGTTAGTTCCAATCTGGAAAAAGTTACTTGTTTCAGGGATGCGACTCTGGCTTTACCTAAAATAAAAGAACAATAAACTTTATTACGAGTATCTATTCTAAATTGAAACGTATCGTTTTGAATGCACCAAACAACTCCAAGAGCACGTTCCAGCGGAAGAGAGTCAGTACGAATGTTAATTGACTTGAAGGAGGTAGCTCTGTCTGATTCAGGTAAGCACTCCAAAACTTCTAATTTATTCGATACTACCTTGTGCAACTTCAATCCAGCCCTTGCACAAAGATCACGACTATTTTGCAGAAGGTCGATTGCTTCTTTCACTGAAGAAACTGAAATAAGACCATCGTCTACATAAAAATTATTGCGAACAAAATTAGCAGCAGCTTCACCGAATTCAATCTCACCATCATCAGCTGCTCTTTTTAACCCAAAATTTGCACAACCAGGAGAACTAACTGCTCCAAAAAGATGTACCATCATTCTATACTCTTTAACCGGTTTTTTTGTGTCACCATTTTCCCACCAAAGAAACCTCAAAAGATCTCTATCACCTTTGCAAACTAAGAACTGGTGAAACATAGCCTTGATGTCCGCGACAAGTGCCACTTCTTCTAAACGAAAACGACAGAGGAACCCCACCAAACCATTCATTAAATTGGGACCTCTCAACAGATAATCGTTAATAGACACTCCTTCAAATTCAGCTGAACAATCAAAAACTACACGAATTTTACCGGGTTTCTTCGGATGATAGACTCCAGTATGAGGTACGTAGTTCACATTTCCATTATCCAAGTTTAATTCAAAGTCCGGAATCTTTTCAGCCCAATTTGTAATTACTTCATTCATGAATTCCACGTAGTCCTGACGAAACAAAGGATTCCTCCTGAAACGACATTTTAATTGCATTAATCTCTTAAAAGCTAATGGTCTATTATTTGGCAATGCAATTTGATTTGATTTTAAAGGTAAAGGCATAACGTAATGGCCGTCGTCTTGCTGTTGAATGTTGTCCGAGAGCTTTTTGACAAACCTTTGGTCTTCTATTGACAATTCGATGTTTTTTCCACCTGGTTCGATAAAATCGATCTCCATCATTTGCCTGACCTGTAAAGGATTAAAAATTTCTTTAGTTTTTGTCGTGAAAACAAATTTAGCATTAGAGTAAGTTTCCTGAGGTTTGACTAATGCTTTAGAGGTAGCCATTGTCACAGGAAGGCTGCTCCTACTGGATACACTTATCCGATTAGATACCAAAACATTACCTTTTTCGGAAGAACCAACAACACCAACAATTCCCCAGCCTAGGATAGATTTTTGCGCATAGGGTTCGTCATCATTACCTGCTATAACTTCTCTTGGTCTAATTGCGCTGGGAAGGTTGTTTCCTATCAAAATACCGACATCTGCCGAATCATGAAACGGAACCATTTGACGAGATACAGCCTCTTAAGTGTTTCCAACGTCGGGCAACTTCGGGTTTGGGAATCTGAGATCGGCTTGCAGGAATGTGATCTCTGGTAAACACTGGTGGAAGTTCAATACATGTTTTACGATCAAAGCTAAGTACTTCCAAATCCGAAACACGTTTACATGTAATGAAACTTCTGCTTTTATGCATTGTAGACAGTGTCAAACTGGTAGGGGACCCGCTTACTCCTAATTGCTGTCGTAACTTATTCGATATAAAACAAGCGTTTGATTGATCGTCTAAAATACAATAACAAAGTATTTCTTTTGAAGAATCCATTCTGCTACGAACCCATACCGGAACTATCATAGAGTTGTCAACTAAATCGCTTTGATTGATGTTACAAGCATCAACTTCGGTACATTTTAAACTCGTCACCACATCATTGTTATAAATATGCAGGGCAGTAAGGTGCCATTTACCGCAAATTTTGCACTTACTTCGGTTGTTACATATTCTCGAATAATGTTCAGAAGTAGATCCGCATGCAAAACACAACCTGCGGTCCTGCAAGAAGTTCATACAAGTTTCTCTGGACAACCTGGAAAATTCAACACAGTTATTAATATCATGATTTTTCGAACAATACATACAAATTAAAGATTTATCCAAAATACTGGTTGTTAGAGCCATAGCACCTTTTGAATCACGTCTAGTATTGATAGGTTTTATTGCTCCGGAAGATCTTACAATGTTTTGCAGCTCGGGAATGTTGGCTCTTGTCGCTCTCCTTTCTATGAACTGCACAAAATAT
Organism: Diplosoma virens; assembly: GCA_963680785.1. Taxonomy (NCBI): domain Eukaryota; kingdom Metazoa; phylum Chordata; class Ascidiacea; order Aplousobranchia; family Didemnidae; genus Diplosoma; species Diplosoma virens. The sequence continues at coordinate 34,515,066 of OY796880.1, forward strand.
TCAAATGGAGGATAGGAATAAGAGTTGTTTACTTCTCTCCATATGCATACAGAATTTCTCCACTCGTTTTCGATGTAGATAGGTAATTTTGAAAGAATGATCTTAGTTTCTTGAGGAAAATCTAGAATACCTAAACCGCTCACGTTTTTTTTAATTTCTGATATTTGAACTAATAGATCAGAAAACTTAAGCAATTCCTCCGCTTGATGGGATTTTATAATAGGCCATTCGTGCAACTTATCAAGGAAAGCTTGGCTGATTATTGTGGGGTTGCCATACCTCTGCTTAAGTCGATTTCTCGCGGCTTGATATGAAGATTCAGTGTGGTTCGAGAGCAGACCAAGGACTAGAGACTTTGCTTCGCCACTCAAGTGCTGACTTAACAAATTAATTTTTAATTCGATTGAAGTCAGTTGACTTTCAATCAACGCATTAAATGCAATTTCCCAAGCGGGGAATTCAACCACATTTCCACTAAAAGGTTCTATTTTGACATCAGGTATTCGACAAAATGCGCTTGGAAAATTGGGAGCCTGACTTGGTTGATAGTGTGAAGATTCTATAATTCTACGTCCTGGTGCAGGGTTGTTCACTAGTCTTTCCTGTGATGGGCCTTCTAATGCACTTACACGGTAACTAAAATAAAACACAAAACAGTATTAAATAAATCAAAATAACACAAAACAAATCAAATTCTACCTGCTTAATACGCGTTTCTTTGAACGAAAGAATGATTTACCAACCAACGAAATGTCTGCACCAACTGACGAACGAACGAATGAAAAGATAGAAAACTACGCTGCACCGACTTAAATATGAGCGAAACAACCAATAGCAAACTGCCAACTCAAACCGGATTGCCAAAAATAAACTTCAAATTAAAACAAGGAACAAACTAAACGGCTACCGTCACAGCTGGTGCCAAGACATTATGTACAGTTGTCCGCTCCCTGGCCTACTTAACAGCTAAATACTTTTCGCCAGTCTGGTGTCGCACCGCACACACTCGCCTCATAGACAATGTCTTGAATAACGCCTTGTAAATAATCACTAAATGCTTGCGTCCCATTTCAACGGACCACCTACCCATAATTTTAAACATCAAGCCAGTTGACCTTGGCCAATTAGGAGTGACACTTTTCTTGTCTAACCGTAACCCTCCAGACCTGGACCGTATAAGTTATGGTCTTTTATATGGGTTCTCATATGACCGCCAAGAAAGACTAAAATTTAGACATCTATTTGTTCCAGCTGTGTCGAAGCTACGCAACAACTTTGCCGAAATAGGTATACGCGCTGCTCAGTGGACGAATGATAGACGGAACACGGAATATTGTTAGAGTACTTCCAGGCTCCGTGCTTTCATTCCCATGACTACAATCAGGCCTGTTAAATGGGCTTGCCCCGATCAGCTTGAATTAAGCTCAATCGCCTGTGGACTAATGCTGGGCGGTTTAATGTGTCCATGTACAAATGGTGTCTTGCTCCATCACGAAATCGCGAGTGCGGCGCCACTGAACAAACCGCACACCACGTCTTAACAGCTTGCTTCATACATCCGCTACCACATGGAGCACGAGGTTTGATGGTTGTGGATAACAAAACCTCATGTTGGCTCAATTCCATCACTGTCAGCATCTGATCCGGGCAGTAAATCGGCTAGGAGTAGTAAAAGGATAAACCCTCGGTCCCAGTCATTGTCTGTGTCCGACCCAAAGCGTATACTCTGCTTTATATTCTATGCTATAGGACTAGAATTACAAGGCAGTTGCACTTAAAGTCTGCATAAACTCTTAAATGTTCATAAAATTTAAGTTTTTGAAATATTATTTAGAATTTCTATTAATATAAAGGTCTGTCACAAAATTATTTTCTTTTAAGAAACTTTTTTCAATTTTTGTTATGTGATTAAATGTCCTTTTTTAAACTCTTTTTTCTCAACTAATTTAAAGAGTGAAATAATCAATTTATAAAATTTTTATGTTAGATTGGAATTATTCATAAGCCTAAACACCAGTCTAAGCTTGAAATATTAATTTATTGCAAACACGACACTGATAGGATTTTCAAAACTTGCAACATGGAAATCGTGACATCCTCGCTTACAAATGGTATGAAAATAATAAGAAACTGCATTCAAAACAGCTTTTGTTTGAGTTAATGAATCATGCACAAGCAGTTAATTAAGAATTCCACATGCTTGTCTTTTGATTTTATGACACTGTCGTGTTCATACTGACAGGAATCAAAATTTTAAAATTATTCACATGAATGAATGAGATTTGAAACAAAAAATTGGTTTCTTCGCTTTTTATGAAGTATAACAAAAAGAGCAAAAATCAAACTCTCAATTGTCTTTGATACAGCGATCTCTTTATAACATAGATCCACAGGATATTTTTACAATGAAACTCAAAAAAATTTTTTCTATTGGTTGGGCACTAGTTAGTTTGTTTGAATTGAATAACTAGAAAGATTCAATTACAAATTTAATTGAAATTTTTTATGTTCTTTGATCAAACAAAAATCTTTTTTTCTTTTTGCTCAAAAAAAGCAATCGAGATTTATAAAATGGTTTGAAACATGTACAAAAAATTAAAATGTGGTTTTTGGTTGTAAACTTAATAAATTAGACAAAAAAATTTAAGCAAATTTTTTCAATTATTATTCTGTGCTAAGCAAAAAACCTATTTTTAACAACGAGAAAATGCTAATTACAGATATTTTGTTAGCAGAAACAACAAAATTTCCAATAACTGAAAAAGACTCTTGCTTCCGTGTCTTCTGCACAAATTCTTCACTAAAAAGCGAAAATTATTGCTTTTGCAAAAACGATAAAAACAACAAAAGAATTAGCAACAAATCTTTACAAGAATATTTGAGTAAAGTGTCTAGCCCCAACGAAATGTCCCAATTTTTAGCACAACAAATTAATTGGAAGATGCAAATTTTTTCATACTCGTACAATAACACAATCATGACTAATGAAAGTTATTGTATTTCATCAGGCTTTAAAAAAATTTGCAATTCTTGTCAATGTTCTTCTAAATCAAATATATCTCCCGCAAAGTTCATCTCTAAATATCGTTCAATCTTTATTATCATCGGTCTACTTGCTTTGATTGGAAATGGAATTTTAATTCCATTGGAAGTTTTTATTTTTTTTCGAAACCCAATCATGGAAAAAGAAAGAAAAATTTATAAACTTTTGTTATTAAATCTTTGCTGTGCAGACTTTCTCATGGGAGTTTACGTCACAGTTTTTAGTTCACTCAGAAGCTACACGAATTATGAATTCAACTTTAACTTGTGCAATGCACTCGGTGTTATAAGTATTACGTCTAACCAAGTGTCAGTGACTATCTTAGTGATGATCAGCGCATATCGATTGTACGGTATATTGTTTCCATACAAACATGTTCATTTGAAAATAGTATTGATTCTATTGTGCTTTACTTGGGTGTTTTGGATTGTTGTTGCTTGTTTGCCGACTTTGAATTATAATGTTTTTTCGTTTTCCTTCTCTAGAGCCATTGTTGTTAAGGGTGAAAATTTAACAATCATATTTCCAAAAGTTTCTGCATTTTTCAACGATTTGTTAAAACATGCATCATATCTACCTGATGATTTTGCTTATCTAGTCAAAAACATAACTTATTTTAAATCAAACAAAGTGATTTTCAATGCAATAAAGAGTTTTGGCATTGCAGATTTAACGCAAAATAACTGGGAAATATTAGGTTACTTCATTCCAGGTGCAGCTTGTACGATTGATTTTCTGGTGGCCAATCAACACGAATACAAAATTTATGTGTTGTCGTTATTGTTATTTAATCTTACATCGTTTCTGTTTATATTTATAACATGCATTATAATTTTAAAACAACTGCCAATTTCAATCGATATTTTTTCTTGTATTTTGGGTAATAATCAGCAAAAAGTAAACATCGGTAAAAGGCATAAAAGTTTCGAAAATCAAAAAATAATCTCCAAGTTAATGTTGATTGTTTTAACTGATTTTGTTTGCTGGGTCCCAATTTGCATTATTGGTTTGTATTATTTTATACAATCTCTTACAACAAGCGAATGCAATTTTTGCCTGTATCATAATTTCCGAGAATGGGTGGCAAATGTGGTGTTGGTTTTGATTCCGATTAACAGTATAATCAATCCTTTTATTTATTCTATCAACATTTGGTCAAATATATTTAAATGTTGGAAAAACAAGGTTGTGTTTTTTGTCGATGTTTCGCATTCGGCAAATACACATTCCACTGTTTTATGACTGTGAAAACCCGAGCTGTATTGCTGTGAGGCCAGTTTATACAGTAATGAATTGTTTTGTACTGTCTATTGTAAAGATCTTTTTTTTGGGCAAAACAATTTCAAAAACCACTGACCAATGTCATAGTCGTACGAGCAAAAGGGTTAATTGCTCCCAAGTCTCAAAAATTTGGAAAAAATAGTTGTATTTCGTGCGACGACAAGGAATTATTTGAGCAAAAACAAATTTTTGTACCCTGAAAACAAACTATTCTTGCAGGAGAAAAAAATTTTTTTTAGAAAACATTACTTTCTATTGAAAATCGATTGAAAGACTTATTGAAAAAAAAATCATTACTTATTTGAAGTGCCAGAACATGATGATTCGGGCAAACGTCAATAAAATTCGGGCTAACTGTATTGTCCTCCGACATTTTTTTTGCCGGTATGGCTATGATCAATATAGTAAATAAATTATTTTTGATATTGCTTGTTTGAAAGAAAACTGATTTTGAAATAATGAAAAATTTTCGCTTTTGATTTTGGATACCAATTTTTTCATCTGTAGTCATTATTTCACAATTACATTTTAACTATTAGAAACGCACGTTGTTTGATTTGGTTTTGTTATATGAAAACTTTAAACAGAAAATAAATAAAAAGCATTGATGAGTTTGAATTTTTTACTACTGAAATGTAAGTAGCCTATATCTTTATCCGAATGCATGTATTTATATCATGTATACTTTTTAAGCTTCATGGCTATCTTATTATACTTTAATTGAAACTTTTACTCAATTATTAAATATTATTGTTCCTTTAAAATTTTGATAAAATTTCACTACATACTTCATATCAAGTTTCTATTACAAACCGATGATAAAACCAGCGATATATGTTATGAAATATTCAATGATGAAAACTGCTATTTCTAGCATGGTTTTACATTTTTGCGTTGAGTCAAATTAAAAAGTTTGAAAAATAATCGAGATACACAACAAATTTTTTTCAATCAAAAAAACAAACTTAGTTTCGAGTTTGGGACAGATGGCACTAGAGAGTACCACCTGTGGCATTGGGCATCACGCACGCCGAACCCGAGCTCACTGCCCGACACCACATGGTTTCGAGTTTTAAACTCTCATCAGGGACAGTCTGCTTACTCGGGTTTAGTTGCAGAGCTGGTCATATAAGAAACTTAGTTTCATAATTTAAAATTGCAAAATTAGTTTAAGCGTGGATCCAGGTATGAGATCATATCCTTTCACGTCAGCTTAAATCGACGTTAGCGTTTTGAGTGATATTTTATTCTACGAAAATTTTATAGGACTTATTTTTGGTATGTTGTAATTCTGAGTAAATTCTTTATAAACTAAAATAAATTTTCTGGAAAGTGAATTCATGCATTTGAAATATTACAAATTAAAAAAAGAAAACGGGAAAATTTAAAACTTAAAAAGATTTTTTATTGACAAAATCATGATGACTCCATAAATTTATATCTTGAAAATAAATACAGGTGTATTTATTGATTCTATGTTTGTTATGTTGGTTTTTACAATGTCCACTTTTGTCGCTACTCGCTACACCAGTTTTCCCAGCGTCGGTTTAAACCAGTGGTTCTCAACCTTTTCGCACCTGCGACACACTTTGGGACCTTTTCAAAATTTGCGGCACACTTGGATCAGATCTTGATTTTCCTTCCAAAAATGTAGTGTTTTCTAAAAAAAGTTTTTACATTGATCTGTCTCGGATTTCTTAATTTTTGTCTCTTCAAAGTAGTGTTCTCTAAAAAAATGGTACAGTATTCACTTTGAATTTGTCCCGACTTCTTGATTTTCGTCCCTAAAATGTAATATCCGCTAAAAAAAGGTTGGGAAGCAATGGAACAAAATTTTTTAAAAAGTTTCCAGGCACACTTGAAAATCTCTCGCGCACACAGGTTGAGAACCACTGGTTTAAACCGACATAGCATTAAAGGCACGTTCACACACAATAAAACTAATAAAACAATGCAAAAAAATTGATTCACACTGAATGAGACAATGAGACATTTTACTTCAATGAATGAATTTTGATTACAAAAAAAGTTAACAGAAATAGAAATTAATTAAACATTTTATTTACACGCCAAACAATAATTGCTACATAAAAATATGAGAAAAAATATTTTAAAAACTTATAAGCACTCTTTAAAGAAAATTTTAAAGGGTTTACAGCTGACGTTCACAAAGCCTAGGAAAAATTTAAATATGCGCTATTTTTCAAGTCACTGTACAGGTATTTCCGCTTATAAACGTTTTTCAAGCAAGTTTCTTCCTATGCCGTAATGTACCTGTTTGTTTGTTCTTTATTAAAGTTGGCTTGCCCAAGGGTTACGACCACACTATCTATTAAAAACAAACGACAAGTGAAGTTTTATAACCGGGCAGTTATAAAATCTAATTTTTAAATATTCAACTTAGCCTACCTTCAAAGTGCAGTAAACTAAAATAAGAGCAAAGTTCTCAATGCAAATAATTTTTCTTGCCTTTTCTTGTTTCAGTTAATGACTATTCTTTTCATGCTGTAATTTAATTTCAGTTTAATATTAAAACTACATGTATATATTAGCGTTACCATTCGTAATCACATAAAAATAAAATCAAATAATAACCCAAAATGAGGGCGCACCAAAACTTACGAGCTGTGGTTGTTTTAAAACTATTTTTATTGGAAACCTCAAACATAGACAAAAGAGGCTTTCCATTAATGACCTTTAAATGTTTTTTTTTTAATCACTAGGCATTATCAGTAAAATAAGCATTTTTTCTAGAAATGCTACTGAAAATAACAATATTAAAATATCAATATTATTGATGAAAATTAAACACTTTATTGTAAAATAAGCACATTGAAAATCTCTAAGCCTAAGACAATGTTCTTAAAAGTAAGCATAAATCTTAAAAACAAGCACGAAATGCTAACCCTTTCTATAGTTTAGTCAAAGGCTTTTTTTTCTGGAGTCATAAGCCTGTAGAGGCAAATCGCTTAAACTTTATTTGTAATGGCAAAAAAATTATTTTAACATGTTATGTTGATGAGAAGACCTGTTTACTACAACAAAACCCAAATCTTGACAGAAAATTCAGGAAACAAATTGCACGAGCAATGAATGCGGATGATAAATTTATTGAAAAATAGTTTTAAAAAGTAAATATTAGTATAGGCTGGCATGCGATCGTAATTCAACTGCCAATACCACGAACAATTTTACTCTGTCCAGATCACCAAGGTATAAAGAAATAAATTGAGCAGGTATGGCTTCCCCCTGCCTTCCAAAGATCCATTATGATTAAACTTATACAAAAAAAGCAACTAACAATTAACATGCAACAAAATAAAACCTGAACGAAACTTAGGCTATACAAGATTTTAAAAAACTAAGCCAAAAATAACAATAGTTAAGCACAAAAAAAACTTATTTGGATTATACCAGTTGGAAGGAACGTTATTTTGATGGCAATTGCAAGCGATACGGTCTTCGCTCAATTTCTATTCTCGTCATACTGCTGTATCCTTAATATGGGCTAAGCGAAGTGTCATGTTTTCTAATTCTTTTATTGTCATCCCATCCAAAAAGTTCTGTTTTATCGGTAGAATAGTTTTAATTTTCAGTTAAATCTCTTCGTAAAACCAAATGAAAAATTTCAAACGGACAGCATTTTGACATGTCGAAAAGTAGGTGGGGATATTTGGATGGCAATTCCGACGTTGTTGAGATTCAGGTTGTTCAATAGTTGATATGATAATGACAAAAAAATTTAAACAAAATAAAGTGGGGAAAAATAGTCTATACTGTATTATTAAAATTAAAGCTAATATTTTTGAAACGCCACAAAACCGAAAGAAAAAAAAAATATTCTTTAAATATCTCTCATAGTCTCAGCTTCAGAGCAGCAGTAGGCATTCTTCCCAAAGAGACAGTTACTTACGCAACTCGAAGCATACTCACCTTGAGACCCTTCGACTGTAGCATCATACGTCACTATGTCAAAGGGTTATCGCGCATTAAAAAGTTGTTAAGACAACATGACGCTTTGACAATTTTGTCTGCCAGATCGACACTTACAATAATCGGCATTAATAAAAAAATAAACATGTTTATTACTTGAGTTGAGTTACAATACCAAAAGCACTGTCAACGACAAGGCGAGCACGCAAAAAGACGATTGAAAACACTTTCTTTGCCCTCCAAATATTTTCCAGGTTAAAGCGGCATCAAGCAAGGCCTTACTTAAAGGAAATATTTTATTGACCACAAAACAGTAGAAAACTTTCGATTCGCCATTGCATAAAAGCGCACTGCTTGGCAGGAAAACGTTCCATTAAATAGAGCAGTGTTTCCAAAACTTTTTTCCAATAGCACCCCGTAGACAACTAGGTGACTATCAAACCCACCTTCGACAAACAGTAAAAACAAGTCTATTTTCCAATCATCACAACTTAATGTTTAACTCTGATGAGACGGATGAGCTTGGTGCAATGTCATCAGCCTGTTGATATCTGGTTTCATTTCGGATAGAAACAATCGTAAATCTTTCCGTCTGACTATATCAAAGTGGTTCCTTCTGTTTTCTAGAAGCGCAACCAAGGCACTGAATGCACGTTGTACCAAGTAGAAGCTGGGAAAGGCAATAAAAAAAATTTTGACCCGATACCACACCTGAGAGTATTTCACTTTGATTTGGTTTTGTAGCCAGAACTATTTATGCGAGACATTGATTTTCGGTGTTATGGATTCCGATTTGCGCTTGCATCTTTGGTGGTCACGTGCATCGCCTTTTCGCCTTTTTTTTGTTGTCGCTGCCACGTTGTCCGCCCTTCGTAGTTTTCTTTCTTTTTAGTAATTGTCGTTTTAGTGAAGGTGACTTTAGTGAGTGTTTGCCCCCACGTTGTTCTTTTAGTTATAAATGGGTCAATTTATTTTCTTTGATTAAACGTAATAACCGTTTTTAAGTTGTGTATAATATAAGCACATAATATTATAATATTCGATTGGAAGTTCGGATAAACAGTTAGATACGCTACACCAGAGGATCCATATAATCAAGAATAGGGGCTTTTAAGAACAACTATATTCGGTTTGACTTCAAAATCACTTTGCAATGTTATAAATTTCTCCTCAAGCATTCCATGCTCGGATGTATTACTGAATGGATCAATTATCCGGTCAGAAATCTCCAATTGAAATACATCCTGGAATTCAACTTCTATATCTTTGTGTAACTCCTGAAGATGTTTGCTGCACGTGTCTACGTAAACATTAAATATGCCTCTGTCAGTGACGTGCCGTGAAGCCTATGGTTGGTGAGGCACTAATTTTTTTAAATAATGTTAGTACTAATTTTATTGCTTGCCAAGACCACCAAGCAGTGAAAAGCTTGTAAAGTGTTTTTCCCAAGGACGCAACAGAATGGTGTGAGTAGGTTTTGAACCAAGATTATGTTGATTGCAAGCACGGCGCTTTAACCACTCGACCATGCTGCCGACGAAAAAACTGTTCTGTTTATGAAAAACTTGCAAAATTTTATAGTTTCCTTTAACATTAGAATTGCGAAATCTGTTTATTTAGAGACAAATTAGTTCTTCAGGTTTTAAGTCTTAAAAAATTTGATTGTAATGAATGAGAGCCTTCAATTTCATGTGCTTTTTAAAGCTTTCATGATTGGATCCAAGGGGCAAAGAATACTTAAATCCTTAAATTTTCAGACAACCTACTTTTTTGGCACAACCATGACTTCCAAAAGATATTTTTAGAAGGTAGCCGAAAAGCTTTTGATTGTTGGTTGTCCCATGACCTCCTAACGATTCAAAAAATTTTTGGTGTCTCCTAATAAATTTCTTTACGTGAAGTAAAAAGCAACGTCGTAGTAGCCTATATAAAAATCAAAATCGTGGGGAGAGGACTGAAAAGTATTTTTTTAAATGGAAGAGGATACTTTAATTTTCAAGCATACTTAACTGAAGACAAATAATATTTTTGAAGTTGGCAAAATATATGCATTGTTAAAAATGTTTAATTAAAACTGACCCCCCTTAATTTTTTAAACTCTATTCAAAAGAGGCGTTTCTTTTGTAAAGAATTACTGGCTTAAGTTAAATGACCTTGATATTAAATATATCCTTGGCGCTCATTCTGATATTTTCAAATTAATGCTTTCAATACGCAAATAGTTGCCTTCAAACCATTACTAGCGTCTTGTGAATCTGAGAAGTTGCACTTATTTAATTAATCCCAATCTTGGCAAGGCAAACGAACTTCTGAACTTTTTGTTTTTGCAATCAGACTCGAGCTTCTTTGTATTTTTAGTAGGGCTGCTAACGATTAATTTATTTTTAATAGTTAACTTTTAGAAAATTAACGATTAATTAATTTTTAATTTCTATTAAATCAAAATTTCTGCAGTGCATTTGTTAAATGACTAAATGAAGCTGATTTTGCAAGCTGAAATTTTGAATATTGTAGCGAGTGTTTTTTTTAAGCTGGTAAGTTCGCGACCTGTTAGATTCATGATATGCAAACGATTTGTCACTAAGAATGCAATAAACTTGGTCAGCATTTTTGATATTATGGTCAGCCAACAATTTAAAACCAAAATGTTCTTGTAATTTACCTAATACAGGTTTATATTTAATAAATCACTTCTTCTCTGTTGCCATTTTACTGTTATTACTATTGTTTTTCTGGATGTTGATACATTTATCCAGATGGGTTAAAAATAAAATTTGAATTCGATTAATAGTAAAACAAAAATTTAATCTGTAAAATAAATTGACGATTAATCGATTAATTAATCTTTAAATTTCATAGCCCTAATTTTTAGATAAGCTTAGTTTCAACAATTTCTTCAATGAAGACAAAGGTAGACCAACTTTTTTTATATTAAGGTAATTTTTAAAAATTTTTACAGATGGTCTAAAGCAGTACTTTTTGGCGCTCGTACCCCTTAAAATTTTGTGAAATGTTTTCGTACCCCTTGACCTACCGAACAAACACCTACAAAATTACCGGTAAATATGCAATCGAACAATGAAATAAAACACAATATAGCATGTTACCGGTGTATATTTATTAACCGTAATATTGTTCAAAACAAAAAATGAAATAACACATTGAAATATTTATTGCTAATGGCTTTTTTGTTGTTGCATTCTTTCAATGATCAAGTTGAAACGCGGTTCCTTTTTTGTAATAGCCACACGCATATCATCTCCTGGGTCCAAACGATTTCTTGGATTAGTTTTTATGTTTACAAGAGTTGTTGCAAAGGGACAAGAATTTTCAAAGCACTTTTTGCCAATTGTGGAAACATTTCGAGTTGTGCACATGAGAAGGTAGCTAAATGCATTAAATCAAACTTCATCTTGATGATTTTACTTGCTCTCATTTCAACAAGGTCATCTTTTGTTTGGTCATTTTCATCCATCAAACCTAGATTGAAAAGAAATGGGTCCTGTATCCATCCATGTAAATCAGACACATCTCCATGATAAAAACATCCTTCAAAAGATTGTCTGAGCACCTGCAAATGTTCTTTAATTTGAATCACAATATGCTCCGGCAATGATGCGGTAGAAGTGGAAACTTCATCAAGTTTAGGAAAATTTGCATAGTTTTCACAATCGATGCGATTTTTCCAGATTAAAAGTTTGCTAGTAAAGGGGGATATCTTTTCTCTGCCAGTGATCATGTTTATTTTTTTGCCCTGGATGGAAATGTTCAAGTCGTTTAAGCGAGTAAATATATCTGACAAGTAGGCCAGGGACAAAATGAAATCCTCACTTTCAAAATCCACTTCTAGACTGCTACCCCGCTGTCTGAGAAACATCTCAATTTCTTTGCACAGTTCGAAAACACGAGTGAGAACTCAGCCTCGTGAAAGCCATCTAACCTCGGTATGGTAAAGAAGTACGCTGTGCTTAGCTCCAGCTTCGTTACAAAAAGCTTTAAACAGACGATGATTCAAGGCGTTTCCTCTGATGTAGTTGACTGCTCTCACAGCAATCGATAACACATTTTTCAGTTTTTCTGGCAATGACTTGGCTGCAAGAGCGTGGCGATGTAATATACAATGTGTGACTGTAATGTGAGGAACTTCCTTTTTTACACGGGAAGCAAAGCGGGATTTATTTCCAAGCATGGCGGGCGCTCCATCGGTGCAAAGTGAGCCAACCATATCAAGAGACATTTCATGGTTCAAAAAGAACTCCTTTACAATATTGAATGTATTCACTGCTTTTGTGGTTGTTTTCAGTGGTTCACAAAATAAAAATTCTTCCACCACTTCTTTTTCTTTCATATATCGCACAAATACCAATAACTGACTACACAAAGTGACGTCTGTTGACTCATCCAACTGAAGACTAACTTTAGTAGGACTGGCTTTAATATTTGCAATAACCTGTTGCAAGATGTCTTCGCTCAAATCACGAATCCTGGAGCTGATGATGTCATTTGATAACGGCACTAAACTTAGCTTTTTTTTCCGCTTCTACCCCTAGTACTGATTTTGCCATTTCCATTGCGCAAGGTTTCACTAACTCTTCTGCTATTGTGTGCGGCTTGTTTTTTTTGGCACACAAAAAAGCAACTTTATAGGATGCGTGCAACAATGGCTTATCTATCGACACAAATCCATGCTTTTCTAAGGTACCACTCTGACGAAAGCGTGCCCTTTTGATTTTCAAAGTATTTAGATCATTTCCCGACTTTGCACCCCCATGACAATTATCGAAATGTTCCTTATGTCTTGAAGGTTTGAGGTTAGCATTCGAAAGTACTTTGCTGCACAATATGCACTGCGGTCTTTCAGTTCCATCTTTTTCTGTCAAGCAGGTGAAACCATGCTGAACATAGTCTTCGCTCCACTTACGCTTTTTAGACATAACTATTTTTGTTTAAATTTATCAAACAATCATACGATAACTCAATTTAACTGCAAATGTAAATATAAATGAGCTTGAACTCTCAACCGAACAACACAAACAGTATTGCTTATTATGACATCACAGTGCAAAACCATTTCTGTTGGGATAAACAAGAAACTATTTATCACATCACGGTAACTCTTTCTTATGACAAAAAAATTATTCGAAAGTGCAGATGTGAAAAAAACTTCGAAAAAATTTTTTTTTTATTTCATATAGGCCTAACATTGAAAATTAATTTTTAGCAAATGGTTCTAAATAACCTTTATTCGGACGCCTCATCTCGTACCCCTTGCTTTGGTGCTTCGTACCCCCAAGGGGTGCAGGTACCCCCGGTTAAGAACCCCGGGTCTAAAGAGTTAAATTAATTTTTTTTAAATCCAATTGAAAAAATGATTTTACAATTAAGAAATATTGTATTCGCGGTCGGATTAATAAGAAGAATGAGACTGCAAGAGAATAATTACACACTCCTCGCTTATAAGATTCTATTCTAAGTGATCCATAAGCTACTTGATAAATTTATAGTTTGACGCCTTGGTGTTATCTTACTTGATGCTAAATTTGGTTTCATATTTAAATGCTATAAATAATAAAATATAAGGATGTAAACTCGTACAAAATAAATGCAGATTTTAAACCACCGTAATAACAAGTGCTAAATTCTCATTGTTTGCTCGTACACATTTCGCTTTCACGTGTTTGTTGTTTACTGCCATGTAAAAAAACACAAAAAAGTTTCCATTTAATGTAAGATGTGCTTCTAAAGTAAAATTAATACAATAATGATGTACTGTATTTATAGCTGTTTTTACTTCTCATTGTTTTCTGAGTTAATCACAGGCAAAGCAATAGTTGCATAAAAATTGGTTTACCGACGTGATTTAAACACTGCAGTACGACACTTAAGTTTTACAGCTGTTTTTACTTCTCTTTGTTTTCTGAGTTAATCGCAAGCAAAACAAAGTTGCTTAAAATAAATTTACCAACGTGGATTTTAGTTTCTATATTTAAACGCTGCAGTAGGACACTTAAGTTTTGAGATAAAACAAGGTGTAAGTGCTTAAGAAATTTGAGTCAAGTAGCAAGAAATCGAGAATATTAATGTTTTAATTAATGAGAGCTGGCTGTACATACTTATATGTTTCTATCTGACTAATGACTAACTCGTAATAATAACAGAGGCGTTAAAATCACAATAAGTTTAATTATTTGGTTTAAAATCACACTTTCCTAATTTGATACTCAAGTGTTTAATTTTTTGCAGAGGCGAGATTTAAGTTTAAACAATAATAATTGTTCCAAGATGTCAGGTTTGAATTTCAGATTTTTTGGATTTTGCTTTTTTTTCACTAGTTATATCGGTAAGTGCTATAGTTTTTAAGCATGCCAAAGAATATTTTACGGCCACCTTTTTGTGATTACTTCAATAACAATAAAACTACATAAAGTTTTTTAGAAAAATATATTCTTATTTCAGATTTTGGATTAAGCCGAAATGCAACTACTATATCAGAATGTGGAGAGCAAGTTCAAGATTACATAAAAAGTAAGTTTACACAACTAACACGGTTTTGATAACAAATGCATTGTGGGTCAGTTTATTTGGTTCTCTTCAGTTATTCCAAAAAATTATTAAATGCAAAACTTATCACCTTGAAAGTGTATTTATTATTTTAAAAAAAGGTATCGTTTTCTGCGAGAAATGAGAAATAATACATGAATATATACTTTTATTGAAACGAGATAGGCTTAACGTGAGCTAAAAGTTTACAACAACAAAAATTTTTGACCATTTTGTCCGGCCCCTCCTATCTTGAAGTAAAACTATATAGATCGCTGACCTTCCGTCATCATCTGGTAGAATTGCGCAAAAAACTATCTTCGCGCGTTAGACTGCCGAGGCGACTTGGAGGGTCAGGATGAGATGCTGGTGCCAAGACATTATGTACAGTTGTCCGCTCCCTGGCCTACTTAACAGCTAAATACTTTTCGCCAGTCTGGTGTCGCACCGCACATACTCGCCTCATAGACAATGTCTTGAATAACGCCTTGTAAATAATCACTAAATGCTTGCGTCCCATTTCAACGGACCACCTACCCATAATTTTAAGCATCAAGCCAGTTGACCTTGGCCAATTAGGAGTGACACTTTTCTTGTCTAACCGTAACCCTCCAGACCCGAACCATATAAGTTATGGTCTTTTATATGGGTGCTCATATGCCCGCCAAGAAAGACTAAAATTTAGACACCTATTTGTTCCAGCTGTGTCGAAGCTACGCAACAACTTTGCTGAAATAGGCATACGCGCTGCTCAGTGGACGAATGATAGACGGAACACGGAATATTGTGAGAGTACTTCCAGACTCCGTGCTTTCATTCCCATGACTACTATCAGGCCTGTTAAATGGGCTTGCCCCGAACAGCTTGGATTAAGCTCAATCGCCTGTGGACTAATGCTGGGCGGTTTAATGTGTCCATGTACAAATGGTGTCTTGCTCCATCACGAAATCGCGAGTGCGGCGCCACTGAACAAACCACAAACCACGTCTTAACAGCGTGCTTCATACATCCGCTACCACATGGAGCACGAGGTCTGATGGTTGTGGATAACAAAACCTCATGCTGGCTCAATTCCATCACTGTCAGCATCTGATCCGGGCAGTAAAGCGGCCAGGAGTAGTAAAAGGACAAACCCTCGGTCCCAGTCATTGTCTGTGTCCGACCCAAAGCGTATACCCTGCTTTATATTCTATGCTATAGGACTAGAATTACAAGGCAGTTGCACTTAAAGTCTGCATAAACTCTTAAATTTTCATAAAATTTAAGTTTTTGAAATATAATTTAGAATTTCTTTTAATATAAAGGTCTGTCACAAAATTATTTTCTTTTAAGAAATTTTTTTCAATTTTGGTTCGTCATTACATGTCCTTTTTTAAACTATTTTTTCTCAACGAATTTAAAGAGTGAAATAATCAATTTATAAAATTTTTATGTTAAATTGGAATTATTCGTAAGCCTAAACACCAGTCTAAGCTTGAAATATTAATTTATTGCAAACACGACACTGATAGGATTTTCAAAACTCGCAACATGGAAATCGTGACATCCTTGCTTACAAATGGTGTGAAAATAATAAGAAACTACTTTCAAAACAGCTTTTGTTTGAGTTAATGAATCATGTACAAGCAGTTAATTAAGAATTCCACATGCTTGTCTTTTGATTTTATAACACTGTCGTATTCATACTGACAGGAATCAAAATTTTAAAATTATTCACATGAATGAATGAGATTTGAAACAAAAAATTGGTTTCTTCGCTTTTTATGAAGTATAACAAAAAGAGCAAAATCAAACTCTCAATTGTCTTTGATACAGCGATCTCTTTATAACATAGATCCACAGGATATTTTTACAATAAAACTCAAAAATTTTTTTTCAATTAGTTGGGCACTAGTTAGTTTGTTTGAATTGAATAACTAGAAAGATTCAATTATAAATTTAATTAAGATTTTTTATGTTCTTTGATCAAACAAAAATCTTTTTTTCTTTTTGCTCAAAAAAAGCAATCGAGATTTATAAAATGGTTTTTTAGAAATATTTACAAAAAATTAAAATGTGGTTTTTGGTTACAAACTTAATAAATTAGACAAAAAAATTTAAGCAACAATTTAAGCAAATTTTTTCAATTATTATTCTGTGTTAAGCAAAAAACCTATTTTTAACAACGAGAAAATGCTAATTACAGATATTTTGTTTGCAGAAACAACAAAATTTCCAATAACTGAAAAAGACTCTTGCTTCGGTGTCTTCTGCACAAATTCTTCACTAAAAAGCGAAAATTATTGCTTTTGCAAAAACGATAAAAACAACAAAAGAATTAGCAACAAATCTTTACAAGAATATTTGAGTAAAGTGTCCAGCCCCAACGAAATGTCCCAATTTTTAGCACAACAAATTTATTGGAAGATGCAAATTTTTTCATACTCGTACAATAACACAATCATGACTAATGAAAGTTATTGTATTTCATCAGGCTTTAAAAAAATTTGCAATTCTTGTCAATGTTCTTCTAAATCAAATATATCTCCCATAAAGTTCATTTCTAAATATCGTTCAATCTTTATTATCATCGGTCTACTTGCTTTGGTTGGTAATGGAATTTTAATTCCATTGGAAGTTTTTATTTTTTTTCGAAACCCAATCATGGAAAAAGAAAGAAAAATTTATAAACTTTTGTTATTAAATCTTTGCTGTGCAGACTTTCTCATGGGAGTTTACGTCACAGTTTTTAGTTCACTCAGAAGCTACACGAATTATGAATTCAACTTTAACTTGTGCAATGCGCTCGGTGTTATAAGTATTACGTCTAACCAAGTGTCAGTGACTATCTTAGTGATGATCAGCACATATCGATTGTACGGTATATTGTTTCCATACAAACATGTTCATTTGAAAATAGTATTAATTCTATTGTGCTTTACTTGGGTGTTTTGGATTGTTGTTGCTTGTTTGCCGACTTTGAATTATAATGTTTTTTCGTTTTCCTTCTCTAGAGCCATTGTTATTAAGGGTGAAAATTTAACAATCAAATTTCTGAGAGTTTTTGCATTTTTCAACGATTTGTTAAAACACGCAGCAAATCTACCCGAAGATTTTGCTTATCTAGTCAAAAACATAACTTATTTTAAATCAAACAAAGTGATTTTTAATGCAATAAAGAGTTTTGGCATTGCAGATTTATCGCAAAATAACTGGGAAATATTAGGTTACTTCATTCCAGGTACAGCTTGTACAATTGATTTTCTGGTGGCCAATCGACACGAATACAAAGTTTATGTGTTGTCGTTATTGTTGTTTAATCTTACATCGTTTCTATTTATATTTATAACATGCATTATAATTTTAAAACAACTGCCAATTTCAACCGATATTTTTTCTTGTATTTTGGGTAATAATCAGCAAAAAGTAAACATCGGTAAAAGGCATAAAAGTTTTGAAAATCAAAAAATAATCTCCAAGTTAATGTTGATTGTTTTAACTGATTTTGTTTGCTGGGTCCCAATTTGCATTATTGGTTTGTATTATTTTATACAATCTCTTACAACAAGCGAATGCAATTTTTGCCTGCATCATAATTTCCGACGATGGGTGGCAAATGTGGTGTTGGTTTTGATTCCGATTAACAGTATTATCAATCCTTTTATTTATTCTATCAATATCTGGTCAAATATATTTAAATGTTGGAAAAACAAGGTTGTGTTTTTTGTCGATGTTTCGCATTCGGCAAACACACATTCCACTGTTTCATGACTGTGAAAACCCGAGCTGTATTGCTGTGAGGCCAGTTTATACAGTAATGAATTGTTTTGTACTGTCTGTTGTAAAGATATTTTCTTTTGGGCAAAACAATTTTAAAAACCACTGATCAATGTCATAGTCGTACGAGCCAAAAGGTTAATTGCTCCCAAGTCTCAAAAATTTGGAAAGAATAATAATTTTTCGTACAACGACAAGGAATTATTTGAGCGAAAACAAATTGTTTGTATTCCGTAAACAAACTATTCTTAAAAAAAAAAATTTTTTTTAGAAAACATTACTTTTTATTGAAAATCGATTGAAAGACTTATTGAAAAAAATCATTACTTATTTGAAGTGCCAGAACATGATGATTCGGGCAAACGTCAATATAATTTGGGCTAACTGTATTGTCCTCCAACATTTTTTTGGCTGGTATGGCTATGATCAATATAATAAATAAATTATTTTTGATATTGCTTGTTTGAAAGAAAACTGATTTTGAAATAATGAAAAATTTTCGCTTTTGATTTTGGATACCAATTTTTTCATCTGTCGTCACTATATTTCACAATTACATTTTAACTATTAGAAATGCACGTTGTTTGATTTGGTTTTGTTATATGAAAACCTAAAACAGAAAATAAATAAAAAGCATTGATGAGTTTGAATTATTTGCTAGTGAAATGTATGTAGCCTATATCTTTATCCGAATGTATGTATTTATATCACGTATACTTTTTAAGCCTCATGGCTATCTTATTATACTTTAATTGAAACTTTTACTCGATTATTAAATATTATTGTTCCTTTAAAATTTTGATAAAATTTCAGTACATACTTCATATCAAGTTTCTATTACAAACCGATGATAAAACTAGCCATATATGTTATGAAATATTCTATGATGGAAACTGCTATTTCTAGCATAGTTTTACATTTTTGCGTTGAGTCAAATTAAAAAGTTTGAAAAATAATCGAGATACACAACAAACTTTTTCAATCAAAAAAACAAACTTAGTTTCATAATTTAAAATTGCAAAATTAGTTTAAGCGTGGATCCAGGTATGAGATCATATCTTCCCTCGACGGTTTAAACCGACGTCAGCGTTTTGAGTGATATTTTATTCTACAAAAATTTTCTGGAACTTATTTTTGTATATTGCAATCCTGAGTAAATTCTTTACAAACTCAAAAAAGAAATTTTCTGGAAAGTGAATTAATGCATTTGAAATATTACAAATTAAAAAAAGAAAACGGGAAAATTTAAAACTTAAAAAGATTTTTTATTGGCAAAATCATGATGACTCCATAAATTTATTTCTTGAAAATAAATACAGGTGTATTTATTGATTCTATGTTTGTTATGTTGGTTTTTACAATGTCCACTTTTGTCGCTACACCAGTTTTCCCAGCGTCGGTTTAAACCAGTGGTTCTCAACCTTTTTGTACCTGCGGCACACTTTGGGACCTTTCCAAAATTCGCGTCACATTTGGACCAGAGTGCAGATCTTGATTTTCCTTCCAAAAATGTAGTGTTTTCTAAGAAAAGTTTTTACATTGATCTGTCTCGAATTTCTTAATTTTCGTCTCTTCAAAGTAGTGTTCTTTAAAAAAATGGTATTCACTTTGAATTTGTCCCGACTTCTTGATTTTCGTTCCTAAAAAGTAATGTCCACTAAAAAAAAGGTAGGAGAGCAATGGACTAACACTTTTTAAAAAGTTTCGCGGCACACAGGTTGAGAACCACTGGTTTAAACCGACATAGCATTAAAGGCACGTTCACACACAATGAAACCAATGAAACAATGCAAAAAAATTGGTTCACACTCTATGAGACAGCGCAACATTTTATTTCAATGAATGAATTTTGATTACAAAAAAAGTTAACAGAAATATAAATTAATTAAACATTTTATTTACACGCCAAACAATAATTGCTACATAAAAATATGAGAAAAAAATATTTAAAAAAACTTATAAGCACTCTTTAAAGAAAATTTTAAAGGGTTTACAGCTGACGTTCACTAACCCTACTGGAAAAATTTAAATATGCGCTATTTTTCAAGTCACTGTACAGTTATTTCCGCTTATAAACGTTTTTCAAGCAAGTTTCTTCCTATGCCGTAATGTACCTGTTTGTTTGTTTTTTATTAAAGTTGGCTTGCCCCAGGGTTACGACCCCACTGTCTATTAAAAACGAAAGACAAGTGAAGTTTTATAACCGGGCAGTTATAAAATCTAATTTTTGAATATTCAACTTAGCCTATCTTCAAAGTGCAGTAAACTAAAATAAGAGCAAAGTTCTCAATGCAAATAATTTTTCTTGCCTTTTCTTGTTTCAGTTAATGACAATCTATTCTTTTCATGCTGTAATTTAATTTCAGTTTAATATTAAAACTATATATTAGCGTTACCATTCGTAATCACATAAAAATAAAATCAAATAATAACCCAAAATGAGGGAGCACCAAAACTTACGAGCTGTGGTTGTTTTAAGACAAAAGAGGCTTTCCATTAATGACCTTTAAATGTAATTTTATTTTGTTTTATCACTAGGCATTATCAGTAAAATAAGCATTTTTTCTAGAAATGCTACTGAAAATAATAATATTAAAATATCAATATTATTGATGAAAATTAAACACTTTATTGTAAAATAAGCACATTGAAAATCTCTAAGCCTAAGACAACGTTCTTAAAAGTAAACACAAATCTTAAAAACAAGCACTAAATGCTAACCCTTTCTATAGTTTAGTCAAAGGCTTTTTTTTTATTTTCTGAAGTCGCAGGCCTGCAGGTGCAATCGCTTAAACTTTATTTGTAATGCCAAAAAAATCATTTAAACATGTCACGTTGATGAAAGGACGTATTTACTACAACAAAACTCGAATCTGTATAACTGTACTGCTAAAATCTTCAAACGTTTTTGTTTGACAGAAAATTTAGGCAAACAAATGGCACGAGCAATGAATGAGAATAGTAAATTTATTGAAAAATAGTTTTAAAAAGTAAGTCTTAGTATAGGCTGCCATGCAATCGTAATCCAACTGCCAATACCACGAACAATTTTATTCTGGCCAGATCACCAAGGTATAAAGAAATAAATTGAGCAGGTATGGCTTCCCCCTGCCTTCCAAAGATCCACTATGACTAAACTTATACAAAAAGAGCAACTAACAATTAACATGCAACAAAATAAAACTTGCACAAAACTTAGGCTATACAAGATTTTAAAAAAATAAGCCAAAAATAACAATAGTTAAGCACAAAAAAGCTTATGTGAATTTTGACGATAATTGCAAGCGATACGGTCCCCGCCCAATTTCTATTCTCGTCATACTGCTGTATCCTTATTATAAGCAAAGCGCTATGTTTTCTCATTTTTTTATTGTTATCCCATCCAAAAAGTTCTGTTTTGTCGGTAAAATATTTTTAATTTTCAGTTAAATGACTTCATAAAACCAAATGAAAAATTTCAAACGGACAACATCTTGATATGTCCGAAAGCAGGTAGGGGTAATTGGATGACAATTCCGACGTTGTTGAGATTCAGGTTGTTCAATAGTTGATATGATAATGATTGTCACCCTTCATTTCTAATAATTTTTATCATGGCGATATAGCTTAATTTCCGCCTTAAAATAATTCACAGTTTTGCTATAACATAGAAATCGCTTGGGCAAGAGAAAATCGCTTTCGTATTCTATTTTTATTTATCTGCTCGCGACTACTGAATGTAACTTTCTTTTTTCTTTTCGCCGGTGACGTAATGCGCTTTGTCTGTAACGCATGACCGAGTTAAGTGTATCTGGAACGTTCTCACTTACCATGGAAAATGCCCTAATTTTAACGCACGTGACGAAGCGTTCGAGACGACTCCAGCAATTTGCCTCTCGTGACCTTTTATCTATATAAATCTCGTTCCGACTTTATTATTTAAAAAATTTTGGGGAATTTCCAAAGCTTGCAAGGTTAGTAACAGCAAACAGTGAACAAGACCCATAATTGCATATTAGTTTGAAATTTAAAATAAACTCATTAAATTATATTGCTGTTGGATTTGGTTTTACCTTGCAACAAAACTTTTTTAATTAAATATTCTTAAATATTATTTACTGCAATGCAACAAACCATTGCTGACCAGAAAAAAAAATTCCAATTTTAACATGCGACAAGCTGCTTTGTTCAATAAAATATCATTGATTTTTAATAAGTATTTAAAATTGCATCTTAGTTAACACTAGAAACCCTGAGGGAATTATTTTAGACCCATTTCTAATTTTTAATTTGTTTGATTTAATTACCAAAAAAAATTTTCAAACAAATTTAAATGATGCTTTTTAATTTGATAGATATTAATATGGTATACACATTATTTGCAAAATTTAATAGTTTTTGGAAGAAGCTAAATTATACCAAAAAGTACTACATACGTCAAAATTGACCAATATAGATAAATAATCTTAGTGCCATTTCCATACATTTGTAATTGAAGCCTAGTTAATGGCAAGCAATTTTTATACTCATTAGTAATTGTTTGGTGTATTATCATTGTCACTTCTGGGATTTCTTGTGTTAAGGTAGTGAAATAAAATACTCGTCGTCGTCGTCGTTTGAAGAGGTATCCACTCCAGGTCAGACACAAACAGGACTGGGGCAGAGGGTTTATCCTTTTACTACCCCAGACTGCTGCACTGCCTGGATCAGACGCTGGCAGTGATGTCATTAAGCCAGCATCGAGTTTCGTCATCCAAAACCGTCAGACCTCGTGCTCCATGTGGTGCCCGATGTATAGGGCACGCTGTTAGTACATGGTCTGCGGTTTGCTAAGAGGCGCCACACTCGCAATTCGATGAAGGAGCGAGACCCCATTTGTAAAATAAAATACTGACTGAATTAAACTGTTTTTCAATTTGGATTTTTTGAGCCTGCAAACAATTTTTTTGTTCTAAATTTTTGCCATTACTGCAATGAAAAGAAGCCATTACTAAGCAGGTGAAAAACTGAGTGCTATAGCATGGGACAAGCACAGAAAAATAAAAAAGTATAAAGTTAATGACAGAATTGGTAAAAAAGCAGTAGTTTTTTTATGTAAAACTGTTTTTGTAGATTGCTTAAGATGCTGTTCTTTTAGGCCTTTTATTTGTCCAATTGAAGATAATACTTTTTCTAATTATATGAATTTGGGTTTGCTTATATTCATAAAAGAAGTATGTTTCATCCTCAATAAGTACAAGACCAAAACGGAAAATTTTATCAAGTCACATTGAAGAATTTACGTTTCATCTAACTAACTTTATCTACTATTGAATATTAGATATTTTTATTGAATCACAATTAGAACACATTACATGACTTTGATCATTTGAAAGAAGATTTAAGAAACGTTTTGTGATGGAAACATATAAAGAGCAAAAATACATAGCCCATACACTGGCAAATACGTTTTCTGACCATGATTATTGAATAACTTATGCAACATTGATTGTTCTTACACATGCAACTGTGAAAAGGAAGCTATACAACTTGCTTTGTAACTCAACAAAGTGTTGAATTTGATCAGTTTTTTTCATCATGCACAAAGTAAGTGATTTAAAATTAGTTGTCTTTTTAATGTTAAGTTTATTTTTAATTAAAATTGTATATATATTGAAAGTTTTTAAAATTTGTTAATTTTACATTTTCTCACAATCTTATTTTTTATTCTTATAGTTTGCAATAGCATTTTACATGTATATATTGATGTATGTTACACTGGATGTAAATCAATGAAAGATTTTAGGCTTCTCTGTAGTGTTATCTAGACATTTTTACCGTTTAAGATTGACCATAAAATTGAATATTGAGCTTCTGAAAACAAGCAAAAAAACTATTTTTAATTTTAAATAGCAAGGACATTTGCTGTCATTATAAAAAGATTATTTTTATGCATTAACTATTTTACCCAAGATAAATGATCTATTTCATCCTGATTAAAAATTATGTAGGTATTAAATTAAAGAGGAGCATGAAAATTAGTGATGGGACTGTGCTAATTTTTTTTATTTCAATGCTGATTCCAACAAAAATTTTCGATTTCGATACTTGTAAATAAAAATTAATTTTGTTTTTATTGTAAGCTGACAAAATATTTCTTTTTTTTTTAAAGCATCTTGTTTAATCAGTCGGATGATTGATATACAGTGCCTTTCTCTTAATTGTTTTAAATTGTTCACCATTAGCCATTGTAAATTGATTATATATATATATATATATATATATATATATATATATCTGTTTGCTTTACTTCGCCGGTACAGAGCTCAATAACGAGATAGCTAGAGCAGAATTTATTAATGAAAGCACTAAAATAGAATAAAAATTTAAAATTTAAAATCCACAACAGCATGTTTCGCCAAAGACGGCTCATCTGGTGGAATCTTATTCAAATAGAATTCTATTTTCGAGAAAGAAGGCTCACCATCTGCAAAAAATAAAAATTATTCGTTTTTTTTTTGCCCTAGAAATTAATACGTGTGTCAAGAAACAAAATATCAATAAAATTGGAAATTTTTTAGTTTCGATTGATTTATTTACAGATTTACTTATAGTTTTGTGTTGTTCGTTTATGTTTTTCACAAATAAAATGTGTGGATTGATTTATTGACTATTAACTTAGAAGTTGATGAGCTATTTTTTCTACCCTTTTTTTTGAAAAGAATGCGGCAGAGGCACTGTAGTGTGCAATCGATAGGCCATATATATATATAGAAGTTTTTCAAAATTTTTGGTCGGTGTTCATCAGGAAAGTGTTCAATGACGTCAAGTCAGAGCGGTTAGATAATTAAATTTCTGACCACAAATTCTTTTAATTTAACATTAATTTTATTTTTATTTGCCCCAACAGACTGTTTCGCCTGCCTGGGCTCGTCAGGGGGGCGGTTAGAAATCAATATAATAAAACAAATCAATAAAAATACAGTTTATACAAAGCGTTTGAATGCCGGCGAAAAACGTAAAGCAACAACAAGAGAAAAACCACGGTTGCAATATTGATTGATAAATAAATTTTATTAGCAAAGAAAAAGTTAATACGTAGCTTGTTCTATTGTTTGAATATAATGGCTAAATTTAAAAAGTTTGCACTAAAAATGCGTTAAAATCTTGATTAAATAGAGTGCTCTGGAAAATACGGTATAAATGCATTTAAAAATAACAATTATCAGGGTACGAATTAAATTAAAAAGGAAAAATTTTTTACAGAGTATAATTTAAGAATATTTTTCGTTCAATAAGTATGGTTAATAAGTTAAATGATATGGTACAGGAGTAGGGTTCAATAAGTTAAGTTAAATAATATGGTAGAGGAGTTATCGTTCAATAAGTTAAATAATATGGTAGAGGAGGGTTATTTTATTTACTGATTAAGAAAGGGGATAAAGGTGATATGTAAGAATAAGGTAAACCGAGTGTGTAAATAAGTAAATATATTTATTAACTGCCAGCGTAATTAAAACTTGTAATTTAAATTTACTTCGATGTCGGCATTTTGAGACCAACTCCGAGCGTTTATTCAGTAATTTTTTTGGGGTCAGCCTGAAATATTTGTAATTTTTCTGATAAGCATAAGTTGCCTGTTTTTGAATCGCACTGATATCGAGTTGCGTGGTATACGATTTTCCATCTTATTTCTGGCGATTGTCCTGATTGTTTGAATTTCCAAACGGCTTTTGGTAGTTCAGTGGAGTTAATTTTTCTAATGCCTTTAAATGATTGATTATGGTTATTATATCGGAGTTTAAATGAAGTTTCGCAGCTGCCGTAATAAAATTTGTCCGTTTGACCAGTTTTTAGGGAGGCTTTGCATTTTCCGTTAAGTGGGCAATTTTTATCTGATCTACAGTTGCATTGTTTGGCGTTTACTTTGTTGTCTGAGTTGTTCAGGCGTGAAATTTACTTTTTGCTTATTTATAATAGATTTCATGTTTGGCATGCAACTGTAGCTTAATTTCATGTTGTTTTTATTGAAAACTTTGTGGTATTTGTTGCTGAATGGGAAATGCTTATTGAGGAGGGTAAAAAATTCTTTGCCAATTTTAGTGTTATGTTATAAGATTTATTTTATAAAAACCAAACTAAGGTTTTATTGAACTGAAAAGAAATCATTCTAAACAAAACAAAACAAACATTAGTATAAAGAAATAAGATTACATAGGGTTTAACATAACACGTGCTTTGAAGCACAACTGAAACATTTTGCAATTGCAAACCATTTTATTACTTTAGTTTTTTTTTTTGCGGCGATGCTCGGTTGATTACTTTGAACAGTTGAAATAATATTTGAGTTCGATACTTCAGTTGATTTGTATTACTTATACTTATTTACCTCCTTAAATTGTAGACATATTGCTTTGAGTTAATTGTATAAAACAGCTCCGTATCTATCCACTGCTTTTCTTATACGAGTAGATCTTCTTGGCACTGGAATAACATCAGAATTAATATTCGGTGATTCTTCTCCAATAATTTCCTCTTGGTCATGGCATTCAATACTTTTTTTTGCATATTCGAACCATTACTAATATCACTTAAGTTAACATTTACATTTTCCGATTCTTCGTTTTCATTGTCAATATTAACGATATCATTACTTACCACTAGTACAAGGCGCCACATCTTTTAATGAAACAGTTGTTTCTCTCCGGTTTGGTAATCTCACAATCGCATAGTTTGGGGTTGCATGCAGGAGATCTACTTTATCCACTACAGGGTCGTATTTATTGGTGCGAATATGGCGCTTCAAGTACACCGGTCCTGGTGAGCTTAACCAAGTTGGTACTGACGTGCCAAAGGTTGATCGACGTTTACATGAAAACATTCGCTCGTGGGGCGTTTCATTAGTTGCGGTACATAGCAATGAACGTACAGAATGAAGAGCATCTGGTAAAACAAGTTGCCAATGACAAACATCTAAACATCGAGATTTTAAAGCAGACTTTATGGCCGACCAAATAATACCATTATAGCGTTCACACTGGCCATTACCCGGAGCATTATAGACTAAAGTTCTACTACACGCTACGCCACGTTTTTGCAAATAACTTCCAAGTTCCTGCGAGATAAAAGCGGTACCCCTATCGGAATGAATATAAGCAGGCATACCAAACATTACAAACACTTGGTTTAAACAAGATATAACTGTTTTCGCGTTGACATTAGGGCAAGCAAACCCAAACGGAAATCGAGAATACTCATCAATAATAGTCAATAGATAACGGTTTTTGGATGAAGTCGGCAAAGGACCTTTAAAATCTAAGGAAAGCCTTTCGAAAGGCTGGGTTGCTTTAATTACGTGTGCCACTTAAGGTTTATGAAAATTGGGTCTTAATTCAAAGCAAACTTTACACTTTGCAACAACATTACGAACTTCGTTAACGAAATACGGTAAATTTTTTACGCGAACAAAATGATACAAACGTGTAACGCCCGGATGACACAACGACTCGTGCAATTTGCGCAGCGGGTTATCGTAAATGTTGGCGCAAAATGGTCTGGAAAGAGCATCGGGAACACAATTCATTTTTCCGGATCGATAAACAATATCAAAATCATATTCGCTTAGTTCCATCCGCCATCTCAAAATTTTGTTATTTTTAATTTTGCTATGATTTTTGGAATTGTACATACTGTATATGCTACGGATTGTTGGTCAGTAATCACTGTAAAATGTCGACCGCATAAAAATTCTGTCCATTTACGAATTGCTTCCACAATAGCTGTAGCTTCTTTTTCCACGCTGGAATGGTGCCGCTCATTTTCGGTCAGCATTCAAGAGAAAAAAAGCAACTGGTCGGTCATGTACATTTAATGATGCAGATATGGCATTGTCTGACACATCAGTTTCCACAACAAAAGACATATTTTCATCAATAATTTAAAGAGCTGCTGAAACTATTTTATCTTTAAGTGACTTAAAAGCATTCAGAGCTTTTTCACCCATAGGAAATTGTTTTTCTAATATCAAAGGTCTTACTTTTTCCAAAAATTGCGGCAACCATTGCGCATAATACAAAAACATACCGATTACCTGTTATAGCTCTTTTTTATTTGTGGTGTTTGGCAAATTAGTTATCGGTTTCACTCGCTCCGGATCTGGGCGCATGACTCCATCGGATATATAGAATCCAAGCAATTTCAACTTTCTTGTAGCAAAGACGCATTTATTTTCATTCAGAGTTAAATTACAGTCAGAAACAGCTTTTAAAAATTGTTTTAAATTCTTGTCATGTTCTTCTCTTGTTTTACCGCAAACTGTTATATCGCCAAGGTACGCAAATTTCCCTTCACATTTATAGTCAGATATTATTTGATTTACCATTCTTTGAAAACATGGGACTGCATTCTTTAAACCGAAAGGGATGCGCTTGAATTGATATAATTGTCCGATTCGTTCCTCAGGTATCAACAAAACTTGATGATAAGCGCTTTGAAGGTCTAGTTTCGAAAACCATGTGTAACGTCATACCTTCCTTAAAACACTCTGCATTGTTGGAAGCGGATAGGCATCCAAACGAGTAAACTTGTTGATTGTTTGACTATAATCAACACACATGCGTTTTTTATGATTTTCGCTTTTCGTTACCACAACCTAAGCCCGCCATGGTGAG
The DNA here is from genome assembly GCA_963680785.1 of Diplosoma virens. Lineage (NCBI taxonomy): Eukaryota > Metazoa > Chordata > Ascidiacea > Aplousobranchia > Didemnidae > Diplosoma > Diplosoma virens. The sequence continues at coordinate 34,544,247 of OY796880.1, forward strand.
TTACTAAGTTCAATAATATCATCAGCATGTAATCTTGAAATTTCACTACTAATAAAATTCAAGTCCGTACTTGAATAACTGCGCCTCTTGGTTGCTATAGGGCGAATGTTAGGGCTAAGATATTCAAACAAACGCACTGGTTTTTCGAAGCGTACTCAAGGCTCCTAATTTTAATGATGATTCAGGTCTACCAAAATCAATTTTCACGCTTTTATGCAGACTTAAAAATTCACAACAAAGAATAACATCCCACAACAAATTTTCTAACACTAAAAAATTTACTTTATTATAATCTCGTCCTTGAAATTCGACGGAAGTGGAGCACAATCCTTTAGTTTTATGGCCGAATTTTTCACAGCTAACTCTAATTTCAAAAAGTCACTATTTTCCTCGTAATTTAATTTAGCCCGTTGACAAAATTTTGAATCTAAATGGTTAAACTTTGCACCAGTATCAATAAGGCAATTAGCTCATACTCCATGTGCATGGTATGACAGAGAGCTTATTCATTTAGCAAGAAAAAAAGACAGATTATACAAACATTTTTTGAAAAAAACAATAGTGTGCTAAAAAAAAGTATCAAAACATAAGAAACTTTTACTTTCATTTAATAAACAACAAAAAGAAAACATTTATTCAAAACAAACTCAAGTCTCACACAAATAATATCAAAAAACTTGGCAAGTATCAAACAATTTAATGGGAAGAAACCTTTTCAAACTAGAGACTACTTCTCGTTTACACAAATATAAAACACTTACTGATAACATTAAAATTGCTAATGCATTCAGTGAACATTTTTCAAATGCAGCAGTTAAATTAGCTAAAAATTTACCTAATTCTAATGCTCACTTTCTAATTATTTAAAATCTTCTCACCTATTTTCAATATGTCTTTTTCCACAAGTTTCTTGGAATTAAAAAGACAAATAGTAGAAATTAAATCAAAGTTAAGTGCTGGATTTGAGAAAATACCATCTATTGTCTTGAGGTATCTTTCAGACGATGCATTGCATGCTCTTAGCTATATGGAGAAGAGAGTAAATTCAATTTTTGGTACGAAGGAAAGACTCACGACTCTTAAAATTCACTCTTCGTTGAAAGATGCTGGCGTGTCCGACGATTTAACGGAATTCAATAGCTATATCCGTCTTCGAAGTGCTGAACTTGTTTAAATAAGGTCAGCGAAATTCCTCCCAGTTACAAACTACCCTTATTTAATATGCGTAACTCTATAACGCCCGATCCAGAAAAAATATAGTTGTAACTTAAATACGAAAGAGAGGATTGAATTTATTTGTTACCTGGGGTTTCACACACGCAGCTACTTAACACAATACAGCATAAAAACAATACAATGGTCACCTGACCATTCAGCAAAACACGGTCACCGTTCCCTGAGCGAAATTATGGCCACTGTTCTATGAGCGCGATGTCGCTCTATTTATAATAAACTTGACTCGGACGACAAACTTTACAGTAAAATCAATTTTATGCTCTTACATAAATCGCAGCCAAAGCGAGGTCACATTGCTACTATTTAATTAGAACGATACATTTAGGTCATTAAGAGGGAGATAGATTATTACATTTAATTTAAAAAAGTCTTTAACTTGATTGATCTGTTAAAAAACGTCACATATATTAAACCCAGTGGTGGATATTCCAATTTAGGGGCCCGAGGCAAGAATTTTCAAAAATTGATGTTGTCTGAGAAAAAAAAGAGGTCTGATCTTGACTTGCATATTTTTCTCCGAAATTCATGGTGTCCTCTAAAAAAAAATTCACTTCGATTTCATCTCTCATTTCCCTATCTTTCTCCCAAAATTAGGGTGTTCTCTAAAAAAAAAGGTCTTCACTCGGAATCGTTCTCTGAACAAACATCTGCAGTGGATTCAAAACTGTATGTGCTATTTTCAAAGGGGGGGCCCCTAAAATCGAGGGGGGCTTGAGGCGACTGCCTCATTCGCCTCACCCAATATCCACCCTGATTAAATCCTTTCGTTATTGGCAGCTGCGACTTTGCATTTCGAGAGGTCACGAAAGATAATCTAATTTTTCTCCGGAAAAGTGATTTGCATTACGTAACACTATATCTTCAATTGATCATTCCTTTAAGATAAATTTCCAAATGCTTTCAAAAAAAACCAAAATAATTCCTATTTTTAAAAAAGGTGATTTAAAAAATGAATCTAATTATCGGCCTATTAGCTTACTTTCATCGTTTTCAAAACTTCTGGAAAAAATTATGTATAAAAGATTGTACAACTTCTTAAAATGCTACAACATTCTAAATGCAAAACAATGTGGATTTCGCCCAGGACATGCCACAAGTCATGCTACCACACAAGTTATTAGTAACATAGTTGATACTTTTGAAAAAAAACTGTTAACAATTGGTGTTTTCTTGGATCTTTCCAAAGCCTTTGACACTATAGACCAGTGGTTTCCAACTTTTTGTATATGGCAACACACTATTCAGCTATTTAAATTTTCGCGGCATACCCATTATATTGGTTAATAATAAAAAGGTCTTCACTGAAAATTTGTCAATGATTTCTCAATTTTCGTCCCGAAATCATGGTGAGCTCTAAAAAAAAGGTTTCCGCCTGAACTCACCCTCTTTCTTTCTCTCTGAATCTCACGTACAAAAACCGCAAACTTTGACGTCCCTAAATAGTTTGTAGCGACCCCGCTACTTTAGTGGGTGATTGTCTTTAACGCGCTACACGTAGGCGATTACCTTTAATCGCACATTTTTAACGTGAACAAAAAAAATAATAAAAAAAAGAGAGTTGAGACAGAATAAAGTCTGGACGTATTTATTTTATATGTAGAGGCTTACAACAAGTTAGTAAACCAAACATGTATACAAATACATATCAAGTAAGCCGCTACATTTTGGTGACCTGACAGACAGAACAGCAATTTCAGTTGGAATAGAATTCAAGCTATAAAGGAAGAAAGAAAAAAAAAAAAAACAGCTGGACTGACTTGCCTTCACCATCAGCAAATAGCAGACCGGTACAATTACCTACTGAACGTTCGCCTTTGTTTGTAGTATTTAATTTTTTTTAAAGTTGAATTTAGTTCTTTAAATCATTTATTTACTTTGCTTTTATTATTTGCATTCTGTCTAGCTCTAACAGCAGTATTTTCAAAAAAAATTGATGAAATACAATTCTTCAGTGATATTGAGTCGTATTTCCGCCGTTTGAGACTTAAAGAATTTTTCTGCAATAACACTTCTCCCAACACTCCGACCAACTCCCTAAGTACGCTTAACCAAAATCAACCACAATCAAAATTGAATAACAGTAACTGGACCCCACCAAGTGGCCGTCACCAAACCCTGGATCTTTATATCGAATGCTTCAGAAAACAATCGCATGCCGAAATCATGAAATTAGATCAGAAACCACACGACAACATTAATTGCAAAGAAAGAGCAGCTATACAAAGCCTAAAAAGAAACAAAAATATCATAATTAAACCAGCTGACAAAGGCGGAGCTACCGTAATTTTAAACAGATACGATTATATAAAGGAAGGAAATAATCAACTCAACCATCAACAAAACTGCCAATTACTTTCTTTAGACCCGACTAAGAATTTCAAATTAGAGCTAACTAAACTTATTAAATCTTTTCCAGATCCCTATAAATCCCAACTCTTATCCTACATTCCCCCCAATCCACAACCTGGAAAATTTTACCTTCTACCCAAAATCCACAAACCTAACAATCCTGGCCGACCCATCATTTCTAACAATAACACTCTCACTGAACATTTATCACACTTCGTAGAGACCCTACTCAAACCTTATGCACAGGCTGCCAATAGTTTTATCCAAGATACTACCGACTTTTTAAACAAGCTAAAGAAAATAAAAACAGTACCGCAAAATACCATTCTTGGCTACCCTGGACGTTTCCTCGCTTTACACTAACATAACCCACAACAACGGCCTTAAAGCTCTTAAGAACCGACTTCCTGACAACCAACTAACTGACGTCATCATGCAATCCACTGAATTTATTTTAAAACATAACTATTTCAACTTTGGAAACCAAAAATTTTTACAAGTTAAAGGTACCGCAATGGGAACAAAAATGGCTCCTCAGTATGCTAATATCTTCATGGCCAACCTGGAAGAAAACTTTTTACAAAATATCCATAATAAACCATTAATATACCTCAGATACATTGATGACATCTTTCTGTTATGGACACACGGAGAGGAAAAACTATTGCAATTTTACAAAGATTTCAACTCAGAGGACCCGGACATTCACGTTACAATGAACCACTCGACCGAAGAAGTTAATTTTCTGGACACCACTATTAGACTAAAAAATAACACACTCCAAACTTCATTATATAAAAAACCCACCCATTCCCAAACCTATTTACACCCCACCAGCTCCCATCCCCCACACATCTTCGCCTCCATAATTTTTAGCCAAGCTATACGCTACAAGCGTATCTGCTCTGATAAAGAAGAATTAAATTTACAATTGACTACATTAAAAAATGCGTTTTCCGCACTTGGATACAAACCCAAAACTGTCAAAAACCAAATCATTAAAGCCATGTCCATTCCCGAGAAGCCCTTCTCAAATACCAAACCAAACTAGAATCTTATCGCACACCCCTAGTCCTCACTTACCACCCCTATCTTAGACCTATCAACAAAATCGTCAAAAATTTGCAACCTTTACTAAACAAAGACCCATATCTTAACCAAATCTTCCCTGCACCACCACTTATATCATATCGTCAACCCCCTAACCTCAAACTTCTACTTACATCTGCCTCCTTACCAAATGAACGTTTCATCACGGGCACCTTTCCCTGCAATTCTTCTAAATGCCATCTCTGCCCCAACATAAACACTAATCCTACAATAACGGGCCCTAACGGAGTCCCTATAAAAATCTCCGGAAATTTTAGCTGCAATTCATCAAATATCATATATGCAATTTCATGCAATCTTTGCCCTAAAGCTATCTATATTGGAGAAACAAGCAACTCAATCAGACAACGGATGAACGGACACAGGAGCGACATTAAACACAATAGTAACAAACCAGTAGCCGAACATTTCAATAAACCCCACCATAGTTTGGACAATCTCAAATTAGCAGTAATCAAGAAAGTTAAAGGCAAAACAAAGCAACAACGGGAAGTGGAAGAACAAAAAATTATTTTCAAACTCGATTGTGTTAACCAAGGTTTAAATAAAGATTATTCATTTATGTCTAACTACGTGTAATATTTATTTTTATTCCTGTAAACTTGAGGGTCATTTATGTTTTTCACTTCTTTCTCCATTTCGCATCGTTTTATACTTGCATGCCATTTTCTCGCATTTGTTTTTTGCTTAAATTGCTGTAATTTACCGTACTGCCATATTTTCTCAAACTTAGTCTTTTTTACCGATATTTTCATATTTCATTACGTCACATATGTCTGTTTGTTACGTTTAATGCCGTTGTGTAAAACTTGTTTTGATTGCATTTTCATTCCATTGCACCTGACGAAGTGGGCAGTAGCCCACGAAAGCTTGTGCTCAATAATAAAAATAGTCAACTTCAGTGCACAATGTTCTGTTTTTCTCATTTTATTTGAAAAGTTGACACGGCTTTCCCAATTCTATTTTTTCCAATTCTTCGAAGATAGTGCAGTATTTTAGAGCGACTATCACATGATAGTGAAATCACAATACTACTTGACAATTATAATCGTAAGAAACAATCTGTTATTGGCTGTACAGTAAATTAATGCGCTGTAGGCTTACAGCTTACATTGAAGCAATTTCTTGAAAAAAAAATAAATAAATAAAAATAATAATAATAATACATCTGCGTATATAATCTGTGTCTTTCGAGATTATTATCGAGTTTTCCGAAGTAGCTTATTGTATGATGCTGTTAACAATTTCGTGCTTGTGTTTTACAGTTGTGTTTGTTTTTAGCGTAATTTTCTACCACCGTTGGTCATCCTCGCCACTACATGCTAACCAACACAACACTTGCTCACTAGCTACGCCTCAGTTTTCTCGACCACGTGACACCTCCACACCATTACGCCACTATTCACTCGCTGACACAAGCTTGAGACAAAATTCTACATTCAGCGTCCACCTTCCAGAATTTTGAGAATTTAATGCAACAGGCTATTTTCAATCTATTGAATTAATTTTTAACGACAACAACATAACATCTGAAATATCTAAATACTCACACTTAATCCAGGCTCTCAGTAAAACCACCCACATTTTAAAAGGACTAACAGACATAGTACGCACCACAAACAATGTCGCTCCCTACACCACTTTAAAACAAGCTTTGATTGAGCGATATACAACGACGCCATCTGGTTGCTTACAAAAAATTTTGAATGACTGCCACAGAGGCCAAACTACAGTAACCGCATACTTGATACAATTACGTACGCTACTAGGTACACAGTACGACTCAAACTCCCCTCTTCAGAAAGACCTCATCAAGCATAAGTTGCTCGAATCTTTAGATTCACATATACGGTTGTACTTATATCATTATGAGGACGGACCACTAGATGCATTAGCTAAACATGCAGACAAACTTCTTTCTCTACACAACAATTTCCTCTCATCAAAATCAATACGCTCTGATCACAACGATAATCAAACGTTGATCAACGAATCGGTAAATTTCAGACTTCAAAACTTACAACGCCAATTAGCCGATATCTCTAAGGTACACACTCAGCCCCAAACACTACTAAAGAAAATACACATAACGCTCTTCCGTGCTACTATCACCAGCGATTTGGCAACCGAGCCCGCAAATGCCAAGGTCCACCATGCCCTGCGTTTAGCAACTCTGAAGCTCCTCTGTCAAAAAACGCGGCACCTGCCTCCATGGCTTAAGGGGTTGGAGGCAGGACAACATAGACAAAACCCCCTTGTTTTATGTGATGGACCGAATCACTACCACACGATTTCTTGTGGATACTGGGACAGCATGTTCGGTTATACCTCAAACTATAGCTGGCTGTGGTACCTCTTCCCACTCCAGTGTTCAGGGTAACACCCTCTTACCCACATTGGCGGTGGTCGCCTTATCACCTCTGGGCTATTTTCCACTAAGCTTGATCTAGGATTTTCTAGGTTTTTCTCAATAACATTTCACGTTTCCTCCCAACTCGACTATGGTATCCTAGGAGCCGATTTTCTCGCTCATCATCAGCTTTGTGTCAACGTTGCTTCGCAACGGTTAATTGAGAACCTTGAGGTACAACGCTCCTCTCCAGAAGACTCCTCATCTCTCCCTGCCGAATATGGAATTTTATCAGGCGACACTTCCCAAGCCCAACTAGTGAAAACACTTCGAGATGAATTTTCCAACGTGTTTGAAGGCGACAAACGATTGCGTTGTATCAGACATTCAGTGGTAGCTGACGTCCACACTCTTACAGAAACTCCAATTAGCCTTTCAGCTCGTCGTCTGAATCCCAAACAGTATCAGGCCCTAAAGGTGGAACTTAAACGGTTGATTGACCAAGGAGTTCTCGAACGCAGCCAGAGTCCTTGGACGTCCCCTATCGTAATGGTTAAGAAAAAATCCGGAGGTTGGCGCCTGTGTGCAGATTTTACACAATTTAACAAATTGCTCAAAATTCAAAACTACCAAATATTAATGCACTATCAAATATTAATGCACTACCAAATATTAACGACTTTGCTTCAATAGCTTACGGCTGCAAGTGGTTCTCAAGCATCGACATTGCCGATGCTTACTATAACATTCCCGTCAATCCTTTGCACAAACACAAGCTGACAATCACTACCCCTCTTGGCAATTATTGTTACAATTATTTGCCCATGGGTCTTTCTTCAAGCTCATGCTATTATCAACGTTTGATGAACGAAGTATTTAGCGGATTACCTCAAGTTTACTGCTACCTTGACGACCTTATCATTATGTCTCAGAGCTATGAGGAGCACGTCCAGCTCCTTCGCCAAGTATTTTCGCGGTTGTGTGAACATGGTTTGGTAGTAAAAGAATCCAAATGTTTTTTTGCAGTTCACAGTCTTTCATTTTTGGGGTACCAGGTTTCCCCCGAAGGTCTAGCGCCTCTTCCATCCAAAGTTTCTGCCATCAAAGACTACCAGCTTCCACGCACAAAACGCCAGCTAAAAGCTTATTTGGGAATGTATCAATTTTACGCCCGCTTCGTTAAGGGTTACGCCCAGCTGTTACAACCATTGCACGACTTTGCTACGCAGTGCCCTCCTCGACGCCCCCTTTCGTGGAACGAAGGATTAGTTTCATGTTTTCAGGCAAGTAAAGAAGCACTTACTAACGCCACGCTGCTTGCATTCCCAGACCCAGACGCTCAAACCGAATTAGTGACCGATGCCAGTGGCACCACAATAGGATGTGTTCTACAGCAACGGAAAAAGGAACACTCACTCCATTAGCGTTTTGGTCAAAAGGACTGACCAAAGCACAGCTGCACTGGTCCACTTTCGAAAGAGAATTGTTTGTATGTTATGCGTCATTAAAACATTTCAGATATTATTTGGAAGCCAAAGACTTCACTCTGTGTACCGACCATCGCCCCATTGTGACCAAATTTTACAGCACAACCCGAGTGGCTTCACCCAGACAAAAGCGGTTTTTTGACTTCATCAGCCAAATGACCAATAAATTAAAACATGTAAGTGGGAAGGAAAACGTTGCCGACGTCCTTAGCCGCCCGGCTGATCCGCCGCTCTTAAATTTAATCCTCCCTAACTCTGCAGGCATCGACTATCTCAAAATGGTAGAAGAACAGCAGTCCGACTTGGATTTGCAAAATTTAAAACAAAACAACACAACTAGCCTTCTGTTAAAAAATGTCCCGTTGGGAGAAACTGGCGCTACACTTTTGTGTGATGACTCTCAAAGAAGGCTAAGACCACTTGTTCCGAAATCTATGCGTCGAGCAGTCTTCCAGCATTTTCATTCCCGCTCCCATCCCGGAATTAAATCCGGAACCAAAAGCATTGGCCGATTGATGGTTTGGCATGACATGCGCAAAGATATCAGACAGTGGACCAAAGAATGCCAAGCTTGCGCCCGATCAAAGGTTATTAGGCGAAATACGGCCAATGTCGAGGCAGTCACAACCCCTCCCCGAGGACGCTTTACTCACGTCTACCTAGACATCATAGGCCCGCTGGGACTCTCTAAAGGTCACAATTACGTCTTGACCGTCATTGATAGATTTTCACGGTTTTTTCAAGCCATACCGCTAGTTGACATTACCGCCGAAGAGTGCGTCGACGGATTTCTTCGTCACTGGGTATCACTTTTTGGATGCCCAGAACGCATTTATTGTGATAGAGGACGCCAATTCACTAGCACTGTCTGGAACGATATGTGTGTAACTTTGGGCTGCGAGCCGCATCACTCCACTGCCTATCATCCTCAGGCACAAGGGTTGATAGAGCGGTTTAACAAAACACTTAAAACATCTTTGAAATGCCACGAAGAACCTAGTGAGTGGTATGATCAACTACCCTGGACTCTCCTGGCATTACGTAACATGCCCAAAGAGGATCTGGAGTTCTCCACTCCCAGTGATCTCTTGTTTGGCCAACCAGTAAGACTGCCTGGAGAATTTTTTGAGCCCGTTTCTGAAGACGCTTTTAACATTAATTCGTCATCCTTCGCTCAAAGTTTGAGCCGTTATATGCAGCAAATCCCGTATTTCGCACCGAGACGTACCAACAGAACACATTATGTGGACAAGGCCCTCATGGATCGTAGTACGACCCATGTTTTCATCAAAATCGATAGCCACCGCCCACCACTGCACGCAGTCTACAAAGGTCCTTTCCGAATCATTCAGCGCCATCCCAAATATTTCGTTGAAGACTTGCGGACTCATATTGACAACATCTCCGTAGACAGACTGAAGGTGGCTCATCTTTCTCTAGAAGGTTTAAACCACAATATAAAATCTCAACAGCCTAGGCTAGTCAACTCATCGCCGTCCGCAAGCGAACTCGGCGCCGGCAACAGTAACATTATTCCTACCAAGCCATCTTCATCTACATCAACCATAACTTGCTCTTCTGAGGATAACATGCCTACCGACACCATTCATTCATCTTCTCTCACCTCACCACAAGTTATCACGCGAAAAGGGAGAAGAGTCAACAGGCCTACCAGGTTCCTCGATTATGACACCCGTTTTTAATATGCTTCTATTTTTTTCTGTTGGGGTAAATTCCCGCTCTTTACACGTTGTTTTGAGGGATTCAGGGAAAGGGCCCTTCCCTCGAGTTTCTCAAAGCGGCTGCTGGTGTCATTCCATTCCGATTTTAGACAAGTTTTTTTTTTTTTTACGGCGCTGGTCAATGTGCATATTGTATATATATATATTCGCCACTGTACTTTTGACTTTTTGTTGTTATTTCGATTTTGTTTTGCCTGTTTTACGTTTACTACTTCCTTCCTTATTATTTTCATTTTATTTCTTGTGCGGGGAGGATTGTAGCGACCCCGCTACTTTAGTGGGTGATTGTCTTTAACGCGCTACGCGTAGGCGATTACCTTTAATCGCACATTTTTAACGTGAACAAAAAAAATAATAAAAAAAAGAGAGTTGAGACAGAATAAAGTCTGGACGTAGGGGAAGGTGGGGCATAACGGACCCCTTAATTTTAAACGCTTCTACCTCCTACGTTAAAGCTTGCAGAGAAACGATATCCCGAGTTTAGATCAAGGTCGTAGACATAAATGAAACAAACCAAAAGCTGATATAATTGCAATTATAGATTTTGTGAAAAAATTGATTTTTTTTTTTAAAAAAACCGTTTTGCCCCGCATATGGGGCAATATGGATTATGGAATACCCAATAGGGACAATATGGACCGTATCGTCCATCTTGTCCAACGTATTTTTTTGAGAAATATTGTGAGGTGAATACAGAGTTAGGCAAGATAAAAGACACGTGATGTGTTTTGAATATTTAATGTACAATAAATCCCAACAAAACAATAAAAAAGAACATAATTTCCAGTAACTTTAGGCCTACTTTAATACTACAGTTGCATACAAGGCAGTAATAAAAATTTAGTTTACAAGCAGGCCTATAAAATGTTTGTTGGTCATTTAACATAGATCACAAACAAATTCAAGGTCATCTTCTTCTATACCAGCACACTAAAAGTGAGCCCAGTTCAAGCATATAGTGCATTGTATTATACCGTCATGACTGGTCTCACTCTACTTTTCCCAGCAATAGATGCATTGGGCATCCTCTTCTTGCTTTGAATATGTTGTAGTCAAACTTTTCTTAAAAGTTGTAGTTTGTGAACCTTTAAGCTTGCTCTGTAACTTTGCTTTTTTAATGTCGTTAGTTTTTTACACTTTGTATTTATGTCCTTTGCTTTTGCCTTTTTAATGTTACGTAGGTGAGCTTTATAAGGACTACTTGTTAAAACAGCAGCAAATCTACGTCGTGTTTTTGGCTTTCTACGAGGTCTTGTAGATACTTTTGGAGGAGGTGCAATTGCATATGGTGATATGTACGTCGATGCAACGGGAGAGTGGGTATGGCTAGCATTTGGATTACATTCCATTGTTTCGTTTTCACGACCAGCTTGGTTGCTTTCTTGTATGGAAATTGGTTGGCTTTGTGGCATTTGCATTAGTGTGAGTAATTGAGAATCAGATTTATCTGCAAACTTGTTTGATGGTAAGTTAATCAAAATTTCAGTTACAAAAGCTGATTCATTTAGCTGGTCATTCTTTCCAGAATCGATGTTTGTTGGCTGGCATGGAGCAAAATCGTGTGGCTCAAATATGTCTCTGTTTGTTGGAAACAATCCAGTTTTTTTAAATCCGTTTATGGCTGTTTGTGCTGTGGCTGCTTTAGTGTAAGCTATTCCAAATAATTCGGCTACTTGAAAAGTAGTTACCACCCGACCAGGATGATTACGAGGCCATTTTTCAAGCTCCTGATCATAGTAAATTGACAATGGCTTCATGAAACTCACATCCAGCGGCTGCATCTTATGAGAGCAATGAGGTGGTAGACAAAGCAAAACTACTCCATTAGCTCTTGCAAGATCAATTACTTCAATGTTTATTGAGTTGAATGACCATCCAAAATTAGAAGAACAGGATTTTCTTTAGTGGCTACAGTTGATTTTGAAAAATGCTTAAACCATTCTACAAATATTTCAAGTTGCATCCAACCACTTTTATGGCATGCATAAATGGAACCTGGAGGAGCTCCATTCATGAGCTCCGCCTTCATCCCAACTCTGGGAAAACCAAAAAGGGGTGGAATAAATGTCCCTGTTATGTTTATACATATTTCAACCGAAACCAGTTGCCCACGTTCTGCTGAAACTAACCCCCCAACTTGTCGCCTTCCAGTTTTGGCTAAAACTTTTGAAGGCTTGCCTTGCACCGTAGTGATGCCAGTTTCATCACAGTTAAAAATTCGCTGTGGAGGAAACTTATGTTTATCCATCACTGTTTCAAATAGGTCAAAAAATTTATTGACTGTTTGGGGATTGAAAGACTTAGCTCTAGCAGCGGAAGTAGCTTCTGGTTGTCTTAAAGATAGTTCTGTGTGCCGGTGCATAAACCCTTGCAGCCAATCTTTACCTGCTTTTCTTTTAGCTTTATTGACAGAATTTGGTAAATTATTTTTTTCTGCTAGCTGAAACGCAAGATTTCTGACATCATTAGTTGCCAAACCAAACATCATACTCTCCAAAGACAACAAATATTAACAACAAACTAACTAATCATACAGCAATTTTCATACAACTATTAAAATTGTAAAAAGCTTGAATTAATAAATAAAAAATAAATTCAAATGTGGATACTAATAACAGAATTTAGCTAATTTGAAATTTCTTATTCGTATAGCTGAAAGCCAACATTCTTATTGGTATAGCTGAATGAGAACAAGTTCGAGTTTAGACATGCAATTAACAAATTTACCCTTAGACAAGGCCTGCTAATATTGGTAGACTATTATAGGATTAGCCTACCTTATTGATAGATTATAGAAAAGCTGTATCAGTATAAAAAACATTAATTTTTATAAATAAAAGTTGTTACACTATTTTGATGCAGTTCATGAAAAGAAATATTGATAATGAGCCTTTATACTAAACAGCAATTTGTGTGAGGCAAAATGAAACTTTGGTCTGTTTTGCCGCCTCATAGCTGGACTTTTTTGCCCCATTGCCTACTTTTAACACGTCATCTTATGACAAATATTATTATCAAACCTGATAAATTCAAAACCACCCAAAGAATAGCCTATGGTATTACTCTTAAAAACATGAAGTCCAATATTTTAACTCCATAACCATAAAGCAAACTACTCACTTATTAAAATATGCTCTTTTTAGATAAAGTAGGTCAAAATTCTTCTGATCATTCTCAGTTCGTCGGTGTAAGTGCGACGTTCAATCAAAATAGCTGGAATAACATGGTTCAATGGCTGATTATGTAATCATAGTCAATAGGTGGTTGTATTTCTTTTTTACAAATTTATTTAAATGTTCCGTTTTGCCTCATGGTGCCATATTGCCCCACCTTCCCCTATTTATTTTATATGTAGTAGGCTTACAACAAGTTAGCAAACCAAACATATATACGGATATATAACAAGTTAACCGCTACAAGTTTTTTACCAAAATTTTTCGCGACACACCGGTTGGAAAACACTGCTATAGACCATGACTTATTATGGAATTGTTATGGAATTATTATTATTATTATGGAATTACTTATTATGGAATTATTATTATTATTATAGACTTATTATGGAATAATACTCAACTGAATTATTATGGAATTCGAGAAACTGCATTTGAATGGTTTAAAAGCTATCTATCAGGACGCACGCGTACAACAGGTGCAATTCAATAATTGTCTTTCTTTAACTATAAAGCCAATCACTAGCTCGGTACCTGAAGGCTAAATTTTGGGTCCTCTTTTATTTATACTTTATGTTAACAATTTTAGAAACTGCTTAGATTTTAGCACAATTGTATCGCTTGCTGATGATACTAACATCTTTATTACTGGCAAAAATATACAATCAGTCTATTCCAAAATTAATCTTGAACTTAAAAATATTAATGAATAGATGACTGCGAATAAACTAAAAGTAAATGCTGCAAAAACTACATATCCACTTTTTACTCCTATAAAAAGTAATTATTTCGTTGCAAATACATCGTTCAAAGTACATTTTAAAAATACTACTATTGAAAAAGTTTTATCAATTCGCTTTTTAGGTATAATAATTAATGAAAATTTTAGCTGAAAAGAGCACATGAATATGATAAAACGAAAAATTCGTTCTTGTCTAGGAAGTATTACGCATATAAAACCGTGTCTTACCACTAAAGCAATGCTAATTTTGTACAAGTCCTTATTATCAAGTCATCTAAGATATTGTATCACCAGGTGGTGCTTTGGAAATCGCACAACAATCAATCAATTTCAACGTACTTGTAATAAATTTAATCGAGTCATGTATGGAATAAAACGGAGAAGTTGTGTAAAAAATGTTATGATCCAAAACGAGCTTTTAAATATTCAGCAGGTGTATAAAATTGAACTAGTGTATAAATTTCAAAAACGCACTCTTCCTAATCCAATTCAACAATTATTTCAGCTTAAACCAGGGGTTTTCAACCTATGGGCCATGGCCCAGTAGTGGGCCACAGTGGTTTTTTTAGTGGGCCATGGAGCATAAATCAAAATGAAAGCAATATGTATAATATATATGTATAATTAGGCTTGCCATCCGTCCCATTTTTTAGGCATTTTTCTGGCGTCCTGTGCAGTCAACCACATAAAGACTTTTTTTTTTTAGAGAACACTATGATTTTGGGAGAAAAATATCCAAGCCCAGATCAGACCTCTTTTTTTTCTCAGACAACATCAATTTTTGAAAATTCTTGCCTCGGGCCCCTAAATTGGAATATCCACCACTGGGCTCAGGTAATATTCACCACTACTCACAGAGCCTTTCATTCCGCGCACACTAAGCAAGCTCTTAGAGGGAACGTTGCTGTACAGTACATGTATATATATACGTATAACCGAATTGTCTCACAATGCTGGTACAATGCTCAATAACCAGGTTAGAGCAGTTTATTTAAAATTAAAAACACTACAACAAAAAGATTAAAACCACGACAGTCTGTTATAGAATCGTCAGGTGGTTACTAAAAAATTAAAAATACAGTTAGTTTTGGTAAAAAATAATACGTAGTTAAATTAGTTGAGGAAATAATACAATTCCTGTGATATCATAGAAGAAAAAATATAAGAAATTCGATGCGTTATCAGCTTCAAATTTTACTGCCATAATGAATGGATTCGACGTTTTATCAACTTTAAATTTCTTCAATGGATTCGACGTGTTATCAGCTTCAATTTATTCGACGTGTTACCAATTTTTAATTTCAATTTTCAGTAATCTTTTCAAATAACTTCCCACTTCTTAGCACAATTTGGTTAATAATTCGATCTAGGTTACTTAGACAACTTCATTCTGTTATTCCACTATTTCGCTGGCGTCCGAAATTCTTCTTATTAATTTGCCTTTTAATTTTAATAGTTAGAATTCCAAATTTTACAAAAGAGTTGCATTGGAATTCTCATAGTTCATTATATTCTCGTTGATTTCTTTGGCTTTTCATCAAATTTTTACCGCAATGAACTATTTCGGCTTGTTTTCATTTCCAATTTTACAGCTATTTTTCTACTTGTAATCGTAATTATATATACCTGACGAGATCAAACAAGATCGAAACAGGCGCTTGTCGTATATTATTATTACAATGTTGAATTTAAATTGAAATTGTGATTATTATTATGTTTCATTGATTGGGTGCCTTCACCAATAAGGCATTTTAGATCCGTGTATAACCAAATAATTTTGTATAAATGCAAGTACAGTATAGAGGTTTGCATTCATTTAAAAATGAGGAAAGGCGAGTTTGGTGTGTTGAAAAATGTATAAAAGGAGAAAACTCTATGAAGCAATAAAAGGAAAAGGGGGAACACCGTCAACTTTATAAGGTAAAAAGATAAAGTAAATGCTGGAATTGTCCTAACAAAGCAACGAGCAGTCAAAAGGCAAAATGGTAATCATTGTGGAGTGTTTTTACAGTTGGGTGCAAAAACTGGATGAGAGCGAGAGTTCAACATGATATTATATTACAAAAATTACAAAAAATATACAGAAAATACAAAAATTGCCAAAACTATCAAACTACCGAAAACTAGGAAAAAATTTTAATTCAAATTTGTTCGTATGCCGGCATTTTCCATTTAGCTCAGATTTTTTTGTTCGAAGAAGTGTTTGGGTCCGCTCAGAGAATGGCGAGTTTCTCTGATAAGCAGGGATTGCACCATTTAGCTCCTGGGTGGTAAGGAGTGGTGCGGGTCGCGATACTCTATTCAATGCAAGGGTTTTGTCCTGTGTCTTTGACCTGCCAGAAAGCTTTCGACAGTTTAATTGCGTGGCATTTCCGCGAAACTTGAAGCTTTGATTATGGTTGTACAGTAGAACCGTGTTTTGAATTCCGTTTCACAACAACCATAATAGTGCTTTGCAACGTTGCCAGATTTTAAGGTGGCTTTATAAATGATAGAGCTTTTGCGGCATTTGCCTTTCAAAGGGCAGCTGGTTTTGTTTCTGCAGTTGCAAGGTGGTGTGATGCAAGCAGATTCAACCCTGTTTGATAACAGCTTTTTGTTGTGCCTGGATATTATGGCTGCCATATTGGGCGCGCAGTTTTTATGTTATTCTTGTTGCATACCTTGTGCAAACGGTGATGGGAAGGAAAGTGCTTAGCGAGCAGGCGCAGAAATTCTCTGCCAATGTTGGTTTTCACATTCTCGCTAAATGGTGGGTTAAACCACACGATGTTTTGTTTTCTAGCTTTCTTCGGTTTACGGTTGGGGTCATTTTCATACTCCAATTCATCAGAATGCGCGCTTCGTCTCATTGCCTCCACGTAATCTGGAATTGCTTTAAAAAATTCATCGCAATTGCAAGAGAGAAGAGACAGACAAATTACTGAGGATTAAAAAAAGGTTTTCATTTACAATTACCGTAAAATCTTTATTTGAGCGCCATGGCGCTCTATTTTTCAACCCTTCCCCTATAGTGGCGTTCTATTAGAGGTGGTGTTCAATTAGAGGGTGGCGCTCTATTTTTCGACTAGCTGGTCAGAATTTTGGGAAGATAAATTTAATTAATGAAAAGAAAAAACATCTAACATAGTTAACATCTAACATCTAAAGAAGAAGAAAAAACATCTACCGTAACACAGTTAGTGGTAAGTAATCAAAAATTCACTGGTGAAAATCAATTAATGAAAAGAAAAAACATCTAACACAGTTAACATCTAACATCTAAAGAAGAAGAAAAAAACATCTACCATAACACCGTTACTGGTAAGTAATCAAAAATTCACTGGTGAAGGAAACCTTTAATTACTAATTAGCATAATGAGTGTCAAAGTGGCGGTCTATTAGAGGTGGTGTTCAATTAGAGGGTGGCGCTCTATTTTTCAACCCTTCCTTTATAGTGGCGTTCAAATAGAGATTTTACGCTAGTTTCCAATTTCACCATTTTCATTCTAAATGGAAAGTGATTACTGAAAAAAAAAGGTCTTCACTTACAATTAGTATTCAATTTTTTCACTTTTGTTTCAAAGAAAGAAGGTCTTCAATCCCAACCTTTTCAATCAAATCCAACCAAGAGGTGACGAACATGCGGCTCGCGAAGCTATTTGACAAAACCAACCCCCTAGATTTCAGGATATCAAAAGCAAGCAGTTGGAACTTGATATTTTTTTTATCCCCTTCAATGCTACACCAGAGCTCCCAGAGATGGATTTTTATGAAAGCTCAGATTTCATTAGAAAAAAAACTCGAATTCCTTTAAAAAAAAACAGATTTTATATTTTTCCCAAAATATATAAAATTTGAAAAGAGATTGTTTATTACTGTAAATTGCAATATTTTAGAAAAATATTATATGAAATATTCGTTGAAAAGTTGAGAAAAAATTAGAGAAACGCTATAAATAAACGCTTTTCAACCCATGTGTTCAGAGCTTGTTGCCATTTGTTGTCTTGTCTATTATCGGTGCTTTTTTTCTAATAATTAAAAAACATTTTTTTCAACAACTATACAAAATAGGACTTTTTTCGAATTATTGTTATGAAGATGCACGGAGGGGAAGAGTTTAACAATAAATAATTATTTATTTTCTCAAAAAAAAAAAACAAATTTAAAGGGATTTTTAAAAACAAAACCTAGAAACCCAGATGGGACAAAAAAACAGATCTGGGTTGAAAAATCCAGAACTGGGAGCTCTGTGTTACAACTGCTTCTGCACCGCATGCTGCAACTTGAATTCATAAACTACAGAGTGATGTATCTAAACTGAAAGCGATGTATCTAAACAAGCTGTTGCATGAATTCTATCGTATTTATGTATGAAAAGAATTGTTTCAAAACTTAAAGCTGAAGCTCTCAAATGGTCATCAGTTTTGGGAAGCACGTAACAATGCGAACAATTTCTAAATTGAGTATCACAAAATTAGTTACAGATCAAGGCTGACAAACAAAAATCTTAGTATACAGTTGAGGCTTGCCAGATGGTCAGTTCGACTTAATATTAAACGCTTAGTAAAGTAAAAAGTTTACAAAAATCTCACTTAGAGTTATATTGGTAATACTAGTTGAAATTTTCTTTAAAGGTTTCTTTATTACTTGTTATCATTTCATGCTTCAATACCACGTCAAATAACTTCAACCGTATGATTCGCATTGATTTTTCGACCATTCTCCGTATGTAGATTTTTGTTATTTTGATTTCTTTCATTTATTTAAGGAAATTTTAAGCAAACCCACGCCAGGGTCTTCGTAGAGTGGCAGTTTTATGTAATAAGCTAGGTTTTTATTATTTTTGTTTGTTGTTCATTACTGTTGTTCAACAATTTCTGTTTTCGTTTTTGAAAGGTGTATAATTTTGTGTTGCAAATTTTTATTGACTGGATTCTTTAATTTTTCACGCGCTTTTATTTCTAGTAAAAATTAAACTTTAAATCGAACATTTGATGTGTTGAAGTTTTTATTAAGATTCCTTTAATTTAACTCATGCTTTATTACTTTTAACATAACTGATAAGGGCGCTTTTTTGCTTTTTAAATTATAGAAAAAGGTTTCATAGTATGACTAAAAACTTCTGTGGCCCGCTCACTCAGCTGGAACTAACAAAGTCGCCCGCGACAGCGAATTGGTTTGTCACTCATGGTCTAAGTTGTCAAACTTGCATTCCAAGATGTTGATTGACGTACATACGTGTTGCGGCTGTTGTATCGCCTACGTAACAAAATTAAATTATTTTTTTGGCTTTGGTTTGAATTTACTACGATATATATATATTTACCTTAAAAAAAGCTCATCGTCCGCCACTATCTATGGGACATTGACTAGAGTCTAGTTACTTACACGTAAATTAAAACTTGAGACTTTGCAACGAGATCAGGCCAGAGTGAGAGCAAGCCTATGTTATTCTTCATTTAACTACTTTTAAAAAATCTTTTATAATGTGCTTTTATATGACTTGTTCGAGTTGTTGTTTCGTCTTCGCTAAATAATTGTTATTGAAACTCATCGTTGCCGTAAATGGAATCAGTCTTTTTAAATTTGAATGCCAACTCGCCACAAGTCTACAATCTGATCTTGGGCCATGACGTCGGCACGGTTTCTTGAAAAAAAAAGAAAAACGTTTTAAGTAAAAATTTTTAATAGTCCCAGCTGATATCCCACTCATCAGTTTAAAATAGTAAATTTTCTGAGACAAGTTAATTCTTTATTAAATTTTTTTCATATTTAATCGACTGCCACCCAACAAATTTAATAAAACATAAAAAATAACGAACGCCAAAAATGGCAATAAATTGTTCTACCTTGAATTTAATACACGTCGTATTGAAATAGGAACTAATTTTACCAGAAAGACGGCTCAATAAACGGAGTATTTCGAATTACACAAATAAATCGGATTAAAAAAAGCACCTATAAAATATAGAGCATACGCAAGTATGTTTTTGATAGTAATTTATAGGAGTGAAATCTCAACAAAAATGTGTTAAATTAATATGCAAGTATCTTAAATTTCTACAAAAAGCGAAGAGAAAAAAGAGCAATTAAATTGGTCAAATTTAACAAGCTGATTTTTTTACAAATTCACTGTCTAAATGCTCGTTATAGCTTATAGGTATATAACAGTAAAAGGATAGTGTAGAAGTATAATCTATAATATATATATATATACGAGTATATATATATATATATATATATATATATATTACCGGTATATATTACAAAGAAGTTTATCACATAAAACTATTGATTACTTATATTTTTCATTGCTGCTGACGAGACAGTTCTAGTGCCATCTCACTCTTGGCAACGTCCTCAGCTTTTTCTTTTTCAGTGTCATAATCTTCCGCTTTTTGTTTTGCTGCTATTGCTTGTGTAAACATTTTAGCTGCTTCTTTCGGCTTTTGCTTCAACAAGTATGTGTGTCCGAGATTATTGAGACAACCTCCGTAAATATGTCGCTTTTGAGCTTCTCTTAATCCCATGTGCTTTTCCATGACAGCCATGGCCTCTTTTAGTGCTTCTTCGCGACCATCCAAGTCACCAACTTGAAATTCACATTGTTCAAGATAATGCATGCAAACTGCTTGTACAAACGCGACTTCCTTCTTATCGTAATATTCAAATTGTTTGAGTCTTGCTATTAGCTTTTTCATGAAAGGTATCACGTAGTTCTTAATCAGTTGCTTTGATACGGCACCTTTCTCTAATAAACCAGTTACTATTTTGCCAGTTTTTCCACAACAGCGATGAAGAATATTGATCACATCTGGTGCATTCACTTCGTTTTCACAACGTTTCAAAGTCAATTGAAATATGAGAAATGCCTCAAACAGGTTTTTCTTGGCAAGACATTTATTTGCATAAACTTCGACCATTCGAGGTGTGGGCTCCACATTGATCTCTTCCAACAAATCAAAAAACTCCTCTTTTAGTTGCACAGCTTTATCAGGGCGGTTAGTATGCATGGCACCAATGTAGCATTTAATTAACACAGGGACAAATCTAGCTTTTGCACCAAGCTCGTGTTGTTTCGGTGCTATTCCGTACGCTTCTTCGTACCTTTTTTCACTGAGACATTCATTGATTTTTTCTAAGAAAAATTAGATAATAATACCCACATTATAATTGAAAATTATTTGCTTTTCCGTAAAAGCATATAATTAGGATTACAATCCGAACCAGAGTTGGATCAATTACAATTGTAATTGTAATTGAATGTAATTAATTATACTTTTTTATGTAATTGTAATTGTACTTTTAATTGAGGTTTTTGCTTTTTGGGTAACCATAATAGCAATTGTATTTTTGAAAATTTGTAGGCCAAATTACAATTACTTTTTGCTTTTAACAAATTTACAAAGTTCTATCACTCTTAAATTCCTGGATTCCTTTCCTTTTATTTTTTATAAGACAGCGGTGAACCTGTTCCCGTTTACTAAAAAAATTTTTAACAAGCCTAAGCCTAGAGCAAGTATCTTTTTCTATAAAGTATCCTGAAAAGCATCTTATGTTAAAAAAACAAACATTGTTACTGCTGACGCCGTGCTTGAGATGAACACTGCTTGAAAAGTTTCCTTTTAAATCATTATCTCAAAACAACACTGTATTACATTACACGAGTTATAAGCCGACAGCATTAAAAGTGGCATCTTCAGCATTGGGCATCGCGCACGCCGCACCAGAGCCCACTGCCTGTCCACGTTACAAATTCTGAACTCTCGTTAAGTACAGTCAGCATACGAAGTTATCTTAATAGGGCTGGTCATATAAGAAGAGAAAAATTCAAGGTTTGCGGATTCTTATATGAATCTTAGCAAGCAGATTGTCTCTGATGAGAGTTCAAGAATCGAAACTATGTTTGATGGCGAACGTAATCTACACGGTTCGGTTCAAAACCCACTTGCGTCAATCTGTTGTGTCTTTGAAGACACTTTACAGCACTTTCCTCTGCTTGGTGGCCTCAGCAAGCAGCTCTAAATTCCAATTATATCTCTTATAAAAACTAAAAAACAAAATAAAATATTTAACCGGACAGCAATATTTTGGCATTTTTGGAAATGGTAAATGCTTGACAGTTTCCCTATGGCGCGTACGACACTTTCCTGCGAATTAAAAAATATGTACAGCGATGAACACGAAACAAAAATGCTCAAGTATAATGAGCTCTGGTTTAACGTGGTGATGCACCTTTTTGCATCAACGCTTTGCTAGATGCATTGCATTGCTAAATACCGTATAGACATGGCACTTTTTAATGCTGTCTGCTTATAACTTGTATATATTCCAAGCATCTGGTCATCGGCTTTACTGACCCACTATGCCGCTAATGTCAGTGCAAGAATGCATTGATATAAACAAAAAGCTTTAGGTAATTGTATTACAATGGTTTAACAAAAACAAAAGTTCTCTTTTCAAGAAAGCGGAAAAATGTTTAATTAACCTTTAAAAAGTTTTCACCGTGAGATTTACAAGAAATTTATTCTGATTCCCTGATGGAGATCAAAAGAAAAACAAACAAAAGAAGTCAACAGGTTGACATAGACACTACATTTTCCTTTTATCTCTATCTATATCTTCCTGACTTGCAAGAAAGCGACAGAGGCGCTAATACATAGGGCAAGCAATTAACCTGACCTACTTCCGGAGATGCCCAGATATTGCAGTCCGTTTGAAAACTTTTTATTTTCGTTTTTGAGTTTTATAGATATATTACTGACAACTAGAACTGCTTACTAATACGACCAAACAAGGGAAAGTGCCGTTAAAGATTCTTATCAAGGACACCACAGAACGGCGTGAGTAGGTTTTGAACTCAGATGATGTCAATCATAATCACGGCGCTCTAACCACTCGACCACGATGCCGATAAGAACAGTAACTTAATTTTTGTTGTCAAGGGACAATAACAAACAGGTAGCCAATTGAAATGTAATTATAATTTTGCCACAAAATTTAGTTGTACTTTAATTAGAGTGTGGAGCCCCCGCTCTCATTCCACTAGAACTCTGCTTTTAGCATATAATAAGATTGGCTATGTCAAGCAGGGCTGCGAACTCGAAGCATTTTTAATCGAGTTCGAGTTCCAGTTCTTTAAATTTCAATTTTTCGAGTTCGAGTTCGAGTTCGAGTTCGAGTTCACAAAATAGAGTTGAAAAAATACAGTCGGAATAGAGTTAAGAGAATAATTTAACCGCGAAAAACTGAGCACATGTTAAAAATGCTTTGTCATCAATGTTACCAATTTTAATCTATTATTAAACAAAATAAGAGGATAGCAAATTAAATTTGGCACCAACGCTGAGAAATGTTATAGTCAAATTTACTCATTAAAAAAGATTTTTATTGGAAAAAATGCGCCAAAATGTGCTTAATTGCTTATCGGTTTTGGAAGTCAAATGACAAATAAAAAGAAAGTTTTCATTTGAATTCAGCCCTCCCCAAAATGTCGACATTCTTTGAAATTGTTTCACTTATCTAAAGCTACCACTTGCAACCTCTTATTATTTCCAATAGGCTACTTATAGCATGCATTAACTTAACAGAAAAAAGTGCTTTGGTCAGCGGTTGAGTGTAACCAGAGTAAGAATAAAAATTTTTTAATTTTAATCTACTCTTAATGGCAAACAAGAAAAGGTATTATGAAGAGCTAACTCTGAAATTATGTAAGGGGGTGTTGTTTCTTGTTTGTTGGATCCTCCCGAGTTGCAAAATATGACTTATAACCAGGTTGTGGAGTCAAAAAAAATTTCTTCTGTTTTCCGTATATAGAGAAAAATTTTTTCCGACTCCGATTCCATCTCTTTAAAATTTTACGATTCAAACTTTGACTCTAGAACAATGGTGGGCAAATTGTGGCTCGCCGGCTTTTCGTTTGCGGCTCTTCTAGCTAAACAATAATAACGAAATCAAACAATGTACAATTGTTATTCACTGTTGAATTTGGGTCAAACAAAGATTTCTAATTAGGTGCTAAGCATGATTAAAGCGTGGAAATAAGCATTTCTTTGTTTGTTGTAGAAAACCATTTACACTACAGCAAAAATTTGAGCAAAGCGAGCGCTAACTTTATTTCATTTATTTCTCACCCGCCAAGACACACTGGTGACATTAGAATAAAAGAAACAAAGATAGCGCTTGCTTCTCTGTAATCAAACTTGTCAAATTATAATATTATGCAAGTCTAACAAATGAAGGTTTGAAAGAATTAATTCACACCGTTTTGACTTTATATCACCCAGATTTTTAAAAGCTAGCGAATAAAGTGAAAACCCACAATAGATCTAATGCTGGTAAAATCTCAGAAAAATTGTAAATCGTGAAACGTTGAATTTGTTTTTATTATTTGATTAAAATTTGCTTTGTTTACTGTATTTGCATTAACACCTCAAACAGAATTTGTGGCTCTTTCATTGAAAACTTTGCCCACCCTTGCTCTAGAACATCTGAAAAAACGACTCCGACTTCAATCCTAAACGTGGGACTTCAGCGATTTAGATTTCACAACCATGGAGGCCTAATTGTCGAGTGCTTAAAGCGCGTTAAAGCAACGTGATTGTGATCGACATAATATCTGTTAAAACGTACTCGAATCATTTTGTTGTGTCCTCAAGAAAGACACTTTTACGGCACTTCCCTTGCTTGACGGTCTTGGCGAGCAGTTCTAAATTTCAGTCATATCTCTATAAGCTAAAAAACTTCCATCGGACAGCAATATCTTGGCATTTCCGGGAGCAGGTCGGGGTAATTGCTCAATTGCTTGCCTATGTACAGCGCCTCGGTAACATTCCTGCGAGTCAAGAAGATAAATATAAAAATAAAATGTAAAATAATTTAGCGTAAATCGAAGTCTTCAAATGCAATAAGAAATCCGATTACCAACTTTACCAAACCTAAAAAACCGACTCCTATTTGCGACTACGACTTCAATCTAATCTAAAGAAAGTACTCCGACTCCGATCTAAAACATGCGACTCCTGCAATCCGACTCCACAATTCTCCTTATAACTATATTGCTGAATCGGAGTTGTCATATAGCCGATTACAGTGCGAAATAGGCGACATTTTTGATGAAGAACAAGAACAGTTTCTCGAGTTAAAATTTAACTCAGCAGTGAAGAACAAATTTAAAGTGCTGGACCTTGAGGCGTTTTGGGCCAAATACCTTCCCATTTACCATTTTATTTCTGTGAGTCACCAACAATTTCCTGTGAGTCAGGGATTCAGGAGGATAAAAATAAAGATGCATAATAATATCAAGAATAAATAAATAATTTTAATTGTTTTTGTAAGTGAATATTTGAAAATGGCTCCTTTTTTTTGTTGCTTCAGGCCTTCCTTTTGTAAAAAATATTACGAATTATAGTGATCGTGTTTTCGGCTCTCAACCACCCCCATAACAAATTTCTGCAAACGCCATTGTATGAATCAGAAACAGAATAAAAAAACAGAATCATAAAAAAAACAGAATAAAAAATTTGAACCGAACAGCACTATTTTGGCATCTCCAAAAGCAGGTCGGGTAAGTGCTTGATACTTGATAGTTGCCTTATGCATAGCGCTTTAGAGGTTGTCTTGCGAGTCAGGCTCAGGAGGATAAATATAGAGATGAAATGAAAATGAATGAAGTCGTGAGTTGCTTGCGAGGCCTCCAAGCAGAGAAAAGTGCCATAATGTGTCTTTTTAAAGACTCAACAGATTGACGCGAGTAGGTTTTGAACCGCGACTGTGTCGATGCCTTAGCCATCACCATACGCTGCTCCTACCTATTCAGTCATTATCTTGCGGCATTGAGCAAAAAGCTACAGCCTGTTCGAGTCTAATATTGTTGTGTGCTGAGGAGACTTACGGGCTGAGAATAACGTGGTTGCGCTAAAATATTGCCTAAGGCAATATTCTAGAGCGTGACCAATCCAATGTCGCACCGCATGAAGTCAGTTCAAAAACAGTATATTAAACCAGTGGTTGCCAACCTCATGGACCTCAATATGTATAATTTTTCATTTGGCGGACGACTAACGTAAATTTAGAAACAAAGCTACTCTAAAGGCCAAAGGTCCACACTTTTAAAATTCCTATTTTTTCATGTTCAAGTAGAAAAAATAGTTAAAAAATCAAAAAAATACTGAAAAAAAGTCTTCGCTTTTACGATTACCTCGAATGTAAAGGCTCACGGCTATACCTTAAAGGTTGTTGGATTTTGATTAATTCTAGTCATACGGTCTTTTAATTGGTGGA
This sequence comes from Diplosoma virens, assembly GCA_963680785.1. Lineage (NCBI taxonomy): Eukaryota > Metazoa > Chordata > Ascidiacea > Aplousobranchia > Didemnidae > Diplosoma > Diplosoma virens. The sequence continues at coordinate 34,570,700 of OY796880.1, forward strand.
CCTGTTACAACTTTGATCTTTTCTGCGGACCACCAAAATTTTTTCATGGTCCGCCGGTTGACGACCACTGTCTTAAGCGACGCCTTGGACATTGTCACTGGATGCCTGCGTCTTACACCATCGGACCGCTTTTGAATTTTTTCCATGTATCTGGTTACCTGAGCTTTAACTAACCGTGGCACTCCAAATTCTAACTATCTTCCGGATGATTTACTCATTGGATTTCCAAATACTTGCCCGGAGACATTAAGATCTGGACGCTGTTTGTTCCTGCTACTCAAAAATTATTACACAATTGAACCGAATTATGTTTTCGAGATGCCCATTGCACGTTAATGAATTATACACGAAGTACCGTGAGAGTGCAAGCTGGCTTCGTCTTGTCACTGGATGCCTGCGTCTTCCACCATCATACTGCTTATGAATTTTTTTATGTATCTGGTTACCTGAGCTTCAACTCGGAACAACTTTCTTTCGACTAACCGTGGCACTCGAAATCCTAACTATCTTCCGGATGATTTATTAAATGGATTTATTTGCCAGGGGACACTAAGATCCGGACGCTTTTTGTCCCTGCTACTCAAAAATTATTACCCAACTTAACCGAACTATGTTTTCGGGATGCCCATTGCATGAATGATACACGAAGTACCGTGAGAGTGCAAGCTGGCTGTGTGGTCAAGTGGTTAAAAGCAGTGCATTAATGGCGCACTTCATTGACACGGTCACGGTTTGAAACATACTCATGCCATTCAGCGCAATCCTTTAGAATATATTTTACTGTTTCGGTACATTTTTTGTGCTTGGAAGTCTTAGCAAGCAACTACAAAATTCATATATATCACTAATTAAAAACTAAATAACGAAACAAAAAACTTCAACCGGATACCAATATCTTGACATCTCTAGAAAGTTGGGTACTTAGTTGTCATAAGAACGCCCCCGACCTTGGAAACAAAATACAAGTGAAGGTTCTGTGCTTTCATTCCCAGAAGCAACTAATAGACTTATTCGAATGACATTTCTTGTGTAACTTGGGGTCAAGCTCAATTGCCTCCGGATTGGCGTTGGGCACTTTAATGCGTCCATGCATAAATAGTGTTTTGCTCCTTTATTAAATTGGAAAAGCCGCGTTACTGAACAAACTGCGAGCTACATTGTATCAGCGTTCCCCATAAATCAGACACCATATGGTGCACGATTTATGGGGCACGCTCATACGTACAAGGTAGCTTGTGGTTTGTTCAGTAACCTGACGGCTTGGCTTTAAAAACTTAATACTAATCGCGCTAAAACAATCCGCAATAGTAGAAAAATAAACATTGCATATGTTCAACCGAAAGTAAATGTTTTTCCCAACGCACGACGGCCATACTTCAAACATTCATGAATCAGTACAACTACGTGACTTGCGCACAAAACTGGTACAACTTAAAACCAAGATATCATTATTTTTAGGAAGTTACACAATACATGTCATATTGTATACCTAACAGTTACACGCCACAAATAGTTTGTGAAAAAACTTATTGCAAACACCCTAGGTCAATCAAGAAAGGAAGTCTGAGTAGGCTGTAACAGAAGATTAAGGGATGGCTTCATCAAAACCAGCATTGGAAGGGTAAGAACAACAACTCGTTCAGCTTTTTCTCTTGTAACTTTTATTGTTCATACAATGTCTGAAAACTCAATATTGCATCAAAATTAAAGGCAATGCATGGCTACAAGAAAAATTAAAAGCGATTATTTAACAAACGAGGCGAAGATAACTTTTCTTTGGAAGAAAAATTAAAAATTAAATAAATTACGACAATATATTCAAACAAGTCAAAATATTTTAAAAGGATTGTTTTAATGAGATATTCCCAGTTTCAGTCAAAAAAATTTGATAAATTGAATGGATTTGTCAAAAGATATACAGTGACCAAGCTCAACAGAAACTTGGCGTTAACTATAGTCTAAAAATAAATTAACACAAACAAAATACAAATTATTCGCGTAAGTATACAGTATACTGTAAACAATAATCAAAAATAACAACACTCTGAACCGTAAAAAATTGTAAACCTTATGAAAATACAGTGAAAAAGTGCAACGCTGCTTTAAGATTCAAAAGATCATTCATAAGAGGCATGGTATGAATTAAAAGAAAATTCTAACTTTTAAAACAAAACAAAAAAACTTCAAAATCCGATCAACTACATCATTCAAAAAGCTGCAATAAAGTTTCGGTTAATATCACGAGTGGGACGAAATTACCAACTAAATCGCTTCTTGCAAAAACCATATGTGCTGAGCGTAAATGGAACAACGATAGAATGTTTATGATATAGAGAATGCATCATTTGCTTGTAGCTGAAGTACGGCAACTATGTTTTGCAACTGCAATTTTACTTTAAAAAGGAAAGAAAATGGGACGAATAAAAAATCGCTTATAAATAAATTAAAACATAAAAATCAAAAAGCTTGTAACTGTGGAATAAACAGTTTTTTAAATCTTAAAAAATTCTATTGCACTGCATTAAAAAAGAAAATTCTTTAATCCTTTTCCGATTTTCACAAAAATTTGTGTTTTACCTCACTGCTTAAGATGAACACGTAAACGTGACGCCATCTCCCGCAAAAAATAATGAGAAAATAAAATTACAAGATGAGGTGCGTCATACCTACGGCAATAAAAAACGAGCAGCAGACACTAAAACCGAAATTTATAATGCAAGAAGTCTTTTTCAATTTAATACCAAAAACATTATTTCCTCTACGCTGGTCAACAAAAAACCTTCCTAACGTCACGCCTACAATTCAACTGAGCATTGTTCGCACCAAGCAGATCTTCTACGCTACACTGCGTCAGCGTTCTTTGAAAGACGAATCGATTTGATTTGATTTAGCCGCGATCCGTGCAACGTGAACTTGCTCCAGGCGGCAAGTTGCATCAGCGAGCAGATGATAGGAACCGTGACCAGCAAATAGAAGCAAGCTTCCCGCCGCGACACCCACGAGCTTCCGTTCTTCTTTGACCAACGAAGTAGCTCGTGCATCGGCGAGTCGCTCGATTTCGTGTCGAGATCGCCTTGGAAAACGTCTTCTCCTGGCGAAAAGCGATCAGTCGAAGTGAAATCACGAGTACGATCACAATTAGATGATTATGTTGTTCGAAGCGATAAGCGCGTTTTAATTTGGCGTTTGAAAGATTTTATCAAGCGAACAACGCAATTCCAAATAAGCAATCCTGCCTAATCCGGCATTCAACCATTCATTGTCAACACCAAACATTCAACCAGAGGTTACCTGTGTACAGCGTGAGTAACCAGGTCCCGATGAGCGGGGCGAAGGTCTGCCCGGGTTTAGACAGCAGGGAGGACATCCCGAACAAGACGGCCGACGCGGCCCGATCGCGACCGTGTTGCACACAGTCTTCATCGACCATGTCCGATATGACTAAATTGAGCAACTTGCACGTCCCTTCCGTGAAGACCCGGTTGCTGAAGATCAACGTTTGAGCTTGTTTCAGATTATTTCGCCACTCATGATTTGGTTAGAGAATTTCAACAAATGTTCAGGTCTGGCCAACACCGAACGTTCGAAATTGAACAAACCAACACGCCGAGCCGAATAAATAAGCCCGGTGTAGAGCAGGCCTAAAACTGGTAACCTTATGAAAAAAGCTAAACCTTTTCTTTTATTTCCATTATAAAACGTGACGAGCTTGTTTTCTCATTCAAAACTAAAAGCTGGGCCACACGTTTGTGTAACGAGGATTAAAAGAACATCTCAAATTAGATATCTTAAATCGCAGCAAATTAAAAAAACAAAGCTAAGATTTTTCTAGATTAAAAATACCTGGCTATAAAAATGCATAGCATCCAGACGCTGCCTCGTCCAATACAGAGCATGAACAAAGCCAAAAAAAGCTTCGTGTAAAACAGCCACCGTATCACGCTATAGACGCCATGCTTGTCGCAGAGCGTCAAGAAGTACAAATTGTTTATGTGCGGCAGAACAAACGAAACTCCTGCGGACAAAAGAAATTTACACGAGGTTCAAATAACGTAATCAAAAATATGAAAGAATTAAGTCCAGAACTTAAACAACAAAAAAATTATCTTTCTCTTTAATCAACTATCAATCGCTATATGGTCGTACGATTTTTTTTTTCTTCTATCTTAAATAAGATTAATAAAACACAAAAATCAAATCTTTCTTAGAACTCGTATTTTACGTCTAAGTGCATAAGAAGCAAAATCATCGAGGTCCATTGCACTCCAAAACAGAAGCTCTTAGATAATACAGTTGCAGTGGTGGGGCGAGGGGTTAGTTGGCAACTCAGTCGAATAAGACAGGCCCGGGAATCGAATGATGATCTTTGTCGCCGGGAGTTTAAGTGTAAATTTTAGTAATTGAAAGATTACATAAACGACAACCATGTAAATATTTACGTTGTTTAAACAAAACGTACCAGCCCTTTTGGACAAAACAATTACTGTTGGGATTTTAAAGTTTTTTTTTACTTTACGTGTAGTGTTGTAACAATAATAAATATACTAACCTAATTTTGATTATTGAGCACTGTACTGTATAAGCTCTATCAAAACTACTAATAATTATACATAAAAAACTACTTAAATGACAAAAAAGCCTAAATATACTGTACAAATTGTCCATTAATTATAGCTACAATTTAACAAAAATTTATTGCATGCTACATTTGATGTAGTTGTCTCAAATTGAAGAAGTGTTTGAAATTTTTTAGATGTATACTTAAGCCATTAGCTGTGCACCATCAGCTACAACCAAGGATGATATATTTTATGCCATATCTTGCTAACATATTCACTTTACTGTAGTAATTGCCTTACTTATTCACTTCTGTAAACACGTACTGTAATGTCTTGGACTTGGCCACTTTGGTTTGACAGACCATATGTTTTATAAACATGACACGAAATTTTTTGATAACCCCATGTAACTAAAAATAAATAGTCTTTTCTACTATCTATGTTGTTAAATGGACGTAGAAGAGGTCTTTCTTTCTTCATTCATTTCATTCTACTTTTTTATATCCAGACTTAACACATAATAGAAAAGCACAAAAGCAACTGTACAATCAAAAAAATTACATTAAATACGTCATATAAATCATACACTTTTGGAAACAATAAATAATGGATTTTAAACGCATCCAATTACTAACACACCAATAAGTATCGGGCCAATTCCAGGTGCAATGGCATCTCCTACCAACGCATCCAAAAACAAAGGAAAAAAATTGCTATTGAAGTGACAATGAAAAACCTGAAAACAATCAATGAAAGTTCACAACGGAACAAACCATGAACAATTGTACAAGAAAACGAGCCATTAAAAACAATAAAATTAAACAGGAAAGGTAATACTAAAGACCCAGAATAACATAAGGTTACAAATAAAAAAAGCTCTGGTATTGTCATAAATACCAGTTTTTTATCACAATAAAATATAGATCATCTCTTAACAACACATGTTTTACAAAGACATTAAATATCAAAATTAAATTTTACCTGTAAAAGATTCATTGAAATAAACCAGCGAAAATTGTTGTTTGAAGAAAGTTGACAAACATACTTTTTCAAGCTTAGTGTATTAGTTGACAAGGATTCAGCAGTATCATTTTTTACAATGATGTCTAAATTTAAAAAATAGCATGTATTTATAATAAGAAATTTGAATGCATAAAATTTAATTATTGACTTAGAAAAAAACCAAATCAGTATTAGAGCATAAAAACGCAAAAAAAACTATATCACTTGAAGTTTTTTTTTTAAATATGTTTGCAACAAACCTATAGTTAATAAAGCTTTATTTTGCTTTTTTGTGGAAACTTGTTTGAGTACATGTTAAGTTTGTCAAATCAGAATGAGGGAGGGTACACACCCACTGACTTGTATATATGAAATTGATGGCCAGGTATGGTCAGGTCAAATCAATTTTGAAAAAGTGAATGTACCATATTTTGCAATTTTTCAATCTTGTGTGTGTCAATTATATGTTTAGATAAAAGATTATCATTATTTGTATATCTTAAGACTCAAAACAAAAATAGTTACATGGCAGAAGTTAAAGATGAGGAAGTTATGGGCTGGGTACAAGCAAACTTTTATAAACAAAAATTTTATGAGCCAGGTACAAGCAGGTCATATAAAAATGCTTATGAGCACAGGTTGAAATTCATAGATAAATTTAAATAATATGGATTCACATATAGAAAAGTTGTTTTATGATCAAGAGGAAAAAGATTGTATAAGCACTCAGAATAGTCAATAATGTATAACAGTTTAAGAATAAAATTTTGAAAATTTTTTTAACAAGCAGAATGAAAAAATATTATGACCAATAAAAAGCTAGTGGTTTATTCCATGCTGTATGGGTTCAGAATATTATAGTCTAAAACTGATGATCAAAAACATGCTTAGTTTATCCTTGAAAAATATTTTAGTCAAGAAACAGAAAGAACTGTTTGAAACTGTATGTGGTCTACCAGTGTTGTTTAATTCAAAAAGATCAAATTTTCATTATCCAACATAGTTTTTGTACCTCACGCTTTCATTAAGATCTTTAAAAACAAACAAAAACACTAAAATAATTCTTACTCTCATATATGCTTTTGTCATTTTTCATTTTTTTCCAAATCACAACAAGAAATTGAGTAGAAGCAACAAAGCCAACAGCGGAAAACACAGAAATTACTAAGCAAAACAGCTGAAAAAGAGCAACAAAGTAAAATGATTTAAATAATTTTAAAATAAAAAACACAAATTTTCAAATTAAACAGACAATCCAAAAACTCAGCCATAGATTGCAGAATAAATTAGTTGCAATATGCCTATTTATCTATTACAGGAGAGCAGAAAAGCAACTGTATACTTGCACTGCAGAAGTAAAAACCTAGCATGTGCAAATAGGGCTGGAACTAGGTAACTCATGTCTTAGTAAAAAATTTTTTTCTAATACTTATTTGGTAGTTTACATTCTTGCCCATTAGTCTATAGTGGCATTTACAGCCAATCCTGAACAGCATTCTATTTCAAGTGCTTTCATGGGGTCAACATTGCATCAGCTATTGGTGCATAATTGAGTATTACAATATTAATTATTTGCCAGATAACTTAAAAATATGATTGTATTATGTCATAGATTAGGATTATGACACAGTAATTGCTATGGTAGAGCATTTTGCTAGAACTTTCGACACTTATCTTATTAAGGATGTGATAGCTTGTTGAGTTTAAGGTTGAACCTAAACCTCAACAATTCAGCAAAATTATAGTTTATCAAACAATAGTCAATTTAACTGTATAAATTTCTATAATAGACTATCTTGTATTAAAGTCAGAAAACAACTCAAAAATGCCTGCAAAAAGATAAATTCCACTGAGAAAAATTCCACTATATATTTACCATGGTAAAATTTAATCTACTTAAATAAATTTCCACAAAAATAAATAGGAATTAAAAAAATTAATCCGAACTCTAATGTTAATTTTAATACTATGGTAAATTTATTATGGTACAATCTAATCCTTACCCTAATCTTAACTCTAAGAGCTTGTTTCCACTATGAGCATGGAATGAAGCATTCTTTGTTTGCTTTAATGGTTTTTTTTTTAAATGCTTAAGTGCTAAGGGAAGCAAAAAAATCAATTAAAGAAACAAAGAATACTTCATTACATGCTTGTAGCGAAAACAAGCCTTAACCCTATAGTGCAGGGTTTCCCAAACTTTCTGTTCATGGGCACCCTTTGGACAATTATAGATTTGCTCGTGTACCCCCAAAATTTTCTTATATTTTTAGCTGCAAAGCTCAACTTGCTCTAACGCACAACTTATTTTCTATAGCTAGGCAACCCATTACATTCCCTCTAAATTTGCTAAATCTTTAAAATTGATTATTTTAGTTTAAAACGAAAAAGCTGCGTGATTAGTACTGATCAAAGCACACAAAGTTATTCATAACAATGTAATCTAAGCTTAAACAAACACTACAATCAAACTAACAATATATCAGCTGAATAAGCCCAGCAGTCCTAGCTAATGTGATGAATGAACTTGCTTTTTAGCAACAAGCTCATTAATACACGGTGAAGCATTAGCAACAGCTCAACAAAGATCATGTTCAGGTGTTTCGAGCTGTGATCAGTACTTTGATTTGATTCCAAGCATCACTGAAAATATTGATTCACACAACCATGTTGATGGAAACAACAACAATGCTTGAATAGCAGGTTCCGCAATCCTTTTGTACAACTTGCACACCATAAACCAAAAATCTCCCAAATTTTTTTCAGAGTACACATCGTGTGCAAACCCATCATGTTGAAGTTCAATCAGTTCTCTTGCATACCTGTCCCAGCCTGCAGTGTCTGAACATTTGCAGTGAAAGGATTCCTAAGATATGCAACTTTGTCTTCACCAAGACTTGGAAAATAGCCGTCAATTTTCTTTTCCAATTTCATGAGATGTTCAGTGACCAATTCCGAGAACCTTGTGGTCTCAATTTGGGGATTTTGACACAGAAATTCTGTTACTGTACTAAACATGGAAAAGGTGCCAGAGCAAATATTTCCCCTCCACAACCAAAGTTTGGCCAGAAATGCTTTTACTTTAGTTATGAATTCACACACTGTTAGGTCTTTTCCTTGGAGATTCTTGTTTAGCATATTCTGGGCATCAAAAATATCAACAAGGTAGGCAAGGATCAAAATAAAAAAATCATCCCTCAAGGAAGTGACAAGAGTTTCACATTTGTTGGATTGTTGGAAAAATCCCAGCAATTCTTTATGAAGCTCACATACATGTTTAGTAACATTTCCTCTGGAGAGTCAATGCACATTACTGTGAAATAGAAGTACACTGTGATCGGCACCTAAATCTTCACAGAGAATTTTAAACAACCAGCTGTTTAGCGCACTCCCTTTTACATTGTTGACCATCTTAATCACCAGTGATAAAACATCAAAGAATTCAGCAGGAAGGATTTTGCATGACAACTCAAACCGGTGGATCATGAAATGCAAAAATTTCACATGAGGAGCTACTTCCATGACACAAGCTCTAAAACCAGACTTTTGTCCTAACATAGCTGGGACCCCATCCATTGTGCAGCCCCTTAGATTTTCATATTTCAAACCATGTTGCTTGAAAAAAGAATTCAACATCTGAAAAATATCATCTGAAAAAATAGACAAAATTTTTAAGTAAAACTATAGAAGTTTTTGAACTCAGCAGTGCGATGAGCTAATCGTTAAGCAAATTTACATTGCACAGTGAACCTAAAAGCAAATGAAGACCTGAATTAAAGAACTACATAAATCACAAAATAAAGTTTTTGAAAAAAAGAAAATTGAAGTTTTGAAAAACATTGCAAACTTACTTCAATCTCATGTTGAATCTTTTCAGTCTTATCCTAAGGTAGGCTTAGGCTACACCTGAAACTCATGCAGTCTTCAAGTTTTTTTCCAGTTCACTCCTTAGGCTTTCCTTTCATTTTTTTGCAATTATTATCAGTACAGTAGTCCCCCCTTATTAAGCCCACGGTTAATAAGCTCACCCACTTAACAAGCCCAAAACTGTCTGGTTCAGAATTACTACTGTCGCATATTCAATTTGAATAGTTTAAAGCAGTGGATTGAACAAATCTTTAACCTTGCTACGACGATTAATCTTGCCAAATAATAGTGATAGCAGGCTATCTAATTTCTGTTATGCTAACTTAGCAAATTCAACTGCTGTCTAAACTCACAAACAGAGAGATAAAATCTCAACTTTATTGCTAAGCAATGAAGAAAACTCCAACTTCTGTCAAGCGGCAATTACAACTAATCACTAATTCACAATTACAACTTTACACTGAATCACAAATCTCGAATGAATAACTTCAAAAATCATCACCTTTTATATAATTCTCACAACATTCTCGAACTTTTTTTCTTATATGAGTAAAAACGAGAGAGAGCTAGAAAATTCTAATCTAAATTAAACGAGAGACAATGAGAATTTACTAGAAAAATAACAAGACAAAATAATTAACATTATTACATCACAAGCAAATGAATGTATCAATCAAAATTCCAAATATTTCTTTTGTTGACTTAGCATTAATATAAAACCATGCGATACAAATGATTCTCTGAGCATTTTGTGTTTCAAAAAGGGCCTTATTTGTGACAACTACATTTATTCCTGTAATAAAAAACTCGCCCTATAAACCCAAAACCTTGCTTAATAACCCACACTTTTGGTCTTGCATTTGACAGTTTCACACTTTGTTACGCTGTTATTTGATTTTGTTTTCAAAATGGTGAAGAGACGTAAATGTTGTTTAAAATAAGCGGGGTTGACTGTATTTGCTTTCTAGTCTTTGTAACTACGGTTCTTCTAGCAATCAATCAGGTGTTTTGTCTTGCGTGTCGTCATTGGACAAAATAAGTCATGTGAACTGTAAAAGTGGACTTGCTAGTTACTGTAGTTGTAGTTAAAGTTTTTACTGGGGTGAAAATTTGACTTCCTCAAGAGTTCTTAAACTCAGGTCTTTAAATTATTAACATCAGGCAATAAAAAGTATTTTAATGCAGATTACAAGTTATGGAAAGAATATTCTTATACTTAATCTAATGTATCCCTTAACCCTATATGGACAAATTTAATTTTGTGCTCAATAAAAATTATTTCAACTATTTTTTAGTGACAGTAGCTTTCTATTACACAATATTTGACTAAATATTAAAAAAATTTTTATTTATTTTTAATATTTTTAAACGTGCCAGATCTGTCCCACTGGTCCATAGTACGAAAAATCAAAACGTTATATATCATGTAATAATTGAACCATAAAAGTCAAAAACGAGTACACAAGTAATTTTACATTACAATTTGAATACTTTTAGCTTTTGTGAAATGTTTTAAAACAGTTTTATTTTTGTTCAGGCAAAGAAACATTTCGTATTTTATGCAAAAAATGTAAGTTTTGCTTGTGTACCCAGGCAGTTTGCATTTGGCTCTTTTTTCTATGTAATCTAAATACTTTCTTCACTTTGATGGTTTTTGTAACTGGATTTACAATAAACATATTCATCATTAGAGTCACTTTCTGCTAAAAATTCATTTTTGCTCTCCCCATTTTCACCCCCAGCGATAGCTGCCCAATTCTTTATGTCATAAAAATTTCGAACATTCATAAGTAATTTATTATTACACTATATTTACTCAAAATATTAAAAAAAAATGCAACATAACACTCAGATTATATTTAGATCTTCAGCATATAAATCAAACTTTGTGGACCAGGTGGACAGATCTGGCACGTTTAAATTAATCGATACCACATTAATCACAATAAGCAAACATTAAAAATTTTTTATTGATATGATAGAACTGCTTTTACTAAATACAAAAAAATTTTATTTGGTCAAAAAATTTGGTTGCTTATCAAGAACTACTTAATGCAAAATAGTAAGTATCAGTATTTTTTACTAACCTTGCCAAACAACCAAAGAACTGACTATTACTTTCACACTGGTTGAAGTTTTAGGGTTTCTAACTCAAAACTATACCAACTAGATATGACAAATCTAAAAAAATCGTTTATTTAAAAAAATTTCTAAAAATGTTCACTAAATAACGTTTTTTTGAAACGTGCCAGATCTGTCCCATTTGTCCATATAGGGTTAAAAAGTTGGAATGTACCCTGGGGGTACATGTACCCCAATTTGGGAACCCCTGCTATAGCGAATTTAACAGTCACCTTGGTGCCATATGTCATTATTATGGAGTTTTGATAAATAGCCATTTCATGAATTGTTTTGTAGTTTTAATAAAACTGTTGTTCAATAAATTGTCAGGTCACGAACTGCAACAAACAATCAATTTTGGAGCTGGTATTTACTAGCAAACTGGCAACAAGCAGTGGTACAGCAAGGCAGCAAGGAAAAAACTTATGCTATACGAACTATTGAAAAATGAAAAATTTTTGACTAACAAGATCTGAGCATATTAAAATAAAAATTGTCTACTTTTTGTGAAAATCCTAACATTTATTCATTAAACAACAAGGAAAAATACTTTTCATAAACAATTTATTTTGGACCTTTTTAGAAGCTATAATTTTTAAATAATGTTATGAAAAAATTACCAAGTAATTTACCTGAAATGAATACAAATTTTGTTTATTCCAAAACATATATGACAAAAATACAGAAGCTGAACCCAAAGTACTAAAAAATGATGAATGTCGATTGAGTTTGGCCCTGAAGAAGTCATAAACAAAAATAACTCAATAGATAAAAAAATTTAAAATATATTTTATAAAAATAAGTTAAATGAATAAACAATTTCTCAAACAAATCTTCTCAACTAATCATATTTAGACAAATTTAAACAAACCAAAATTTTTAATTGTTAAATTGGATATGTTTGGATATGTGAGAGTCCAGTAAAGCATTTGGTCACATTCATTGCCATCACATTTTATTAGTATTTGCTATGAAAGACCTGCAATCACAGATTAGTGATCGGATGATACCAAATTTTTTCAATTTGCAATGCAATGCCAATTCCAACAAAAAATTTTGATTCCAATTCTTGTCAATTAAAATTCACTTTGTTTTTATAATACACAAACAAAATGTTTTTTTGAAGCATCTTGTTTAATCAGTTGGACAGTGTCTCTACCCTAATAGTCTTAAATTGTTTATAATTAGCCATTGTAAATTAATAATTATATGAAGTAAAAAAGTGAATTGTTTTTCCTTCTAGCATAGTGCTCAATGAATGGATCAGAGCAATATTTTAATACAAAGTTTATTTAACCACTGTTTAAAAAAACCACAAAGATGTGTTGCATCTTCATTTAAATAGAATCTTAATCATTATTCAAGAAAAATTCTTTTCGAAAAAGGATATTTAAATATCTCAGAATACTAAATTTTTTTAGGTATTTTTTAAAAAAACCACAACAGTCTGTTTTATCCTATAGAACAGGGTTGGCGAACCTTTTTTATAGGGCGGGTCAAAAAATGATAGTTTTTTAAAACTTACATTAATTGGGTCACTCGCTAAAAAAAGTCGAAGACTAAAAAAAACTCTTCACCAATGGTGGATATCAGTGGCGTGCAGTGAACTTTGAGACTAGTCATGCAATTAGCATGCCAAAACTGGGTCATAAAATTGGGTTTATTCAAGACCAATTTTCGTCCTAGATTCAAGGCGATCTCTAAAAAAAAGTCATTACTTAAAAACAGTGGTGGATATTCCAATTTAGGGGCCCGAGGCAAGAATTTTCAAAAATTGATATAGTCTGAGAAAAAAAAGAGGTCTGATCTGGGCTTGCATATTTTTCTCCCAAAATCAAAGTGTTCTCTAAAAAAAAAAAAAAAAAAAAGAAAAAGGTCATCACTTCAATTTCATCTCCAATTTCTCGATTTTTCTCCCAAAATCAAAGTGTTCTCTAAAAAAAAAAAAGGTCCTCACCTGAAATCAGTCTCAGATCCCTCACTTTTTGTCCCGGAATCACAGTGACTTCTAAAATTTGATAAAAAACGAGAAAAAAGGGGTCTTCACAGCAAATCTGTCTTCGATTTCTTCCAAAATTGGGACAGGACAGAGGGCTTCAAAAATACTGCGTGAGCTACGGGTTGAACGCCCCTGGTCTAATCCGTCCTAAATAAATGTTGCAGACTAAAAATTCCAGAAATTTTAGAACATCAGGTGGGTCATTGAATTTCAACTAATGGGTCACAACGTGATCCGCAGGTCAGTGGTTTGCCATCCCTGCTATAGAATCATCAGGTGGTTACTGGAAAAATAAAGAATATAATCATTTTGAAATAAAACGGAAAGCCAATATATTTTGAAACATTGTTTTATTCAGGACATTTGATAAAAGAATCGTTATACATTCAAAAATTTAATTCATTTAAGAATATTGACAAAAAATCTATCCCACTGTATTTATTTAACACTTAATGCTTCTTTATTTTACTTTAACTAAGTGTTGTGCAGTAAATGTTTAAACTCGGTGTTTATTTTTCATTTCAAATTTTAAACCACTTTATTTTGTATATGCCAAATTGCTGTTGTATCTATTTAATTATGAAGTTGCACGCAGAAAATTTCGTTTTATTTAGTAGTATACATTGGCAATATTTTATTTTCTTACATGATAAATTATTCTAATTTAAATTTTCAAATTTACAATTACAACTGAATAAAACAATGTTTCAAAATATATTGGCTTTACTTTTTATTTTGAAATTAGTTAAGTGTTCCAAAATTTATGCTCCAACATAACCATTAATAATGAAAACATTGTACATTATGTTAATCATAATTTGATAAATAATCTGTAGTTCTGCAAAGCATAGTTTCTTAGAGGACGTTTCAAAATTTGAGTCTCTTCAATAGGTGACCATGAGCAATTTTCATTAGTGAAACTAACCAGGAATTTCCCTGTGGTTATTATTGTTTTTTGAGAGTTCCTTTTTTTCTTGGTTTCTTTTTTATTGCCTCCTAGTGCTGTAGGGGGGATTTTGGGTTAATTTCACCAACAAACAACAGTTACAGTCTCTTCTTGAAGAGACCCAAAATTTTAAGTCATTGTTTTAAATTTTTAATTTTGAAACTAAAATTTAAGCTTTTCAATCTTTATGCTCAGAAATATATTGGCTTTACTTTTTATTAAACTCCTCCTCTGGAATGCTCCTGAGCTCTGCCATCATTTTTTCCATAATGTCCTTTCATGACTGAAATTGGGTTCCTTTCAGCATAGTTTTTAACTTGGGAAATAGCCAGAAATCGCATGGTGCCAAATCAAGAGAGTAAGAAAGCTGTTGCACAAGTGCTGTATTGATTTTGGACAAAAAACCTTTGATTACATGGGCGGAATGTGCGGGAGCATTGTCATGGTGAAGCTGCCAGTTCTTCCCTGTCCACATGTCTGGCTGCTTTCTTTGCACAGCATCATGAAGGCAAAGTAAAACCTCCAAGTACTACTCTTGAACTGATCCTCTGCTTATTCCACTTCTTCAACAATTTCCCTGAGTGTTAGATGGCACTCTTCCATCACAATTTGGCAAACCTTCTCAATCACCTCCTTGTTTCAGCTTGTGGATGGCCTGCCAGAGCAGGACTCACTCTCCACTGACATTCAACCACTTTTGAAGCAATTAAACCATTCCTTTATTTAAGTTTGACTTAAGGCCTTATCTCCAAAAGCTTGCTGAATTTTTTGAATTGTTTCACTTTCAGTTTGATTATTACCTAGCTTTTGGCAGAACTTGATACAATATCTTTGTTCAATGCTTTCTGTCATTATGCTTGTGAGCAAAAAATCAACAATCATGCACTATACAACTGCATTAAATACTTCAAAAAAAGAGAATGACACCAACTATCAGTTTGAAATTTTTTAAGTGTGGGCAGTAATTGTGATGTTACAATCTGCCAAAACCACTTAGCTGGCATGGCATCATTTTTGGCAGGAGGAGATAAGGTCAGATACTTTTTGGACAGAACTCATATATATATATATTAATATAAGTTTTTCAAAATTTTTGGGTCAGTGTTCATCAGTAAAGTGCTTAATGATGTTGAGTCAGAGCAGTTAGATACTTAAATTAAATTTTATGACCACAAAATTTTTTAAATTTAACATTAGTTTTATTTTATTTGCCCCAACAGACTGTTCTGCTTGTTTGGGCTTGTCAGATGGTGATTATAAATCTGTAAAAACAAATGGATAAAAATACAGTTTAAACAAAGCACTTGAATGCTGGCAAAAAATGTATATCCATTTTTTTTGTTTTTTCAGATTTATAACTGCCCCTGGCAAGCCCAGCCAGGCGAAACAGTCTGTTGGAGCAAATACAATAAAATTAATGCTAAATTCAAAAAAATTTTGTGGTCTTAAAATTTAATTTAATTATACATATTAATATATAGTTCTAAAAAAGAAAATTTCTTTTTTTATATATATGTACTTGCTCAATGATAGTGAAGTATATAAAAAAACAAGATACATAAATAAATTAGGAATCGTTTGCAAGAATTGAAATTCTTGTAAAAAATTTTTTGATTCCGATTCCAATGTCAATTCCTAAAAATTTATCAATTCTTTCAATTCTCAATCGATTAATCATCCCATCACTACACAAGAATAATTTTTTATGGTTATCTTTACAAAGTATTCTGCTTAAAAATTTAATTAAATTCTAGATTTTGCATAATTTGCAACTAAGCATTTTAAAGAGACAAAAAGTTACAATAAAGTATTCAATTTCTTCTATTATGTAATATAAAATATATTATTTTTTTTATATTGCAGCAGTTTAGACTAGGGTTTCTCAAAAGGGGGCACAAAATATTTTTCAGGGATCCACAAACAGAAGCCTTTTGTTGAAGATCTTTTTTGGGATGAAAATGAGGAAATCATAGACAGCTTCAAAGTAATAACCTTTTTTTAAGTCTTCACTAGTCTTCTTGGACTAAAACGAAGAAATCAAGGACAGTTTCAGAGTGATGACCTTTTTTTTAATCATTACTAATCTTTTGGTACAATATTTCAAGCAGAGGGCTACAGGTGTTGAGAGTCTCTAAAAAGGGGCCATAAATCATGAAAGGTTCAGAACCAGTGATTTAGACTTTAATAAGGGTACCTGAACACAAAGAGGTTTGGATGGTGACTACAATGATCTGGTTCAACTTCTACTTCTGATGAGTTGTTGAATATTTAAAAAGGCACTTAATGGATGTCTATGTATACTACCAATCCTTTTGTAGCAAGTTAGAGGATTAGTTGTTGACATAAAGGATCAGATTATAAGACTGTATTAAAACAATAAGCAATTTTGTAATTAGGCATAATACAATTAATAAATTTTGCCTTAGACTTGAAATTCAAAAGAGAAAGTTATCAACTAGATCTCATGTGCCTTCAATATACAGTAACAAACAATAACTATAAAAAACATGACATCAAATAAATATATATACATAATTATTTTAAAATAATGACTACTGACCTGTCACTAGCATATACTGCCAAATCAGCCATCAGAGCAGTATGTTGTAAATCAACGCAAGTAAGAAAAGCATCATAAAGACACAAACATAAAATAAATTGTATTGTTGTGGGTAACCATTGAACCCAAAACAAAGAAAATGAAAAGGCAAAAAAAGGACCAGCTTTAGCTAAAATTTGTAGTCGTGATAACACAACATCTCCCAAATGTTGGTGCTCAGATAATAATGGCTTGTTTTGTAAAAGGTTTTTATCACTAAGCCAGCCAAACAAAGGATCGTTAACAGAATTCCAAAGCAAAAAAACAATCTAAAAAAACAAATTTTAAAACATTTAATTTATTTATGCTAAAACACTAAACATAAAATGTAACTACAGTCAAACCTTAACTTAACGGACAAGTGTGGACCAGGGACAGTCCATTGATGGAAAAAGTCCGTTAATCAAAAATGCAGTGTTCTGCATTCTGCTACGATCATGTGCACCACAATTGCTAATCTAAGCTATTTGTAATCACAAACCTTCTCTTTTACTTGGAAAACACAAAAATGATGCTAAGTATCTTTAATGGCAAGATGTATTTACTATACAGGGTGGGGAAAAAGTTCCCGAAATTATTTTTAAGCTTTAAATTTAAACAAATTTTAATTGCTCTAAAGCATAAATTGATAATCAATTGAAAGCTGTATTATCATTCTTCATTTACAGTTTGGTTTTTTAATTTTAATTGCCATAAAATTTCTCAAAAATGAGTAAACGTCATGCCATTATTGAGATTCATTGCGCGGGAGTGTCCAATTCGATGATCATCAAGCAGAGCTTTGATAATGACAAAGACCGTCCTAAAAGTGGACGCCTTCGCACAGCTCGTACATCCAAGATCATCAAAAAGGCTCGTGAGAGGGTCAGAAGGAATCCAAAATGATTATTCAGAAAAATGGCTCAGGAGAGGAACGGCTCAAGAAGCGCTCCGTGTTTCAGTTAAGAGTTTCAGAGGAAGACTCGAGAGAGTAGTAAAAGCTAAAGGAGGACATATTGAAATATAGACACATATTTTATTTTGTGATAGTCCCAGTAATAATATTATAATATATTTATTTAATGTTTCTTTACCATAATTGAAGTATTGTCAATTCAATTTTCTGGGAACTTTTTCCCCACCCTGTACAGTATGAGTCAACTACAGATTTAAACACCGTATTTACATAACTACAGTATCGATAGCTTAATCCGAGTCCGAGATGATCATCAACTCAGCACAATCAGCATCTTGAATATCATCTTCAGGGGTGATGAGACTATGTGATGAGACTATGCTGAGACTACAACATGGGCCAGCATTAATGCAATCTTTAGGGGCAGGAAGTGTGCCCAAGAGAGATGGAAAATGACTAGCAAGAGCACCATCTTAAACAGGATGATGAGGACCAAAGAAGCTGCTAATATTTGGTTTGGTGACCCCCCATGTGCTACTCTTTGATAATAAGCTCTTTGAGATTCCTATAGTGATGTGATTCCCGTTATATATCTCAGAAAGGGTGAGGCCTTTGTCAATCATTAACCTTGCTAGACCACACTTGCGGCATGTGTCAAAATTGTCACAATCAAAAAGTAAAAATGACACAAGACTTCTCTTAATGAAATTGTGGCATGGGTTGAAATCATCACAATTGCTTGCTAGACTCAATGCCTGCAATTATTCTTGCCAAAAACCATTGTTTTTCATGTGACAAATTCGTCACACCAGAGCGTAAAGGCCCAAATACTGATACATAGAGTGTTCATGAAGAATAAAAACTAGTGCTAGATATGGATTTTGTAATGTCACATTGACACATTTGTATATGCTTGTGGGTTTTATGATATCACATTGTGATGTCACACTAATCACAGCAGTATAATCCTAATTTATATTAATCTGTCAACTTCTTGCATTGTCGACTTTTGCTTTATGCTAAATCTATGCTCTTGAGTCCATTAAATCCAAAGTCTGCTAAATCAAGGTTGGACTATATATAAAATCACAACAGTCTTATTCAAATAGAATAAGACTATCATGAATTAAAAATTTTTCAAACTAAAATTTAAAAAATAAATTTGCAATCACTTTTGGCATCAAACTCACTTCCAAACCTCTTGATCGTCTTTATAACTATGCTTCACCTATTTTATGACACTTGCTGGTGAGAAGAGATCTCTTTACATCTCTGCATCTCTCTAGTATAAATGAAACTATTCAGTAGTTACGTAAAAGATTTTATTAGTACAATCCATTACTTTAAATCACAATTTTTTTAAAGCATTGTCTCATCATATTTCTTCAAGCAAAATTATGATAGTCAATTACCTCTTTCCAAGCCAACTATTGACTTTTTAAACCCAACATGTCCATCAAACCTTTTATTGGAAACATTCCAAATAAGATTTTGAATACTTTCAAATTCAAATAATGTCGTATTCAAATATCATTATTGGTACAAGGCAAATAAGGAATTTTGTGAAAAATAAAATTATTGTTAAAAAACATCTTTTAATCATATAGACTAAGCAATTGTAACTGCTCTGACTTTGCTGTCATGAACACTTTTTTTGAAAAGTGCTGACCAGAAAAAATTTGTAAAATACATCTTTTATAATTACAATATTTATAAGTAATTGTAATGCTTGTTTGTAATCTAGCTGCATATAACGATCTCATGTTTTGTGATGTCAAAAGATTTACTTGCCATCAAAACTTCAAAGTTGCACCTTTACATTTACATGGTTGTATTTTTTTCAAAGAAAAATGCTGTGTTAAACAACATTGTTTTAAACTACTTAAGTACTGTTTTTTCTTTTGAATATTCAAATACTTATTGCTATTAAAGAAATAAAAATATACTGTTACTTAACTGAGAACATCCTTACCTATTTTACTTTTCTTTACCAAACTTTAAAACCACATATACTTCGTATTATAGTTCTCTAAGCCCTTTCCAAATTAACATAATAATCATCTTACTTCTATGCAACATTATAAATCTTACACAGCTTAAGTAAAACCATTTTTCTTGTAACGATTCTAAACTTTCTCATAATTCAATCTTACAAACTCTTATCCTACTGTTACAGTGCTTTAAAAAAAGGTGATAATAAAATCTTTTAATTTAAATTTTTGTATCACTAACAAATATGCCAAATAGCAACAAGATTATATATTGCTGACAAAAAATTTCAAAAAATTAAAAATTTTTTTTTTTTTTGTTGCTTAATTTTTCAATTGAATAGTAGAAAATAAATGGTTAGAATTGAAAGATGCAATAGAACAAGTTACAAAAGAGTTTTAGCTACTAGTATAGTTTAACAAAAACCATTGGATAACCAAACAATTATATTCAAATTTAAACACAAGCTGGAAATTTAGAGCTCATTAGGAATGTATGAAGTAGAAGTCAGAGCTTATTGAGAAGAATCCAGGACTATGTACTTTATCTGCCACCCTCTAAAAACATGATGCATTGTGAGAAAAAGATATCAATCCAAATATATCTGAAATCTAACAAGGTTTAGAGGTGGCACAAAGGCTTACTAAATTATACCATACATATGTGCAGTGAAAAGCAGCATTATATATTAGGAATCACTTGATCATTACTTACCTACCATTCAAAAGCATTAAAATGCCTATAAGGGTGATCAAGTTGAGTCAAGTTCTTTTTAGTGAATAGCCTATGCCTAATGACCAAGTGTTAAAATCATTGAAACCAACCAACTTCAGTATAGATAATCTTACCAATGATAATTTTTTATGTGCAGATTCTTTCTGATTAGGCTTTGAGAATTCATTGGTACTAGAGCCGCATATTTTCAGGACAGTTTATTTCTGATTTGCTTTTGTAACTTTCAAGATGTTACTAGTGACAAGGCAGAAAACATCACTGTATATACTTTCCACATCAGAATCTGAAATATGGGAAAACAAACTAACTTTTAGCAGTGTTGACTTGAAATAAACTATTTGTGAAGCATCTACTGCTGCAGTTGAAATTGTCATTCCCTTCTGGAAATGGACAAAGATTCCAATCAGAGCAAAAAAACACTAAATCACTAAATTAGAGAAGCTATATGAGAGATGGAAGACATTGAAAAAGACTAAATATTGACATACAGAAAAACGAAAAAATGATGAAGCAGGATTTTTAAAAGTCCTCAACAACTTGTTTGACATGGCCACTGGAAATGCATTGCAAGTAATAAAAATTGAAGAGGACAAACAATTAAATATAAACATTTGAAGAAGCACATCCTTTATGTTCTTGATGACATTGTATCCTTGGCCACTGCACAGCTTTTTTTAAAACACCCATGGGATGACTATTGGGAACTTCTTGAGTAGGGATGTCCAACCTGCAGCTCACTTAAGGTTCTGGTGCAGCCCAGCAATCATTTCCAGTTTTCTGACTATAATGAAGGTTATGAAGAGTTCTGCGAGATTGCTGAAAGACATTAGGGGCAGAAATTGATTGATAAGAGGAGATTTTAGGATAAAAGATTTTTTTTTGAGAACACCTGAGTTTTGGGATGAAACTTAAGAAATTGGAGCAAGAAAATAGATGAAGACTTTTTTCTTTTTTTTTTAGAGAACACCTGAGTTTTGCAACAAAACTTAAGAAATCGGAGCAAGATTCTGCGCAAACAGCTTTTTGCAGCCCACCAACTTCACCTCGATATGAAATTTGGCCCAACTTTGAAAAAGGTTGGAGATCCCTGGTCTATAGCATTGAAAAGCAATCAGCACATTGATGCTTTAAAGGACATAAATATACAACATTTTCAGTTGATTTGTTTATGTATTTGTAGGTAGCCTACTATTACACTTCATGTAACTTTCATTTTTATGCAATTTTTTTCAGTGTACTATGTTTGTCACCCTTTCTAAAATAGAAAAATAAATTTTGGCCCTGTGATGCATTTCAGTTGGACATGGCTGTTCCTGAGCTTACTATCATTTTCTCAGGAGAGTCCACCAGGTGGAGTTTTGTTCAAGTGCCCAGGTGCATTCCATTATGCTTGCTAGATGTCAAAAATGCTGCACTGCCACAAAATTTGGTTCTTTTGTGACCAGTTTAAACATACAAAAGAACAAGAGATTGGGATCCAAGATGTTTGTTTTGTTCATTAGTGTACATAGGATTATGGATGACATGCTCACTACCAACTGCATCTCATGAAATAATTGATTGATTATATATCAATCAGCCCAGCCATATCAAAAGCTACTTCTGAAAAGTTTTCCAATCATATGTGGTATTTATCAGAGGAAATGGTGACTTTACCATTTTTTGACAAGTCTGTGACTTTAGCAACCAAGCACAAGGTGGTCGATTCTCTTGAAAGTACAAAAAAAGTGCCCCTCAAATACACCAAAATTGACTTCACTGTGTATGAACAAAAAGAGCTGGATGACTTTGTGTTGAAAAATACTTTGCAATTTTTTAAAAAAACTTAAACTTTACCTATCAATTCCTTTTCATTGACTGGTCAGTTGGGCTGACAAAGATGATTATCAAACAGCAAAAAAAGGGTTTTAGGCCTGACAGTTGTGAATGACCATGCTGAAAGAGGTATACCCTTGTTTAGTGATACAAAAAATTGTTCACAAAGACTGAAGAGCAATTTCAGTTTCTCTTGCAAGTGGTCAGTGAGCAACAAAAAACATTTCTAGACAGTCACAAAGGTGCTCTTGTACAACAAAAGACGAATTGAGTGATACAGTATTTATGAAAAGACACCTCATTGTTTTGAATTTGTTTCCCTACCACAAGTGATTTTATTTGCATGTCTGTACTGCAACATCGTTTTGCACTTTGTTTTTGTTCTTTGTGTTTAATGGTGTATTGGTTGGTCCTTAACTCAAATGTATTGAGTAATACTCACAGCTTGACTGCACCTAAATCAATCAGTAACAGTGCAGACAAAAGCAAGGTCCACAGAAGCATATTAGGTTGGAACAGGACATCGAAGAATGTATTCCCTCTCCACCTCTATTAAATCTGTACAGTGGTTGGCTAATTAGAGAAGCAATAAAAGCAACTGGTATTAGAGTAAGTGGAAAATTAGTAACCAGCATAGAATATGCAAATGATTTTAGCTTAATCTTGCATATAAAAAGTGGTCTGTGAAAATTGCTAGACAATAATGGCAAAACAAGCAAAATGTTACAGTATAAAAATAAACACTGCTTAGACAAAAATTAAGAAGGTAGTTAGAAAAATAAAAACTAACCCAAAAGTATATCTAGAAGATACACAGATCAAAAAAATTGTTTGCTTAAGATATCTAGGAAGCTTCAGCAAGTTGAACATGTGCTAAAGATATCAAGACTGAGATAAAGGCAGCTATTAATAAAATAAATTTGTACAAATTCTCAGAATACAGGAATTAAACTAAGGAGTAGCTTGCTAGGTGTTACATATGCATCTAAAACTTGGACATGAAGAGACAAAGAATGCTTTGAAAGATGCATATAGAAAAAAAAAAGTGATCTAGGGCAGTGCTTCTCAACCTTGTTTTTTGGTGATCCAAATTCTAAGTGGAAATAAAGAACAGATTTTTTTACAGACTTTATTGCAAGCATAAAATGTGAACTAAACTCAAAACAATTTAACCTTCTGCCCTGGATTTCTTAATTTTTGCCTTCAAAAAGTAGTGATCTCTAAAAAAAGGTCTTACTTTGAATCTCTCTCAGATTTCTTGATTTTTATCTCTAAAAATTTTGAGTCTCTTTAAGAAGTCACAATAAGCAATTTTTTTGGGAAACTTACCAAGAATCCACCCTACAGCAGTAGGATGGAATAAAAAAGAAACCAAGAGGAAAAAGATCTCTTTAAAAAGTAATAGTAACCACAGGGAGGATCCGAGTTAGTTTCACAAACAAAAGTCACATACATTAACTTCTTAAAAAGACTAAAATTTTGGTCCTTACGTATTATCGGGAGGACCTTTGATTTTTACATTAAGGGTTTATTGGTTAGTATGAAGATTGGTTAGTAAGTCCTCCCGATAATACGTAAGCACCAAAATTTTTATATAACTACACTGGTCAACAACCCAATCAAAATAAATGGCAATCCATTTTTGGGTCACAACTCAGGGATTGAAAAGCATTGTACTAGAAATATATTGGCAAGTTAAAATAAGTAATGATAAACTGTTATACAGAACAAGAAGATAGATGAACACTGATGCACAGCAACCAAAATAGAAAAGAAAAATGGATCAGAAATTTTTAACAAAAACTAATTCTGGAAATCAAAATAATTCTAAAAAAGGCAGGGGTAAGCCAAGAATAGAAATATAAAGTTGGCAGTTACTACAAGCTTAAAACAGATGTTTTACAATAAGTGCATGAACACAGTTGCAATCTGTCCTAAGACAGATGATTATTAAATAATAAAAATAAACTACAACATTAACATACTAGAAAAGTTTGAAAAACCTAAAATTGTTTTTAAATAAATATATTTGTGCTGTCATCTACAGCAACAATAACATATCATATATTGTGATCTACAAACATATCATAGCAATATCTAAAATTCAGTATAAACAATAAAATTTTAAAAATTTAATAGTTATTGATATTAAATAATTAAAAGTTATCAGTATAATACATTGCATAAAAGGTAAAAAAATAAAGGTTGGTCCAAAAGTAGGTGGACAGTATATGGAATAGGTTTATGTATTAGTTATATTAGTACAATTATGTTCATTATAACTATGTTATTTGGGGTCATGTTCACCCTTTGCCATTACTAACCTTGTAGGCTCTACGGATTTTCCCAATTTAAAAGATTATAAAATAAGCATGTTGAATAGTAAATGAGATCTGTTACATGTGCTATATTATTGACAATTTTTAGTATCAGTATCAATATCTTTTATTTCAGCTCCACCATAAAATACATAGTGAAGTAAGAAATTTGTAAGTAGTAAGAAGCAAAACAGAAAAAGGAAGAAACAACAAAACAATAAACATTATGGCATGCAATCAAGATAAGAGATTTTTAAGAACAAGTGTGCATGGTTGCAGCACCTTTTAAAAGAAACCAAAAAATAAAGAAAAAAGGAATGAAATGAAAGAAAATGAAATAAAAAGAAAAAAACATCATTCAAGTCATATGTAGACACTGTTGTGTCAGCAGAAAATGTGGTGGGATACACAACAGGTTGCTGGTAAAAAAGGCCTGACAGGCAAAGAAACCCACCCAAAGAAATTCTGTCGTGGGTCAAAAGGACCATTTCACTCATATGACAAGAAAAAAAATAAAGATAAAGAATTACAAACACACACATAAAAAAAACACAAAAAACACACACGAAAAAACAAACAAATAAATAAACAAAAAACACAAGATGCTATATGCAAATATTTTATTAATAATACAAGGTTTATAATGCAATAAAAGCAATATTTAAATCTGCTTTGTGATAAAGTCTTTTATTCATCGTAATATAGGGAAAGTAGAAGTGTGTGCATATTTTTTTTTTAGTTTTTAACTACAAAATTTAATTGTCAATGTAATAATTGTATTAATAAATATAATTGTATGTATATGTAATCTCAAAACAAATATTATCATTTACTGTCCACCTACTTTTGGACCACCCTGTATATAAATACAAAAAAGCAATAAATAAACTTGCCTCGCCAACCCAAAAAGACATTTTGTCAATCTTATATATAGATACAAACAAATCCACATAATATAATAGAAAGACATTATGAACAATGGTGAGAAACAGTGACATGCTCCCATATAAAATTGAAACAGTTTGAAAAGAACGTTTAGGAATATAATCCATTTTTTAATAAAAAAATCTAGTCTGTTGTTGGAAATTACCAGTCAGAAATATAATACCTTTGGCTAAATAGTCTTTAAGTAACAATTAAAGTTCTAAGTAATACAAAAAAATAATTCATTACAAGTACTTGTAGTATGGACAATAAAGTAACATAGTAGTAATTGAAGTTATAATCAAATAGGTAAATAAGTATTTATTGCGCTAATTGATACTGGTAACAAATCAAAAACTTTTTAAAAATGTAGGCCTACTTATAGTACTGTAGAATTGAGTTTTAAATTATTTATTTTTTATTTTCAGAAATCAGCTACTAAATTCTATAAAAAAAACAAATTTGTAATTACAAATCAATATGTTATATGACACAAATATTTAATGGTAAAATAAGAACAGACACATTTAAATAGCCGCTACTCACACTGAAAACAAGCTTTACTGAGTTTCATTTGTCAATGGTAAACTATAGATTATAAAAACGCAGTTTTATTGTAAAACTCTTTATTTATTCTCTTAACTTGCTTAACATAGACATGGGTACGGTCATTACATTCGAACTCACTTTTTAGATAAACAGACACGAATCGAAACCTACTTTTAAAAATAGAAAAAACATGAGAGCACTGACGTACTAACATAAGGAATGTCGGAAATGCACGAAAAATGTCATTGTCCTTCTTAACATTAAATTCGTTCCAGAATAAGCGGTGGTTATTCCATCGGGTAGACCAGCGGTTCCCAAACTTTTATTGTTCACGGCGCTCGCGGCGCCTTAATGAAGCCAAAATTTGCAAATTTTAAATTTTACCAAGAAATTGTATTTAAATCATGTTCATTATTCAAAATGCACGAAAATGTCAGCATTATTCGCAAAATACTAAAAAACATTTAATGTGAGCAGTGAGCTTGTTGCTCTATGCACATTTTATTAAACCGCGGTGCAATGTTTGATATTGCAACACACATGTCGCGTTCAATGTCAATATTATTGCGATCTTCGACTTAATTACTGCTACCGCAGAAAAACCGGCTTCACACAAGTATGACGTAATTACAAATGGCACAAGAACACGGAGAGCTTTACAGCCTACAAGTGGCACTCAAATTGAGCCTTAAACCAGAATGAAATGAGTAAATTAAGGTTGTATAAACTTTTCAAAATGAGGTCAGAAGAAAGATCCATAAATTGTTCAGCTTCAAGAGATGTAAACCCCCAAGAGGCATTTGCATTATCAACAAAAGGATTTCTTATCCAATTGTGCTTCTTCATGTCTTCAGAAAAATATTTCTCAAAATGCGAGATTAGAGCATTCAAATGCAAACACATCCCAGTCTTCATATCACACTCATCGGTATTCTGCAGGGAGAGATTGCCAGATTGCAAGTTTAAATGGGATTTTAAAAGTGGAAAGTTATCACATTGCTCGTTATTTATCAGCAGATCAGTTTGTCACAACTGTAATAGCTTTCTTTTAAAGGCTGTAATTTTGTCATGGAGTTGTAGAAGGTGAGTTTCTTTTCCTTGGAGGGAGATGTTTAATTGATTTAATTTTAAAAAAATATCGCAGATATAACCCAACTGTGTCAGGAAAACTTCATCCTTAAAGATAGTAGCAAGTGCATGGTTTTCTTCTTTTAAAAATATACAGATTTCGTTCTCGATTCGTACACACGCAGAAGAACTTTACCTTTAAAAAGTCACCTTGCATTACAATAAAAAAAATAAATTGTTGTGCTCTGCTCCTAATTCATCGCAAAGACGTTAGAAAAGCCGAGCTTTAAGCGGCCTTGCTTTAATGAAGTTCACAGTTTTGACAACAGCTTTAAGCACTCCATTAAGGTCACCACTGAGCTGTTGCGAAGCCAGGTCCTCACGTTATATTAGGCAGTGGGTCCATTTTGAGTTAACTGCAACGCCCTGCACTAACGTTTGCAGCCCGCCAAAGAGGCCAGACCAGTGGCGTACCTTGACTTTTCAGGTCAGGCATGCAATGATAAAATGGTGACGTCATTAGTCTCAAAATTTAGCTCAATTTTAATATTTGATAAAACAAGCAATTTTTAAAATTTTGCGATTTATAGTCCTAGTAAATACACGAAGTTTTTTCATTAGTTAATGAAAGGTAAAAACAATAGTTTTTACTTTCTGGGGTTTCTCAATAATCACAAATATAAAATGTTTTTCCTGTATCGAAGTTGTCTATAGAAGTAGGCAAAAGTGCTGAGTAAGCTTGCTTTTTTCTATAATTTTTACGCAAACTCTCGCTTTAGCGTCTATCATCTGAAAGGCGATTAAGAGAAAAAGTCATAATACCAAAATCACCTCGCTCTTAATTCTCTTGTAGAATGGCCTCTTAGACAGTAAATATGACTCGAAATGCATCTGAATGTGAGTACTGGGTAAACGTAAGCAGTTTGTAGCAAGCGATACTAGATCAGTTCTTCAACAACGTCACGCTCTATAAACATGGGCGTGCATGCAATATCAAAACTGCATGCATAGATACGATATCAAACTGTTGAATAATCGGAGATTTAGATTTTAATTTAAGAAAAATTTCACAAAAGAAAAGAAATATTCGGATAAAACAATGTCTGCAATGGAATATGCATCTATAATATTTCTTAGAACTACCGGTAGGCCTCGTAATTCCTTCTAGCAACAGAGTCAAAAAATGCAACTTAAATTTTGCATGCGTGTTTCCAATTTTATTTTATATTTTAGTGATAAGCTCTAGCTGAAGCTGTTATGAATGATCCGAGTTGCAATCGATAAAACGTATTTATGCTGTTATATCAAAAAAATAATCAACATAATATCATCAAAATTTTTATACTTTGAGAATTTTTTTCAAGACTATTTTTTTATTTTTTTTATATAATTATTTTTTTATAAAATTTCTAGGCATGCATGGAGAATACGCCCCTGGGCCAGACATAGCTCAAGAACCATCCGTGCACAAACCAACGCAATATTTCCACTGGAGATTATTTTCCTGAAAAAAATTGTTTAGTATTGCAAACGATTCATGCGCTCTACAATTTGTTAAAATAGGTTTACAAAAGAGTAAATCTTCAACGATATTGTCGTCGTTATCGATAAAGCGTACGTAGCAGATCAAATTTATTACTGGTACTGGTTATTGCCTCATCTAACTGTAAGCTGAACTCATTTCCACGGATTTTCGCTACTAGGTAATCATTAATATCATCCGAAATTTTATCGATCCTCCTATTAATAGTATTGTTTGAGAGAGAAACAGCATTTAGTTTTTGAGCAGCTGATTCTCCAATTGTTGTCGAAACTAAGTCAAGAGCGGCAGGAAGCACAAGTTCTTCCGCAATAGTATGCAATTTTTTTACATTTCGCGATTCTGTACGCAACTTTAAAAGACGCAAGCTGTACTTTGGCTGGTGTTTGCAAAAAATTTGAAAATACTACCCACTGCTTATTCATTTCTGATAACTTACGAGCAAAAAATTTGCGTGATTTTCTAGATAAGTTGTTGTAACTAACAACTAACAAGCGGTTCCACATAGCTGCTGCTTACCACACACTATAAAATTGTAAAAAGCTGCTAACAACTTTCATATTGTAATTTTTGTGAGGAAAGCAGTAAATGCAACAACTTTCACATGTTTTCGCGGCGCCCCTGGCAAGATGTCGCGGCGCACAAGGGCGCCGTGGCGCCCAGTTTCAGAACCACTACGGTAGACAATTTATTTTTTGTTTGTCCAATATAATTTGTCCGAGCTGCCCTCCTTAAACATTTTTATTAATTTCATGTGGACGTTTTTAATCCTAAACCTGCTATCACTGAATGTTACATGGTCATAGCTATTTGTAGAACAACCGGATAAAACTTTATTGGGTTGGTGTGAAAATAAATGGATTAATTATTTGAATGCTTAAATTAATATTAATAGAATTTTTCTGTCTTATAATTGCGATTGAGTTTTAAACCCGTTTATTTATTCACTATTGTTCAAACTATACACAGTTAAACTGCAGTAGCTTTGTTGATCTTTTCAGTCAACACTTTGAATCTTAGCGGGAGTTTGCAGTTTTTAATTTCATTACAAGTTTTACACTGTGCATTTTTTCATTTTATTACATGATCCATAATCATTGTGTCAGTAGTTGCGTCGTTTGCCTCTTAGTTTTTATTGGAAGCTTCACTTTGTGTCTTTTGAGTTAGGACCCAAGTACTATGAGTAGAGTTTTTAAAATTTTCAAAAAAATTTTGTAAAATACAATTTAATTTAATTTTTTACAGAAACTGATGACGACTTTTTTTACATCAAAATCGATTTTTCGTACTGATACAGTTGGTTTTAAATTTTTAACTTTTATTTTCTGTACAAATTAAAATTTGACCGATTTTATTAATAAATTCATGCATCGCAATTTGATCAGTTGAATAAAATCGTCAATGTGACTTCTCTACTGGAAAAAGGGCAATAGATTTCTGATAAAAGACTTTTAAATATAACAAAAAAGAAAGTACCGTGCATTTATGGTCATGTCTAATTTGAAGAAAAACCGATTGGAGTGAAAGTAAAAAGAAACAAAACTAGTTGCTCTAAGAGATAAAAAAAACGTTACGCAAATTGTTCTTGCAGGCCCAAAGTGGGCCCAAAATTTTTTAAATTTTTTAAAATTTGTCAAGATGCTCAAGAAGAACTTAGTTTCTTTTGAACCTACTACTTTCTCTCGAAAACTAACCCTGTATCTCCCTAAAACTAATTTTCACTGCAATCGGTTTTTCTTCGAATTAGTCTCGACCTGCATTTATATTCGATGACAATTTTATTTATACAAAGTTTATTTGGTGACGCGGATCTAAAATGCCTATAGTTGTAGGCACCTAATCAAACACAAAACAAATAGCACAAAATTGAAAATTAAATTGAAAATTTATAATTTGATACGAAATTGCAATAATATACTACAGGCCTGTTTCGGTCTTCTTAGACCCCATCAGGTATATTTAATTACAATTAAGAATAATCAATAAGAGGCGCAAGAATGTACAAGTAATAATGTCTTTTTGCCAACCCAACGTACACCACGAAAAAGTTATTCCGTTTCATAAACATTCTTCACCACTCTGGTAGCCATTCCACAGGTCTGAGTCTTGCTGACTGAAGACAAGCCAAAAAACTCCATCATTATACAAAATTGCTGCTAGCTAACATTCCTTGACGTATATTTTTATGTTAGCTAGCAGCAATTTTGTATAATGATGGAGTTTTTTGGCTTGTCTTCAGTCAGCAAGACTCAGACCTGTGGAATGGCTACCAGAGTGGTGAAGAATGTTTATGAAACGGAATAACTTTTTCGTGGTGTACGTTGGGTTGGCAAAAAGACATTATTACTTGTACATTCTTGCGCCTCTTATTGATTATTCTTAATTGTAATTAAATATACCTGATGAGGTCTAAGAAGACCGAAACAGGCCTGTAGTATATTATTGCAATTTCGTATCAAATTATAAATTTTCAATTTAATTTTCAATTTTGTGCTATTTGTTTTGTGTTTGATTAGGTGCCTACAACTATAGGCATTTTAGATCCGCGTCACCAAATAAACTTTGTATACTTGTGATACGAATACGCGTGATCCCTTTTCTTTAACGCATGACTGGCCTTACGAAATAAGCTTTTGGATAACGCTGAGCTTGTGTCTCAGTCATCATTTCAATTTTATTTAGAAATAAAAAATATCTAGCGTCACCAGGCAGTGATAAACTATATATAAAGTATCCGCTAGAAATAATTATTGACTCTCTGCCTACTGGTATTTGTACTACCTGACATTAGTAGGTAGCACACGTGTGTCTGTGGAGTATATGATGCTACATGATACTAAAATAATTCTTGTGTTTTTTTTATTGTTTAAAATGTGCATTTTTTCTGTTTAAATGATAAAATTTTGTTTGTAGTAATTAGTCTGATGTTTTATTTAGAAGGTGGTTTTATCTCGTTTGTGTTCCCATTACAGTGTAAATTGTAAAGTAAGATTTGATAAATTTTTCCGTTACGACGTTTTTATTGACGCAGTTCACACCGTACATTAGTTAATTGTGCTCATAAAAATTTTGTAATAATATGCCAAACAACAGTATACCTGTATCCATAAGAATAAATTTGGAATTTAAATTCTCAATTTCTTTCAATAATCCGTAATGATTGAGACTGTATCACAGTCGTTGTTAGAAGGGTCTCTTCAAGAAGCCAAAACAATATTGTTAGTAAAACTAATCCAGAATCCCCTTGCTGTTACTATTGCTTCTTGCAAAGATCCTTTTACTTTTGTTTTCTCTTTTATTCTTTTATTTTCTCTGTCGGAGGATTCCCAGTTATAGTTTCACCAACAAAAAACAGCTACGATCTCTTTTTGAAGAGACCCAATTAATTTTTGAGTGATTTATTTAATATAAATTAGCTTGCTTATTACTTTGTCTAATTATTGCTAGAAATAGTAATTTTTTTTGAAGTAGACCCACTTTATTTGGTTTTATTTTCTGTGCTAAATTTCCAAAATTATTAGGTTTTCAGCTTGGCTGTTTAATTACGGTAAATAGATTTTATTTATGAATTGTTTGGTGTATACTATTTATTTGAATAGTTAAATTTGTTACTAACTGCTTAGACATGCTTTTTTAAAATATTTATATGATTTAATTATTTTAAGATATTTTTGTAATATAAACAATGACAAAAAAGAAAAAAGCTGTTGGGTTTTCTGACAAAGTCAGATATGCCAAGAAGAAAAATTCATTTTCAAATAAAGTTAAATTAATACAAGCAAATCCATTTGAAGTTAAAATAAACAAAAAAAAGCACAATATATTGGGTCGAAAACTAAAGCATGATAGAGGATTACCTGGAATATCACGATCAAAGTCATTGAAAAAGGTATTTTATTAAAAGCTTATTGTTGGGCTATTTTTGTCTCTAATTGTTTTCAAACAAAATTAATTTGGTTTATTTATAATATGTTCTATATAGATACATTATTTAAAGCAATAATATTTCTATCTTGCAAAAAAGTACTGTATATGGGACATTTAATTTATGACAACCATTAAACAATTTAATTAAATTGCTGACAAAGTCTGTTTATTGCATATCTAATTTGTAGACAAATTATATTATAGACAAATCAACAAATTCGTAGACAAATCATATAAAAATAGACAAATTCGTAAACAAATTTGTAAAATTGTTTATTTATGCATAATAATTTGTGTTTGACTTTTCTTAAATGAAAAACTATTGTATAAAAGATAAAAGGAAAAAATTTGATAAGAAATTATAGTTTGTATCATTTATGCCATAACTTTTTTAAAAACTGCAAATTTTTGGATAACAAAATTATGCAAATAAGTGATGAAAAAGATAGCAACTGAGATATTAATTTTCTTAAAGAGATTTTATGCAATTAACCAGTCTTTTTTGCTTAATGCTATTGTTAAATAGAAGTTAGATTGATTTTTCAGATTTTATACATAAAAATTACTTAAACATTATATGACTTCCAATTAACTGTTTCTTTTGTATTTTTTGTTAAAATATTGCTTAAGATTTGTTAAAGTCTGGTTAAATATTTTCTTTTTATCACCATCAGCTCCTCTGTATTCCTCTTGTCCATCAACTTGACAGTGCACATCACCCTCACCATAGATCTTTCTGCGCTTCTCAAAATACCTACTTCATTTTCTCTCAAACCCCACGTTTTGCTTCCATATAACATAGCTGATACATAGTTTTTATATACCTTTTCTTTATTCGCAAAGAGAAGCTTTGAATTTCTTCCATCTCACTCTTGTTCTTGCAGTCACTGAAACTTCACATCCTCCACTAGCATTCAACCTATTCCCAAGATAACAAAATCCCTACACAGTTTTCACTTCATCATACATTACCTCCTGCTGCATTTCTCCTGCACCCTTTGTTGCTTTATCACATTTACTGCAAACAAAAAATCTTACCACACTTGGAGTTACTTGTTTTTACTTCAAACACCTTCCTTGAATCCATTGGTCACATTTTGTACATAATACTGAGTATACAGTCACCCTTTTGCCACATATGACTTTAAACTACATCTGATGGGAAGGTTTCAGTTTGGAAGTTCTGAAGTTATAAGGAAAATGGAGTTACCCTTTAATTCCCATCTTTTCCGGGATCACTCTGACCCAGAGTGGGAGCACCTGTTGGAGTTCCAACCAGGGTTGGAGAGTTGGTAGTTTAAGGGTTAGGTGGAGTCAGAATTGGAAGGTTTTCATTTAGTGGAGTTGGAGGCCAATTAAAAGAAGATTTTATAGATGCCATGCTTTTTTTGGGAGTTAATATGTGAATTGTAAATGATATTTTTTAAAGTCATGAATTTTGGTGTCAAAAACATTTTCAGATCTTTTCCAAGGATGAAGTAGGAGAAAAAATTTTCCAAGTTGTGGAGTTGGAGGAGGAAATTATTTTACCAACTCCATAACTCTGGTTCTAACTATGGATTGAGTAGATCAACCTGTTGCCTTGCAGTTGTTGTCTTTTTTAGAACTGCGGTTGGTGTCAGCAAGGGCATGCAATCAATAAAACCTTGCTCCAAATTCTTATCAAAAAGCAATTTAATTTTGTATTGATATATGTTGAATCAAAAACATTTTGGCCAAATCACACAGCAAAAACACTATGCTTACACTTCTATCTTAATGATTTTATATTCCTCTCTTAATGATTTTAGATCAATAAATGCTTTCTTAAAACAAGTAATTTTAAACAATTCTACTTAATCATCCAATAGTTCAGGTAATTAATGTTGAATAACTCAACTAAGCACTAACATGACAAGCCCAGAAGTTGATGTAAACAATAAGGGACATTCCATGTCAACTCGCACCCTTTTTGGCATTTTTTTGCTGACCATCTCCGATTTTGCTGAAATTTGGCAAGTTTGTAGGTTTGGATGAGAAAATGTCTCACACCAAATTTCAGGTTTCTAAATCAAATAGTTTTTGATATATGAAGGTTGAAAATTAGACACAAAATCACTGCTTGAACACCCCTGATCGAGCAAAAGTGGCCCTCCTGGCTTTATTTTTTGTTCGATTTCAAAGATGTTATTAACATTGTTTTTTGCATGCTGATAGTCCCACTTTGATTTTTGGCATGCTGATAGTCCTTTATGTGAGGAACAAAATGTGAGGAACAAAATTATTGAAAAATTTTTTTGTCTAGAATGGGGGTTTTGGGGTCATGCAAGGTCAAGGTCACGACAAAAGATAACTTTTTTATTTATATACATATATTTGAGATATGAATATCATTGAAAAGCTGCTGAAAATAGCTTTCCAATAATATTAACATCTTTGAAATCGAACAAAAAATAAAGCCAGGAGGGCCATTTTTGCTCAATCAGGGGTGTTCAAGCAGCGATTTTGTGTCTAATTTTCAACCTTCATATATCAAAAACTATTTGATTTAGAAACTTGAAATTTGGTGTGAGACATTTTCTCATCCAAACCTACAAACATGCCAAATTTCAGCAAAATCAGAGATGGTCGGCAAAATAGAGGTGTGAGTTGACACGGAATGTCCCATAAGTGTCATTATTTTTGTTATAGTAAAACTAAGCTATGCTCCTACAATTGCTGCCATTTAATAATTAATAAAATTGCTATTAATTTGTTTTCAGAGAAAAGAAACATTACTCCAAGAGTATAAACAAATGAATAAAGCTAATAAGATAAAAGATGAAAGATTAGGAGCTCATAATCAACAGCTCAGTCTTGAAGAAAAAATGCTTCAACGATTTGCTTTAGAAAGAAAACAAAAACATGAAAAAATGTCCCAATTCAAGTGAAGATTTGTGTTGTTATTTTTAGCTTATGATCTATGTTCTTTGGATGTACAAGTGAAGATAAATAGTTTTTTGAGCATTAAAATCAGCTTAAAATGTGAACCAATTCATATGAGTTACTAAATAAAGTGTTAATGTATTATAAATAAAAAGTTATTACAGCTTCACTTCATTTTCTGATTAATAAACAATCCAGACCCATACAAATTGTGCAATTAAGATTGTAGCTGCTGTAAAGCTTAATTTCTTTAAGTGTGTTTATTGCATACTTATATAAATTGTATGCTTATAGTTTTTTGTTGAAATCTTCAAGTATCTGTGAGTGAAAAAATATCATTAAAAATTTTGTTTGTTTAATTGGTTGGCTTAAAAAATCTGTTTTGAAATAACTTGAATGTTTTGTCTTAACACTTGTTAAAATTACTTTTAAATAACTAAATTTTCTCATCTAATGAAAATATTTCAATAAAAAAATGTTATGTTTTATTTAAAGAAAGTAAGATAAAAATATTTTAAATTTTAAATTTTAATATTATTTTTATATATTAAATATTAGGAGTGTTTTAAATTTTAAATATTAGGAGTGTTTACATTTTGTAGCCATTTTGCTTGTGCAAAATTTCAAACAAGCAAAATTTTATTAATCTATTTAACAGTGTATAATCAAACTAAGAATTATAATATTTTTATCAGGAATATTTGTAATGTGTCATTGTTTTTGTTTTGTGTCATTGTTTTTGTTTCAGTTTAAATGATGAAGAAGAACTTACTCATTTAGGACAATCACTTTCTATGGTTAATCATTATGAAAATGACAGTGGTGATGATGAAAGTATTTGATTAACTTTTTACCTTAAATTTGTTTTGTAAAAAGTAATTTACATTCTTTCATCGACTAAAGTTTTTGAAAAAAATAATAGATTAAAATAGTGAATTAGTTTTGTCATAACTACAGTATAGCCAGTGATGGCTTTAATAGGGTGCAAATGGTGCAGCTCCATTGAGCCACCCTAAAATACATCAAAAAGTGGCCCCCTCTACACAAGAAATTGCTCTATTTTTTCATAGTAGCATCAGGACGTTGATGGCAAATTTTAAATAAAAAGAAAAGAAAAAAATTTTTGTAAAAAAAAGGGGGAGCATCATTGTCTGATAACCTTTTTTTTAGAGATCACAATGTCTTGGGGCAATACAAAGTGACTCTCCATGGTTTGGATCACTCAATCACCCCCTGTAAATTGAGAACTTTTTTTTAGAGATCACTTTGCTTTCATAGACTAAAAGTGGCTTCAGCTGTCTTTTTTAGTACAGTAAATAGTGGCCCCCCCCTTTACATTTCTTGCACCAGGCCCCCCCTTTTTGTAAGGCCATCACTGACTATAGCCAAGGTTTTTCAATGTCATTCAAGCTTCAAAATTGATAAGTTTGAGTTAATATAAAAGTGCTTTAAAAGATTGACGTCATCCTCATGAAATCTAAATATATTACAGTCATATAGTTGCAGAAAAAGTGTATTGTGACTTTAAATTGTCAGCTGTTATTACTGCAATGGACCAAGTAAAATTATTAAACTATTTTAGCCTTATTGACCCATTTATTTTTTTTTTTGGTCTAATTTCATTGCGATCTTTTATGTTATTTAATTGCTCTGTTTTATAGATGAAACTAATTTTGGCGGTGGAATTCTTAAAAAAACAAAATCCAATGATGGCGAAACTAAATCAAGAAAAGAAGTGATTGATGAGATTATTGCGAAAGCAAAATCAACCAAGGTCTGCTGAAGCTAAAGCATTGCTTTTTCAATCTTTCATTTAAAAATATTTTTGAATCGGTTGTTTATGCATAGTAAAATGATTTTATTAAGCCAAAGCAGTTAATCCAAAATTGGCAAATAAAAGCGACTATTTCATTTATTAGCTAGTCTGCTGGGACAATCATATTACGTCAACTATTTATGCTCTTGGCTTGCACGACAATAACAAAGGTATTTAGCTTAAAGCAAGTGATTATCCTGACCTTTTGAATATGCCAAGAAATCGTTGGCCAGTTGAATTTTTTTATTCGGCATTTCAGTTAATTGAATAATAATGACTGTAATTTAGAATTGTTTTTCAAGATTTCCAATTTCCAACGCCAACAAACAATGAATGCGACTTTAAATGTTTTTTTTCAAATGATTTTTAGCATGAAAAGCAAGTCGAAAAAGATCAATGGGACGAACTTTCTTTGAAGCTGGATAATTCGTGGAAGAGTTTTCGAAAGCTTTTGACCCTTTCGATGAAACCTAGACGCAGTACGTGGTGCATAGTTTTTTCCAAAAAAAAACTTTTTGAGCTCGCAGCTTTTCTTTTGTTC
The DNA here is from genome assembly GCA_963680785.1 of Diplosoma virens. NCBI lineage: Eukaryota > Metazoa > Chordata > Ascidiacea > Aplousobranchia > Didemnidae > Diplosoma > Diplosoma virens. The sequence continues at coordinate 34,608,811 of OY796880.1, forward strand.
AAGATGACTTGGACGAGCGCGGCAAACCGGACGAGTTCGACTCGTTGATGAAGGAAATGCGGTTTGAAAAGAAAGTTATTCCCGGAGAGAGGTGCGCTGTTTGATGTGCTGTTTTTTAATAACACACCAAGACATTAGTGTAATGAAAAAAGTAAGATAAACAAGCCCCTGCGTTCTCTCTTCACCTCGACACAGCCCGGAAAAAATGTAACGAACTTAATTGAACCAAGAAAGCAGGAGATGAACCAATGACCGAACCCGTTATCAAACTGTTGCTTGAACTACAATCGCTTCCCCTTTGAGACAACTGGTTTTAGGCTGATGCGATAAATCCAAATTTAACGTTGACTGTTGCTATTGTTTCTCTCGATTTTTTTCGGCAGAAAAAAAACCAAAGAGGAGTTGCAAAGAGAAAAAGAGGTTATTGAAAAAAAGAAGGAAAAAGAAAAGCTCTCTCGTATGAAAATTGTTCTAAACGTAAAGGAAGCAAAACATGATTCTGCGGACGCTTTAGGAGATGAGTATGTCTTAAACTTGAAAACTTATTCTGATTTCCTTTTCAATTTTTACTTTTTTGCTAGATTAGCTGTGAACAAGGACGACAGAAAAGGGCCTATGTTAGTTTATCCTTTCCTAGAAGATATGCCAAGTGGAGAAGAAGTAAATATTAACTAGCTTTGTTTAAAATAGAACTGGAATGCATCGTCCTTGACTCCATGAATGATTGTTCTATAATGCGAGCTTAAGGTAGAATAATTGCTTTTATCAACGCGCGCTAATCAAGGTTCAAACTCACAACAAAATATTTGAAATTTAAACCCATCAATTCATATTTATGTCTTTTGATAAACGTTTACTTCGATGAGTACGCTACCTTTCTTTCTGTATCCTAACGCTTGACTTTCACTTGCTTTCTTCGAACACATATTGACTTCGATCGATCATCTGTAGGACGCAGGTCATGACGGGTTTGATGATGGAGAGTCGTCTGATGACGTCGAGAAGGAATCGGAAATTGCCGATCAGGGAATCGTCGACGATGGAGCGTCTTTAGATGATGACGAGTTGGATCAAGAAAGCGACGATTTTTCTGATATTGACTCCGGAAATGAAGATGATGCTGACATTATAAGTTTAGAAGAGGATCCGGAAATCACTGAAGAAATGTTAGATGAGGAAAACAAACCTCCTGTGACACCTACTTCTAATTGTAAGTTGTTCATTCATCTTAAACTCGGCATTTCATGGTGATCGTTACAAGTTTTATATTCATAAAAACATTTCTATGATTTTAGTGTCGTTTAGTTTTTCTCATGAAATGCTTCTCTATATCAGGATGCTGCGAGTTTCTTTTCTCCTGCGCGCCCCATTTTTAAATTTTAAAACTTTTGAACCGCAATTGCTTTAAAACTGTCTGAATGAAGGACAAAAAGTGTTGCTTTTGATATTTCATGTTAAGAGAATACAAAAAAAAGTTTTAAAGTCAAGAAAATATCGTTTTTAGTTTGCACTTACCTTTGAAGGACAAAACCTTTCTTAAATAAGAACACTTGCGTGATCTTTTAAGCCGTTTGCTCGGGCTGTTACAAAAGGCTGGCATTCCCTCTTAATCGCAAAATTCAGGATATTTAAACTTGTCCAGCGCACCGTAGTTCGTACCACCCTGTTCTATTTTGTTTCTATGTAATATTAATAATAAAGCATATCTAAGTTTTATTAACCATATGTGTTTAAACAAAAAAATACTTTGACTCTTGGTCCCCCACATTGCTTGAAGCATGCTTATTATTGCAAGCAAGGTAATCGACGTCATTGTCGTAGTCTTTGGTGTACTGAACACGTTACTTGAATGTAATATATTGCAGTTCCGTCGTCTTACGCTGAGTTCACCAGTCTCATGTCTTCCGATTGTTCCGCTTCCGAGTTGACAGAAAGGTTACGGACCGAATACGCTCCTGACCTCGCCAAGGGAAACAAAGCGAAATTCATTGAACTTTTCGCTTTTGTCTGGGAGCACTCGTGCAGGATGGCGTCGCTTTCGACTCCGAACATGACAGTGATCAGTTCGTTGTGCAGGTAGCGTCGGTTAATGAAAGTGCTGCTTTTAAATCGCCTCGATGACATGAATTTTCGTTTTGTCCGACCGCGTTCACAGCTATAGAAGGGTTTTTCTGAATCATTTTCTTTTTGGAAATGAATTGTTTTTTTTTAAATTTAGTAGTGTTTCTGTTTTGTGTAGAAGGCTTAAAGAGCTTTAAAGATAAAATGGCTAAGTGATTCCTAGTGAGAATTTAATAAATAAATTATGATTTCTAAATCGTATAATCTGGATGTGAACCTCACGAAGAAGTGACATTGACGTCATAAGTCGCAGAATCAATTTTAATGCAAACAACTTTTCTAATTGTTTTTGATGTTGATCTTAACGGTTTTTAGTTTCATTTAGTTTAGATTTAATCCAAATACAAGTTTGCTTCTTTCTGTGCTCTTTGTTACAGTCACCTGTACGAATTGTGTCGTATAAATACGGAAAACTGCACACAATGCGTAGTAGAAAGATTGAAGAGGTCTTACCATTATTGCTTTTTGTCTATGCAAGGAAATCGTCCGAAATGGCCCAAGTTTGAAATGGTTCGTAAAAGAAATAGACTAAAAAAAAAAGTTTCGACGTCGGTTTTCTTTTTCAGCTCGTACAATTCAAGTTGATCAAGTTGTTTTTCTCGACCAGCGACTTCAGCCATTCAGCGGCAACGCGATCGATTCTGTTTATTTGTAATATTCTAAACAGCTGTCGTGTTGCAACTGGAAGGTAAGCGGTTTTCACATCGGAGTGCTACTGCTAAACATTATTTTAAATCGTATTATTTGCTTTTCGTTTGCATAGCAATTTCGAAAATTACGCGATGTTGTAAAGCAGTGGTCGCCAACGTTTTCAACTTCATTCTGTAGTTGCATTCACCCTAATTATAAAACTCGGTGACTCATCCGATTCATTTAATTGTTTCAACTCGCAATTTCCTGCAGAGAACTGGCTTGCGGCTTGTTCCTGTCTTCTCTCGCGTACGAGCACGTCTGCTTTTCGAAGCGCTTCCTCCCGGAATGCGTTAATTTCCTCCTGACGTGCTTCGTCATGTCCATTCCGTCCGCCAAGCAGCACGAGTCCAGTGAGTTCTGTCCTCTCGTGGTTCGAGCCTCTCCTTCGCCACCTTTATTTTTTTTAGAACTTCCTCCGATCGTCACTTTGCAGCTGGACAAAAGCAACTGCAATTTCTTGGTCGTTGATGAAGATCTTCCGAACGACGATCAACACAAACTCGACGTATCGCTCTTGTCTGATGACGTCAAAAATCCTGAGGTCTTCGACAAATCCAGGTTTTTATAACATTCACCGTGATCCTACGCAATTTTGCATGTACTGTTACATATTCTTATAAATCTCCGAACAAAAACTTAAAACTCTTCTGTAGGAGAGTCATCGACGAGCCTCTTTACCGCGTGTCAAAGACCAACGCTGAAATCATGTTGTTAATGGTGTTGTGCCTATTTTCTTATACTTAGTCAATTTATTTCGTTTCTTTACACTCATTCGTATCAAATCGACTAAGCCATAAATTTTGATACCGAGGGAAAGGTGGGGTAGAAGGTTTCCAGGAGAGACGCGAAGCTGCTAAAGTAAAGCTTGTGAAATTTTTATGTTGATTCAGAACTTAAAAGAAAAGAACTGCGAAGTTTGACACGTGACGTCAAGGCGCAGCTCAAAAAAAAAAATTGCCTCGAACACTTTTTATTGTCTCGAATTCCCTTTAAAAAAAAAACATTTGAAAAAGGTTGCTTTTAAACTCTGTTTTTCTCGTCATTGTAACTCTGATTGAAAATACACTCGATTAGAACGCGAAAGTGACTTTTTTTTAGAACCTCTCTTCTCCTCACCGCTCTTCGTCTGATGAAAAAGTTCGTTGTTCTCTACTCGAGCCTTCCCGCCTACGACCAAGTCTTCGCTCCGGTTGCTCGGGTTTGCGCCTTGATGCGAGAACATTACAGCGATTTCACGAACTTGTCGCGTCGCCTCGTCGACCTTCAAACCTCGATCGACGACAATTCCAAGAAGCCGAGAGTAAGACTCTCCGTGGGACCAGTGAGGCCGAAGCCTCTCAAACTCTACAATCTCAAATTTGAGCCGGCGTAAGTTAGCGTTGTTTTGATCCCCATCTGGCGTGTAACCTTTGTTTGTTTATTGAATCTCGGTGACAGTCTACGCTGACTCCGTAAATGGTCGATTGTACAAGTCATATATATTAAAAGACCTAAAGTCGCAGTTTAAGTTTTTAACTTGTAAAAACAATGATTTTGACCCGAGATTTGCAATTTCATGCGCAAAAAGGTTACGCTTAAATATTTTTTCTATGGAGATATATCAGGTCGTTTCATTTTTTGAAAATTGAAACGTTTTATTAGATGGAATTTGGTTTACCGATTCCAAATATATAAAAAAAATGTTAGTCGTCGATTAGAAGGTGTTAAAAGGGTTTGCCGTCTAACCGAGCTAAAATTTACTTGTATTTGATAATGTATTAATATAGCGAACATTTATATCGATATCTGGCTCCTCCAGAGCGTACACCGAATTATACCGCCGATAATATCGATCGGTATTTGGGACGATCTGTGGTTTGAACGTTTTTAAAACTCACTAAATCTGTTACATGGAAACTTGTCACAAACATTGAACTTGGGCAACCACAGCCACTTGCGTGGTACTGTTGCAGTTGTGGCGAGCCGTTGGCAGCAACGTGTCCTGGTTGACGGGCCTAAGAATCGAACCGACACCTGCCATGCCGAGGCATAAATATTACAGCCATTAATAATCGGGCGGTGTTTAGAAAATATCCTGGAAGCTAAATGTCAATTCGAATTGTTTAATTTACAGTATAAATCTGCTTTATCGGAAAAACTTGTTATTGTCGAACCGAGCTTGGCAGATATCTGGTTGATCAAATTTAGCGATCACTGATTATACGAAGAATTTTTTAAAAACAAATCGACGCTGATTTTCATATCAAGATTATGTATCGCGCAGGGGGGAGCCTTTTGAGAAGCGATCGCGAAATGTCAGCGCCGCAAAACGTCAGAAAGATCGCTTACTTCATAAGCGCCGTCGCGAGATGAAAGGAGCGGTCCGCGAAATTCGAAAAGACGCCAAGTTTCTTGCCGTGCAAAAGCAAAAGGAAATGGAAGAACTGTGAGTTTACACTAATAATCTCGATGTTTTGGCGCTTTTTTAGCCGACTAGTTCCGAACCATGGGCTGATCCTTGAGACAGCGGGATCGAAATTTAGAGGGGGCATGTAAAGACTGGTAGAAGAGATTATGTTAGGCAATAGCCATTCGTGAATTGAATGCTTTGTTATGAATTCAAACAGTGCAAAAATAGATTTAGATGCGGATGCCAAGGTAGATTGTGTTAGAAAGGTCGGAAACGATTGGGTTAGCTGCTTATTGAAAAAACAAAATCAAGTTTACCTGTTTTCCGAACCGTGACGTCACTTTTCATAGATGTTTTGTTTCTTATTTTTTTAATCTTGATTCAACAATTTTGAAGTTTTTTTATTTTTTTTTAATTTGGCATGTTTTCCAAGAAACGGAAAAGGGATTTCTATATAGGTTACATCTATCAAGTATACTTTTAATTTAATCGTCACCTCTGAATTTAATAACTATTTTTCACCTGCAAAGTTCCTCGATTTATTATTGTGAATTTTTAATTAGTGACGCGGAAAGAAAAGCTAAGGTCAAAAGGCTCTATGGCCTCCTCTCGAATCAGGAGGGAGACGTCAAAAAGATACAAAGAAGCAAATACAAGTTGGAAGTGTAGTACGGGTGTTTTTTTATTGATTTTTGCTTCTTGTTTTATTGTCTATTAAAGAACTGAGTTAATTTTTTTGTGCTGCGTTTAACCCTTTTTTAAATAGCTTTGTACTTGTGTATGTCAATCATATTATTTGTCAAGAATGCATGGATCATTTCAAAATTCAAAAAAGTGAAATATTTTTTTAGAAAAAAGACAAAACAACGTAACCTAAATCGGGGCTGGGCAACCTTATTTGCACTCGCGGGTCGTATCAAAAAATTAAAAAACTGGTGGGAGCCGCATAAAATTTTGGGGAGCAATAGTAATACGGAAATTTTATAGACGTTTGCCTTAATCAACCTTCAGCAGGGTTGCCAGGTACTTCGCAAATTTTTTGGACAATATTAGTCTGAAATTCGGGTTTTCGGACAATTTTAAAATTATGGTGCAATTTTCCAATTCATTTTGCAGGGTGCAAATTATATCATGTAACTAAAATAATTATTACCAAAGAACAGTCTTATATGGTATCAATTAGTCAGTGCGCACTACGCAGCATAGTGGCTGCAAGTTACAAAATTTTAAATTATGTCATTAATTCTTCGGTTTCTTCTGTGCTAAAATATATTTCTCGCGAGCAAAACCTCGCCAACATCTCTTTAGTACAAACAAAACCGACACCGCATTTTTTAGCAAAATGAAGTTAGCTTCTAATGCGTAGGATCGACTCAAGCAAGACAGGTTTCATTCGGTTCTAGTTTTTGTCTGTAAATTAAACCATGGAAAAAAGCCGTTCGACGGTTGCATTACATAGTAGTAGTAGTTTGTTTTTATTTGCATCCAAAAAAACTTAATAATAATTGAAAACAAAATAGAGCAAAGGTTGCAAATAGGTAGACGGCAACTAAACAATATACGTTATTACATGCACAAGAAAAATTGTTCATGGTCACAGATACAGAGATGGATAGGCAGGCCAACGCACAATCCGCCGAATCTTTATATTCCCTTGTTCCCAAAGAATTTATGTATTAAAAAACTTTGAGACAATATGACAGTATAACAGAAGTGAGCAAACTTTTTAGCTCGAGGGTCGCGTTTAAAAAATGAATTTGTTTGCAGGCCGCACTAATCACGTGATCTCTAAAAAAAAGTTATCGGAATTCTCAATTTTCGTGCCCAAAATAAAGTATTTTCCAAAAAAAAGGTCTTCACTTTTAAGGATACCACATTTCTAATGTGGTAAATCGGGATACTCTTTAAAAAGAAAAAATTCGTCCCTCTGTCTTGGATTTCTTGTTTTTCGTCACTAAAAATTGGTGTTCTTTAAAAAAAAGGCCTTAACTTTAAATCTGTCTCAAATTTCTTGTTTTCCATCGCTGAAAAGTAGTGTTCTAAATAAAAGTCTTCACTTGAATCGTATCCAAAAATCATGATCGCTAAAAGCAATTACCAAGAATTTGGTTGAAAACGAATAATAAATTACTAATTTTTTTAATTATTTGATTTTCGTATCTAAAAATCATGATCGCTAAAAGCAATTACCAAGAATTTGATTGAAAACAAATAATAAATTACCAGTACTAATTTTTTAATTATTTGTGTGAAGCCTTTGCAGGCCGCATGCGGCAATTTCACGTTCAATTTTGAAAGTAGTCTACATAGAAACGGCAAAGTTTAAATTAAGGATCCCAGCGATGGATTTCATAAAACCCAGATTCCTTTAAAACAGTTGTTTTCAACTTTATTCATACCTCGACTCAATTTTCAACCCAAGGTAACTTAACGATTTCCTTAGGTCAATAAATTTTCATTTAGAGAGTTTGCCGGCTATCTAATGCTAGCGTCACCATATTTTCAAAGTTAAAGTAAAAAAGACTTCGGAATTTGACTCTGACTTCTCTTATTAGTGACCTCAAAAAAAGTCTTCACTTTAAACAAAAAATTCTGTTTATCAAACGTTCCCACAGTACCCAGGTTGCACCTACAGGGAAAAAACGCATTGGGTTAGTGACTAGTGCTGAACGTGGAGAACTGGTCACCGTCTTGTACGCAATGGAAGCATCTGGAGTTGTAGCGCTGTGGCGACCAATCAGCTGGCGCGCGCGAAAGACTCATGTGACGAGAGACGTCGATGTGCAAGCATGCGTAAAAGCGCTTACAATGATTTTCGCTAATGTACGCGCGGTCTTTGTTCGAGCTTTCATTATTAAAAGTGCATTGTTAGAAACGGGTCATGTATCGCGAAGTCAGACAGTGTGTTTAGTAAGTAAACGCTACAGTGACAATAAGGTTGGTCGGATCTCTTTTACTATAGGCCGTCACCTTCGTTTTTAATTTTTTTTTCTCTCGTTTTTATTGCTCTCACTCACTTTTCTCTTTTCTTTCTCTTTTAAGTAAATAATAATCGGTCATAAAACCAAGCCAAACTTTCTAATAAAAACACTTTAAACATTTTGTTTATAATTTTTATCACATTATTTTAAATTAGTAAACATGGACAACGTGATTTTAAACCAAAATATTCAATTTTAATGCAGTTTTAGTTTTGATTTGTGCGACGGCTTAAGGCCCGTTTCCACTACGAGCGTGGAAAAGAGCATTCTTTGTTTCTTTTATTGATCTTCGATTGAAGCGAGCGCATAAAAAAAGCAATAAAACAAACAAAGAATGCTTTTTTCCACGCTCGTAGTGGAAACGGGCCTTTACAGTAAAACAGATGATAATCGCTGATCTGGGCAAGTTAAACTTTGCTAAATAAAATACTTCAAACGTCTTTTTATATTTTTTATCACATTATTTTAAAGTAGTAAACATGGACAACATCATTTTAGAACAAAATATTCAATTTAAATCCAGTTTTACTTTTGATTTGTGCGACAGCTTACAGTAAAAGAGATATTTAAACAGTGATACTTGAGCGATGACTTGGAGTAAAAGAGATATTACTGGGTCATACAACCAAGCCAATCTTTGTAATAAAAACACTTTAAACATTTTGTTTATATTTTTTATCACATTATTTTAAATTAGTAAACATGGACAACGTGATTTTAAACCAAAATATTCAATTTAAATGCAGTTTTAGTTTTGATTTGTACGAGGGCTTACCGTAAAACAGATGATAATCGGTGATCAAAGCAAGCTAAGCTTTGTTAAATAAAATACTTCAAACGTCTTTTTTATATTTTTATCACATTATTTTAAATTAGTAAACACCGATAACATCATTTTAGACCAAAATATTCAATTTAAATCCAGTTTTAGTTTTAATTTGTGCGGCGGCTTACAGTAAAAGACATATTCAAACAGTGATACTTGAGCGACGGCTTGGAGTAAAAGAGATATTAATGGGTCATACTGTTGCGACGGATGATGCGCCAAGCTGTGAGGTCCCGTCAAGACGGCGAACAATAAAACCTCCAGCTTGGCAAAAGGACTATTATATGTTTTAAATTTGTTTTTGTTTCCGTTAAAACTTTACTTTACCGTTTTTTGTTGGATTTGAACTCGCGTCGCTAATTCTTTTACTCAGTTAATCATTATTGTAATTTGTTTTCTTTCTGTTCGATCTCTCACGGCGCGAATTTTGTTCTTAAAAAGCTTTGTTTCCTTCTGTTTATAGCGCCAGAGTTTTTTCATCCATTTTTTTACTTGGTCAATTTTAGCTTAGCTAGTTTAGGGTTAGGTTAGTGTTTGTTTATACGCTGATTTAGCTAGAGTAGGATTAGGTATGTTTTGTAATACTGTTTGCGTTTGTTTTTCCATTAATCTTTTGTATTTATTTTTATTCTATTTGAATAAGGTCTAGACTAGATCATTGCTTAATTCTAGTTAAATTGTTAATCTGATTTCAAATAGTTTCCTGGTTAAAAGAATTGTAACCTAAATTGTTTTGTATCATACGCATTTTGAAACGCCAAGTAAATCCTTTTGATCCAAAACAATTTGAATTTCGAATACCTGACTGCGCAGGATTAGACGAGTCTTTCCCCTCGTCCGTAGAAACACATACAACCAAGCCAAACTTTGTAATAAAAACACTTTAAACATTTTGTTTATATTTTTTATCACATCACTTAAATTAGTAAACATCGACAACGTGATTTTAAACCAAAATATTCAATTTAAATGCAGTTTTAGTTTTGATTTGTACGACGGCTTACCGTAAAACAGATGATAATCGGTGATCAAAGCAAGCTAAGCTTTGTTAAATAAAATACTTCAAACGTCTTTTTATATTTTTATCACATTATTTTAAATTAGTAAACTTGGACAACGTGATTTTAGACCAAAATATTCAATTTTAATGCAGTTTTAGTTTTGATCTGTGCGACGGCTTAATTACAGTAAAACAGATGATAATCGGTGATCTGGGCAAGCTAAGCTTTGTTAAATAAAATACTTCAAACGTCTTTTTTATATTTTTTATCACTTTATTTTAAATTAGTAAACATGGACAACGTGATTTTAGCCCGATTTAAAAACCCGACTTAACCCAACTTTTCCTATTGTAAGCCTAATAGGCTATACTCCATGCTTTACAACTAGAATATGAATAGTCAATGCTCCGAATTGCTTCGAAACATCAATCCTTCTGCTTTCTGCCAAGTTTGGCAAGTAAAGTTGAGACGACTCAAGTTTGGATGAAAGGAAAAACAGAAGTCTACACTTAATCAACACTTATAAAAAAAAAGAAATCAACACTTTAAATCTGAATCGAATTTCTTGATTTTTGCCCCTAGAATATAGTGTTTTCTAAGTTATCACCAGTAGTCTTTGACACATTGTCGTAGAGGCCGTAGGTTCCCCACCTCCCGCGTAAGCTACAGAAGATTGCCCAGCCAGCCAACCATTTACCGTCTGCACTGTTATCGTCGTAACCCCACATTCAACGTGGTGGCAGTTGAAATCGCCTGCATAGAGACAGGAGTGAGGAAACACTGGGGGATCTTGGGTTTTCTAGGAGTCTTGGGATGTAGGTTTGTAGACGTTGGCTATTTTATTACAATTAACATTCATGCACAAACACTAAATCTCAGATGTCTGTGGCGATTGGTGCAAAAGCCTAAATTAGTTGCTCGTAGACAAACGTGGCAAGGCCAGGCTTCTTGCTTAAGGAAGACCAAGCTAGTTGAGATCTTGGAAGTACTAGGCTACTTTCTCTGCATTAATGTAGTGGGTTTCCTATAGTACATGATGGGATAAGTGCTTTAAACTGTAGAGCAAGATAATGAACAACGTTTATTTTGTTTGCAGTGAGGTCTTCGATGTTTCGTTATAAAATAGTGAGCCTTCGGAACTTGTTGGCAGTGTGCCCGAAAAAGAGCTTCGTTGTTTAGTTGTAATATAGTGGGCCTTTGGAACTTGCTGGCAGTATGCCCGAAAAAGAGCTTTTTTTTCCAGATATTGCCCCGTACTGAAAAAGACGTTTGCCGATTAGCTGACCATCGCCAAACATCGGGATGGGTAGATGCCTTTCCGTTTTGGCAGCTTTGGTTTCGGTTTGTCATGTATAGCGTTAAGGGCAGACGTACTCATGGCCCAGCTGCGAGAAAGCAACTACCATCAGGGGCATTGCCATCATAAATCTTATTTTAACTTTCGTTATTTTTTGTTTATTTTGAGTGATTTAGAAGGTAGGCCGCTACTGCCTAGCGAGTGCAATCCTCTTCCTGTTCTCTGGTTTTTAACATAGTGCTTTTCAAGTCAATTTTTCAGCTTTATTCTCATCCTCTCTGTTTAATTACCAATTTTGCACAAACATAAAAACTACAACAAAAGGCTTTAGGGCGATAAAAAAAAGAAAGCCGCAACAAAAAATAACGCAAAAGAAAAATGATGATAAATCAAAGCAAAAGAACTTAATACAAAGGTTAAAAATTCCAGGTTGGCACAACATTTATTGTTGTATATCTGTGGCGTGCGGTCAAGGCATGCAAGTCATGCGTTGCATGACTTAGGAATTGCATGACGAACTTTTGCGCGATGAAGTAGATATCGTTGAATTCGGTGAGAAACATTACTTGTTTCGGATAAAATTTGAGGCCAATCCGAGACGAAGACCTACTTTTTTGTTATTTAAGAAAATATCATGAATTAAGCATGAAAAGTAAGAAATCGGAGACTGGTTAGAAGTGATGACCTTTTTTTTTAGAGATCACCAAATTTCTAGGGCGAAAAGTGCATTACTCGGAACGATTTCAGGCAATGACCTTTTTTTTTAGAGATCACTGCATTTCTAAGACAAAAAGTGCACTACCCAGCATGATTAATTGAGGTGATAACCTTTTTTTTTAGAGATTACTGCATTTCTGGGACAAAAACTGCATAACCAGCGAATGACTTCAAGTGATGACCTTTTTTTTAGAGATTACTTTGAATCTAGGACGAAAATTGGTCTTGAATATACCAAATTTTATGACCTGCTTTTGGCATGCCAATTGCATGACTGGTGTCAGAGGTCACCGCACTCCACTGTTGTATATATTGTTGTAGGCTTATATTTTCTATTTTTTAACCGCAATAACCATTAAAGGCTGACAAAAAGGAACAGTAAAAAACGATGTGGATAGGCTTATACGTTAATTACGACATGCAAATAGTACATGAAACAGGTTTAACAAATATGATTATAATCTATTGATACATGTTTACTGCAATTTTTGGACAAGAGCTAAATGTTCTTTAACTTGTAGATTGAAAGCCGAGATATAAAACACCTCATGTACTTTAAAAACTTTTTTAACGATACATAAGAGTAAAATATTAACTTCAAATTGAGATGAAAAAATTGAAATAAATTATTGACATGTAACAAAACTTAATATATTTTAATAAAACTATCACATGCATTTGCATAAGTATTTTGTTGGGATGGTGGAACCCAAACCATAATTACAAAACACATCACACTTTGGGGTGAAAAAGAAGAATCTGAAATCTAATTGAAATTCTTAAAATTAAGCAAGTTTGTCCTTATCTCACATTTTTTGTGAATTGTGGAAAGAGTGGAAATGATTGCTTAAACTGAGAAAAAGAAAGGATCTGTATTGCTCCGGATCTACAAGCTTGGTAAAATCTTAGTTCTGAAACTTGTTGGAACTATTCCACCAATCCCCCAAATTTGCAAATATCTGCTCCGGGTCTGCTCCGTAATCATCTCTGGTTTGTAGTTCCATTATTTAGCAGAATTCTGCAAGAATTATTATGGTAGTTGTTAGGCGTCTGTAATGGTGGTTGTGTATTGTAAGTTGATAGCAATTAGCAAAATTTGAGGCACATAAAGCATAAAAAAGTATTTATTCTACGACAACTGTCTGCTATTAACGTTAATGTCTTCCTATTTTAATTTTAGGGGGAACCTTAACATTATTAAAGCTATCAAGATAAATGAAAATATCTATCAAAAATTAATCTAAAAGATGCTTGAAACTTTGAATCATTTACAGATTAATTGTAAATGTTGCCATTCTTAAACTTGATAACAACCGTCTTTTGTAATATGGAACAAATAAAATATTTTTGTGCTGTTGAAATTTTGTTTTTGGTGTTTTAGGGTTTATAAAGAGATATATATTTGTAGTTTAGAGAAAACAAAACTATATAAATTATGAAAACACAAAAGCAAATCAAGGCTGAGAGTTGAACTAAGACCATATTGATAATTAACTATTATAAACATTTAAACATTAACATATTTTGGCTATACTCCAACAAGTGGAATAATGTTTCTAAATAATTTCTTATTGAATTTTATGGGTCTCTTCAAGAAGTTACCATAAGCAATTTTTTTAAACCAACTTGGAATCCCTCCCACAGTACCAGGATAGAAAGAAAATAAGGGGAAAAGGATCTTTCAAGAAGCAATATTGACCACAGGGATTCTGGGTTAGTTTCAACAACAAAAATCACTCACAATTGCTTATTGAAGAGACTCTTAATTACCATGTACAGTGTTGGAAAAATTTGTGGGTTTTTAATCATACAATAATACAATGTCTAAAGCTGTAAATAGTTGTTACTAGTTAAACATTTAGATTATTCAAGAATAAAGATATGGTTTCTGACATTACAACAGTATTAGTATCATCTATAGCAGTGTTTAGATTACAAACCAGCAAGATATTTTTAAAAAATTTGTAGATTATCAGTGATCCTGAGTGAAAATAAAAAGGTTTTTACTATTTCACAGTCATCTTTTGGGTCTCTTCAAGAAGTCACCATAAACAAATTTTTTTGTAAAACTAACCCAAATGCCCTTGCAGTTACTATCGCTTCTTGTAAGATCTTTTTTCTCTTTGTTTCTTCTTTATTATGCCCTGGTGTTGAAAGGGGTATTCCAGATTAGTTTCACCAAAAAAAATCACTTATGGTGACTTTTTAAAAAGACTCCATCTTTTTTTCTTTGAACTATTTATTCTAAATTAACATTCAAAACAAAAGCATCTAACTATTAATTCTAATAAAGTACTTTTCAAACCAAAAAAATGCACTAAGTTTTAAATCAATTTTAATAATTTTCCGTTTTAAATTTGAATTCATTATGCTTTAAAGATGGTGCAATTAAAAGTATAAAATTATAATTAATTGGTGTTGGCTAGCAAAAAAGTTGGGTTTTTTTAAGAAGTCACCATAAGCAATTTTTGTTTGTAAAACTAACCCATAACTCCTGTGGTTATTATTGCTTTTTGAAAAGATGCTTTTCCTCTTGGTTTCTTTTACATCCCATCCTGGTACTGTAAGGGGGATTACAGGTTAGTTTCACTGAAAAAATTGTGTGCGGTGACTTTTTGGGTTTCATTCTTTGCCATAAATGACCATGCAGGCTTTGGGGATTCCCCAAAGATAAGCACAGTGAATAGTGAACAAGAACTGACTTTTTTTAAAGAGATTCCAAATGTTAACTAGGATTGGCTGCAGACTGGCAATTGGAAAACACTGATCTGATCTGACACTGCATTTGAACATGATACATGTTATTCCATATGCGAATAATAAGAATCAAAAACTTGATAGCAGTGCACATAAAGCTTTTTTTTTATTGTGTAGATGTTGGGTCTTTTTAAAAGTTAACATAAGTAATTTGACACTTGATATTAATTGACCTTCATGTTTTTACTTTTCTTTTGTATCTAAGCATGAGTTGCTGGTTAAATATTGCTTGCTGTCAATTGCATACTTATTTTCTTTCTTGCATCTATTGACAACTGCATGACAGATGTTTGCACTATTTGAAACTGTTTTTTAATTTTTTTGCATAACTACAATTTAAAAGACTTTGCAGTTCACAAACATTATTAGTTCACTGAATTCTACTCATGGATGAAAAACTTTGGCCACCTTTGCTATAAATCAATGTTGTTATATTCTTTTAAACTAAAGTAAAGCTGGTGACTGTATTATGAGATAAATTATTATATATATATATATGCAATCAAATAAAGGCAAATAAATAATTTTTCAAGATAAAATTAGAAACAAGAAATATTACAAGTCATATTGAAATTAGATACAAAAGAAAAGTAAAAGCAAGAGTGTCAATTAATATAAAAGTGCCAGTGATTTTTGTTGGTGAAACTAACCTAAAATTCCTCTTACAGCAACAGGAGGGAAAAAAAAGAAAAGGATCCTTTTAAAAAGCAATAGTAATCACTAGAGGATTCTTTGGTTAGTTTCATAAACAAAAATCACTTACGGTGACTTCTTGAAAAGACTTAATTTTTTTAGTTTTGATGCAAAATCATAGTTGGAAATTGAACTGTGATGCTTATTGCTGTAAATCACTTGGCTGTATGATTATTTTTTCTGGCTGCTTTAACTTAAAAAAATTATTATTTTTATCTGCAGATTTTTTTATAGCATATTGGTGTGGGAAAAAATATTGAAGTTCTTAGACAATCTTACAAAATGAATGAAGGAAATGATCAAGTATGTTGAATTCTAAAAATTTTATAATTTCATTTATAGTCTTAATTTCATATTAAGTTGAAATATTTATCCATTAAATCATGTTTAAAATAAGTACATAGTTTGGTTCTTGCTTTTTTTCCTCATTCAAAGCTGACCTTGTAGAATTGTATATAAAGTCAACATAAACTTACCCATACTAGTGTGTCTCGACTGCAGTAAAAATTATTATTATTAGGTGTGTGTGTGTGTCAAGCATAGATGGCATTTTGACATAATATATGCCAGAGTTTGTTGTGTGCATTATCTATAAAAAAACTTTTCATGCTTGACTACTGGGATTATAGCATTGTCAAAGCAAAACCCTAACTCTTTTTGCTTATTTAGGCCAAATTAGTTTGTACAAGCATTTAGATCTGTAGCTGATTATTTATTTTCTTTTTGTAGTAAAAAATTCTATTAGTTTTAATTTTACATCATGGTGTGCAAAACTTAAGTTTTTACTTTGTTTGTACTATGAAAGCAATCTTTTGAATGACAGTCTTTTGTCAGCAATTTTTTGATCTGTCTCACTTGTGCGAAATAAGTTTGTTGGAGTGATGATTTTTGCTTCTGAATTGCATTTGTTTTCAACACATGTAATTGTTTAATGCTTGCTCTGATTGATTCATGGCATGGGGTATCTTGCTGGTGACTTGTTTTTTTTTCTGAAGTTGAGTTATTGCAAAGTGATGATTTGTTTATGTGTTTGAGGTTTTCTTAATATTTCATGTGTGTGATGTCTGAATCTAAGATAAAAATATTAGTGTTATTATCATTGTGAATTATTGTTGCTTTTATGTTTCTAAGAGGATATAAATGTGTACTCAGTTGATATTAAGGTGCTTGTGTTGGTGTAGGTTGTTTGGGTCAAGTAAACAGCCTAGTTTAACGGTCTCCAGTTTAACTCTCATGCAAGACAGGTAGTTAACAAAGAAACACCACCGCACTGGAGACTGTTACCTAAGACATGCTGCAGCATGTTTAGGAGGAGCCAGAGTACCGACTTCATGTGTGTCATGTCACAGGTGGTGCGCATATTAAACATTTGTAAAACCTTTCAGGAAATTCAGGTGCCTTATTTGAATTTCTTAGTCAAATTTACAGGAATAAATCTTGTTCAGCTCAACATTAAACCTGTTGAATTTCATTTGATTCGACTATGTAGTTTCTGTAATATTTACATGTCTAATGATGTGAAATTTTTTGAAACACCCTGTACTATTATTAGTATTTTACTTGAACTTTATTTTTTTCTGGATTGTGGGCCTATATGTTAATTTAAACAGTTTAATCTTTTTTTAGACAACTCTGAAAATCATTTGCTTTTTTCAAAGTTTTGTTGGAATACCATTTCAATTTAAAAATATAGTAGCCTTTCTAACCTTGTTGAGTCAAGCTTTTCTTAATTTATAATTTTTATACTTAATTAGTTTTGTTTTTTTTTAATTGCAGAAAGCTTGTTCTTTAGTAAGTAGCAATATTTAAAATTATTTTACCTTTAATTCTTTAATAAATTATTTAATAAGTGAATTTTACTTTGACTCTCAAAAATCAATCAAAAAACTAGTGATGTACCGATACCACATTTTAAGTCGATACCGATACTACTACCGATACCAGCATTTAGAGCCAATACCGTTACTGCCGATACCACTGATACTTTTTTATCTATCGAGCACCATCAGTAAAAGTTTTTTGTAAGTAACACCAAAGAATCTATTTACTAAATCTAGCTTGTTATTGCATTTTGAATTTTTTTCAGGTATATATCTATCGATTATTCATTACAATATTACAAATCTGTAAAAGAAATCATTAATTATGTTAGAAATTCAATCCAGTTCCAGGGGGTAACAAATTTTTTATATTTATACGACAAAAAAAAATTTTATATTTATTTTGTGCTTAAAAAGTATCGGCAGGTATCAGCTATATTTATCCATACTGATACTACTAGCCAATACCACAAAAATAGGTCGATACCACTGATACCGATACTTAAGTATCGGTACATCACTACAAAAAACTACTTTGTAATTTGAAGCTATTTGATAGTTTTTTAATACATATTTATCAACAGTTTTTTACACTGATAGTTATGGAGAGATTTTAAGCAAAAAATGTGATTACTGTAAAGTTCAGTGTATAAGACCCTTTTTATAACCAAAATTTAGTCCTAAATTTGAGGGGGAGTCTTATATGCTGAAAAAGAAAATCATAACTTGATAAAAAAGAGTTTTTTGGAGCTAAATTAACTTTAATTTAAGGGGGGGGGGTCTTATATGCTGGACTTCATGGTAATCACTTTTTTATAAAGTTGATGAAAAAAGTGATTTCATATTTTTGCCTATGCTGTAATTAACTTGTATGTCATTAAGCAATTATTTTAGTATAAAATTTAAGAGTTTTAGATTAAAATTAATAATTTCTAGATATTTTAATATTGGTATTATAAAATCATAAAATCTGATATAGTATAAATTCAAATGTTTTCATTAGTTTTGTGATTTTATTTTTAAATTAGTTGCTTCATCTTTCTGAGAGTTTATATTTAATATAAAAATAGTCTAAACAACCTTCAAATTAATAAAATGAAATTGAACTTGGAATTTGCTTCTTTAAAAAAATTTTAGTTTAATTTACAATTAAATTTCTTATATATAATTATTAATTGATTAAACTACTGTAGAATTTACTAAAAAAATCTAGCTCAAAAACTTTTAAGATTTTTTTAGAGTTAATGCAATTTTCAGGCTATCATCATTTTAATCTTTACTTAAATTTTTTTATGCAGATCAAATAGAAAGTTTGTTTTTGTATTTCAAATTTTCTTAAAACTAAGTTGTTGTTTTTTCAGGCATCAACACCTTCATCAGGGTCTGGAAAATCAAAAAAATTGCCATATAATGATCAGAGTAACAAAAACACTACTAGAAAAAAATCTGTCAAATATGAGGACATGCGAACATCCAAAAAAACAACCAAACAAAGGAAAAATGATAAAGCTACTGCTCATGAAGTTCAAAAAAAGATGAGCAAATGCAAAGAAGATCATTTACAAAGATTGGATTTAAGCAAACTTGACATGCAATCGCTTCCCAGCAGTATAAAGGATATGACGCAAATAACAGAATTGTACTTATACAAAAACAAACTTAGTAAAGTTCCTGATGAACTTGGTAATCTTGTAAATCTTTCAACCCTTGCTTTAAATGAAAATCATTTAATGAGCTTGCCAGACTCACTTAAACATTTACAGCAGTTGAAGATGCTTGATTTAAGGTAAGTTATCCCTGTGATAACTAACTGCTTATAATGTGTGTGTATTTGACATCTACATTAAATGACATAAGTTTAATATTTATAGGTAAACTAGTAATTTTTTGTAATACATAGTGAAAAAAGTTGAAGTGTTGGATAGCACTTATTTTTTTGCAAGCGCAGTGTTGAAATTAAGAACCACAAATTAAAAGTAAAAATTTTTATTTTGATTGGTATTAATATTCATTTTTGTACTACATGGCTAAGAGAAACAATTATTGTGTTGCTGCTATTGTTCCTTTTTTAAGTCACTGTTTAAGCTGGATGCAATTAAATGTTGTTTGTTTGAACATTGTATAACATTATTGCAATTGTATATCATGTAGTTCAGCACTTGTAACACTTTGTGAAATATTTTCTTGGTTGCATGATAATTGCCAGCTGGAAAAGGGTCACATAGCAAAAAACAATAATAATTGCCTGCTGGATTGTTATTGGCAAATACAGTTCAGCATTTTTCTCCATACTGGTAAATTCTTGGGTCTTTTAAAAAGTAATGCAGTTTTTGATTACAGGTGTTTCTTACCTAGCTTTCTATGGAGAAAAAAGGTTTGGAGACTGTATTGCCAGATAATATCCTGTCCAAAATAATGATTTTTTCATGAAATCTTGTCCTCTGAAAGAAGTTTGATGATCTGTGAAATACAGTTTCTGCCAAATTCAAAAATTAGCTTAAGGGTTCCATGATTAAAAAAATATTTAAAAAGGGGACTGATATAACTTATATTGTATTGTACCAATTATAAATTTTAATGTCTACCTGAAATTTTTTTGGTAAAAATTCAATTTTTAATGGTTATGTTATTTTATTTCATTGTTCTCTTATCATATAAGGCAATATTTTTTAAACAATTGTAGTTCTGCAGGCATAACAAATTACGAGATATACCAAGTGTTGTTTACCAGTTGAAATCACTGCAAATACTCTATCTACGATTTAACAAGATTACTACAATTGACCCTGCGATTGAGAATTTGAGCAATTTAACTCAGTTTATTATTCGAGAAAATAAAGTTAAGAAAATTCCTTCTGAAATAGGTAAGAATTTTCGACATTAAATCATTCATTAAGTTTATTTAGTACATAAATATGCAAATTTCCAAAAACAAAAATTAATGTTGCAAACCAAAAAATTTTGGCCAATGAAAATTCTGCTTTTTTTCAATAATTATTTACTTGGTCCAGGGATATATTTTTAAAGAAGAATCAGGGTCTGTCTTCCATTTTTTTTTTTTTTTTTATATAGTAGAAAAATAATATGAAAAATAAATGTAAGACGTATAAAAAAATTTTTGGACAAGTTTGATAAATAGTCACATTAAAACACTGCCATGGTTGGTTACATTTAAACACTTGATTTAAACATTGATTTTAAGAACTTTTAAAATACGAAAAACTGTTTGTTTTCATAAATTATTAGTTTTGTTTATAAACTTTGAAAATTTATAAATTCTAGTTTAGTGTGACCCATGCAAAGATCTCAATGTTCAGGACCAACTCAAGTACAGATACTGTGCACTGTCCCCATTTTCCTTTTCAAACACCTAGAAAATGCATTGATGGGTTTCCAGTTATGGTCAGCTTGTAAGAAAAAATGTAGGTTTTTTTCAAACAGGCCCTTCTGCCTAAAGCTCAAATACGGACCTTTTTATCCCGTGCGACACTTGATGCAGTATAAATATTGTCATTTGAACTATTCATTTTGCTACATTTCTTAGATTGCTTTTGGTCTGTTTCTCACCTTTGATCTTACTGCCATGGGTAGCCCTGAAAGGAGTTGAAAACTCCAGTCAGCATTGCTCTTATAATTATAGAAAATGCAAACCCCTCCACCAGGCTAAGGTAGCAATCTATTGGAAAGGAAAGCTGAATTGCTCACACATACAAGTAAGCATTTGAACAACTTCAATAGTAATCCTGTGCCCTGCTGATCAGGAGTCAGTTGCTCAGTGCATGAGCTACATTGACTTGCTCAAAGCAGAGGTAAGCACAGCAACCAAATCTTTGAAAGCTGGCAAGGCCCCTGGTGAAGATGATACTTGACCTGAAATGTTATAAGCCATGAACAAATTAAGGTTCATTGGTTGACTCATGTGTTCCAAGTAACTTGGAAAACTAATGAAGTACTGAAGCAATAGCAGACCAGTGTGTTAATACCTATTGACAAAAAAGGAGCAAGAAGTGCACTAACTACAGGGGCATTTCTTTATTAAGTCTTCCTGGAAAGGTCTATGCAAAGTGCCTTGTAAAGAGATACCATGAAATAGTCAAACTTCATCAGGATGCACAATGTGGATTTCGTACTGCAGATCTACAATGGACCAGATTTTTGCCCTTCAGCAAGTTTTTGAGAAATCATGGGAATATGCCAAAGAGGTGTATACATGCTTTGTAGACCTTGAAAAAGCATATGACGGTGTTCCAGGAGACAAGCTGTGGGCAGTACTGCTGGATTATGACATGAGAGGTCAGCTATTAGCTGCTATCAAATTATTCTACAAACAATCAGAAGTCTGTGTCAATAACATCAAAACAAGGCCTTATAGTGTCATTGTTGGACTACAATAGGAGCTGTGTTCTTCTCTCCTATTCATTATTTACATGGACAAGATCGACAAAAGACAGTTTCTCCAGTAGTGGCAACACATTTGAAGAGTGTAATGTTTGGTGCCTGCTGTTTGCAGATGACCCTGCATTGTGAAGCTTGAAGAAAAGTGATCTCCAATATGCACTTGATTGGTTTTCTGACACATGCTTGGATGTTGGAATGAAAATTTATACAGCTAAAACTGAGATTATGTGCATGTCAAGGCATCCAGTTCAGTGTTCTTTCTAAACAAATGGAGTAACTTTCAAGCAGACAGAATAATTTAAATGTCTTGGAGTCACATTCTTGAGTGATGGTAGACAGGACAGCAAACTGGACACACATATTGGAAAAGCAAGTGCAGTAATATGCCAGCTTTGCCAATCGGTTGTACTGAAACGAGAGCTGTGTACATGAGTAAAGCTTTCTGTTTTCAGATCAGTTTTTGTTCCTATTCTCACCTATGGTCATGAATGTTGGGTAGTGACCAAAAGAGTGAGATCCTGAGTACAGGCGGCTGAAATGAGTTTCTTGCAAAAAGTCTGAGGTTTATCCTAACTTGACAAGCTTAAAAGTACTGACATTCATCAATCTCTCAACATTGAACTGCTGCTACTCTATATAGAACAATCGCAACTGCGCTGCTATGGCCATGTGACACAAATGTCCCACAAACAAACAGCAAAGCAACTGATGGATGCTCTTCTGAGTGGCAAAAGGCCTAGAAGGCAACCTAGAACTTGCTGGCTAAATTATGTTGAAGAACTGGCTTGGTCGCATCTTGGAATTCCCTTTGTAGAATTGCTGCTAGTTGCAGGAGATTGAGATGCTTGAAGATCTTAACTTGAGCTGCTTCCCCTACAACCCTAAAAGGACAAGCAGGCAAAGGGAAATACACTTAATTAATTCAATGTTTTCCCCAAAAATGATGACGATGAGTTTAGTGTGACTGTGACAGAGCTTAAGCATTAACATAAGAAATGAATAAAAGCAAGTTACGGTCAAAGAATTAGTTATTTTTAGAATTATGAAGCCCATGTAAAATATTACTTTTGGGTAGGCAGACTCCCCCATTTCTTTTTAAAAGTTTATCCCTGGCTTAAATAAATAATAAAAAAATGCTGAATTTTTCATGCCAAACCCTGAACGTAGGTAATATTGTTGTAGTAGACAAAGTAAAAATGACCATATGCTCTTATGTTGCCATGTTATAGATTTTTATTTAAAAACATTTAAAAAATTTACTGTTAAATAAAATAACATAAAAAATATATATAATCATATAATCATTTTTTAATATTATTTGTGTTTTGTTTATTTTGGTTATGTGTAACATTAAATTTAATATTTTTTCTTCACTGCTGCTTGTAGAAATCAGTTTATGTAAAACTAAATATACTAGTAGTATGATTAACATGTAATCAAAGATGTCGGATTCAGTATTTTTTATGTTGATATGCAGCAAATAGATTTTATGTTGCTGTATTTATTCAAAAATTGCTTAATACTGTCAATATTAATCAGGAAAATTAAAGCAATTAGTAAAAATTGATGTTTCTTACAACGAATTGGAAGAAATACCCGCCGAACTAGGAGAATGCAAGCTTGTAACTCTTCTCGACTTACAATATAATAAGATTACAACGCTACCAGAATCATTAGGTGGGTCTTAAATAAAAAATACAAGTGTGTTTGCTTTGACTTAAAATTGCACTACTTTAGGTAATTTGGTGAAATTGAACAGAATAGGTGTCAAGTATAACCAACTGGTTGGTTTGCCGCATTCTCTGCAAAATTGTGTTCTTTTAGATGAATTGAACCTTGAAAATAACAATATAGATGTATTGCCTGATGTAAGTTTTCGTTAATTGTTTATATTTGACAGTTTTTCTTGTCAATCCTTGTTTAACCTCTTGTTTCATGTTGTGTATATTTTTTAGAATCTTGACCCATAAGGTCTTGGTTTAATCCTGGGTCAACCACATCTATAATTGCATGTAAATCGAGTATAATGAAAGGTTATTTGCTTGGAAATAATTTTTTAAGAAAGGTAATTCCGTCATTTCAAGCTAGTATAAAATAACTTTTTGCCACTGCAGGGTTTCTTAAGTAGTCTGTCAAACTTGTCAAGTCTTACACTCGCCCGTAACAAGTTCACTTCCTATCCTGTTGGAGGTCCTGCTCAATTCACAGCCTTGGTGTCACTCAACATGGAACACAATCAAGTAAGTTGTATCAAATGATTGCTTTTTATTTTATGTCTAGCTTGTTGCGTCTTTAAATAAGAATTCGCTTATGTTGTTAAATAGTCTTCGATTTCTAATTGAAATCGAATTCTTTTTAAGCTTTTGAATGCGGTGTTGAACGATTAAGTTTTAAAGTACGTATACAACTTACTTTTGAATTTGATTGCATTTAACAAGATGGCTTGACTTTTAACTATTGCCCTTTGTTTTGAATTATTTACGGCAGTAGTAATACGTTAATAACCTGGGTAAAATCTGGACTGTGACAAGAATACCCTGGGATGTTTCATTGTTCAGTGTTTCGATATATAGACGACTGGTTTTAGCAGGGCCAGGGTGTCGGCAAAATTTTTTCCTCAATTATTTTTGAAAATTCTGATATTTAATTAATATTCTTTTTAGATAAATTAATTTTCTATGGAAATTCAACTAAATTTATTTTTGTCACAATGGTTATTATGTTTGATGGAATTCAATTAAATTTAGTACCTATTTACTTGCTTTAGTTTTGTCAAAAAACATTTTATTTTTCTGAATTCAACTGAATTTATCCTTATCTATTTTTATTCTATATTTGCTTATTTTGTAACTAAAAATTTTTTTCTTCAATGTATTAGACAAAAAATAAATAAAAAAAACATACTTACAGCTTTCTATTTAGCCTGTATATATAGTTAAATGGTAAAGTAGCCTGATGAGTCTTGTGGCAAGGAAGAAATGGAAGTTCTACGAAGTGTCAGTTTCGGCAAAGCGAAAAAATATGCCGACACCTCAAGCCCTGGATTTTAGGTCTTTCTGATTAATCTAATTTTTAACTCGAATCGCAAATTTGAATTACATTAACAACAGTAGAAGAAACCAACAGAGTAACTGTAGTTTCATACAAAGTAATTCAATCTTTTGTCACGTTCTCTATCTTTAAACTTTAGGGAACGTCATGGACAGGTGCCAATTCATTTCTTTAAAGCATTTAGACTGTTTACTTTTTGAAACAAAATTCAGACTTAACAAAAATTTAACATGCCAAGCTTTATCAATTTTCTTTTTTTATTGATCACGTATTAACAACAAGATGCTCAAAAAAATTTTTTTAAAAGTTACTTTGCAATTTTCTTTGCTAGAGTTGTAAAACCCAGTGATTTTCTGAAAAACTATTTCTATTTGTCATTGTTTGTGAATCGTAATGTTGTTTGGTTAGTATGAAACCTTATGCTGCACCGTAAATACCAACTCCAACTTTTAGCATGCTCCATGTACTCGGCAAATAGCATTTTTATCTTGAGCTAATTACCACGCTTTCCACTCGAGATTATGATCATTTGCTCCTAATTCATTTGTTATTGATTTTGGTTGTTTTCCAAAACTTTCGTGATCGCCTTCGCTTTTGTACGAGTTCGTGGCTAGACGGTGAAAATCAAATCGGGCAACAACGAAAGCTCGGCCAAAACCGAACCGCGTGGTTCGGTTTTTTGCTTGGTTTAACTAAAAGTAAAGCGATCCAATTCGATTCAGATGCTGCATCACTCATTGTAAAGTGGTGCAGTTCGGTTAACTGTTTTGCTCGGATAGTTTATGTTTATACAATCGTTTTTATTCGATCGGTGAATTGTGTCATTAATATTGTATGTTTTAATGATTGATGGAGTAATTCCGATAGTTTGACTTGGTTTGTGTGTGTCTGCTGTTTTGAAGCAGGCCCAAAACTAATCCGAATTTAGGCTTTAATCCGCTGAAAAAGCATGTTGTTTAAACAGAAATGTACGTTAATAAAAAAAAGCAAAAGAATATTATAGGGAATATAGACAAGTCACTTAGAAACACTGCTTTCGCTACAATCCATATAGCGAAAGTTTACACAATGGTGATTGAGCGCCAAAAAGTGGAACTTCTTAGTTAAAGTCATAATTTTTGTGATGTCGCAAAAATTTGAAGAGCATCACCGGACCTAGGGTGGATACCCATGCTGGCAAAGATCGGCTGCTACGAGAACGCCTAGTAAAATTAAAGAATAGTTTATGTAGGTTTGCATTTGTTGTAGTATTTAATAGAGATCGTACAAAATGTAAGGCATAGAATAAAACGGTTTCCCAGTAAGATAAAGGTAAATTAAAAGATTTTAGAGGAAGGCGTATCGATTTCCACACAATATCGATATACCGCTGAACTTGAGAGTTACCAGTGGGTTGGTACGAATTTGATTTACTAGAGACCACACCACGCTTCAACAAAAATTGTTTATGCTTTTTGACGAAAACAAAAAAACATTGTCGGAACGCACCAATCGTGGCGCTCCGCATAAACTAAAAAATTTTCTAGACAATTAATTGCAGTTGAGGAATATCGTGATCCAACAATTGATCCAACGATAGTTGATCGAGCGGCATTTGATCGAAACGACACTTGATCGAATAACGAAAAAGAAAATTTACGACAAAACATTGCAAAGCCATCTTGATTTTCTTCGCAAGAACGAATCTTCGTTTTGTAGTTTTAATAAATAATTGCGACTGGAAAATCAAAATTTCTATCGGACCAGCAAAAAGAGCGAAAGCACGGATGAAAAGGAAGCAGGTTAACCAAAAAACAACAAAAGCAAGAAGAGGCAAAGTTTAATTAAAATCTGGTTGATGTGCTATTCAGAACTATGATTTATACTGTTCTCAAAATATTAAAATATAAAAAGAATGCAAAAATATGGCAGCCGTAGGCATCTAACTAAACATAACCATGACAAAAGATTTACTTGGTGCCCTCCTAATAATGCTTTACAACAACTACTAGCAAATACTTATTACTAAATAAACTCGTTAAAAGTCCCTTGAAATTTGCGCTGATTCACACGAACAGTTTGATGCTTCAATAAGGTGGCTCTCTTCTCCTTTGAAAAAAAGATGGCGCAAGTTTTGCGCAAATGCGCCATGAGGCGTAAAATTTACAAACATCGCCTGTAGAAAAGGGTAAGTTTTTAGTACGCACAAAAATGTAGAAGTCAGGTAACTCGAAGGTGGCAAGAAGATGCGCAAAAATTTCGCCTAGACTGGAGGTTGACGACGAACTGCAGAATCTTCGTTTTAGCGAGTTCGCGAATGCATTTCTTTTTCAAGTCTATACAAGATAGCGTAAGGTGTAAGAGGCTAATTCTAGTCGGCAGCATTAAATTTTGTTGTTTCTAATCTTGACATGTCTGGTTACTAACATAAATAAACTGACCCTTGATCAGTTACCACGGGATGAATCGCTGTCTGGAAGAGGATTAGTCTATTTTTGAACTGCTTGAATAATAGCAGTGGCTTTTTATACAGCTGGGTAATACAGGGTGTCCATAAAGTCTCTTTACAATTTAAAAAAATTATTACAAAGTGAAATGATGAGATATCGCAATGAGGATTGTTTTGTGTTAATGTAATAATTTTTTTAAATTGTAAAGAGACTTTATGGACACCCTGTACAATTCGCTTTCTTGCAATGTTTTCGACATAAATGCCACGGGACGACCTCCTTGATTTAACATCTCCAAAATCATATTCTATTGCAAAATGCATGCTTTCGGCAATTAATCACAAAGCTGCTCCCCCAAAGTCGCTTATTTGAGAATCATTTTGATAACAAAGTGGTGGTGGTGGATTTACCCGACTCATTTTTAGGGATGGGGGCGCGGATCAACTCCGCGGAGTCCCAATAATCGGGCGACACCCCACGGACGGGACCAGAGGTCCAGAAGTGAGAAGCTATGGCCGAATATGGCCCGACGCAGATGGTCCAGTACAGGGCAGTCAAGTACGAGATGTGAAAGATCCTGTAATTCAGAACCACAGTTGCTGCATGAAGGAGCTCGGCTCGACCAACCCTGTGGAGATAAGAGTTAAGGAGAGTGCTGTGCCCGTTGCAGCGTAAACGGGAGAGAGAGATTCTCCCTTGATAACAAAGTCGCTTATTTGAGAAGTGGAAAGGGTGTCGCTTTTTTTTCAAACCTTTAATTTTAATCAGAAAATTAGTTTATTCATTTTGCGTAGTAAGCAAAAAGACCTGAAACACGTGTCAAAAATTTTGAAAATGTTAGAGGAACAAGTTGTTTTAAGGTCCGGTTTGATTGCTTCGTTTCCAACCAAATCGCCTTGAATATTTATGGAAGAAACAAAACTAATTGTTTTATTGTTGTTCAAAGTCCAGTTTCCACGTTGAAGAGCCTCTAACAAACGTTTTGATTTAATAGCTATGGCCTTGCAAGTTATTGACAAATTATGAAATAGCAAAAGAGGCTTGGCTAAAGCTGGTGTCAATGCGCACCTACTCCGAGAAACAACAAAATCATCTCTTTTTTTCTTTATACGCAAAAATTACTTGTTTATGTAGTGGCTGAGAATCTTATCCCAGTAAAATATCGCTACACAATTTTTTTTAAAACTCTTATTACCATGAACAAACTATCGACGTTACAGAAACCTTGAATATTTTCGATCAACAATGAAGTTGCTGTCGAAATGTTATCAAAACAGTAAACATTTTGAATCTTTAAGCGCTTAGCTATGTCTTCGTTAATAAAGCTCATTGAGCTCTAAGAGTCACTTAATGCCGACACTTCAGTATCTGCTGTTTTTGCGGTTGGGCTAGCATGAGTCAAACAATTAAGATTTTCATAAATAACACATAGGATAGAATTCAAAATACTATCGTAGGTATTTTTAAATACTTTTGATTTACATGCTTATGCAAAATGCCTTCTCTTTTGGCACTTAGAAAATATTGCATTCTTAGCGGGGCACATGCTTCTTACATGTTATCGTCCACAAAAAGAATATAGATTTACTCACGCCTGATGTGGCCTCGAAAAAATGTCCATGGTTACAAGCTTTCTAATAGATCGACATTCTTGATTGAGCGAGTAAAATTCTGAGTTTTTTTGAGCAAGTTTCATAGAACGAGCTTTTCCGACCAAAATTTGTGGTATTCCTTGTGACGAAAGACCATTTATAAGGGTATCACGAACCATCTCTGGCCTGCACTGTTTGCTTGTAACGTGATGGAAATTTTCGTCTCTTGCAAGCTTTTGCAGCTTCTGATAAAACTAATCCAAGGTTTTTCGCGGTTGTTGTTGGGCGTGGCCAAAAAATGGCACCCAATCACTGTGGTTCCCAACCTTTGTATAATCACGGACCCCTTTTCAAAAATTATAGAAGCTACAGATCTTTGAATACCACTTGCTTAACGCGATAATTGTTTTGTCTTCAGTTTGAGTTAAACGAAACGCTGCCTTTCCGGAAGCTGGTGAACATTATTTGCTGAAGTCAAAGTGAAGACTAAAAAAAGGGTCATCGCGTTAAACAAAAGGCATTCTCGTCCTCAAAAATACTAGAAATCAAAGTGGAGACCTTTGGTTGGAAACGGCTTGTTTAAAGGTTTTGCAAAACTTTTATTGCCTCATATATGTCTCAATCTGTAATATATTCGAACACACTAGTGCGTGACGCAATTCATCAATGCTTTTAACTTGTTTGTCAGCTGTTCTTCCGCTAGCGATGCATCCAATACTTCGATATAATTTTCGAAAGTTGTAAATCAATGACGCCATTCTTTCGGTGCGGTGGGCGAGTTAGCGTTCAATTCAAGCAGGAAGGTTGAATAAGTGTATCCATAATAATCTATAAGGTTTTTGGTCGATTAAATTGTATCAAGCCTTAAGGCTCGTTTCCACTATGAGCGTGGAGTGGAGTGTTCTTTGTTTTTTTTATTGATTTTTTTGCTTCGCTTAGCGCTTAAGAGGTAAAAAAATCAATAAAATAAAGAAAGATTCCTCCAATCCATGCTCGTAGTGGAAACGGGCCTTTAAGTTTTTATTCAGTGCATTCTTTCTTTGGATACTGCAGAGTGGCGTCAACGCGACGCACAGCCGTTTAATTGCTTTTTCTTCATTCCTTCTATCTGACACTGGACCCTCCATGTTTCAGATGTGTGGTTTTCTTTTTTTACGATGCGCTAAGTGTAGACCAAAAGCGCAATCTTGTTCGTTTGAAATCGTGCGTTGATATGGCATACTGCATAAGTACCAGGGCTATTTTCGAAGTTTAGAAATGCCGAAAATTGACTCTTTTAGTTAAAATAGCAATTTCTCAGTGTAATAATTAGTAGAAAAATTGTTTCGTTTTTTAATTTTAACTGAAATAGCTTTTGCACGAGCTTGTTAGTCCAAACTAAAAAAACTCATTAACGAAGCGACTTTTAAACCAAAATAATTTTCCCAGAAGCAACTCAAAATAAAAACCTTGTATTTTTAAAATTAAGTACAATGCGACCAGCTTGCTGGTGATTGGTCGAGCTATACTCAAAAGCTTTGCGTATTGTATTGTCTTTTTGAAAATGCTTCTCAAATGTTCCTCAATCGTAAACACTAACTTCCATTCAGGTCAGTCGAATACCGTTTGAGATTTTTTCGCGTGCCAAGCATCTTTCCAAGTTGAACATGCGAAACAATTTGTTGACCTCCCTCCCACTGGACGTCGCTTCATGGACAAGCATGGTCGAGCTGTGTTTGAATTCAAATCAGCTCACTCGTCTTCCCGACGACATCGGCGAGCTGACGTCATTGCAGGTTAAATTTGTTTTTTCATTTCAATTGCGACAAGCTTGAAAACTACTTTCTGGGTTTTGTATCGTCAAACCAGAAGCTGCATGCAGTGCTTGACTTTAACAAAGTATATGTAAATTGATTGCATGAATCGTGTAAAATTAGCATTCACGAACAGGTACTTTCAACGTTGATTTGTTTTAATTTCTGGAACTGAATCCTGATTGGCGTACATTTGAACATCTAGCATAGACAATATCATATTTGCAAGTGGATTCTACACCTAAAACCCCGTTGATAATTATTTATTTTATACGTTAAACCGCAACATTCTTTTTTACGAAGCGATTACTTTATTTAGCACAAAGTTTCTTTTATCTCATGCCGTAAAAATGCTTGCTGTGTTTACATCATTCTGTTTTCTTTTAGTTGCTGGATTTTAAACTGAATTAAGTTTTCCTACAAGTCGTAACTTTTTTTATTGGAACCTTAATCCAATAGTTACAATTAAAGTTTTTTTATCAGAAATCTATTACCCTTCTTTCAGTAAAGTTACATTGACGATTTTATTTAACTGATCAAATTGCGATGCATGAATTTATCAATAAAATCGGTCAACTTTCAATTTATTATAGCAAATAAAAGTTAAAATTTAAAAACCAACTGTATTATTATGAAAAAAGTAGGTCTAGATTTATAGGTCGAAATCGATTTTTCATAATAATACAGTTGGTTTTTAAATTTTAACTTTTATTTGCTATAATAAATTGAAAGTTGACCGATTTTATTAATAAATTCATGCATCGCAATAGTTACAATTACTAAGACTTTGGTTTTGTTTGTAGTAGTTAACATTGTATAATTCAATTAGGTCTTCAGTATCAAGAGCAAGTTCCCCAAAAGCATTGACTTTCATTGTTATTTGCTATGTTTATTTTCTATCAGACTGTTCTAGCTTGTTGCAAAATCGCTTAAAATAATTTTTGATTTTTTTAGTGACTAAAGACTGTCTTTTTCTCGATAATTTTTTTGTATGCCTCCGATGTATTTTTATCGATTTCTATGCTTTGTGGTGATAATTAATCACAATCGTTTATAAATAAATCAACTGCTTTTCTTTTATCAGTCACTGTGTAAATTGCGTGTTGGCGCTCAATTTTGTAATTTTTGCACATCAATGTTCCCGCAGTTGTTGCTTCGTCCGAGTGTTGTGTTACTTGACTGTTTGCAGCCTCGACTGCGTCGTTGTGATTCTGCTGCATGGAGGATTGATTTATAACTGTTTCCTTGGTTTCACGCGACTTGTTTTAGTTACGTTCGTACTTTGTTATTATTCAAAATAAACAAATGTCACGTGTGGTAAAGGGACTTGAGTTTGCCTTTGCGTATATTGTGGTATGCTTTCAGCTGTTCAGCTGCTTCTTTAAATTTCAAGCATTTTGTCTTCGTGCTTGAAAGTTTAATGAGAGAATTGCTTATTGGCAGATTGCTGATTTACCGAATGCCATTTGCGTTTAGAATTTAGCCGATTTCGGCTCACAGTCGTTAAACTGTCGTTTATTGAATGAAGCTCGTTTGTTAATTTCGAGTATCTTTTTAGCTTGCGAGATGAGTTTAATTGATCAATCTGTCAAAGACTATTTGAAATGATTCTCGAGTTGTCAAACGTCATTCAGCGTCTTCATTCTTTATGAATGCGATCTTAATAGGGCGCCTGAAAATACATCACTCGAAACAAACATGCAGTTCACGCGATAAATAGTCTGCAGCCGCAGTGATGCTTGCCGCAGTTGATGCCTTGTCGATTTGGAACAGTGCTTGCTGGTGTAGCGCCATTTTTCGAACGCTTTGGTAGCTCTATTGGCGAGTACTTTTGAAGTCGAGTGACTAGTCACTTATTAATTCACATGCAGATGTTCTATATTATTATTTGTGTTTATACTGCTTTCATGTAGTTTTTTTCGCTTAACCAGATACGTACTCAACAATTTAATTTCGCTGATATGTTCGTTTTTTTTTGCGATTTATTCTTCCGGGTGTGCTGCATTATTGCTGCACATTTTCTCGTTTGACATAATCTCTTATGAAACGTGTCAGAGCTATTTGTTGCTGCATATTGTTTGCCGCTCTGTCACCGATTCCAGTCATGACAGTCACCTATCAACTGCTACGATTTTTTTAGTAAATCAGCATTGAATAATATTGAGCTCTGGCTGCAAGTTAGCATTGTGAAAGCTCTTAAAACGCCGATTGATTTTGCTGATATTTCTGTCTTGCCGTTGCGAAATTTAGCTAGCTCGGGTGCGTGAACTCGTGAAATAGTTTACAGAAGTCATTTGTTTTTTACATGGTCGAGTCTTTCAACTTTGCTGAGCACCCGTGCGCTGAAACTTTCAGCGTGGCGAGCGTTCAAACTTTCAGTTTTAAGTTGCAGGGCGTGACGGAGAATTTAATGTGTGCTGTTGTTTATGGAGGTTGATGATGCGTTAAGCTCACGCTGCAACTAGCTACGATCGCTTTTGCTCGTGCGGTATTAACGACCTTTTCCCAAAGCAAATTATGTTCTTTACAAAGCCGACCAGTGCGTAAAAGATCACAATAAGCAATTACTTTGTTTAATTGCTTTCAAGCCAGTTGAAAGTCGAGTTTCTTTCTTTGATTTATTGGTTATTGTTTCAGGTTTTGATGGTCAGCAATAACCTTTTGCGAAGAATTCCTTCCACAATCGGAAAGCTTGTCAATTTGCAATGCTTAGATCTAGAGGAAAATAACCTTGAAAGTCTTCCGCCGGAAATCGAATGTTTGACGCAGGTTTGAACTACAATAATTTGATTTTAAGTTGCTTTGCTTGTCATGAGTTTGTTGCGTCATTGTTTTTTTTTATTCTTCGTGCTCTGTGACGATTTATTTCGACCGTTATGTGTTTAATTAATGCACTGTTGAGTTTTATCAAAGTTTTTGAATTTGGTCCTTCACATTTACGGCACAAGCTTCATGTTTATATCACTTTTACTGTTTTTGTTTTATCAGTGTGGTTGCCATCGTAGCATTTATTTAAAAAATTTTTAATTACTTTTATACTATGTTACTACAGCATTAACCACTTTGTAGTATTTATAATTTTAAATATTTTGACACGTTTTTATGCCTTAAATCCTGGTTTTTCGGTTAACACCGTCAGTATGCCCTTGCGGCTTATCGGTGCTTTACGCAATTATGCTGGTAGTGCATTGTTTTCATTGAACAGTTCTTTTTTTTGTCGCAAATTCAATAATACACTCCTTTAGTCAACTCATTATAATCCGCTGACCCAAATGCAAGAACCTTTGTGTCATGATTATCATTAAACTTGTAGTTTCCAGGGCTGTGGTGCCGGCAAAAAAATATTCCGACACCAACAACGGCACTTCGTAGAAGTTTAATATGCCATTTCGTCTTTGTCACAAGACTTATTAGGCTACTTTACCATTTAACTAGATATACAGGCTAAATAGAAGGCTATCGCTTCATCATTATTCAATTTTACTCCGGTTTAAATATCCCTAGTATATGAAGGTGGCCGAAAGCATCCCACTACTTTCGCAATTTGTCCTACACCGATCCGTCATATCTTTTTTTCTTAAACCAATCCTTATGTTTCCTTCAACTTGTTATCTCCATTTCATCCTCGGTCGGCTCTTTACGTTTTCCATCCACTTTATTTACTATTGCTTTCGTCAAAACATCTTCCTCAGGTCGTCTCAAAACATAACCATACCACCCCACACCATTCGCCCTTGACAGCTTATAAATATTAATTTATCTAAAAAAGAATAATAATTAATCTATAATTATATATCAGAATTTTCGAAAATAATTGAAAGAAAATTTTGCCGACACCGCACCCCCAACCCTGTTTGTTTCTAGTTTCAAGACAACATATCGTCAAATGAATGGCCCGACCTATTTTTGAGGATACCAAGATATTGCGGTCAAAATGCAAAAGCTTTTATTTTCATTTTTGAGAGATTTATTTTTGTAGAGTGGCATTGCTCTAATTTAAACTGCTTGTTACAACTGGCGAGCAGCGAAAAGTGACGTAAAGTGTCATTTTTTAAACGCACAACAGCAAGGTAGGAGTTGGTTCATGATGAAACCCATCACTGCACTGCTCTTCCTACCATTGGTGAAGTTATCTATGAATTGCTCATAAATAGTTTTGTTAGAAAACTCGTTCATTTGTCTTCTATATTTTTTAATATTTGCGAACGCTGTTGCGGGATAACTATTAGCCATCCAGAAGAAAATCGTCGAACAATTAAAAGCTATTTTTTGATCGTTTAATTTCGTTTTTTTTTTTCTTGGTCATCGTTTGACCACTAAATACAAATCAATTTTACATTCGCCTGACTAAGGTGAATTGTCGAAGTTACGCGCCTCAATTGTTGCGGGCGCCTAATTTTTGTTGTTTGCCGAATTCTTTTGAATCGATTGTTACCTGTCCTAAAAATGAGGCAATATCGACATCATACGGTGGCTTAGATCAAATTTCTTTCAGTAATTGTCTTGTATTGAAAAAAAGCATTATAACGAAATAGTCCCAGTGATTTAACTTGGAAAGTTGATTACCTAGAGTGCTTCTGATAATGTTTAAAAAGCGGAACAAGTGTTTGTTACGTAAGAGAAGTAACTAACTAAACTATATTATTACATTACTCTTTGATGATATAATGATGACACACAGAATCAGATGTGCATTGAGAAATTAGTGTT
The DNA here is from genome assembly GCA_963680785.1 of Diplosoma virens. Lineage (NCBI taxonomy): Eukaryota > Metazoa > Chordata > Ascidiacea > Aplousobranchia > Didemnidae > Diplosoma > Diplosoma virens. Next base: position 34,644,079 of record OY796880.1, read on the forward strand.
GTCATTTGTCCACAAGATTACCTTTGTTAATTGTCAATCGTACATCAATCAACGTATTTTGATTTTTGATCTATCGCGAATTTTCTGGATATACTTGGGGTCGATTTCATCAAGAAATCGAAGAAAAAAAACTAGTTTGTCATGGGATGAACCTGAGTACTATTTTTAACTGGTCCAGTTTGATTTTAATTATATTAAATCTCTTTTTCTGTTTTTAAAAAGCAATCTTTGAATTTTATTTATTGCTGATTTCGTAAGCCTATCGTTAAGATTGCGTTTATTAATCTCTTTTTCTGATATCCTTGTAAAACTTTTTTCTCGTTTCAATTAAACTATTTTTGGTTTTTCAAATTCTTGATAAAAATTGTTTTATTGACGTCAGCAAATGTGTACAAAAACCGCAGCAATTCAGCTGCTTTGGCCTATCATAAAACTGCTTGATATTAAACAAAAGTGGATTGTATAGTAAACGACAAAGCACGCAAACATCTATTTCTCGCCAATATTGCAGCGCGTGTTGCTTACCAATTTGATCACTGCTCATATGCGAACAGAGCTTTTTCGTTTTCGAACGAAGAACTTGTCTAGAGAAAGAATGATTGGTAAAAATAAAAATAAAAACTTTTTTTAAAGACAAAAATGTTAAACGTTATCGAATCGAAAGCGTGACACTCGAAATTTTTGGTATTAAATTTTAATTCAAATAGGAATGACTCGAAAGTGCGAACATATTCGATGAACCGATTGATTGCATTGTCGGCCTCTATTTTCTTTGTTTATTTCGTTTAAAACAGCGAGTTGCCGCTGAATCCGAATTCGCGTCAAAGGCGTTTTGCCGACTTTGGAGCTGTAGCGCTTGTTCAACAAGATTCCTCGTTGATTGTTTTTGTCACGCGTGTTACGTAATCACGACTCTGTTCAAACAGCTTCGCAAATTGAAGCTTCAAGGCAACAGACTGACCATGCTGCCGCGGGGCCTGGGCCACTTGGAGAATCTCACCGTGCTCGCAGTCGGGGAAAACCAAATGAGAGACCTTCCAATTGAAATCGGTTTGTTGGTTTTTCCTTGATTAATTTTATGACATTGAAAATGTGAGATTTATTGACCTGAAATAAATAGGCAGCTTTGCTTAATTGACGCTGTAGTGAGATTTTGGTAAAGCGGTCAAATATTAAAACAATGAAGTTGTGAAAAGCAATTGCTTTATTTCGCGACATAGACACATTTTGGGTTTGAAAAATAACGCTATATTACACGAAACTTTTTTCTTGCATTTAAATAACGTTTGATTTAAAAGTTAGATCTGATCACATTTTACAATTAAACTGTGTTACATATACTTGTTATTTTGGAGTGAATGTACCGATATTACCCAGTTCTCTTTTATTAAACTGAGCAATCCGTTAATAGATTGTTATTAATATCAATGCCCAAATTAATCTGTCTGTTTATGAATTTCGATTGGGAAATATGAACGTGCCATATATAATTATGCTTTGTATGATTAGGCTCTCGTCTCTTTATTAAGTACAATTTCAGTCGACAATCTTATTTCAAGTTTTATTTAAACGCCGTTCCTCAAAAGCCTTTTTTTATCCGCTTGCAAACCAGCTGCTAGAGTAATTTAATTCCCTCTACAGCATCGTGTAAAATACGTTTCGCATTACACCTACGTGGAGAAATGTTATTGATTACCGCTGTTTACTTGTTATACCAACCTTTTTTGGACGTCTGATGTAACAAAAGGTAATGTTGCAGTTTTACGGTTAAGCCAAATTTTCTACCAATTATTCAATTTCAATGTCGAAGATGTGAAATTTATTATTTAAACACGCGCAGTTCATGACTGCGTATCCGGTATTTTCCCAACGACCACTCTTAACTATATCAATTAAACTGGATGTTAAAACGGTGCGGGTGCAAAGTAATTCTATTTGAAATTGGTTTTTCATAAATATCTTTTCTATTTGAAATCGCTTTCATAAGATGCATCAATATTTTTTCAGCATTTTTTAATAATTAGATTGTATCAAGATTGTTCTATTCGTTTGTTTAGCTGTTTTGTGTAATTCTACGAAATTTTGCCGGTCAAGTCCATTTAACTTCACACGTTTGCCCAGTGCCATAAAAGCTAAACTTTCAAAATCGTTGAGATCATTCGTGTACAACGTTATCACTTAATTTTGCGTGGTGTTGGATTTCATGACTTTGTTACGTTTGCAATAAGTCATAATGATGTAATTTATTACGCAGGAAATTTGCAAAGCCTCGAGGAACTTTATCTGAATGACAACCCGCTGCAAGTCCTCCCGTTTGAACTCGCGCTTTGTACGAAGCTGGCACTGATGTCGGTCGAGGATTGTCCGCTTTCTCAAATCCCAGCCCTGGCCGTGGAAGGGGGCCCAAGCACCATTATGCAGTATTTACGAGTGCAAGGACCTTATCGGACAATGGTCTAGCGACTTTCTTAAAACCCGTGAAGACGAAGTTCTATTCTAGCTCAGTGTTATTCATATCTAGTTTCACAAGGACGGTTCGTACGTGGTGAACGCGCATTTCAAAAAATGTCGTTTCAACTTGCATTAAAAAAAAAAGAACTGTCGATCATTCAGATCGTTGTTTGCTTTTCGAAAGATTTTTTTGCGGTCGTCGACCTTTTTTTCGTGCGCCGCCGGGACCTTCCTCTTAAATGCATTTCTTGTTATTATCAGTGTAAGTTCCTTCAAATTTCATTGATTTTGTTTTAACACGAAGATTGTTGCGTCATAGCAACATGTGGCGTCAGTCTTGTCGAGCAACGTACCGAGTTTTCGTGAATCGCTTCACACGCCCGTGAGTCGATTTACCTATTTCAGTCGCTTGTTCTTGGCCCAACCTTGTAATTACGCCGGTTCAAATGGCGCTAGTTCTGCTAAGAACGGGCAATTGACTTTTGGTTGATGAGACGTTCAAACGAGAATTTTCGGTCGTTCGATTTCTTTTAGGAGATTCTGTTGCGGGTGTTGCCGACGTTGTGTGGTGCGTTCGTGTAGAAATGTATCGACCTCAAAGAAACGCCAAAACTGTTCTGGTTTTTTTTCTCTTACAAAGTATTTCGAGTCTTGTGTTGCTTTTCCGACTAAAATTTTGATACTTATGTTTTTATTTTAACGAGCAATATGATTTTGTCCTCTTTAGATAGCAATGAATAAAATCAGTTACTCACTTCTTTTGCTTAATGGTTATATCAGTGCGGTTGGAACACTTCAAATTTCTGTGAACCAAAAGTTGGACTTACGTAGCATGTTATCTCTGTTGAGCTATTTCGAAATCTTTTAATCTTAACACGCACATGAAATTAATTATTTAAAACTTGAAATCAATCTCATCCAATAAAAACACTGGCTGATTGTAATTAAACGTAATTTTTGCATGACCAAAGCGAAAAACTGGCATTTAAAAACACCATACAAATGGCTTAAATCGATTCATCAACTGCCAGGTCAACGCAATTTTCCTACAACTGATTGTTTTCTAATTCGAAAACTAATCCCTCAAACCGCCACTTGTTTTATCTACTTGAACTGTCACTTCAACTGTTCTATGCTTTCTCGTGTGAAACTCGCTTTGAGACTTTGATTTGTTGGTAGTGAGAATCGTAGATTGAAGTGCAATTTTTTTGTACGGAAGAATGAAAACAAGTAGAAATGAATTTGTTTTCGTTTTTTTTATCGTAAAAGTGCTGTCGCACGGTTATTATACACTAATCACAATTTTCTTTGCATTGTATGCACTATTTTTCGTTTTTTTAGTAGCTTTTGCGATCTTTTTTGATGGTAACTTTTAATTGATTAAACCTAAAGCTTTTGCGATAAATGTGCATTTTATGATAGCTGATTTTAATTGCACCAGATAATGCTAGGTTTAGACAGGGTTGCCAGATACAGAACTTGAAAACAAGCCAATTAAGGTGAAAAAGTAGCCAAAATTACCAAAATTAAGCCAAACAAAAATTAATTTTTATCGCTAAAAAAAGTGCTCTCTAAAAAAAAGGTCTTCACTTGAAATCTGTCAATGATTTCTCAATTTTCGTCCCAAAATTATGGTAATCTCTAAAAAAAAAAAAGGTCTTCACTAAAAATCTGCCTATGATCTCTCAAATTTTTCTCCCAAAATCTTTGCACTTGGAAGCCAGAAAAAAAAACTAGATTTCGCAAATTTGGCGTCAAAAAAGCCAATATGACAACCCTATATTTAGGTACACGGTGTCTAAAATGTTTGTCACGAAGTTTTTCTTTGGTTTGTCTATTTGTTATCATTTTTAAATATTTTTCGCTTGAAGTGTAAATCTGATTCCGACACAGTCGTTTTTCTTTAAAACTTTTAATTAACTGTTTTGTCGGTATTCTTGCTTCTCCTTCAAGCCTGGTTCATCTCTTAAACCTTATATAAAGCCAGCCTATAGACTATAACTCTTGGATGACCTCTGCTGCTTGCAAGAAATTTTTCTCTCGAGTACTGATGTGGTGTTGTGTTTGCACTTGGTTGCAGTTAAAAAGGTTATTAGTGTCAAGCATAGCGGGAAATTTGACGAGTAAAGTGCCTGGTTTGTTTTGTACAAATAACATGGCAATAGTTATTGGTTCTGAGCTATGCCAGTTTGCCAGTTTTGTAAACATGTGACGTGATAATGTCTTTTTTAACAGATTTTCACGTTAAGGTTTGTAGTTGGTGACTTTTGTTATAGCTGTAGTATTGTAAAGCTTTGGTAGTTTGAGGTTTTTGAATTTGATCCAAGATCATGATGTTAGTTTGATCGTTTTTTTCAACAATTGTGGCCTTCACGTTTGTCGTATATCTGAATACGCATTAAGTTGTTGTAGACAGTGCTTGAGTACCGTGTTTGTGTTTTTGTCGGTTGTTTTAGTTGAGTAGCATGAAGTTTAAGATTAGTGGCCATTAGAAAGACTCTTGTCTTGCTTAGGTGTTGATTGTTGTCTCTTATGAGCCAGTTACAATACCCAGAACTGCGTTATGAAAGGTTTGCAGTTTGATTATGATACAGAACAGCTCCATATGGTGCTTGCATATATTTCAAAATCGGACGAGTTATAGCTTTGAATATAAAAAAGCAGCGAGATTTTTGTGTTGCAGAAATGTTAATTACGGGTCTATATTAATTTCTAAAATATCCGAGTGTTTTATGGTGGGTATTCTTTAAGTGACAAGAGTTGTATCATATGACGTTGCTAAATGAGCTTTGCCATATGCATGGATAAGTAATGTCAATTGCGTTTCAATTTTTTTAAGTACAAAGAGCCCATTAGCATCGAGTACTGTTTTAATCTTCTGTATGTTTGTATCGTTTATGGCGCAGGGGGGGGCAACGGCTTTAAAATTGAGCTACATAAAGTTATTGAACTTACCTTACCTCAACATGCAGTTATTCATAAAATATAAAAACTAAGCCCAACAAAATTAAAAAACTTTTTACTACCAAATTAAAAATTACAAAGTATTACTTTCCTCTCCTTACGGCAATTTACAATTAAAAAACTTATATTCAAATTTAAAAAATAATTTACATGATTGTCTTATACAGCCAAGTACATAATTATTTTCAATCAAATTTTTCATCATTTGTACACTTTTGTAACAAAATTAGTTATTAAAACTGTGCAACTGAAATAATGCAAATGCAAAGTAACTTTAAGCAAATTTCAAAACCTTAGTATTTTTCTCACTGCGAATAAACTAACAGTAAATTCTGCAAAAACTAAATATTCACTTTTTACTCCTGGAAAAAGTAATTATTCCGTCTCAATACATCGTTCAAAGTACATTTTAGAAATAATACTATTGAAAAAGTTTTATCAATTTGCCTTTTGAGTGTAATAATTAATGAAATTTTAAGCTGGAAAGAGCACATGAATATGAAAAAACGAAAAATTCGTTCTTCTCTAGGAAGTATTATGCGTGAAAAACCGTGTTTTACCACTAAAGCAATGCTAATTTTGTACAATTCATTATTATTAAGTCATCTAAGATAATGCCATAGGTGGGCAGTACCGTGTACAAAAGTACCGAGGTACTTTTTTAGTACCGGTACCGCGGTACTTTTTTTATAAAGTACCGCAGTACTCCGTCTAATTTTAGGGTCATTGAAAGTTTTTTTTTTGCAAGCATTGCGACGTGTTTTTGTTTTTCGTATCGATTGCAGCTTCAAAGTAGCTAGTTTCTTGATTTGCAGTAGTATTATCACAAATTGACATTTGTCAAACTTAAGTGTTTACCAGTACTTTCCCCATCCTTCGGGTAGTAGTTACTAGTTAATTTTAAGTAAGGTTAGGTTTAGGAACGTTTTACGCACTTCATAGCCAGTAGCCCTTTTGCAACTTTTTATTTAGGCTTAGCTTACTCAGGCTAGTAGGGTAGTCTGGGTAGACTAGCATTTTAGTTATGTCTCAAATAAAAACTAAAAAAGTAAATTAAAAATTCCAATTCACTACAATATTTTGGCATCTCTGAAAGCAATTATCTGCTAGATCTTCTGGTTGCTTGCGGACCTGTATATATAGCATTAAATAAGCAGGTACGGTATTGCTTAAAAGTTGACCTTAGTATAACGTTTTTATACGAATCTGAAGAATAAATGGAGTTGAAATACGATAAAAATCAATAAATATTTTAAATCTTGGAAATGAATGATGGGTTTGTGTATGAAGCTTATTTTGTCTTATATTTTTCAATCAATCTTAATCATGTTATTAATGTGCATAGAAAAAGAAACAATTTTAAAATTGGTTGAAAAAATATTGTTTTAACTTATCGGTTTAAATGTCAGGTTTTGTTTTGACTAAATTGAAGAAAGACATTAATTGCTTATGCGCTTGAAGTTTTACATTATATAATTAATTGATTTTTTATATGCCAGCGTCAGTCTATGTCATTCAACTCTGCGTTTTTCTTGAAACTTTATTCAAACTCCATTTTTTGGACCAATTTTAACAGAATAAAAAGAGGTTACTGAAATGAAATCAACCAATAAAATTCTAATTACCACAAAAAAATGGCACAATCATTTTTCAGTGTTAATATTGAACTTAACGAAAAACGCACCAACAGAGGTTATTTGACTTGTTTTTATTCAAGCAGATGACACATCAAATGTAACAGAGTTAAAAGATCCCTGCTCCAGCTTTTTTCTTATATTTTTGTTTGCGACAAGAACAGGCAGTGAAAAATATTTTACAACACTACGCACCGGTATTAAAATTTAGCATAAATGACTTGGCGTGAATAGCTATTTTATTTTTATATGTTACTTTCTGTACAGTAGCCTACAATATCTAGATAGGTGTGCGTTCGTTTTTCCTCCTTGTAAGTTTATGTTTGAAATAACTTTAAATAGAATAGCCTACTTTTTTTTGTTGCACTGAGCGTTTGATGAAAAAAGCCAAAAGATCGAACTATATAGATTCATTTAAAAAGTGAAGTTTTAAGAAATATTTGTCGCAATTTGCTTGAGGTGATCGAAAATTATCAAAGGACTTCCGCCCTACTTTTAAATTATGCTTGGAACTGTATCGAACATTTACGTAAACAAAGTCAAAAGACATTCGAATAGCATACATATTGTGTTACGCTTGAGTGCAATATCATTAATTGGTTGCATAGGCGTACCAGCCAAAAAAATATGGGGGGGCAATGAAGTTTTGCCCAAATTTTGTGACGTTTGCCCAAATCATAATTTTCTAGCACATTAAGGATAGAACAAAAAATTGTCTGAGATTCGCAAACCAAGAACAAATTTTGTCCTAAAATCATGGTAATCTTTAAAAAAAAAAGAAAAGTCTTCACTTGAATTCAGTCTCATATTTTTCAATTTTCGACCCAAAAGCAAGGTGTTCTCTACAAAAAAGTCTTCACCTAAATTTGGTAACTATTTTTTGCAGTTCGATCATTGTCACTGTCCTAAAATTTTTTCTTGTCACTGCCCGAAAAATTTCGATTTTGCCCAAATCTTAGAAACTTGGGTCAGCATTTTCCCTCTCTGCCCACCCTCTCCGGCAGGTACGGCTATGATTGGCTGTACCGATGTTAAGATACCGATATTCTAATGTCAAAATTCGTACTATAAATTAAATAATTTTGAAAGAAACAATGTCGGTGTCGTAAGTTGTGACAATATCAATATTAAAATCCCAAATTACTCTCGGTAGAAATTTATTTTGATGATAATGACTGTTTTAGAAAATGTTAAGTTGTTTTATACTCTGACGCAGGGATCTTCAATCTTTTAACCATTATGGTCCAACTTTTGTCGAAAAGTTTATTGCGAGTCGGAATCGGTGCAGAAATCAAAGTAGCTTCTTTTTAGTTTTTATTTATTTTTAATGTGTTATTTTTTAATGAACCTGCTTAATAACAGGAATTCGGAATACAAATTTAGTTAAAAACCAAACAAAAAAGGTCACCAGTTTGATATATCTACGTGTTTTATTTTTATATAAAGCGAAAAATCTCTGGTGGGACGAAAATTAGCCTATTTATTCCGATTTTTCTGCGAGTGATTGGATTGATTCAAAGCATTACAATAATTTGATCGATTATGTAATTACAAATTTTTTGGTAGGCTTAAACAATAGACTTTGCGGGTCTCGGGTTGGGCAGCCCTGCTTTGACGAAATGTATTAATAAATAATTCAATGTACGGTAAATTTAAAATCAAAAAATATACACCAGAGCATTAGTCAAGTTCAACTATAAAATATTCTACTATGTAAGCTAGACTAACCTACTAAAAAAGAAAAAAGATTGCAAAAATCAAAAGAAATTTATTTCATCAAAGTAATCAATCCTAACTAAATTTTTTAAATTAGGCTCGTTATAACATTTTGAAATAATTATAAAAAAGTACGATGTGACACTTAAAATTTCAATTTTTTCTTAGAATGAATTGTATTTCTTTCTATTATATGAAAAATTCATTTCCAAAACTGTTTAAAAAGTCCAGTGAATTTTGAAAACATTCGTTGTTGCTAAGATTGAAGAATTTTAATAATGAAATCAGATTTTGCAGAAATAGAGTTTCTTCTTCTGTGAACTGCAGTAACCTCCCTAAGGGGATTCCAACTGTGAAAGAATTTTACTTTTAATCATACGATCAATCAAACTACCGAAGTCGTTAACTTTCTGAAACCAATTTCTGCTTTTCGGCCAATTTACGAAATTTGACTACCTTTCGAAAACTTGCTTTTTCAATCCGAAATAATATTTTATTACAACATTTAAGTACCGGTATCTCTATCCAAAGAGTATGAAATTTTTTTCTATGCAACGTTAAATAACACTTTTGTTTTCAGCTGGGGATACAGCTGATTTCAGCTGGGGTCAACAACAAGCTGTAGTATCCTGACGAGTCCTAACAAGGACGAAATAGGTCTGTCGGCATTTGCTTGTTGATTGGCTTGACTATTCTTACTTAATGTTAACAATGGAACTGCAGGGTTTAACTTGACTTTACCCGATTCGTGTTAGCTGACTCGATGATGTGGTCAGCATATTGAAACCACCGTCAGTATGCCCTTGCGGCTTAGCCGTGCTTGTCGTAGTCACGCTGGTAGTGCATTGTTTTCATTAAACTATATACGTTATAACATGTACAAAAAGAATTGTGTATGGTCACCGCACCAGTTGTGCAAAAAAAAAGAGTGATTATCGTGTTTAATGTGCATATAGTAATTATTGTGCAAAAAAGACATTGTAGCTTTGGAAAAAGTAGCATTTTTGCGTGCAATTATGTCAAATCTTTAGCGCTTTCGGCGCTAAATATGGTATATCAGAAATTATAGGACTCAATCTTAGTGTAGTAAATATTTTCTGAAGGTATTGCATTTGCAAAGAACATTCTAGTTGTCTAATTATAAAAATGGAAATATTTTGCATAAAATCAAAAACCCACTAAACACCAGATTTCATATTCACACCAATGCAAAAAAGGACTTGATGAAATTTTAATTTTGTTGTTTTGCAAGCAAAAATATAAAAAATTATCATAACATTTAACGGCCAGGGAAGGTTGAGTAATTCTATTAAATTACCAAAACCAGAGTTTCCCAAAATGAGGTCCGTGATGAGCGCACAAGGGGTCCGCGACGATATGACAAAATTTGTCAACATATATAGCTGGTAAAGTAATCCATACTGTGAAATCCGAGACAGATTCAAAGAGAAGACCTTTTTTTTAGAGAACACTTTTTTTAGGGACGAATTTTTGTCTATAAACGAGCGTCCCGGTTTGCCCCTACAGAAATATGGTATGCCTGTTTATAAGCATTTATTTTTTAACGGATTTTGTGTTATTTATTTTTGGGTGTGTTTTATCTTTCCTCGTTGGTTGGGCAGAAAATTGATGTGATATAAGATTGGGGTCCATGATAAAAAAAGATTTTCAAATAGAGGTTCGTGACCCAAAAAGTTTGAGAATAACTTTGATTAAACCACTGTAATAGGTTATATGGAAATTAGTACGATTTTTGACAAACTTTTTTTAATATAAAAAACAAAGCAGAAGACAACGTATTCATTAGGCTTTTCATATATCCAAGGCATATTTTATGCAAAAAATCAAGTTAAAAACATATTCAATGCATGTTTTTTTACATTCAAAGCATAATTGATTTTGGAAAGTGAACAGTTGGATACGTACGATATTGTTTTTGCTTTGTTAAATACAATTTTTAAATGTCAAATAAAATCCAATGTATGATAGAGTTTTAGTCATTACCATTAATTCGTATTATTCAAAAGTACCGAGTACCGGTACCGAGGTACTTTTTTAGTACCGTACCGGTACCGCAGTACAATTTTAGCAAGGTACCGAGTTCCGGGTATTGCGGTACTTTTAAGAAGTACCGTGCCCACCTATGGATATTGTATCACCAGCTGGTGCTTTGGAAATCGCACAACAATCAATCAACTTCAACGTATTTGTAATAAATTTATTCAAGCCATGTATGGAATAAAACGGAGAGGCTGTGTGAAAAATGTTATGATCAAAAACAAGCTTTTAAATATTCAGCAGTTGTATGAAAGTGAAATTGCAATTTTAATGTATAAATTTCAAAAACCCACTCTTCCTATTCCAATTCAACAACTATTTCAGCTTAAACCATGTCAAATTAAAACTAGAAGTGATAGTCAAATTATTTCTTCGTGTTTTAGAACAACAGTCTGCCAACAATCAATTAAATTTATTGGACCCAAAATTTGGAATACTTTGCCTCAAGAAATTAAAAACTGCTCTACATTAGTTTCTTTCAAAAACAAACTAAAAATTTATTATCTATAACTGGCGCAATACCCGACGAATCTACGAAAACATAGTACCGTACCTGCAACATAAAAAAAGTTTTTTTTCCTGCCTGCTGCTGTTTTCTTTTTATATTTCAGGTCATCGTCGATATCAATTCAAGAATTCAACTCTACATGCACCTGGAACAATCGTTTAATCCCACGTTATATTAAACTAGTCTTGAAACTCGACAAACTTTTTTTTATTTTTTCCTTAACGATTGACCAGATAAAAAAAGTTTAATGCCGGCAGCGTCTTAAAATAAACTTATATTAAAACTTTAGATTATGCGTTTGGAAGAATTTTAAACGAAAATAAATGTGTTACAAAAACAAGTCTTGTCTATAAATATATTTCTCTTAGACCTGGTTAGACAATTGAACGGATAAATTCTTGGCCGTCTTTATTGCTGATAGCATGTTGATTTGTTCAAGTGATCAGAGAAATCAGTAAATTGTTCATGTAGATTGTCAAAAAAATACTAATATTAAAAATTAGTATATGTATCTCAACTAGGGTTCTGAAGTCAAAGAAATTTTTTCCCGCTCTAGCTATTAAAATTTTTCGATTTTAATATGTCTGAAAAACTACGCCGACTTCACAACTCTGGAGGCCTAATTTAGCCTATTGCAAAGTCTCAAAAACAATAATGCCTTCGATTTCAACACCTCTAAAAAAAACTCCTATTTTATGAAATCTAAAAAACAACTCCGACTCTGCCTTAAAACATGCGACTCTGACTCCATAATCCTGGTCTCAAACTAAAGAATTTTTTGAGTTCGGGAGAAAATTGAACAGAGTAACCAGACTTCTCTTTTAAAAAGTAGGTGCGTAAACCTATTGAACAGCTTTAGGCCTCAACATATTTTTTTACAAAACGCCATATTTGGTCATTAATTGATATCTATGACATTCATTAAATCAAAAGTTTCTAATTCACTTCCGATATAAAAAAAACGTTTTTTTGGTCTTAATTTAACTTTTCTTGAGAGGATGCAAATCAAAAACTCTTTTTCTCCCCAAAAAAAATTTTACTTTTTGTGAACTTCGCTCTTCATTTATCAATCAAACTCTTTGTTTTCCTATCTTTGGATATCAAGGCTTTTGACGACTGAGCTCGTGATTCAATCATTGTTAACGTGTGAATAAAAACAATAAAAATTGAGAAAAATATGGTTTATTCAAGACTTTTCGATATAGTCAAAGAGGACTTTATCCTTTGATTTATTAGACTATGTAGGCTGGGTTAGATTTATAGCTTAAATTCAAGTTCTACTTTGGGAATTGGCTATTTATCATTGGTCCCAAAGACTGAAATTAATTGCACGAAATACTTTCGTTGAGATTCGACTACGGTAGGCTATAGCAGTAATCCAAATTTTCAGAATTGCTAAGTCTCAAACTTTAATATTAAAACACGTTTTGAAGGTGGCACCAATTAGCAAACAATCGAGCGACGGACGGGTCGACGGCAAATTGGTTGCAATCGATATGGTTGTAAATAAAAGTTCTTTGAAATTGGTACATATAATCTTTACAATGGTAGGTACATCATTGAAATTGGTATATAATGGTTGGCTATATAATCAAAATTTTTGTTAAATTATTGCTAAATTATGGCAATTATTAAAAAGTTTTTGAACAGAAATTTGAAATTAACTCTTTTAGGCCCAAAATAAATAAACAAAAAAACTCCAAAAGGGCAAAAATTTATTTTTTGACATATTTACAAATATGATGAATTATTCCTTTATTGTTATAATTTGATAAAAGTAAATAAAAATATTCTGTGCACGTGACGGAAATTGTTGCCAGATGCATCCACAAGCTTCTGATTATCTGATAGGTGAAGTGGTACGCTTTCTGAGCTGCTAATAACGCAAAGAAAATAATTGTACTTAGTGGTACATATTTTGAACCACTGCGCATTACGCTGGTTCAAACAAAGGTACTATATGTGAACCACCAAGCTTGAAAGATAATGTTATTAGCCAACCTTGTTCTAACATCGGCCCGACATCGCTGCGCCAACATTGCTTCAAACGAATGAAAAGTATAGTCATGAACCGATGTCTTTTAACGAAGATAAAATTGTTTAAATTGATGTTTTATCAAAATATATAAAAACCAAATTACAGCTTATTAATAATAGTTACTTGAAATTCTAACAAAGTTTCTAATTTATTTACCTCAACAAGCTATCTCGTACCAATCGTCGTGACATTAATACTGCGTCATGTACCTGAAAAATAGTCGTAAACCTTTCTGACGTAAATAACTTATGGTTATCCATAGGTTAATCAAGGAGTACTGAGAACGAAGACAGATTGCTAAATCCTATCGACTAAAGAAACGTTTTTTTGTAGAATTTTATAATTTCATAATGATTGCACCAATCTTGCTCTACCTCTTGATTGCTTATTCAACATTGGTTGGGGCTCAAAACATATAAGGCTTAGTTTAAGCCTCTTTCTATAACGGCTTCACCAGTTATAAACAGTACGGTACTGCTCTAACGTGTGATCTAACGTGTCGGCTATTCTGAGATCATTCATCAAGTGAGATCGCATGTTATAGTAGCACCAACAACACTTTGGTTTAAGCTAATTAATGTTTAGGAAGAACCAAGTGGCAGCAAAAATAAGTATATCGCTGAAAATTATAAATTGGTGAGGAATTTTATTCAATTTTTGAAGCGGTAACAACCACTCAGTGAGAAAGATTAATAATTGTGGATAGTGATGGCTTTAGTACGGTGCAAACGGAGCGGCTGCACCGGGCCCTCTCTAAAAAACGTCAATAAGTGGCCCCCCAAAGCAAAATATTGCTCGATTTCTTTATAGTAGCACCATGACGATGGCCCCCTGTCTGCATTTTTAAGTTTAGAACGAAAGCAGGCATAAAGTAGTCGATTGAAAGTAATGACCTTTTTTTTTAGAGAACATTATATCTTTGAGACGAAAATGGAGATTTCAAATATTGATTGAAAGTGATGACCTTTTTTTTGGAGATCATTATATTTTGGAAACAAAAAACTTAAAAAAAGTGCTCCCCTTTTTTTCTTGCACCAGGCTCTCCCTTTTGTAAGGCCACCATTGATAGTGGGAAAAGAATAGAAGGGATATTAGAAAGCTTAAACTTTATAAGTCTTCCTTCATGACGATAAATTACGTGCTAAAAACCAAAAACCAAGGCCAAGCACAAGCAGTGAATTTTAAATATAGGCCTATAATTTTGGTGTGAGAGTCGCTATTATTTTTTTCACAGGAGCAATACGTTTTTAGAAACCACAAAACTTACACTTTTTTGTTTATAAAAAACTTTGCATTTATTTCAAAAGAACGACTATCATCCAACCGTAAAATCAATTGACTTATCTGGCGTCTTTACACAGTACCAATCTTTCGTCTTTTCTAATGATTTCCGTGTGGAGGTGCATTTCAATATGAGTCTTAAATCATTTTTCGACTCGCTTCGGTGATTCTACTTAAATAAGGATTGATGTCTTGTACGATGTTGCAATATGCTTCTTAAAAGTTAATTAAGACTTAAAGTTAAAGACTTAAACGTTTTTTGTAAAAAAAAAATTTTTTTTCATTAAGAGAAAATCAAGAAAGAAGGCATCCTTTTTTAAAAATTATATTGTTTCTTTAACTGATTGATTAACCAGATTATTTTACCTTGGAATTTATGACAGTGTTGACTTTGTCTAAAGGTAAGAACAAATTATTAGTTTGTACTTAAAAACAAATCTCTCTTAACTTTCTATCAACATTTCATAATATAAATCAGCACAACCTTTATATTTTAGGTTAGAAAATGGATTATTTAAATATAAGAGCCATATACCATTTTAGTCAGGACCCAGTCCTTTGTAACCGAGATTAAAGGGGATATAACAATTCTCAAATTGTTTCTTGATAATGAAATCTTTAGCGATTATTTGAACAACATTTTCGGTATTGACACTTATAGTTATTAGCCTATAATTTGTTATTTCTTTAACGAGGAAACTGATCAAAGAGTAATTGAAATCTCTGTGAAGAATATGATCAACCCTAAGCAATTGTAACTAAGTAAAAGCTAACTCTTATTGCTACAAGACTTGAACCATCAACTAGAAAAGTGACCCTATATCTTATATCTTTTCAGATTAGTCCAGAAATTGTAAACCAGATAAGTTCCAATTGGGGAAACTTAATTAAATATGATTTCGGGAGACAGAAGAGATATGTTCCCAAATAAAAAACTCTTACCTGCATCTTTTTTTAAATGATATAAAAATTGAAAATGTTTCGGACACTCAGTGATGGTTTTAATAAAGTGCAAACGGTGCGGCCACACCAAGCCCCCTAAAATACATCCAAAAGTGGCACCCCCGTGCACAAGGTATTGCTCTATTTCTTCATAATAGCACCAGGACGTCGATGGCATGTCAAAAAATAAAAAATGTCGAATCATTGGTTGCAGCATGCTCGGCTTATGCTCATCATGTTGTCGTTTGTGCTCTGCTTTTTATGGTGTTTGCCTTGTGAAAGTTTGTACGACAGCGTTTCGGTCGGTGATTTGTACATGTTTACCTTATATAGTTACTTGGCAGTACCACTCAATGGCTACCCTAAAGTGAAGACCTTTTTTTAGAGATCACTTTGTTTTCATACACTAAGAAAGACTCCGGCTACCTTTTTTAGTACACTAAATAGTTACCCCCTTACTTTTCTTTTACCGGGCCTCTCTTTTTGTAAGGTCATCACTGAGGACACTATAACAGTGGCAGCGTGGTCGAGTGGTTAAAGCGCCGTGATTATGATTGACATTGTCTCGATTCAAAACCTACGTAGGGAAAGATATTTTATGACACTTTCCCCTGCTTGGCGGTCGTAGCTAGCAGTTTTAAATTTCTGTCATATCTCTGTAAAACTAAAAAAACAAAATAAAATTTCAACCGCACAGCAATATCTAGGCATTTCCGGAAGCAGGTCGGGGTAATTGCTTGCCCTATGTATTAGCGCCTCCTTCGCTTTCCTGCGAGTCAGCAGGATAAATATAGGCATGAAATGAAATAAAATGAGAAGTTAATGAAAAAATTCGTTACAGTACAAACTGACCGACAACACCGTAAAATCAGATGAAAGCCTACATTGTGAGTCTACTGATCAACATGTTGAACAATGCTCAGTAAAATCTACAAACCCACGCCCTTTCACCCAAACTCTACAACCATGATAAACAAACCAAAAATAGTTCAAAGCCTTTCTTTAACTCCGCAAAACGTTTTTTTTTCTTTCCATTATCTAATTCTTGCTAATGTAAACCCCCTCTTCAACCTAAACGATCTCCTCGTTCCCCCTTTTCGAGCAGAAAAATCTTTATCCATATCAGAAATGAAAACATTTTTATACGAATCACCCAAATAATTCTTCTCCAACTATTGGAAACTAAATCCTCTACAAATGAACCAAAAATTGACAAACTACTTCAAAGCTAAGCAAAAAAAGATTCTACCATCCATCGAAACGAAAAGCGGCTTTAAGTCTTATTTCCCAAAAAAGTCACAACTTCACAAAATCTGTTGAAAAAAATTACTTCTTTAACAAAACTTTTTAAAAATTTTTAATTTATTGACTCAAATAAAATCGAATTATTATTTGTAGTTCGTCAAGTCTTTTTTAAATGTGTACCAATTATTGTATAAGTTTTGTTTTTCTTATTTCCCATAAGATCACGATCACGTCGTTTAAATATTAATAGTTTTAGTGTTCGCAGGACATTTCTTGCGCAGTTTATTACAGGTCGCCGGTCATTGCATTTGGGTACAAGAAATGCACAATGTTAATTACAAAGCGCTTACGTTTTTTTGAAAAAGTAAGTAATTTGCACGTATTTTTCCAAATGCTACTTGATCAAGCTCTGTTTTTCATTGTAGTAACACTGCAATTGTTCGAATTAGTTTGTTGTTTAGTAACACAAACTGAGATTGTTGTCATAAACAGTTTATAGGAACTTTTTATTTCACTTTCAAATATACGTGATTAGCAGTGTTGGGACTTAAAATTTTAAGAATGGGTTTTCTTTAGTATAGAACATACTAACAGCAGGTTCCATGATCATACAGACATAAAGATGCATGGATTACGTTAAATCAAGATCGAAGTTTGCGAACGTGCTGAAATTCCAAGAACCGGTTCGCGCGAACCCGTTTGAAGCCCCTGAATCCTATCACTGGTGATTAGTATACGTTTTATTTATTTTTTTACTTCTTTCCGCGCATATGCACTTAGAGAAGCAAAAAAATGAATAAAAGAAACAAAGAATACTCCGGTCAATGCTCGTAGTGGAAATGAGCCTTAAAATGGAAACATCATGCAAATATTAGCATTTTAGAATTGAATGTAATATTTAATTTAAAATATACTCATCGGTTTAAATCTGTGCCAATTTGTTTAGTAGGTGAAAGTCCATCCAAAGTTAGCCCGCCTGACGCTGATACGATCTCGGGTGGAGTCAGCCGGCCGTTTGGGGTTTACCCAACGTCGGACCGAGAGACGCGTTGGAGAAACAACATCAGTCTGACCAATTGACGCCGTCGGTCCGATGTCCTTCGGATCATGAATTACTATCTGGGAAGCCATTAACATACAAAGAAAAAAGCAACAATTTATAAGAAGAACAAGAAAAGTTAAAAGCTGTACGTAATTCGGACTTCTTATAGGCCTACTCGCCAACAAAGCCAGCTTTCATTGCTTTTTTTAAATTATTGAACTACTTCAAATGTTTTTTCTAAACAATTTTTTTACCCGTATATATTTGCTAAAGGCCTTTTCGCGTTAGCTTAAAAATAAAAACAGTAGGCCTAAACTTTTGGTGTCTTATATTCAGCTGCCCAGAGCTTATAATTCATGCTGGACTTCCTTTTTTCCTGCCTAAGCCGACTCAAAACTCCCAAGATCTGGAGAAGAGCGCTTGTAGTCGCGATCCCAAAGCCAATGAAGCCCGTGGAGGATCCAAAGAGTTATCGACCAATATCTCTGCTCTGTGTTCATTACAACATTCTCGAGAGGCTTATCTACGCCCGTGTCAAGCCATTAATTGATCCATTGCTCCCTAAAGAGCAGGCTGGGTTTCGACACGGGAAGACAACGGAAGGACATCGAAGATTCTTTCGGGGCTAAGAAGAAGGCCGGTGCCATATTTGTCGATCTTTATTTTTTTTATCTCTATATTTATCCTCCTGACTTGCAGGAAAGCGACGGAGGCGCTATACATAGGATAAGCAAATGCCCCGACCTGCTTCCGGAGATGCCAAGATATTACTGTCCGCTAGTAATTTAGTAGAGATATGACTGCAATTTAGAACTGCTTGTCAAGACCACCAAGCAGGGGAAAGTGCCGTAAAGTGTCTTTCCCAAGGACACAACAGAATGGCGCAAGTGGGTTTTGAACCGAGACCATGCTGATCATCAGTCCGATGCTTTAACCACTCGACCACGCTGCTGACGATCTGACACCTGCTTATGACACTATCTGGCATCATGGCCTTACCTGCAAGCTGCTGAGGCTTCAGCCGGATAAACACATGATCAAAATGATCATAGAGCTTGTTCAAAACCGAAGCTTCACCCTTACTACCGGTGATAGCAAGCAAAGCAGGTTACGCCGTCTAAAAAACAGCGTTCCTCAGGGATTGGTCTTGGCTTCCCACCTATTTAACATCTATACGTATGATCTGCCATCCATGATTTTCAGAAAGTTTGCTTATGCTGATGATCTAGCATTGTTGCACTCTTCTGGAAACTGGAAGAACTTGGAGGGGACTTTAAGCCATGACAAGTCTACACTTTCAGCGTATCTCCAGACTTTGGAGTTTGAAGCTCAGTAACACTAAGACGTTGACGGCAGCCTTTCACTTAAATAACCATAAGATCAGGGCTAGAAGCCAAACGTGAACTAAAAGTCTACAAAACGATAGACTTTTACCGTTCTGTCCAACCCCTACTTACCTTGGGGTAAAACTGGACAGACCTCTCACGTTTCGTCACCATCTAGTGGAATTTCGCAAAAAACTATCTCTGCGCGTCACACTGCTGAGGTGACTTGTAGGCTCGGGATGCTTGTGCCAAAACACTGCGCATAGTCGCCTTATCTCTAGTCTACTCAACAGCCGAGTACTGCGCACCAGTCTGGTGTCGCAGTGCTTACACTCGCCTCATAGACAGTGTCTTGAACGACGCCTTGCGCATAGTCACTGGATGCCTGCGTCCCACTCCAACGGACCACCTCCCATACTTTCAGGAATCCAGCCAGCTAAGCTTCGCCGACTGGGAGCAACATTTTCCTTGGCCCACCATGGATCTCTGGACCCTGATCATATTTTGTATGGTCTTTTAAGTGAGTCCTCCGATGCTCGCCAAGCGAGACTAAGATCTAGAATTTGTGCGCGAAATCTTTTGGACAACCTTGCCGGACTTGGCATACGCGCTTCTTAGTGGAAAATCATAAATGGAATGCTCCGTGTTTTTGTGCACAGGACCGGTGCCAGGCCTGTTGGGGTGGGCTTGTCCCCAGCAGCTTGAGTTAAGCTCAACTGCTTGAGAACTGGTGTTGGGCGATTCCATTCGTCCATGCACAAATGGGGTCTCGCTCCTTCACCGAATTGCGAGTGCGGCGCCGCTAAACAAACCGCAAACCACGTTCTAATAATATGCCCCATACATCAGGCACCATATGGAGCACGAAGTCTGACGGTTTTGGATGACGAAACTCGATGCTGGCTTAACAATATCACTGCCAACATCTGATCCGGGCAGTACAGCAGGCTGGGGTAGTAAAAGAATAAACCGTTGGTTCCAGTCCTGTTTATGTCTGACCTGGAGTGGATGCCCTTCCAAACGACGACGACGGCGACGAGCTTTAAAGGATCGATCAAATTTGTAAAAATTAAGCTCCATTTTCCGACATTTTGAGCAGTCTCTGTTTTTGAAAGATGTCAGTTTAGAAAAGTAACTTGTTATAGAAAGTTTGAGTTCGAGTTCTTTATTTTATATTTTTCGAGTTCAAGTTCAAATTCGAAAATTGATTTTAGCAAAAAATAGCTAGATCATATGAAACCAAAACGAAACGCACCTGCCATTAAAAGACGTCCGAGCGAAATACTGTAATCGAAAACTAACGACCAAGGTTTTATTCTCGTTAGCATCATATCTCAAACCCAATCAATTTTTTTAGTTCGAGTTCAGAATTTTTCATTTTTTTAGTTCAAGTTTAAGTTCGGCAAAAAATTTCGAGTTGTTTGAGTTTGAGTTCAAATTCGAATTGTAGCTCTGGTTTAATTTTTCTTAGATCAACCAAACGTCAGGGTTCAACAACGTTCAACATATTTAGCTAGTTTCTTATTCTCTCTAACAGCAGCCGATTTTGTAAAACCAGAGTTAAAATCGTTGCCATAAATTTTCTGATCTTTTATAATAGTTTGTTAAAGTTAGAAAAACAGAAGCAAAAAATAAGTTTAAATTAAAGAAAAGAAGAAAACTGCTTATGCTGCTTCTCCCAAAGGAAAAAAATTTCCGCACGAAGAACCTCTTATTTAGTTTAAAGTAGGCCTAATACCGATGGTAGTGCTTCCAAACTTTTTAAAATTGCTATTTTTTTTGAATTGAGAAGTCCAGTTATAGCGTTTTCGAATCAATCATTTTTACGGGAGATCATTACGATTAGTATGGCGCAACAAGGAAGACGATGGTGCACGAAGCGCTATACAAGGACTCAAGTCTTGTTTCTAATTATTCTAAAATTAAAAAATTCTTTTCATTTTATTTTTACGGCGGAGTTGAAATATGAGATTCTGATTTGGTATAAAAAGCTTTGAAAAAAAGAACAAAACGTACGAAATCGAACTTAGTACCGGAATCCTATTCTCCAACGCCTTACTTGTTGCGACCATGCATGCTCAGTTGGCTGGATGCCTAAGAGTATGGGTAAGTGGTCCTTTGAAGTGGAACGCAGGCATCCACTGACAACGCGCAAGACGTCATTCAGGACATGATCAATGATGAAGTTTTATATTATCTACTTTGTGGCCCTCCAATATACTCGAATTTATAATTTGGCTCATTGTGAAAAAAGTTTGAACATTCCTGCTCTAGTAGTAAGCTTAAGTTTGAATATTAAGTATTTTATTGTAAAACTTAAAAAAAAGAGATGCTTTAAGGGGGGATTGAATCCGAGTACCGTCATCCACTCACCATCGTTTTCCTTGTAGCTCTAAAGAAACTGTAAAATCACCGCGCAAAAATGATGAGATAAACCAGTGGTTCCCAACCTTTTTTATATGGCGGCACACTATTAGCCTTTTTAAATTTTTACGGCACACCCATTATATTGGAAGGCCTTCACTTAAAATCTTTCAATGAACTTCTTTTTTTATCTCTATATTTATCCTTCTGACTCGCAGGAAAGCGACGGAGGTGCTAATACATAGGGTAGGGAATTACCCCGACCTGCTTCGGAGATGTCAAGATATTGCTGTCCGCTTGTAATTTAATAGAGATATGACTGTAATTTAGAACTGCTTGCCAGGACCACCAAGCAGGGGAAAGTGCCGTAAAGTGTCTTTCACAAGGACACAACAGAATGACGCGGGTGGGTTTTGAACCGAGACCATGTTGGTCACGAGCACGGCGCTTTAATCACTCGACCATGCTGCCGACAAGATCTCTCAATTTTTATCCCAAAATCATGGTGATCTCTAAAAAAGAAAAAAAGTTCTTCACTTAAAATCTGTTCATGATCTCTCAATTTTTTCCCAAAATCGTGGCTACTTTGCATTTAAGAGCCTAAAAATTAAGCCAAAAAAAGCCAAACCAAATTTTTGATGTCTAAAGAGCATTGCTTTGCGGCACAGCGGTTGAGAACCATCGATATAAACAATTGATTCCAAAAAGCCGTTACCGGACCTTTAATATAAAAGGATTAGAGTCCGGTAGCGGACTTCAGAGTTTCAAAAATCTGGAGTTCGGTACCAGAACGCTAGCCACTGCTTAATAACAAGGTGGTTTGCGGTCGCAGACCACCACTAAGTGGTAAATTATTTTAATCACAATTTTGAAATTATTCTAAGAACAAGATTCGTTAGCTTTAAATTCATTATTTTTGTGACATGACATTTTGGAGTTTTGACTCTCTTTTGGACTTTACATTTTTCCGCCTAAAGTATTTTTAACTTTTCAACTTAAAACAATTAAAAAACCAATAAAATATTTTTTTTGTTTTTCATCTCTATTTTTTATTAAAATAAGTATTTATTCGAAGTTAATAATTTTTTATTATATAATTGGTACCTAATTAAATGTACCGGTACTTATTTTTATATATCAAAGTTTAAAGGCTTGTAAGGATTTTTAAACTTGCTTTAAATAAGTAGTTACCCATTTTGTGGAATATTTCTTAATTACCAGATTCAATGCAATTGCTGCCAACGACTGTTTGATTTAAAAGTAACAAAGTTCATTTTTTTCAAATGTGACCTTTGGACTTGAAGTAAGTGCAATGTTGCAGTTTTCTATTACTTAGGTTTACTAGTCTTGCTTATTTTTTCATTAATTGTTGTGTTAATAAAGAAGCAGAGAAGTTTAGTAATTTTGAGAATGTTTAGTTTCCCTGTATTACAGCATTATGGCTATGCAAAATTTACTTCAAATTCTAACTTAACATTTAATTATAATTACTTTTTTAAATTGCATTCTTAATAGCTTGTGATAGTGTTAAAAGCATATAGCATACTGTGACCAATTAGCTTGTAGGCCTAGGCAAAACAATAGTTGGTAAGCTATTGAATCATTTTGCATTGGCCTATCAGCTAATTGGTTTATGCAGGCTCATATACTTTTAGCGGTATGAATAGAAACAATGTGTTTTGCACCAACACAAGCCCAGCTCAGGTAAATGATTTTAAGAGATTGGTCAAATTTAAAGTTATTCTGTCTTTAAAAGTCAATCGAAGATATAAACAAGTCTTTAAAGTGAAGGTAAAATAATATTTAATAAAAGAAAATTAGTTTACCTTTATTTCAAAGGTTTTTCTGTTTTCAAAAATGAAATGCACACCTTTTTTATGGTTAGTGAATATAGTTATATAAGTGTATCAAATTCTTAACTGGCTGAATTTGCAGTGGTTATTCTTAAATGACTTTACAGGCTATTTACTCAAAAAAGTTTATTTACTGTGACAAATTTTCTGTTTGTTTTTGTTTTATGAGTCACCTCTTCAGATTCTTTAATTAATAAAGCACTTATGTGTTGGCCAAAAATTGATGTAATTACAGGCTTATACTTTCAGTTTTGTTGCTGTTTCGCATAGCTTTAGTGTAATAGCTAAAGTTTTAAAACTATAAAACATAAATCAACAAAGCATTTGTTACAATTTTGCAAAAAATAGTCATTATTATGTGAAGTAGCAGTAACCACTGCTTTTTTATAGCTTTTACATAACTTTTAAAGAACAATTAAATCAATTTTTGTTTTTCTATTTAAGGTAAAGACTTTTTTAATCTTTATATTAAAATTAAAAATATTGTTTTGTTTTTAGAAAAATATGATGATAAAAAAAACAGTGCAATAGTGCCAAGACCAAAATATTAAAAGCATTAATAACACTTGATTCTAGCTCCATCATGAAGCTGCACTAAGCAGCAGCTCTGTATATTTAGAAAAAATTTTTTTGGTTTATATAAAAATTAAAAAATAGATAGAATTGTTGACCAATTAGAAAATTTTTTGCTTTTTTAGCCATTCTAAATTTCACTAACAATAAAAAATGTTTTTTTTAAAGGCTCCAACCAATATTTTTTTTTGAAAATAAGTTTTTTTATTTCAAACCATTTTCAGTTATTGATATACAAGATTATTTATAATTCAATATATATCTTTGACTTTTTGTGTATAATACAAACACATAACAAACACCTGTTTGGTAACCAACTGATTTTATGCATTTGCTTTATTGCATATTTTCATACCGCACAATTACAAAAAAATTGTTTCAATTAGGTGTTAATTTATAATGTTACCCAGAAAATGTTGTTTATAGTATTAGGTAGTTGTCATTTTATTTTAAACACAATTTGTTGTCTAAAAAATGATAATTCTGTCCGACTATTCATTATAAACAATGATATTTTAATTTTATATATCCATATTTTAAAATAAGTGTGAAGTGTCATAACTTGCCAGACTTTCCTTAAAAATTATCTTTTTTTTGTTGTAACATCAGTCAAATTAGCAGCAAATTGTAGTGTTCTAGTTATGTTAACTAAAGATTAATTGTATATTTGATGTAGTTACACCAGTAATTATTTTTGATAATCTGTATATTTTTATACAAATTATGCCTCACACCAATAATCGATTTGACTATCAGTATCTTGAAAAAGCAAGTTTGCATCTTGAAAATCCGCTTTTTCCTTCATTTTCATCAAGTAAACTATGATTTTTAAAAATTATTTTACATGTTTAAATGTGATAAATTTTATATCTGGATAATAGTTGTAGTTTTTTGATGAGATTTCTACTGGGCATGCTATATTGGCATGTAACAATTTTGAAGGCTTCCCAAGACCTAAGAGTCACAAATAGTTCCAATAGTCACAAAGTAGAACTGGCAAAGACTAAACATACAATGAATAAAAGATGGAATACTAACATCATATACTGCATGCATTTTGTCTGATGGGCTTTATTTTGCTTTAAGACTTGTTTTTATCTTTCAAGCTTCTACCTATTTCCATGTTTGTATTGCAGATCACAATATCTGTAATTATTCTGATTTGTCTGGATTTCTCTCTGACCCGTCTATTAGTCTATCCATTAAAAAGGAAATTTATAAGAAAGGTCTTGGGAATCAAGCTAATCCTTGTTGCAATCTTACCTTCATTTTGAAGCTATTTGTTACTTTGCAACTTAATCTCACTTTCTATTCTTTTCTAATATATGTCTTGTACCAATCTAAGATACTCTAGTGCTATCAAGTCTTACTCTTATAAAACTGCATCTCTGCACTTGGTTTCCCCCTGTTGTTGCCCTCCAAAGCTGATTTTTTTGATAAATTACCCATATGCTTTTTCTTTATTAAAAAACAATTTAGCTCTTTCTGATCATCAGTTTGATTCTTTGATCAGTTTTTTGACTTTATGTTCTGTTTTTACAATCAACTCTAGAATTTGTTTATTTTAATGTTACCTAAAATTCTGACTTTTTACAGTGTTCTAGCTTATTGCAGTAATCCCATACATTTTCTATCATTTAAAATTCTATATTGATGGTTTCTTCAAAATATAGAACTTAGACATAGTTTTTTTTTATTCCAGCATACATCCAATCATGAAACTGTTCAAAATATATGGTATAAAGTGGACATATTTAAGCCAAAAATTTTTCACCATTTGTTTTAAGTCAACATTATAATTGAACACTGTTAAAGTTTTCTGCATAAACTATATATTGGGTATAATATATAAATTATATCTGTATTTATTTAAATTGTGTAATTGCAATTTTTGTTACATTACTGCAGAGTTTACTTTACATGATCACTACAAGTTTGAAAAAAAAGGACAGCATTATCTTTTTTATCACATTTATGAACCATTGGCAACCATTAATCTAAAAGTGAATAAAGGATTAAACAAGATTTGGATCATGTACAAGAATAAACTCTTGGCAAAAATAAGGTAAATGATGTCATCAATGCTACATTTATTTACAATTCCTAATGAAATGTCAGAAATGCTATTTATGATATTTAATTCTATTCATTATAAGAAAAAAATTTTGTTCAATAAATTTCCAAATTTTTTTCATCATTGTATGTTTAACACAAAGATTTTGGACTAAAGTATTAATATTAATAATCAACTTATTTATTGTTCAGTTTTAAGGAACTTAATATTTTTAATTTCACTCATTTTGTAATTTTTTTCCCATCATAAAATGTTATCATATTGTACTGCTTTATTATTTATTTTATCTCTATATTTATCCTCCTGACTCACAGAAAAGTGACACGGGCACTAATGCATAGGGCAAGCAATTGTCCTGATCTGCTTCTGGAGATGCCAAGATATTGCTGTCCATTTGAAATTTTTTATTTATTTTATAGAGATATCATTGAAATTTAGAACTGCTTCCAAGACTACCAAGTAGGAGAAAAAGCTGTAGTGTAGGACACAACAAAATGGCACAAGTAGGTTTGAGCTGAGACCATATTGATCACAATGCTTTTAATCACTCAACCATTCTGTCGACTACATTGCTAACATACAAGTATTTCTGTTAAGGAAGAGCATTCACAATTAATGTAAAAAAATTTTTCTCTTTTTTTCTCTTTTTTCTTTTTTTAACCTCTTTTTCCCACCTAATAAGCAACTGTAAACACAAACCAACTCCCCCCAAATTACATAAGCCTTTGTGACCTGATCAAACCACCAACAAACAATATAATTAGTTTTTTTAGTACAACATTGACCATATGACATGTATTCTGCCTATATATATATACAGGGGGGTGCAAAAGTAGGTATACAGTGATAAAAAAAGGTAAACACGTACATTATTAACAGCATTTATATCTTAAGTCCGACACGATTCATCAGGCGTCCCAATAATCTGCGCTCAATACCAAGTTCAGATGAGGCCCTGTGTTTTGATTTTTGTGGGCTCTGAGTGAATGCTTGAGCAACTGATGTCACACTACTGTATACCTACTTTTGCACTCCCTGTATATACAGAATATATAAACAAAAACGTAGGAAATACATTATTCCCCCGATATATATAAAAACAAAAACACAAGAATTACACGTTATTATTCATCACGCTAATTCGCTTTTCAGATCACATTTCTGGCACAGAAAAACTTATTAAAACAGCTGCCATGCTATCAAGACAGAGATAAATAAGTTAATAAAAAGGTCCTTGCATTTACACAGCTTGGTAATAAACATAATTTGTAGATTAAATAAACAACGAGATTGCTATTCACAGCTTGACAATAAAAACAAAATAACCTTTTACGGATTTGAACAGTTTGCATTAATGGGTTCGACACCGCTAATTAGCGGAACGAAAGCCTACATAAAGATTTTGAGTGGTTTGTGCAGTATTTTTTTATATTTTATCTCGATATTTATCCTCCTGACTCGCAGGAAAGCGACGGAGGCGCTAATACATAGGGTAGGCAATTACCCCGACCTGCTTCCGGAGATACCAAGATATTGCTGTCCGCTAGTAATTTAGTAGAGATATGACTGTAATTTAGAACTGCTTGCCAGGACCACCAAGCAGGGGAAAGTGCTGTAAAGTGACTTTCCCAAGGACACAACAAAATGGCGCGAGTGGGTTTTGAACCGAGACTGTGTTGGTCACGAGCCCAGCGCTTTAACCACTCGACCACGCTGCCGACAACTTATTTTTCGAAATGACGCAAGCCTTAGTACTAAACATGAATATAAGATGTTAGAGTTGGTTTATATAAGTTTAAGTCTCTGTCTTGTAGTCAACATATGAGTAGTTTTTGCATTCAAACTTCGTAACAACTCGAGCTTGAAACTGTAAAGCGAGTGTACCCTATGATTTCGTTTTCTCTTACGTCAGAGAAAAACTTCGTTTGTTTTTTTTATATTCGGTTACAAGCAGATAGATCTGCGACCAAATAAAATATGGAAACAAATTTTTGTTCTGGCGTAAGCCAAAACAAAAGTCTAGGGCAGACCCGCCTTTAGTCTTTAAGACTATTATGCACAATAATGTATATCGGTAATGGGAATGATTTTAAGAAAGCGGAATAAACGGTAAAAATGAGTACAACTTATTTTCTGGAAGCTAACAAATACTTCTAACATAATTCAGGTTTGTTTTTTGAGCTTTTTGTTCAGCTTGACTGTTTCCGGTCGTGGAGGATTTGGAGCCGAGAATTGAGCAAAAATAGAATTCAGTGCGAATTAAATTCGATACGCTAGAATTCAGTGCCTTTTTTTTGATTATTTTCTCAGGCCAGAGATGTATTTTTTGAAAGAAATAGGAATTTGTCTGTCCAATTCTTTAAAAATATATTAAACAAATAATATAAAATATAAGCAAGAAAATTTTTTCAATAATTTTTAAATATTCATATTGAAACGCTACCCAGTTTATTTTCAAAAGTTCGAAGCACAAAAAACGTTTTCTTCTTTTGTTTAGTGTTGTTTAGTAAACTTTGCAAAGTCATAAAATCTAGTTCAGTGTGACTGAGCTTAATTGTGAACCTAAGAAACGAAAAAAGCGAGTCAGTGTCAAATGTTTGGTTTAAACTTATTGAGCCCCGGATGTGAAGTCTTACTTTTCGAGAGGCAGCCCCTATATTCGTTTCTACAATTTAGAGAGACTGGCCCCTCTTGTTCCTTGTTAAAAGTATATCCTTGGCTTAATTAAATATAACAGTCAAAAAAGGCCGCCGAATTGTCGTTTGCCGAATTCGCGCAACTCCGGAATGTCAAAATATATGACGTTTACAATACAACTATATAATAATATGCATTGAAAATTTAACAATTTGCGTTCAATTTTTTGTTTGTTTTTCAAATATCGTTTCTGGTATTATCATGCGGTGTTGATGCCTTTCACTATTCAAAATTAATCATTCCAACGCGTAACTACCAAAGACTAATTTGCAGCGACAAAAAGACCTGCTTTGCTTTCAATGCAGTATGATTATACCAAAAATTTTTATATTTGATTGGCTTGCACTATATTTTGTGATTTTTACTCTTGTAAATGTAAAATTTGTTTCTTTCTCCTAGTTTGCTAGGTTGAAAATGACCGGACAATTGCCTGAAACTAAACAATTAAAAGTTAGCATTTGATTGTTTGACGATTTTCTATTCGACGGCTAATAGTTGTCGCACATCATATAATGATGTTTGCTGTCAAGCTTGCATTATGCAAACAAAAAATTTCAATACATTTTTTTTGGATTAGTGGTTTTTTATGTTTAATAACATTAAACGAATCTTTTGTAGAAAGCCCCCGCCAGCGCAATCTGCAGTACTTAAAATGTGGCGGGGGTGTTTTTCTCAAATCTCACATTTTTGCATTAATGGCAGGGTCTTTCTACAAAAGATCCCGCAAACAAAGTAGGTGAGAAAACACCCCCGCCACGTTTTAAGTACTGCAGATTGCGCTAGCGGGGGCTTTATACAAAAGATCCCATTAAACTCAATATCACAAAAATATCGAAATAATTTTCTTTTTTTTACCTTAATTAACTAAATCGCAAAATCTCGGTTTTATTTGCAAGACCATCAAAATTTGCCAGAATGTACTAGCCAGATTATTATGTCATAAAAATAGTTACAATTAAAAATTAAAAAGTACTACAAGTTCAAAACTATTAATATTTAAAGGTACACTGCTAAGTCAAAATTAATAATTTGGATCGTAAAATTCGACTTGCAGAAGCGTTTTTCCACTTTATCAAATAATATAATATTCTTCATTATTTTTTTGAAAGCAAACGTCACCAAAGACGTCATAATAGAAGCTATAATATTGAGTCTGTTTTGCAAATTAGCAATATCGCACCAGTAATCAAAATTCTTTTGTCCAAAATTGAATTTTTTCCTTCGAGACAGTCGATTCTCATTAATTTATTTCCATATTTTTGTAGCCAAAAATAAAAAAATAAAATCTTTTTATCTGATAATCTTTATAGTTTATGTAAAAACAATTAAAAAAATTGCCTAGTTTTTATGAAAAATTTTTGCTGCTACTTTGACAATATGATAAAGTAAAATTTTGAAAAAAATGCTTGATTGACTTTTTACTAAATTAATAATAGCCACTTTTCAATTTTTTCTTATTGTTTAACTCAAATAAGTACCAATGCGAAACACAAAACCAAGTTGGAACTGCAAAGTAACCAAATTCTTTTGACACGTTGTTTTTTAAATTGTCTTGCAAATATCACGAGACATTACAATGATAAAAAAAACTTGAAATATAATGACAGTTGTCCAAGCCTCAACAATAGGCACCCGGTGCGTGTCGCATGCGCAAGCCGCGAATTTAACGAGAGTTTTAAGGTTTCCACTTTTAATATGCAAGGCTTTTGCAATCGTTTTGGCAATTGAAACTTATCCGCCGTGTTTTGATAGCCGCGTCTGTCATAAAGAGAGCCATGTTTAGTTTAGGTTAAAGCAATTTTTTGTTGAATGAAGTAGCTACCACAAACCGCAAACGCAATTATAGATCAAACTTTTATACTTCTTCTTTCGGCCTTTATCTTTAATCAGGGGTTGCCACAGCGTATGATGCTCCTTTACAGCGCTCTGTTTCCAACCTCCGTTTCCCTCGCACCTACTTCCCCCATATCCTCTTTCACTACATCCAGAAATCTTCTCTTCGGCCTCCCTCTTTTTTTCTTTCCCGGAAACTCCATTTCTATCACTTTTCTTCCTACATACTCCTGGTTTCTTCCTATGACATGTCCATACCACCTCAGCCTACCCTCCCTCAACTTCATTCTTAACCGTTCCACCTTAACTGTACCCTTGATGTATTCATTTCTAATCCTATCTTTTCTCGTCACTCCCATAGCAAACCTCAACATTTTCATCTCTGCAATTTCCATCTCTTCCACTTGTTTCTTTGTGACCGCCACCGTCTCAAGTCCATACACCATTGCTGGTCTCGCCACTGACATGTACACGTCAAAATTTTATACAAAATTTTAAGTCAAAATTAATAGATTAAACTTTTATACAAACCAATTAAATTTTTTTCGGACGCCTCTTGTCCAAAATTACTTAAAAATCTTCGGACTTCGTAAAAATTCGGACTATGTCCAAAACAGCACAGCCAACAGACCAAATTTCTTACGACATTGCGCATAATTACACTCCGATTACAGTATTGATAAATAGTATTTTTGTTTATACCTTTAAATAATTTATGTTTATCTTTCCTATTTAAAATAATTTTTTTCAAATTTTTTCGTGATTAAAGGAAGAGCTTGCAAGTGAACCATCTAATGGCAGGCTGTTTATTTCGAACGTAGTTTTTTTTTATCATATTGTTTCCAATTTTGATTATTTTTGACGATTGTGTTGGTCAGCAGTAGCAAAGTTGCTCAGAAACAGTGAATTTTGACGAGCTTTTTGTCTCTTAGCCAAATGTTGGCATTTTCCAGCTAAAATACGCTATAAAATGTAATCCAAGGACAGGCGTGAAATTTTTGTTATTGTTTGGTCATCTTTCAACTTTGCCTATTGACAAAGACAAGCAAATTTTTAGATTTCCCTGTGTAAACATTAAGTATGATAACATGTATGTCTGGGGCACAATTCTGGTTTGCGAGTTCTCCCGATGCGACTTTTACATGCCAAGATATTTGCGTCCGTATACGTATATGGAAAAAACTACGACCTTTTAATTATGTTTTAGAATTCTTGTATACAATTATTTAATGGTTTAATAAATCTCAAATGCATTTATTTTTAAAATTCAAATTTTACAAAATTAGTTCTTAAAAATCAATACTATTTATTAATTTTGTTTTTGCTGAAAATGATAATTGTCGGCATGCGCAATAGTGGGTATTAAAGGTTTGGTGGTGTCAATATAGGCAAAAAACTGGATTCACTGCCGGGATATTTCTTTTTTAGCTGACACACCAAGCCTGGTTTTAATTATATTAATTCGTTAAAAACAACATGACTAAGCTTTATAAAAGTGCATTGAGATTAATGATAAGCTAGAAATAATAAACAACTGTATTGTAATGCTTTGGTATTTAAAAGTTATCGACTGTATTAATTGTTAAATGATTTAATAAATTTTTAGGTATCTACGCCTTGTTCCTAGCTTTTTGTTAATTGTTGCAGTTATTATAACAACAGCTAATCTTTGGTTCAATCAAGCAAAAGTCGTCTTGCTGCTTTCTGGTGTAGCTGCTACTATAATCTGTATTTTTATTTTGTATTTAAACTATTTGTATTCTTATTATGAAGGTGAGCTATCATTACATAAATTGTGCAAGTTTTCATTTCTTTTGTAAATTTTTATTATTTAAATAAACTAGTATCGTAATGTCGGCTTTTCTGTTTATATTCAGTTTTCTGTAGATTTACGATATACTATCTCGTCTGTTGTATAATAACTTTTAGAAATGCTTGGGTTGCGCCTTGTGTTACCGGGTTTAATTGCATGTTGAAGGTTAGAACTTCTTGTCTGTTCCTTTTTTCTCTTACTCAGTTTTACTGTGCAATGCCTTTCATTACTTTAGTGCTTTTTTGTTTTATGAAATGTAAAGGTTCAATAAGGATAATCCAGATTTGTAAACTTGTTAGAAGTTTGGTTAACAATAATAACATTTTTTAAAACAGTTAAACTTAAAAAGTTTCTTAAATTTTATTGCTTACCGTTTTTTTCTATTTTTGTTAATAGGCACAACAGCTTGGCTTTCTTCATTGTGGTGGGGTCTGCTATTTAGTGGTCTTTCATTTGGACGATTATTTTATCGACCTTGGCAATCAGATGACCTAGACAAATTAGTTGATATGTTATTAATGACCAGTACAGCTTTGAAAGGCTGTTGTGACTTCTTGGATCGATTTTGTGAGGAAATCTCATACCGGTATGTCTTTTTGCGTTTGTTTAAAGTTGAAGAGCAATAAATTTAGTTTTTAAAAGGTTTTCTGGTTTCGTTCGAACTTTTAAAAGAAAGCTGCAGTAGCCGATTTAAATAGCAGCAATAAACAAATACCGTACATTGATAATATCAAAATGCTTTTTGTTTCCTGTAGGATATATCGTGTAAGTTCTAAATTTACTCGCCAGTCGGGAAATTTTCGATCACATTTTGAAAGTCCTCGGGTTCTCGCCATTTCTCAAATCGAAAAATATTCGCGATGAATTCAATGATCTTTTTTAATCTTTACTTCATATTAATCTTTTTAATCTTCAAAATGTTTTGCTTTTTATAGTTTACTTATCATTTAGATCGCAATTTCTATCGCAGTGTGAATGGGCCTACTTGATGGGGGGCCTTGTAGGGGGAGTGTTTTTCCTTCCCCCTCGCAACGATATCGATTTAATCTTGATTATGGCCGCATCAGCGTTTGTCCTCGTCAACCTGAGAATGAAATGCACTTTGGCTTTTTTTAACTTATTTCTTTTTGTTGCTGTTTCAGGTGAAAATAGTCAATTTTAATTTTGTCTTACCTCGCATGTCACACATTGTTTTTTTGTACTGTATATAGAAAAAACGGTTTAGTTTTAAACGCCTGTTTCTTCAACACAAACAAACAAAAATATAAATTATTTATGAACTTTTAATGTTTTTTTCATTGATTACATTTTTTTAAATTTTAACTCTTGTATCTAGTAATTGCATGCGCATTTACACTTTTGGAAGTAGTCTTTCACTTTTACCACTGAAGGTGTTAGTTTTGAATTTTTGACTTTGAGCATGGTTTATATTTAATATGATTTTTGATCCTGTGTTTCTACTTTGTTTTTTCTGTTATAATAATGTAATGCTTTTTTGTATTTTATTTTGTTTTAGGGTCTCCTATTTGCTCTTGCATGTGGTTATTTTAATTTTTTGATTTTCCTCTAGTTTCCTACTTATTATTTTAATAATTTTTTAATCTTCTTTAGTTCCCTACTTATTATTTGAAAATAAAACAACCTTTATTGTATGTAATCCGATTTATAATGAAACTTGCTTGAATAACTATCTAACACTGAATTTTTTAAAATTCTTAATGAAAATTATTGCCAGAAAAAATTTTTTGTTTAGCCTAAATGTAATTTCACATTAGTCTGTGATTTTTGTTTGACAGGTGTAGCGGTGTTTGATAATCTTCATCAGACCGTTAATTTTTACGCTCTCGCTTGCTTTTTCTCACGACTTTATTTACCTGCCGTTATTGACTTTTACTTCTCCCCACTGTCAGCGCTAGAGCGATGGACTTGTTCTTTCGAATTGTCACGGTAAGCTTCAGATGACGTAAGGTCTCTTAAAAATTTCTACTGATTTGTATTCTTTATTCCAGTCTAAAGCAACTGTTTGTCTTGACGATTTGCTTTTGGATTGAAGTCTTTTTCTTTTGTCTAGCCTTTTATGTAAGTGAGTTTTCATGAAGCGATTAAAAAACTAGTGATTTTTGTAATCCAAAATCTTAAAACTCGAATCTATTTCTCAAATTAACATTTATTAAGTTTTTCGTGTGATATTTATTTGAATTTGAATTTTTTTAAAATAACAGTCGTGCTATATTTAAAATATTTTTTTCTGTTTTGCAATAGCAGATTGTTTTTTTAATGAGTTTTCATTCTTGGTTGCCTTTATGTGCTTATATTTTTTTAGCTGTCTTCTTTAGATGACCGATATTCTAATCTAGGTGTACGTTACACACAGTATTAGACAAGCATCTACTTTGAGTTAAATACAGACAGAAACGGGGTCAAGGTTTTTCTTTTACTCCCTAGGATTAGATGCTGGCATCGATGGTGTTGAGCCAGCATCACGTTTTGTCATCCAAAACCGTCAGACCTTTTGCTCCATATGGCACCTGATGTATGGGGCACGCTAATGTAGTGTGGTTGGTCTGCGATTTGTTCAATGGCGTCGCACTCGTAATTCAATTAATGCGACAAAGATTCAATTTTTTTTTATCAGACAAGGTTTTTTTTTAGGTAATTTCTCTTCATCCAGAGTATGAGCTTATTTTCGTCGTTCCTGTCGTCGCTGTTACTGGAATAGTTTGGCTTTGCACACATTTGGCGTTTTTTACCACCGAAGTAATTTGGTTGGGTTTTCTTTAGAAATTTATTTGTCGTTTCATATTTATTGCTCGTACAGATTACCTTAACAAGAAAATTAAACGACTGTCATCAATTTTTTCACAAACTTCCTAGTACTTCTTGCGGAACGAACTTTTCCCATGTTATGTCCAAGAAAGGTTGGTATAATTATTACATCGCAGAAACGAAGCCAAACCCTTCATTAAACACGCTTTCCATGCGCGAAAGTGTCGTGCTTGCTGTGCTCGTCTTTATTCCCTTGCCTTTGGTCACCACGAATTTGTAAAACGTCGCCACGATTGTAAACCGATTGCAGTTGTATGTCAAATTTGGCCCACCTAAATATTAAGCATGGACTTTTATAGATTTCGCAATAGTGATCCTTAGCCAACCAATTGCTCAAGCAAGAATATGTTCGATGCAATAGGTTTGCCAACGTAATTCCGCCTCAAATTGAATAAAATTAATTAACTCCTGCTAATTGCAATGATCAAAAGTCAATTTTTGATTTTTTAGCTCTGTCTTTTTGTCTCGTACAAGTTATAAAGCTGGACTTCTGCAGGTTTGCGATACTATCTATGGCAAGGCCCAAAAATTCAACTATTTTAACCGCATAATCGTTTAGCACTGCTTCTCGCATTTAGACGTGACTTTGTTATATTTGTCACCATCAAATATTGATGGATTGCTTGTATAGTTGTTCCGCAACCTGCATTGTGCGTGACTCAAAGCAATTTTTACGCATCGATTTCACGCAGGCGTTCGGCTTCTGTGCTTTGTCGGTCAACAAACTGTGGCTTGCTCCTTACTGTCCACGTTCCTCTTTGGGGCCGTGTCGTGGCGACGCGAGGACGCCACCTACCCGTCTCTCCTGCTCCTCGTCATCGGATTGGAATGCCTCTCGTTCGGTCGCGTTCGGGAATTTGCGGTGAAGCTCGGAGGAACTTGCGCTGCTTACGCGCTCATAACTCCAACCACAACCGTCGAGTAGGCGAGATGCTGCTGTGTGTTAACGTAGCTGCTGGCTCAATCCTTGAAGTTTTTGATCAAACATGTCAAGTGTTTGTTCAGTTTGTGATTGTTTGTTGATAGCTGATGCTGTTGTGTACACCGCTGTTTATCGGTCTTCAAGAATTGATTGTGTATTGGGCGATGTAATTCTTTTAGTTTGTGATTTCGATTTATAAATCTAATTTTTTAATTTGCATTAATTTATATTTTTCCGATTTTCTATAAACGAAATATTTCCTACTTACTTCGCAATCTGCATTCAACTACTTTTTTTTTCTGCGCAGCCCTAGTTTACCAGTAACCATTCTTCCAGTTGATTCGCTGGAGAAGCAAAATGATCGAGCTACGTCGTTGATTAAGTCAGTACACAGGTTTGTTACTAGCTTTTCTACTGGCTGTGTTTCACTTTTTTATTAACTTTACAAATACAAGTGCAAGGCTTTTTTTCGTTAATTTTCGGTTAATTTTTTTCGAGCGTAATGTAGCACATAAATATTTGCTCGTCTTTGGCGTTGGAATAAGTATTTTTGAATCAAAAGCATAAGACTTGTACCACGGATTGATCTTATTTACCCCAAGCTGCATCTTATGCTGGTAGTTGGAAAGCAAACAACTACACGGCAGTTATTTACGCCATAGGGTATTTTCTGGGTTACTTCATGTCACTTGTGTTGGTGACGAGCAACTTTATGTCTACATCGGTTTCAGGTTCTTCGCTCTCTACTTGATTGAAATCATTGGCTGTGATTATTCGACCATGGGGATGGGTTTTAATGCGGTCGAAGAGAAAATCAAAAACTTATTTTCAAAGCGGACCAAGGAGGAGAGCGGAAGTGGACTACGCTATGACACTTACGTGTTTTTTTTCAGTGGTCTAACTTCCGAGGACGGGTCTCTTGTCTTAGGAGGTAATCGCGTCGCAGAAAGCACTTGAAGTTTGTAGTTTCACGTTTTTACTTCCGTAGACGGCGCTGTTTTGTCCCCCGATCACTTCATCAACTTGTGGCGGGAAAACTGTTCCGACGAAAAGTCCGTGACGTCGTCGCGGCTTATTCTTATACTGGACGTGGCGAGAATCGAACCATGGTTGAAAGTCGTCAAGTCGCTTCGGTCCGAATACGTCGCCGTGCAAGGCTTCGTTACGGGAAAGTCTCGGAGAGACGTCGAAGAAGGCGTGACCCGGCAGCAGCAACAGCTGGGGACGTTTACTTGCAACTGGGTGAATTGGAACTTTGACGTGACTGCGGGGACTTGCCCTACCGTCGCTGTTTGGGAGGACGGCGACGATTCAGAAACGAAGCCAATTTATGTCGTTTCGCGCCGTTGGAGCGATTTTGCCCTGCGCGTACCTACCGTTGACGACACTGAACTATCCGGTCACTGGAAAATCAATTATACGTTCTTCTGTCGACCTTGTCTCGCCCTTTCGGCGTCGTGCGCCCGTCGCATGCGACTGGTTCGGATGCTCAGCGCGCCTGGGCGTCGTTATCGCCGATTAAAAATGCGCTGGTTTCCCCCGCCTGTCCTCGACACCGGGCACGGATTCAAACTGCTCCGCTCTAATCGATAAACGTTTGTCGAGTGCGATTGTGATGGTGCGATTTGAATGAATGTAGACGTCGCGTTGTTCGCGTCGTGGTGCTTTTGTCTTGCCGGAAATCTTGCACAAACGAATTGCTGTTTCTAGAACTCGATGCAGTACCCGTTTTCAATGGAGCTTATGTAAGACCAGGACTTTTTTATGTAAAAATTCGAATTCGATTTATTATGTGAAATATCTATAATTATTTACTCATTTGTCGTAAGTTATATGCTGACCAAATAAGACAATTTTTAAACGAAGCTGATTTTTGGTTTCTAGAACTTTCTTGCAATTCCAACACTTTCCTGGTAATTTCTTCCAATTCCAACACTTTCCTAGTGATTATTTTGCATTTACCTTAGCAGTTTTGAGTAATCTTTTTATGACCCAGTATTAGTTTTAGCAAAATTAATCGTTATTTACTCTGTTCGACTCCCACTTACACGCGTATTCACATCGATTCAGTTTTAATTTGTATGGTTTTTAACATTTTTTCACTTTTTTTTAACTTAATTTTTTTTGTTCAACTGTGATTAAAGGTTTACATATACTATATTTTTAATTTAACCTCTCTATTTAGGCGTTGTTTTGTCAAAATAATAACAGCAATTAATTGCTTGTGTTTTGTTGTTTGTGCATTGCTGTCGTTGCTCTGTTTTTGCAATATTTAGTTCAAACCTGACCATTCATAAAACCGGAGTTCAATATGGAAGATATTTTTTATGCAACAAGTGTGAAGAAAAAACACATCGACGCAGAAATTTTATCGATTTTCACCCTGGATGAGAAATTGGAATACAAATAATTAGTATAACAATACTTTTCCAATAATTTTTTCTGGAAAAGTTTTTGCCCTTGAAAATAAAATAAAAAATGTTTTAAATCTTTAAAAACATTTATATGATTATGACTGGAATTTAAAATTTTTAGATTTGGCTCTGGTTCAAGTATACTCATAGACACTTATTTCTCGGACCCCTTAGTTCATGATGTGAAGTCGTTTACTGTGGGCTATGTCCTAGACCTCTTGCAATGTATAATATTTATTTAAATCGTTTTCTAAAAACAATAACAATTTCTTTTATCCAATAGAATTGTTAAGTGATTGCTAGAAAAAGAATGAATAGTCTTTAGCGGCAAAAACTTGGTACTTCAATTAATCAAAGTCAATAAAATAAATTTAAGTTCTGAGGAATGTAATCTTTTTAAGCCGAGAAAGTCAAATGGGACGTATCGATACGTTAAGAAAGTGGCCACGTTGCAACAAAATATAGACTTAAGATACCAGGTGATCAAATCCACTGATTCGATCGGGTATACAGTTACAGTACAGTATACCCTAACCCAGAGATGGCAATTTAGGACGGATTGGAAGTACAACCGTTTTTTGTTCTTTTAGTCTTACACCTTAAATTTTTGCCGAAAATAGAAGATTCGGACAATGCTCAAAAGTGAAGACTTTTTTTAGTCCTCACCTTAAATTTGACCAAAAACAGAGGTTTCAGATGCTGATCAAAATGAAGACTTTTTTTTTATTCTTCATCTTAAATTTTGGCCGAAGTTAAAGCCAATGGCCCACTTCAAGATAATTTTGATAAAATTGTTAATTTTTGACCGATTCTGTGAAAAAGGTTCGCCATCCCTGCTCTAATGTACACCATTTCAAATATAGGGTATACTACTGTAAAAAGGTATACAAAGGGTATCAACTAGGTTAGGGCTTCTAAGTTCAATACATTGTAATTGCGAAAAAATTAATTTTGCAGTATTTTCAGAAAACAGCGCAATGGTTTTTAGTGAAACACTAGAAATATGCCAAATCAACTTGCAAGCTTCCCCGCAAATTTACTGTTAATAGCTTATTAGAATATCGCTATTGTAGTCTATTTAACTTTTTTATTTGCTTGCTTAAGCGAATTGTTTGTGACACCATCCAATTCATAGCAAGAACGTATCATTGGCATCTTTGAAGATGCCACATTGTATGATAAAAGTAAAACGCCCATACACTTGGGTTACCATATCTGAATAGGCACAATCTCTGACAAACATTACTAGCCAAAAAAATATGGAGGCGCGATGAAATTTTGTGACATTTGTCCCAATCATGATTTTCTGGTACTTTACGGATAGGACAGAAAAATTGTCTTGAGATTCCAGGATGAAGACCAAAAAAAAAGTCTTCACTTGGAATCAGTCTTGGATTTTTCAATTTTTGTCCCACAATCATGATGTTCTCTAAAAAAGTCATCACTATCATTCGATGCATTATCCCTACTGAAGTTACGTCCTAAACCTGAGGTTGCGGCCGCTCCGTTCGCATGGTACTAATCTTCACTTTAATTCTTTGAGACACTTCTTCGTTCTCGTCTGCAAAAAAAACTATTTGAACAACCATGCTTTTGCCCATAGCCGTAGCTGCAGGGGAGGCAATTGCCCCCCTCCCAAGTTTGCAAGATTTGGGCAAAATTCAAAATTTTTCGCGCAGCGATATGAAAAATTTGGGCAAAGTCAGGAGTTTTAGGGCATTGACAATGATCAACTGCAAAAAATAGTTACCAAATTTAGGTGAAGACCTTTTTTTTTAGAGATCACCATGATTTTAGGACAAAATTTGTTCTACGTCCGAGAATCTCAGACCATTTTTTGTCCTATCCGTAACGTACTAGAAAGTCATGATTTGGGCAAAACTTCATTGCCTCCCAAATTTTTTTGGCTGGTGCGCCTATGTTTTACCAGTTAACCTTTTTTACATTTTTGGCGAGTACCTTATCAACCAAAGAGTGCCTCTTTTTTTTGATTTTGCGACCTTGCTAACTTACAGCTATTCGCATATTGTCAAATCACTATTTTATAAACTTTGTTAAGGCCCGTTTCCACTACGAGCGTGGAAAAGAGCATTCTTTGTTTGTTCCATTGATTTTTTTTGCGCTCGCTTCAATCGAAGATCAATAAAAGAAACAAAGAATGCTCTTTTCCACGCTCGTGGTGGAAACGGCCTTTAGACTTACTATTAGTTGAGCTCATATGACTGTAGAGACAAATCTAACCTAATGCTTTCTTATTGCGAACTTTACAGGGAACTATCTTCTCTTCTGGGCCTTTCTTTTTAAAAATATTGCAAGGCAGTGGCAATTAACCCCCCACCGCTTCGGTGCCCCTGGTGTCGTCCAATCCCAGTTTAAAAACATTTAAAATATGAGGCTACCCAAGAATAAATTAGTAAAGTTGGCCGAATTTCTTTAAAAATCATATCAAAGTTTTTTTCATTATACGTATGTTTGTAGGCCTATAGCCTGCCTCACGTTAAAGAAAATTTTTTAGTTTAAAAACACATCAAATGTTCACTCTCATACGTTTGCGAATCTCTAAGACAATTTATGGTAGCTTATTTGAAAACAAATTAGCGACAAAATAGTACAGACAGCCAGCGTTAAAACCCACATAAAATACCAGTTTATTTTTTTAATTTAACAGCTTAACAATAAAGAGCAAAAAAATAACAATTGTGCAAATCTTCATATTCTTGAGTTCAAGACGAGCGAGAACTTGAGTTGCGAAATTTAAATTAATAAATTGAAGAAAACCAGCCTGATACTATCAAAAAAATTTATTTTACAAAAATTATAGGACAAATGCAAAAAGATATCTTACCAATTTTTCGGAGAAACTTTTACTCCCTTTTCAAATTCGATTAACGAAACCGCTTTTTATCTTCGTTCCGTCGTTCAAAATCCCCACTCCATTCATGCGCTTTGTAGTAAACTAATGCAAATTAGGGATATTTAACCTAAGGCAAAACAAATTGCGGTTGTTGGAGCTAAAATTTTTGATTGACTTCACCGTCCGACATCTTTTTATTTTGGCATTAAGTCGGAATAATTAAAAATTTTAGTAGATCATTGGTTGCTACCTGTACAAATGCGCTCAATTCAAGTAGCGGTTTTAAATACACATTTCGCAGTTGGCCATTGATTTGCTTTTGAAGTCTTGAAAAGCAATTAATTTTTTAACAGACTTATTCACAGTTTTAAAAGCGCTTGATTCCCTAAGCCTAAATAATTGGGAACCTATCTAATTTCCTATTTCTTTAAAGGCTCGTTTCCACTACGAGCCGGAAATGGGAGTATTTGTGGTTTCTTTTATTGATTTTCTTTGCTTCACACAGCGCCTAAGCGCGAAAAGAAGTACAAATATAAAGAAAACAAACAAAAAATGCTCCATTTCACGCTTGTAGTGAAAACGAGCCTAAAAGCACTTATCTAACAGCATTTCATTCTCGGTTTACATGTGAATCACATACTACGAAACTTTAATAGCCGTTTAAAGTTGAATTATCGAAAAAACTGCATACAAGAAAAAACAACTGTAAGAATTATAAAACTGAGAAATTTTAAAGCTTTTTTAGCTAATATTCAATGATCTGAGAAAGATTCTGCTACAACAACCACACTTTAGCTACATTTAGAATGAAAGCAAAGATATTATTCGAGTTTATAATTAAGTTAAATCGTTCGATTTAAAATTTTGTTTTCAATAATTCATGCTGATTTTGAAACTCATCACTTATATAAAAAAATTGAAGGGAAGTTTTTGGAAAAAAACATGAATACATAGTTTAAACCAGTGCTTCTTAAGCTTTCGTGGTTTCTGGCCCCTCTTCAGAAACACTCAACACCTACAGCTCCCTGCTCCAAACAAATTGACCCTTAAGCTAGTTTTTTACATTTTGCGAAAATTATGGATAAAAAAAGTAGGTGAAGAGCAAAAATTTTTACCTCCGATCAAAAAAACTAAAAGACTTTTTACTTGCAGATGAAGATTTTTTTTGCACTATGCCTAGTTTCTTATTCACTAAACCGTTTACAGATAGCGGTTGTTTTAAAAGACAAATATTCTATTTATGAAACAGTTTTTTGCAAGATCAATAAAATTTAAATGCTATTGCAGCATAAGCAATTAACGTTTCAGGAGCATTTACATATTACGTAAGTACAAGAGGTTAGAAAGGTTTTAAATGCTTACGGCTGCTGAGGAGGTGTTGCAATTTTTGCGTTAACAATTTTTCTTGATATTTATATTTTGGCTTTATTTAGTGTTTTATTTGAGCAAAATCAAAAATTGAAATGAAATTGCTCAAAACGTGAGAAAAAGTTACTAAACATTTATCGAACCGTATTGCACGGGGTAAATTGTTCCAAGTCGTAAAAAGTTCTCTTTTTCGAGAGGCTGATTGGTTATTGTTTTTATTGTCGGGCTGCAAATAGCGATCTTACTTTTTAATGCACGAGCCTTGTTTGATATCAAGCTCTGCGAATGCAAGGTCCCTTTTAATTAACCATCTATCTCTGTCTCAATAGCGTCGTTGCTGGTTTAAGAAAGCTTTGTTTCCATTATTTAAAATTATTTGGCCCGAAAATATTCAGAAAACATTTGGCAACAACGCTCTTTGACTGAGAATATTTAGATCGGCCAGCCTTACACAATGTTGCCTATAAAACTTTAACTATTTGTGCTGTTTCTATTTGTTTTGCGGGGGGTTAACTAATGCTTATGTAATTTGTCCTAACGACTGCCCAAAAATGAAGGAAAGGGGGTCAAAAAAGATTGTTTACACAATATGTGAACGTCACCCCTATGCTACACAAATACATTATTTCATGGGCAAAAAGAATGGTTAACAATAAAGAATTTTGAACAATTGAACTCCCAAAATCTGAAAGTATATAAGCTAAAAATAATTATAGATTTTGTTAAAAACTGAAGCAGAAAATCAAAAAACAACTTAGTTATAATTTTTTTCTTACGTTCCAATACTTCACTGTTGGCGTCATGCAATTTCTGTCGGTAGTCAAAGTTGTTGTGAATTTTTTGGTAATACATGTATACTCCAATCAAACTTAGTATTTCCACAACAACAACTTTACGAAAAAGGTTCATTGC
The DNA here is from genome assembly GCA_963680785.1 of Diplosoma virens. Classification (NCBI taxonomy): domain Eukaryota; kingdom Metazoa; phylum Chordata; class Ascidiacea; order Aplousobranchia; family Didemnidae; genus Diplosoma; species Diplosoma virens. Next base: position 34,687,786 of record OY796880.1, read on the forward strand.
AACTACTTTCAACAAACCAACATAGAATTTTACATATGTATAATAATCAACTATGTCATCTAGGCAAAAGCATCTTGAAAAAATCATGATTTTATAGTATATATATTCAAGAATGGTTTTCAAAAAATGTTGAGCTTTGCTAGTTCAAGAAAAATAAAAATCATAAAAACTTATGTTTCATTAATTCTTAAAGTAACGTTATTTAACACAAATGAGCATCAAAACAAGATTGAAAAAATGACCATCACGCAGCATATACATATTATGTATATTACATATACACATGTGTATGCACCTTACACTACCAACACTCTAACTGCTGTTAAAGGCTAATTTAACATTTTGATCTATTTAAGCAAGATAAAATGCCTATGATAAGGTAGTTTTCTAGGAACATTTAAATAAAACTAAACATATATAATTCTACATGTTTCCAAAATACACAAGCAATGAATTGAAAAGTTTTTGCTATAGATAAATGTACGAAAATTGAAGTGTATCTGGTAACTTTTTTAATAATTAGTCATGACAATTGATTAAGAACGTGTTACATAAATATACACACATATATATATATATTGGTATATTCAGATTTAAACAGTAAATCGATCAGGTAGGTAGGGTAAATCAAATTATTAACTTCAAATCTAGAAAATTCTTTCCTAATTAAAATATTTTATTTTTTAAATTCCACTTCAGTATAACACAACCATTACAATTATTTTTATTGATAAAGATTTATTGTTACTTTCTTGTTTGGGAATTATTTGGTGTTGGTGGGAGTGGTGTTGGTGGTGGAATTTTTCCGAAACATATTTTATTCAATTCATAAAGGTTTTGCTGCCATTGTTTAAGTTGTAATAAACAATTTTTTATAACTTCATCTTTTTGCTTTATTTCCACAGTCAATTCTTCTATTTCTTGTAAAAGAACCCATTCTGGGTTTTTGTTTGCTGCTGTCAAACGATGTTTTAGAAATATTGCTTCTGCTTCACGAGCAGCATCATTAAACTTATTTACAGCATGCTCAACTGTTAGGCGTGACTCGTCTTGGTAGTTAATTCCAGTAGAAGGTTCTTCAGCAACTAGTTGAGCTATACATTCACGATATGAAGTTTCTAGCTTGGCAACTGGACATTCAGACATATTTTATTCTGAAAAAAATAATTTTATAACTTAAAAATACTTTTTTGTTAAAATATAAACTTTAAACAGCTTTAAAACTTTGCAGTTAACAGCATTTGGAAGATGATAAAGTAATTTATGCCCTCATTATTATTTCTGAAAACTACTGAATAATCAGAAATTTTTGATGTTGTTTCATATGACTTATGTGTGCAAAAAATGTTTAGCTTTAAATTCTGTACTTCTAAATAGTAAAATACTTACTGTTGTTTGCTATTGCTTGCAATTAGTTTTTACAATCTATACAATTTACATACCCAATACCATAAACATTTAATTATTAACCAAGGTAATTAAATAACAATTAAAATATTTAAAAGTAATGCTTTTTCAAAAAGCAAAGCTAATAAAATTACCACACAAACTTATCAACATGGTAAATAGTTTTTAATGTTTTAATGGTCACATCTATTAACCCATATTAACCCAAATATAGAACAAAATGGAAATAACTATCTGATTTTTTTTAATATTAATCATAAGACACTGAATAACAATATATTGCAAAAAGCTTAATACAACATGTAAAAGTGTACGTTTTTTAGGTTTCTTCAAGAAGCAACCATAGACAATTTTTGTTGGTGAAACTAACCCAGAATCCCCCCTGGGTTACTATCACTTCTTGAGAGATTCTTTTTTCTTTGGTTTCTTTTTTATTTCTTTCTGGTGCTGTAAAGGAAGAGGATTTCTAGTTAATTTCACTCACAAATTTTTGGCTAATTCTGGTTCTCATTAACTGTTTGCCATGCTTACTTTATAAACTTTGAAATTTTGGGTAATCCCCAAATTCTGCCAGGTTAGTAACGGCAGAGTAAACAAAACCTGAAATTCTTTGTCTCATTTTCTTAATGACTCCTCAAGAAGTTACCTTCAAGTCTCTTCAAGAAGTTCAAGAAGTTACCTTAAGGGTCAAATGTCTCTTGAAGAAGTTACCTTAAGCAATTTTTTTGTGTAAACTAACCAGGAATCCTCATTTCAGCACAACAATGGAATAAAGAAGAAACCAAGAGAAAAAGCGATAATAATCGCTGGAAATCCAGGTTAGTTTTACAAACAAAAATTGCTTAGGGTGACTTCTTAAAAGAGAATCATAAAAATAATTTTGAAAGTTACTATATTTCTTATTTCAATAAAATCACTACATAAACGCATCTGACTGACATACACCATCACAATAACTAGGATATAGTATAACTTAAAACCGTGTTTGTAATGGTACCGGAATCTTATAACTTTTTACCATCTGAAAGCTATCAATAACACGAGATAATAGAAAAATCAGTCATTTGTTTTAAAAATGGATTTGAAAAAATGATTATAAATGTAGTTATTGGGTTAATTCAGGGAAATATATCACTTATGAAATATCATGTTGTTTTGCTGTGAAATGGGTAGGCCTATCATGGAACAATTTTTCTTTGCTGGACAGATATAATAATCTACAGTTTATAAAATTTTGCTGCAGTTATAGAACCAGTCAAAAAATATCTTTGTTGAAATAAATGGTTAAAGCGTGGAGTTTACAATAAAAAAATCAAATTTAGTTAAGTTATGGAGAGTCGGAGCCAAAATAGAATTATTTTTTACTGGATCCAAAATAGGATTTTTTTATTTATTTATCTCAGACTCACGCTCCATAAGAGGAAAAAAATAGAAACAAAACAGTAAAAACTTGTCGGTGAAATTTGTCCGCAGCGTGGTTGAGTGGTTAAAGCGCCGGGCTCGTGACCAACACGGTCTTGGTTCAAAACCCACTCGCGCCATTCTGTTGTGTCCTTGGGAAAGACACTTTACGGCACATTTCTCTGCTTGGTGGTCCTGGCAAGCAGTTCTAAATTACAGTCACATCTCTATTAAATTACAAGCGGACAGCAATATCTTGGCATCTCCGGAACCAGGTCGGGGTAGTTGCCTACCCTATGTATTAGCGCCTCCGTCGCTTTCCTGCAAGTCAGGAGGATAAATATAGAGATAAAAATAAAATAAAATAAAAAAACTAGGCAGAATAAATGAGCACATACAAAAAAACAACTATACTTAAAAAGAAAGTTACAAAATATCCATCATAAATGAACTAATCAGGTGAAATTCAAAAAACTAGGTTGAAAAATATTGTGAATGTGATAGTATCAAGTATCATTTGTCAAAATCCATTTTAATCATTTTGCCTAGAATCAGTGGCTTACGCAGAAATTTGTCAAGGGAGGTGTGCACGTCAAAAACACGAATATTAAAAGTGGTTCGGTTCATGGGCCAAAAAGTTTTCTTACATTCATGCCCAATGGAGACTTTGGAGCCCGCTGTTAAGACGTGCTCCGCGGTTTACCAAAACATTCTCAGTTGAAGATGATGATATGGCAGCAAAAATAGAGTTTCTTCGACTGCACGAAGATTCAAGTCCTAAAACTGATTTTGCCGGTGAGGATATAGAAAATTTTTGGGCTAGCCTTCAAAATGAATATCCTACCCTTTCGAAAAGAGCTTTAAGTTTTTTGATTCAATTTCCTTCGACTTATTGCTGTGAAGTGAGATTTTCTGCAATGGTGTCTATAAAGATAAAATATCGAAACAGGCTTGAGATTGATGATGACATGCGACGCTGTCTTTCCTGCACTCAGCCTAGATTTGAACGCTTAATAGCAAAAAAGCAATATCAACCTTCACATTATTGCATTTGTAATGAACCTTTGAATATGCAATAAACAAGGACCTTATTTTTCTGTGGGTTTATTTTGGATTGCAAGCTATAGGCTAGTTGCTGTTTTTTTAAAAAGGGGTATTTGATATTCATCAAAATATTTTTAGGGGTAACAACACAAAAAAGGTTAAGAACTACTGTATTGCAGAAAAAAATATAAGCAGACTCTTCTCATGATTAGCTTTACCATCAACTTTTTGTTTCGTTTTTTTTTAAATTTTTACTTACAGCTACTAGCCGCATTTTTACGATAAATATAACAGTTTTATTTCAAATAACAATTTTTTAAAATATTATTTTATCGTTTTATTTATTAATCTTTTCATAAAAATAGAATGTAAAATAAAGAGGCTATTACCTGCAATAGCCATATTTGCGGTTTTATTATCTATGATCTTTGTACACACATTCGTAAAGTAATACAAGAAAGAACAGGAACAAAAAAGTTTTTTAACTTTACAAAAAAAACTCATTCAATAAAAGCTATAACATTTGCTACTCTTTTAGTAGCCATCCAAATATAGTGTTAACCATGAACCACTCTTTTTAGGACATGCTATATCTATTTCATTCTGTTGGGCTATATATATGTGTGGTCTATTTTGCTAAAAAATGGATTGTAATATCGATCAAAATCAAACAGCTTTCAGTAGTCGGCGAAATAGCTCAGTGTGAAAGTACTCCGACTAGCAAGCAGAAGGAAGCAAGTTTGATGCTTAATCTACCTGAGTAAAATCTGCTACCCACTTAAAAAAGGTACTTCACGACAAATTTTTGAATGAAGTCACGCTGCTTATTTATAGGCTTTGTTTAATGGCCAATAAACTCATACAAAAAACAGATATTTATTTTTTCCTTTTTGCTTTTTTTCTTCAGACAGAGGTTTAAACAATATTGTATTAGCCTAAATATCGTTGCAGATTCCAAATCCCCTTTAAAAAACTTGGTAACTCTCACGATGATTGCCACCCTTAGGTTGAAAAACCCTCTTCTAATAGAATGGTTAAAGCTTATAAAGCTGTGCTAGAAAAACTGAGACATTGAGAAAACATAGAAAAGGTTATGGGGTTGCGAGATGAAGGTCGGACAGATATTTGCAACAACCTTAATTTCAATTTAAAGAAAAAGTCGATGGTGTAATACTTTAAAGAATTACCCGAATCTGCTTTCAAAAACGGCAAAATATTGCTGTTCCAGCTGCAGACGGGCCCGCCAGATTGTCCAGGCGCGGCCGCATAATTAATCTGCCGCTTCGCTGACAGGGTTGCCAAATGTTCAAAGATAAAATAATCTAGAATCTCAACAAAAAATATCTAAAATAATATAAATTTAAAAAATGATAATCCAAATAATAATCCAAACATACCAAAGTTACATTTTCAATAAAAAAACGAAAATTGTAATATAAAGTTGTAACTCATGGTGTTCTACATAAGTGTGGTCCAAGGTTAAGAGCATGGAGGGCCGCATTAAGGTTTGAAAAAGTTTCGCGGGCCGCATTAAGGTTTGAAAAAGCTTCGCGGGCCGCAAAGATAAAACCTAGGTCAGGGTGGTCTAACTTCTCCACTCTTGTGGGCCACATTTTTGAAAAATTATTTGAGTTTGCGCGCCTCAACCGGATAAAAACGCTTATTTTCGTCTCAAAATCAGGGTGTTCTCTAAAAAAAAAAAAAAAAAGGTCTTCACTTGAAAATTCCTATTTTCGTCCCAAAATCAGGGGGTTCTCTAAAAAAAAAAAAAGAAAAAAAAAGGCCTTCACTTGGAATCGGTCTGCAAAATTCCTATTTTCGCGCAAAATCATAGCGTTCTCCAAAAAAACTTACGGCTGCTTGTCATCGACAAGACTTGTGCAAAATTGTTCCGCGGGCCAGGGTTTGGACCACACTGTTCTACATTGTAAAAAAAAGAAAAAAAGGTCTTCACCTCCATTTGCTCTCAAATTTCCCAACTTTCGTCCAAAAATCAGGGTGTTCTCTAAAAAAAAGTGTTTGTCACTTCTTTGCTACTGGAAACAATGCAAAATAACATTTGTCAAAATAATCTAAATATATCTAAATGAAATGCTCAAATGATCTAAAAAATAATCTAACATCTAAATGGGTATTTATTACATCTAAATTAGACGAAAAAAATCTAAATCTAGATTAAAATAATCTAAGTTGGCAACACTGCTTCGCTACCGCAACTGATGGCAAACAATTCGTAGTTAAACTGTTCTAATTTTCTTTTATCCGCCTTATTTCGTTTTTGCTTAAGCTACTCATTGTTTCATTATTTCTTTCGTTAGCATTTGAAAACAGTTACAGTGACGTAACAATTTATTGTATTCTGACTTTTCATTCGTTTAAACGTGGTCATTTAGCTTGGGTTAGGTCAGCGTTTTACTCGTTTATATGCTAATTCAGTTAGAGCAAGGTTAGGTATGTTTTGTAATAGTATTTGTTTGCGATAGCTATGTTTATCAATTAATTTTTTATTCTTTTATTTGTTTCTATTTGAATAAAAAAATAATGATTCTGTTTGAAAAAATAAAAATAAAAAATAAGGTTGATAATTTTGATCGAATTTGTAATTTATTCAGTTTAACACCGCGCCAAGGTTTCTGTGCCTCGAAATCGGCCAATTTTATGTGGCACAGAAATAAATGCTGTCTGGTTGAAATCTTTTTCGTTTTTTAGTTTTTTATTTAGCGTTATAGGACCAGGGGCGCCGAAAGCGGGGGCAGGCAACTGCCCCTCCTGTCTTTTAATATTCTTTAGATTTTTTATTAGAAATATTTTTTAGATTTTTTAGATCTGCTCCACAATTTAAACTATATAATCTCGATCACCGTTAAATCCAAAGATATTTGTAAAATTGCAAAGACAACCTTGAATCATAACACGGTTGTTTTTGCAATTTTAAACTTCTGGCAAACTCCCTATTCTACTTAAATCAGTAAACTGAATTACATGTTAGCCAAAAACTGACCTATTAATCAAAATATCCTATTTTACAAATACATTAACTGATAGCAAATAGCCAGATACAACAATTTTACCTAGCTTTCTAAAAGAAGAATGAAACATCAGAATATTTGTAAATGCTTACAATGAACAACGTTTTTGGAAATAATTTTAAAATTCTGATTTAGAAGCAAAGAAATTGTGGCATTAATATACAAGTAATTTTAACAAGCAACACAAGCTGTCTGATTTAGGCTACTCAATACTCACAGCCGACATTAGTGTATAATTAAATATTCAATAAGATCTAAATTTAATGATTTCAATGAGCTACTTACTGCGGGAAAGCATTTTTATTTCAGATAAAAATGAATTCAGGAAATTCAAGCACATGTCTTTCTGAAGAACAATCATCAACATTGGTTCTCTTATCAATTCTCAATCAGGCCACAATCTTCAAAACATTTTCAATCTCTATCAAGAAAGAGTGTATGCTACGCAAGAAAATTGGAATCAATTGATATAACAAATTCAAACCGTTGAATGGACAATCAACCTTATTTTAACTGATTATTCAAATCAATTTACACAGTTGGCATGTTCTATTCTTTTCTAAACTTTATACTTCTTTATTCTCTCTTCAAAATGTATATATATATATAAGTATATTTTGTTTTATTTCTATGTTTGTATTTGCAGTGCATCCAGAAAAGGTTTCCGGACCTGGTGAGGTTTCTTTTCGGGAAATTTTCTTTAATCACCATACTCAGTTGAGCTAAATTTATAGTTAGCAATATAGGGCGCTTGTGCCTCCCAATGATTTACATAACCGTTCCAGCACTGCACATTTTTGTCATTTTTTTTTGTCCTTTTAAATAATAATATTTAATTTAAATTAGGTAACGCGGCCGTGCTTCTTATTTTTTCTCTTTCTCAACTCTCTCTATACTTTCTGCATGTTTAACGTTCGTCGTTGTGTCGCGTTTCCTTTTCATGCTTTGCTTAATGTACATTACATATATTTGAATATTGTTACTAAGCATGAATAAAATATCATCATCATCATCATCATCATCATTAAAGTCTGAAAATAAAAGCACCAAGATCAAACGTGCAACATTTTTAACCCTTTAGGGGACAGTGGTATATGTATTGGTTGTGATTGTAACGTAACATTTTAAGAGTCTTGTTCGTTTTAATGTGTTTGCGGAAGAACTTGCAGACCTACATGATATAATAAGTTAATTCAAAAAAAAGTACGCCTCTGAAAAAAGTAACAAAGATATCAACAATGTGCTAAGTTTTAAACAAATAGCCGACAAGCAAGAAATGTTTTTTTAATTTTTTTATTTTATCTCTATATTTATCCTCTTGACTTGCAGGAAAGCGACGGAGGCGCTAATACATAGGGTAGGCAATTACCTCGACCTGCTTCCGGAGATACCAATTAAGATATTGCTGTCCGCTTGTAATTTAATAGAGATGTGACTGTAATTTAGAACTGCTTGCCAGGACCACAAAGCAGGGAAATGTGCGGTAAAGTGTCTTTCCCAAGGACACAACAGAATGGCCCGAGTGGATCACATAAATTACTTCAAATTTACTGTAGCATAGCTCTCGTTTCGGCTTCCGCAGAAAGGAGTTTCAGTGTCATGAGAAGAATCAAAACATGACTTAGAAGCACTATGACAAAAAACGGTCTCAATAATCGATTGTTCGCAAATATTTATACGAACTTGTTGGACAATATCAATTTACTAGCCGTTGCAGATGACTTTGCCAAAGCATGCGAAGCACTAATAAATTATTTTGGGTTGCATTAATCGAGTAGAGTTTAATAATTTACATAATACCTTGATCTAAAGTATCACTCATGCCCATGTAGTTACGTTTTTTCTTTTACAAATTTGTTAATAGTTCTTTTGTTAATAATTTGTTAAGCTTTTTATTGTTCTATCTATTTATCCCTTTCTTATTCTTGATAGCGTAAATGGTTCAACCAGCGTTGTGTTGTAGGTAACTAAAAACTTTTCACTGAGTGATTAGCACGCAAAAAACATTTACCGATATTCCAAACGAAAAAGCATTCGATCTGTAGCCTACTTATCTGTCTTTGGTTGCCCTGCATGGACGTCGTGATCGTTGAATGTTTTCAAAACTAGCTTTGGTGCTTTTGACAAAAGTTTGGTTCTGTGTATGCCGGGTAGTTTTAGGTTTAATGACCAGTTTATGGATTTGCATTTTTTTTAGTGTTTAAGTTAATTGAGAAAAATTTGCGTAAAATTGGCAATCAGTGCAGCTATCGTAGTGAGTGGTCATAACAGAGTCAACTTAAAGGCTTTTACACGATGCAACACACCTTTAAGATTAAGGTTTTGAGGTTTGGGTTTGTTAGAAAAAGTTGATATCAGCTGAAAAATTGATCGCGAACTAAAATAACAGATTAGCAAAATAAAACTTTTCCGAGATAACGGTCTGTCCTGCACCAACTGAGATTTTATCAGTCAACCAAACTTTCAAATTTTGGTATGATTGCCAAAATTTGTTTTTGTTGAGAGTGTCTTTTCAACAACAAAAAAAAGTGTCCTTTTTTGGAATTTTGCCCTCCCCCCGGAAAAAAACTCCGCTACCCCTCGAAAGGATTGAAATTCGGATCTATTTGTTAAGATCGTCAAATAGAGGACAGTGTGGGAAAGTGCTTTCTCAAAGACCAAATAAAATTATGCGACTAGATTTTGAACCGCAACCGTGCTGTTGATCGCCTTTGCCATCAATCACACTCTTAACCAATCGTTCACACTGCTGAAAAACCGTGTTGGTCATGTTCAGACGTGTCAACAGCGTATTCGAGTAAGTAAGAGCGCCGAGATTGATGGTGAACATGAGCGACACGGTCGCAGTTCAAACCTATTCGCTCCATTCTGTTGCATCTTTGGATTGACACTTTACGGTACTTTCTTTTGCTTGGTGGTCTTGGCAAGTAGTTCTAACTTTAACCAAAAAAAATAAATAAATAAAAAATTACAACTAAACAACAATATCTAGGAATCTACGGAAGCAGGTGGAGATAATTGCTTAACAGTTGCTCTGCACAGCGCCTCCAACGCTTTCTTGCGAGTCAAGACGATAAATTAAAAAATAAAATGAAAAATTTGAGAAAATTGAGTTATGCAAGTTAAAATCATATTATCTATATGCTAATTTTCACATCGGAAAATTTTTTTTAGTATTCATGGTTATACTATATGTTGGCCTTATTTAATAATGCAAGTTGTATTTAATTGTTTAAATTGTTTAAAAAATTAATTTTGCCATTTTAAAAAAATAAACCAATTTTTTGACCTAAAAGTTACGCATATTTTGCTGTCAAAGCAAAAAAAGTGCATTAACAAAAAAAGATTTTTAAAATTTGATTAATTAAGAATGTTTTGTAGCTAAGTTGTATGAAAAACAAGGTGGCGCAGTGTCGAAACAATAGTGGCGCACTGTTGAAAATATGTTTCGAATTAAAGCACTGTTGAAAAACAATTTCGAATTAAAGTCACTTTCTTATAATCAATTTAAGAAGAAATTTAAACTTTTTTTAACTTGTTAATATTAAATAAGATGCCACAACAGTTTGATGAAGTCAGCTGGCACATGGAAATTTATTTAATAACAACTAATATTGCTATTTAATCTTCATTGTTTTTCTAAATGTACTGTGTTTTTGTAAGTGTACTGCTGTGTTTTTCTGATAAAAAAAAATTTTTTTTTGTCCCACTATTTAGAGGGAGGCAGTCATAGCCGTACCTGCCGGGGGTGCAGGGGGGCAATTGCCCCCCCAAGTTTGGAAGATTTGGGAAAAATTAAGATTTTTCGGGCAGTGAGAAGAAAATATTTGGGCAAAACCATAGTTTTTCGGGCAGCGATATGAAAAATTTGGGCAAAGTCAGGAAATTTAGAGAGGTGATGATGAGGAACTGCAAGAAATAATAATCCAAATTTAGGTGAAGACCTTTTTTTTTTAGAGAACACCTTGATTTTGGGACGAAAATCGAAAATTAGGAGACTGAATTTAAGTGAAGACCTTTTTTTTTTAGAGATCACCATGATTTTAGGACAAAATTGGTTTTTGTCTGAGAAACTCAGACAATTTTTTGTTATATCCGAAATGTACTCTAAAATCATGATTTGGGCAAACGTCACAAAATTTGGGCAAAACTTCATTGCCCCCCCAAAATTTTTTGGGCTGGTACGGGTATGGAGGCAGTTGACTAGAACAAGGGTCCGCAAATACTTTTTGACGCGACCCAAAAAACCTTGACTTAAACTCTTGCGACCCACACTTTTCGTGAGCGGTAGAATTAAATGGAAAATATTTTCAATTAGTTAGGAGTTTTAAGGCTACTGTTCAGTGACGGATATTCAAAGGCAAGGATTCCCAAAAATTGCTGTTCTCTAAGAAAAAAAGCTTTGATCTCGTATTTCCCTTATTTTTCCCAAGATCATGGTGATTTCAAAAAAAAAGGTCTTTACTTTGATTTGATCTCAAATTTCGCTATTTTTTGTCCCAAAAGCATATCGATCTCTAAAAAAAAAGTCCTTACTTCGATTGAATCTCATATTTCGCTATTTTTCTCCCAAAATCATGGTGATATCTAAAAAAACATATACAGCAAAATAAAACTATATGCGGTACAAGGGGGCTTCTAAAAAAAATATAGAATATCAAGCAATTTCACACAGCTGCTAATCTCGCATTGTGCAAAAGTAACAAAACAACATGATTGCTCGATGACTACTTAACACGTGTTCTGCTCGATTACGTAACAATGCAATAACAATTATAGATTTAGAATGGTCAAAGTTCATTATTATTACACAGATGCGAAGCTTATATTTAGAGTAGGTTTAAATAGTTTAAATTATTTCGCGACCCAGAATGGAAGGTTTCGCGACCCACTATTTGCGGACCCCTGGACTAGAAGACCGTATGGTCATTTCGCTGCCTTCCTGTGCTTTCGAAAACTTTTTTTTTCACATATATTGGTGTGTTTTTCGTTTTGAAGCACAAAACAAATAAATAGATTGATTGATTGATTGATTGATTGATTGTTTCAACAGTGCACTATTTTAACTTCACTTTCAACAGAAAACCTAATTATGCATTTTAAATACCAATTAAAAGAAATTAATACGTCATAAACATTTTTTAACCATAACTTTTCAGTTTCCTAAATTTTGAAAAAATCCGAAGTGTGGCGCACTATTAGAGTTTTTATTACTTTTTTATTAACGCATTTGTAGTTGTTCGAAATGTTTTTTAAATTAACATCAAAGAGTGGGATGGCTAAAGTTAGTTGTATATTATTATTTCTAGCATACCTTTTTGAATTAAATTTTTGATTATTCTTTTTAAACCAGTAAACTCAAAGGTCTGCTTTTGAACAGAATTATAATGATCGAGTCCACTAGAAAAAAATTTTTGAAAGACCTGATTCAACTCGATTCTTTATACTAGCTAACAAAAGACTCGAAATTTAGTCCTCAAATTAACTAATTACTCGAACTGGACTAGAGTCCAGATTTAGATAATTCAAGTCAAAGCAATTGAGTTTTTTTTGTTGATTCCTGCTGAGAATAAAGTCGCAGCACAATTATGTAGTATCATACCTTAAGTTAAAAGTAAAAAAGCTATTTAAAATCAAGCGAAGACCAAAAAAAGCCTTCGTTCAAAATATCTGCATGAAAACTTGTGAATTTAATATTGGTTGGGTTATTTGGACTCGGAGGGAATCGAGATTTTATAGACTTATACTTAGACTCAAAAAAAGTTAAGTTTTCATAGGCTTGGACTTGAATGGAATCAAGTCATGGGCTTTCAAATTTTTGCACTTGTAGCGTTAGCGAATTTTTATTTTCTTTTTCCCAATTCAGAAAAAACTACTTATTGCGCGTCCTGTTCTTGCTTTTTCTGTCTTTCTAAATAAATCAATCAAACAAAGTTATTTGTACAACTTTTAGTTCTGTTATCATGCTTAAGATTTGTACGGTTTTTCAAATAAACATTAAAACATAATCCCCTTCCGCTAACAAAAAGAAAAAGAATGTTGTAAAAGAAAAAACGCATTAAAAATAATAATCAAAGAACACAAGACAAAGAAAAAAAAACGGTTTCAACCTCGCAGTAGCCACAGACCTGACTCTGGTAGTTGGACTAGGACTGATTCGACTCCTTTAAATGTTGGACTTGTTTATAACTTTTCTCTTGAATATAGAACCTTAAATTACTGATGCCTATTCAGATTCAACTCTTTCTCTCATTATTCTGATGCTCTCTTGAGAAAGATATATTACGTCACTTTTCTCTGCTTGATGGTCTTCGCAACCAACTCCAAATTTTAGTCATATGGACAGAAATATCTTTAGATCTTTAAAAGCAGGTCAGAGTAACCTAATCAAAATTGACTGTTGCTCTGCATTTAACGTGTCCGACGTTGTTTTTGCCAGTCAAAGGGATAAATAGGGATGATAACAATGTTGTCTAACCGTTTGCAATAAATTTAGACCTGTTTGATGTTTTAGGCCTTTCTGACCTTTTTTGGCCAAACACCTATTCTATATTCTACTCAAACGTGTTTTTGCAATGGCTTGTTCTAATTTTGTCGTTTCCTTTTGTTTTTTTTCTTTTTTGCTATGTTTTAAAGATGCCGCAAACATGCACATTTTCTTCCTAAAACTTGTTTCTTTCTTTAATTGCATGTTGTAAGCATTTGTCGTTTTGTTATTTTTTTCTTTTTCTGTCTTGCTCACCTCTTACTTAGGATTCTTTTATTTAGGACAATTTTACGTCTTTAGCATTAAAAAAATGTTTTTAATAATTTAAATTTTTTTGTTATTAGAGTGATTTTTGCTTCACTCAAAATAATTTAACAATGCTTAAAAAATTTGACAATTTTTTGAAATAGTTGAGAATATACACTCTATTTTATCTAATGAGCAACGTGATCGAATCAGTAAGAGCGCGCTTTTTATAGCGACAGCAATCGACATAGTCTCGGTTCAATTAACCGCTACTTTCATCCAGAATTGAAAACTCAAACTCAAAAAAATCAGTCTTTTTTGCCGAACTCGAAAAAAGTTGATCGAGTGAAAAGACTTTTTCTTGGTTTTCAGTCTATAAATAGGAAATTTTTAAAGTCGCTGATTTGAAAATAGTGAACTTAAACTCGAACTCGGACTCGGACTCGGACTTGCAAATTTTTGGTGAACTTGAACTCGTTAAAAATGCATCTAGTTTGCGGCCCTGCTTTATCATGTTGTTATGTCCTTGGAAAAAGCATTTTAGGTTGTAATGACAGTCTTAGCAAGCAGCTCTAAATTTTAGTCATTTAACTATATATGAAAACAAACAAAAAGCTTCAAAACGGACAGAAATATCCAAGCTATTTCAAAAGCAGATAAGGTTAATTAGTTAACGGTTGCCCTGAGCTTAGAACTCCCGATGTTTTCTTGCAAAAAGCAAGATTAACAGTAAATGCAATATGATGACATCAGAACAGTTCTAAAGAAGCATTGTGTTTAAGCAAAGACATATAACGTACGGATTTCGAAAGGAAACACGAAAGTAGAAATGTTTAGCCAACTACAAAAAAAACAACGAAACATGTTTGTTTACGAATTATTCCAAATAAAGACTCTAACTGCAGAAACTAAAAAGTGGCTTCCTTTTCAGCTGTTCTGCTAACTGCTTGTTGTTTCTGTAATGCTTTCAAAATGTAGAGAAAATGTTGGACCATGGAACAATTTGCTTGATTTTGTCATAAATGAAGCATGGCAAACTCGAATTACATGAAACGTGATATTTCTAATGGCACGGGGTAATATATGCCATGCCAAAAAGATTTTTTATTACAACTTGTTATCGTGTATTGATAATATACTTTGTCTATTTGCTCCCATAGAGGTGAAGCACTATAAGGCAGGCATATCAAACTCGTGAGCGCACGCGGGCCGCGATCCGGTTGGCAAAACAAGGCGATGAATTTTTTTTGTTTTCATTTGTTTGTCAATGTAAAATCTTAAACTTTTTTTACTAGATTCTAGAATTTACGCCTCGGGTTTACTTTTTTAAAAATTTTATATTGAAATCAAAGTGAAGACCAATAAAAGATCGGCATCCAATCAGCTCCTTTAAAAAAAATCATGTTGTGTTCGTACATACGACCTAGTTTTGAATTAATTAAATTTCGATTTCCTATTGAGGATTTGATTAAAAAATTTTTCAAAAGACTTTGCGGACCGCGAGTTTGACCGCTTGCTGTATGGGACCAATCAAACACCATAAATATTTGTTTAAACATTCATTATAACTTTAAATTTTTGCTTTTTGTTCATTAATATAGTAGTAATAACAATAAGAATGCCATAATTTTTTTATTTGGGTGGGTGTGGCTGCGGAGTGGAGGCATGAGACAGTTGGGGTCAATTTTTCTATCTTAGCTCATTTACTTCATAAACCTACCTATACCAACACATGCATGGCTAGAGTAGATATTGGGCTAAATTTATTCCTATTTTATAAATATGCAAAAAAAGAGCTGAAACATAAGACAAGTACATGGTAATTTTAACGACGCTGCATAATCATAACCTTTTCCTTTAAGCAACTGGACGTGAAAGTAAAAGTTTTTTAATGTACCTGGGGGTAATTTTCTCCCTGCCCTTTTGCAAAAGGGAAGGTACAAATGGGTAGACATAAAAACGTTGGGTTAGACTTGTCCCTACAATCAAAGAAACTCGAGAAAAATCTTAGATCAGCTGAAGGTAAGGGCTTTTATTTGGGTTCTTGTCTTCACCTTAAATTTAGGATAAAAATAGAGATTTTGAAAACTAAAAGTAAGATTTTTGAACCTGACTAAAGGTGATAAACCTTTATTTAGTCATTAATAGATTTTTGCGTCTCTGAAAAACTCTGAAAAAAATCCCTTAAAAAATACGGTGTCTTTTTTGGAAATTTCGCCCCCTTTCGCCAAAAAGACTTTTCGAGACCCTGAATATTGTACCGCAAAGTATTATAAAAATATTACTCAAGATATTGTTTTGCAGTTTTCAACCGCAAAGTAATCCAGTTTTCTCTTAATTTTAAAACGTAAGACAACGACTTCCCATTAGAATTGTTTGGTTTTTTGTCATTTCATTAAATTTTTTTCAAATAAGCTTTTGATAGCAATCCAATTTTCTTGGAATTTCGATAATTTTAAATTTTTTAAATCAATAATCGTAAATGTTACGCAACGACATAAAAATAATGTAGTACTTCAACAATAAATCGCCCTATGGCAAAAATCTTAGTAGTAGTTTACAGCAAATATCATAATTAATGGGTCTTGTTCTAAAAAGTAAACTAACAAAGTTTATGCGCAAAATAATAAACAAAAGGATATTTTCGTCATTTTTGCACAGACCTAAACATGATAAAAAATCATTCAATTTATTCGTTTTTCACTGAATGACTCAGGAATGGCAAAGCAGTCTTAGACTACCTCACTGACTCACAATCACCGTAGATTAAACCTGAGTCAAAATTACTCACAATAAAAAAAGAAATTTATACAAAAATACAAGATTAACGACTAATATTCGTCTTTCAATGATTTTTGAAATAAAAAATCTTAGTAGCAAAAATTAAATCTTTTTTGAAAGTTTTTTTTTTGACTAATATACATAAAAATTATTTTGTGCAAAAATTATATTTTGTTTGATTCTTTTCTTCTTTCATGCTAGTTGAATTGCGACAAATTCATTTCAAATCTTTTGATTATTTAGTTTTTATAAAGCTTACTTCTTTTGTACTCCAAGTTAGTTTAGATTTTAAAAGAGTCTTTTATTTTTTTGTTTTTTGAAAATTTTCAAATTCAAAATCTTGACTAAATAAACTGTAGCAGTTGAAATGGCTTTGTCATGTTGTTCGACACGATCATCTTTACAGCCCTTTGTCATTGCTTTTTCATTCGGGTACCTTTAAAAGGAACTCTGAATAGTAAAAATAATAGTAATTTATGCAATCAATTAGCGTATACAAATGTTTCATTGGAGTTAATGAAATACATTGATTGATTAAATAAGTCTACGGGCTCATACTGGGGTCCGACTGAAACTTTAAAATTGATCAAAATTTTAAGTGCATTCTCATCTAAATTCAATTAATCGCCGATTTAAATAGAACAGTGCGGTTTGTATTTAAGGCATAGATAGATATCCTACTTCTAACCATAGTTTGAGTAAAAAAGCACAAAAACTCTTTTTCAAAGTAAATCCTGTTTTAAGAGCTATTAATGTACCAGCAAGTAGTTGTTGACTAATATATAGGAAAAAATTGATAGCAACAATTGTTAATGATTATTAACCCATTGCTGTACGCTTCTATTAGTCAGATAGAAAATGAGTTCAGGAGCAATGATAGAAATTTCGGAACACAATTAGAGAAATGATCTTTGGGTCTGGTACAAATAGATTGTATATAATTTTGTTATAGTTGTTGTAGTAAATAATTTTTTTAAGATGTCTTTTGCGGAAGATTCAATTTGATCCAATTGGTTAAATAAAGTTTAGATGGGTTTGCACTTTGCCTAAATCAGGCCATGCAAATGGATGATGATTAGGGTTTTCTGGATTCGATAATATTATATTCTTTGGGGCGTTTATTCTTTGTTTGTTCATAGAATTTTGGCGTTTTTGCTAAAATTCAATAAACAAACAAAGGATAACCTCCAGATTAGAAACTCCATGGACGGATAAAAGCCGATAAAATCTATGGACGGGTTAGACAGGAATTATACCTACTGCATCCTTTCACAGAACACATTAAAGAGGTAAAAAATATTTCCGTTTAAAGTTTGGCAATTCTAAGGTAAAATAAAACTCACTCACTCTCGTTTCTATTTAGTTATGGTTAAATTTTACAAATATTTAATGTAAATAATCGTATTTTTCTGGGAGACAAACTTGTTTGACCTCAAGCAGAAAAGCTTTAGACGACACTGCCTGGTCTGGGTTTAACAGCCAAGTCTTCCGGATGAATCAC
The DNA here is from genome assembly GCA_963680785.1 of Diplosoma virens. Classification (NCBI taxonomy): domain Eukaryota; kingdom Metazoa; phylum Chordata; class Ascidiacea; order Aplousobranchia; family Didemnidae; genus Diplosoma; species Diplosoma virens. The sequence continues at coordinate 34,705,682 of OY796880.1, forward strand.
AAAACAAGTTTATTTCACATAACGATTTAAAATTGCCTTTCTTTTAGCCCATTCAAACCTTATTAAGCATTAAATTCTTTATTTTTGTTATCACTAAATTAATCTTATAGAGAGTTATTGTAAAGGTAAACCAAAGCATGACGTCATGCATAGATGAAAATGATCGTTCTTCAAGATAATTAACCGGCGAAAAAGAAATCGAACCGAATACACGGAATGTTTTTTCGGCCGCTCTCAAGTATTTTTGAGTTGGAATACAAATATGCGGCAAAAAGTCAAAAAAATAGTTTTTAATGGATAAGTGTATTGTTTTTACAGAAGTTAAAGAATATTGTTTTCTTTCAAAAAAGTAATCACACCCGAAAGTAATTAATTTCGACCTTATTATTTTGTAGTAATTTTTATACGCAGCAGAGTCTTCGATAGAAAGAGCGTCGTTTCGATGGCAACTGTGATCAACATAGCTTCAGTTCAGCTTCTATTACAGTCATGATTTTGTATCAATATTTTTGGAAAAAGCAATTTTTTAGAATTTTTTTGTTCGGCGGTCACAACAATTTATAACTAGTATTTAAAAAAACAAATAAATGTTTTTTCTACCGGACATCTATATCTTGGCGTCTTTGACAAGTCGAGGCAATAGCTTGACGATTGCTCAAGATTTAACACCTGCACCGTTGTCGTGTGGGTCAAAAGGACAATTACTTGATATGGTAAGATATCTGATATGGCTATGCTTCGAAACAATCGATAAACAAAATAGTCTAAAAATGCTTTTTTGAAAAAAACGAAAGTTTGGGTAGACACACTTGGAAACGTCACTCAGATCTGCCAAATACATAATGAACTCGATAAATTTTCAAGTGTAAAAAATGGAAGTTGAGCAACAGCAAAAGTGATAGTTTTTAATAAAGTTTTTTAAATTAGTAATTTGCAAGCCAAATCTCATGAACGACAAAATTGCATCTTCCTAGAAAGCTGTTGCATTGTCTGTGCCCAACCACTTTAACAATCCTAAAGTAGACACCAAAAAACTGAAAACCCTCATTAGGCATGAACAAACCAGTTTTTGTGATAGAAAAAAATTTTTTTTCTGATTTTAATTCAAGTTAAAACTCCACTTAAGGCGAAAATAGCAGAAAGTTTGAATTACAATAGTTGTGGCCCTTTCAAATACATTAAAAAAACTTATCCAACGTCTTGCTTTAAATCGAAAAGAGGTGTAAACAAATGCAAAAATATGACGTGTTTGTCACGACTTTTTAAGGACTTAAAGAAATAAGTGATGATCATTAAGCAATAAACATGCTACGTCAAAATCATGTCTATAACAATATTAGATTTGACATAGCGCTGTGAATTAGAAATAGAATCTGATTTGCAATTAGGTGAACGCGAGTTCACATCTTGGTCTGGTGCGGGGCGCAAAGTTTAAAAAAATTAAGGTTTGATTAAAATCGCTAATGTGCTTTTAAAAACTAGTTCTGGATTCAATAAAAACTTTTTTTATTTTGTATGTTAAGTTTAGTTTCGAGAAAACGTTTGACGCTAATTCACTTAGATTCAGTAACTTATTTTACCTGAGTATTTTTTGTATTCATATTAGCTGCGTTTTCAAGCTCAAAGCAAATTGTTTCTAAAAAACCTGTGCATTTAGGTACAACTATAACTACGGAAACTAATTGTCGAGCTGTGATTTTATCCGTACATCCAGCTCCATTAAAATGCCAATTAGTTTCTTGAGAAAACTAAAAAAAAAAGAGTTTTAACAAAAGCAGTTTTTTCAAGTTTAGCCCTGTTTAAGAAAATGTAAGTTTGTTTATTTTTTAAAAAACAGAAAAAATCAAACACAGATAAACTTTAATTTGCGGTCAGCGAAGATTACACTTACAAAGTCTAACTGGAGCAGTTTAAGGTCAACAAACGAATCCAAAGCGAAACCGTAAGATGCAACCCAACTATTGATCAAATCTTGTAACAAAACAACACGACAAAAAAAATTCGTAAATCAATCCCTTGAAGTTATACCACCATCGTCAAATACAAACCCTTAAAAGTGTCTCAAAATCCATAGAACACCAAATTTTATCGTGTAATAAGGTTGTGTTGATATTTCCATTTGTTTTTTTAAAGCAGATCGGTGCCAAAAGACTATTTGAATTTACTGAACGGGTGACTTTTATAACTATAAACGTCATCAATCCGAAAAATCGTGCAAAAAGCAAAACCCGCCTGAAAACACTGCTGCCAGTTGTGAGTCCCGAAAAGCCAATTTATGTTACTCACTCGATTAAATACTAAAAAAAAGAGACAGCTAATTAGACTTTCAATTATAGGAGAACAAAATTCCTTTGTTGTTTAGGAAATTGTAGTGTCTAGTCAGAGCAAAGGACAAAACTACAACTACATAATTGTTTTTTAGCGTAAATTTTAAGCCAATACATGTCACTTACTGAGAAAATTTTTAATTCATTTAGAGAGATGCTAAAAGATTGTGACGGATGTGGAGACTTAACCTTGAGCTTTTGCTCCAGAAACCCTAACCGATTAAGGATGTGAAGAAAAAAGAATCTATATAGAAAATGACTATTCGAATTAACATTTATGAAGGGTTTTTTTATTATGCAAAGCTTACAACCACTGTTAGAAAAAAGAGGGAGATTCCCGTAGAAACTGTAGGCTAAATTTAAGTCATAAAACTAGAAACTCCTCGTGTAAGAGATGTTTAGATTAATTTAACAAATCACTTCGAGTATTATTCAATTCACAAACCGACTTTCTCATTCAGGATATTATTCTCTAGTTTATAAAAAAAGACGCTTTCTTACTTTTCTTTACAAACATATTTTTCTATTAAAAGCGAATATCTGATTGAAACGTGAAATCGAAGTAATGAATCATCACTTAAAACATCGACTTGTTTCAGAAACTTAGTTTATGACAATGTATTAAATCGTCAGTTAGATGTGTAATTTGACGCAAAAAAATCATTATCTCAAAACTAATCCTTTGTTAATGTTGTTTGCCAGCTTGTTCAGCACTTTACGTAACCTCAAAAGTAAGTTCATGTATAAAACGGCGTTTTGAAGAGCAAAATATGGTGGCTGAGAAAAAACATTCCTCTTTGTTTTAGTCAAACAAGGTACGAAGTTCCCGACCAGGCTGCCTTATTGATACGATTTGTGAAATCAAACTGATGTAATTTTTTTATAGTTTTTTTTGAGTTTGGTACCAACTAATAAACATGATGCAATAAATGGGAAGTAAAAATTTTACTTAAGAAAAACTTAACGGGCTACAAGAAAACTGTTGAACAAAAGATACTTTTTTCTCTTTAATTAGTAAAATATTTCCATAACAATGTTAAATAGCAAATCCGAAAACAGTGGCGATCAATTTGTAATCGTAAGGACAAGGGTCCGCTGCTCAGTCCACATCCACTGCAACTAATTTCAAGTGACAACTTTGTTCCAAACAAGACGTACGACAACTCAACTGGTTACAAGCTATGATGCAGCCCATATCAGAATTCGTAAAGACATTCCGCATAATGCAAAAAAATGGATTTCGCACAGTAAACAATCGAAAATTAATCATAACTGTTTTATAATTATTACAAGAAAACCAATAGCGAGTGGCGGCAAAGCAAACAGAGCCAGGCACTCAACGCTCGTTTATGTAGAATTTATTGTTCAATTCGTCAAACAAAAGCAACTTCGGTCTAAAGTACAGTGTAGTTTAAATATTAATGAAAAGCTTTCAAAACGCTTATCGAAAAGTGTACTTAAAAAAGAACAACCATTTAAAACAGTTTTTTTTCTTCGCTCAAAGCGCTGCCGGGTTGTAAAAAGATTGCTTAGCATGACGTCGAAGAAAGAGAACAATAAAGAACACAAACAAAAGTGTGTTATCTATAGCTGCTTGTAGTGATATATGTAAAATCGGGAGTCAGTTTTGAACTGTGATGCCCATGGTCTCACATGTTTAAAAAAACTGAAGTTACAAGAAGCTTATTAAGAAGGTAGAGAGGACGAAAGTTTTTTGTTTGATTCAAATAATGGTTTAAAGTGTTTAGTCAGTTGTTTATGAAAGTACAGTTCTTAAAGAATCAAAGTTGCAAACAGACCAAAAATTCTACAGTGATTTGCTTTTTGTCAACAAGACTAAGTTGAATAGCACTGTTAAAAATATTTATCGTCATATCACTAATGTATGATATCTGTTCAAAAAATACAATTTTCTTAAAAAATCATTTTCTGGATTTTAAAAATTATATATTTATTGATGTCCCGGGTTGGGAAGTTCTACTGTAGATATGTTTCGATAAAAAATAGCTTGAATTATATTTACACACCAAAGGTAAAAAAAGAAACAAATAGCTCAAAGAAATAAGATCTTTTTTTAAAGCACCAAAATAAATGTCTATTAATTTAACTTCAACGTAAGTCTTTTCAAGACTCGTTTCAACGTTTCGAGAAAGAATCAAAGACTAAGAAATTTTTAATACAGTAAAAAATAAATGTTTTCGTTCCTGGCACTATTACATTTTCAACACAAATATTGCAATTAGATTGTTTTCAAAAAAAGTTTGCTCGTTTTAGTGACTTAAAGTTGCAACTTAATTTATTTGCTAATCGGCAGCTGTCACTATATACTGTACTATAGTGTAAAGTAAGACAAAAAAGAAATAGCCCAAGGATTGCCCAGAAAAATTGTAGAAGTTTTTAGTTTTTATGCTAAAATGTTTCTGCAGACATTATATACCAGTATCAACTTTAAAGAAAATGAAGTATTACTAAAATGCAACAAACAAAAAGCAATAAAGTTAAGAAATCCAAACAATACTAAAAAAGTTGCATTTAGCTTCATGATTAAAAAATGTAAGGAAGGTTTAAGATACAGCGTTAAAAATTAACTGCAGATACGACTTAAGAGATTAATCTTCGTATAATCAGAGTTGAAACTCTGGTTGTCGCGATTTCTTTTTTAGGAACGAATCTACGTCATAATTGAAAATTTATGGGTCTACATGTCCAAGCACTTTAAACGAAAAAAATCAGTAGACCTTGCAATTAGATCTAAAAAAAAACAAAGTTAACAAGTCTAGTTAAAGAAAGCAAGTTATTAATGAACGGCTTATGAAGTTGCTTAGTAGAATAAAAATGCAGATAAAAATAAAAATGCAAATACATCATAACCATTTTGCTAGTAGACAAAAGCACGCATGCTCGATCAAGCGTTTATCTATTGTGGCGTTTAATGAATTTAGAAAACTGCCAGAAGCTTTTACTAACGCCAAGATAATAGATAGCTGTTTGTTAAACTTTTACAAAATTTTCTGGACATATTGCAATTTTTATAATGGTATTTTTTAAAAAAACTGAAGACTTAAAAAACTTCTCTTGATATGCAAAAATTATTTTAAAATAAGAACATGCAATAGTTGATATTTTATTGTTATAATGTACAAAAAGTAAAAACTTGAAACTCGATGAAATGTACGGCTATTATATTCAACCAGGCTATTGCTGTTGTTGATAGATAGATTAACCATTCTATAATTGATAGTTTTAATTGAATAACTACAGCTTACTGCTAGTATAACAAGTTGTATATTCAATAGCTTTCTTATCGACGACCAGCACAGAACGACAAAAATAAATAATTCGCTCTTATAAAAGACCATACTAGTTGTTGGAGTTGGTTGAATTGATTATGTCGGTGGAAACCCAACAGCAGCAACCGCTTTCGAGAAGCGAGAACTTTGCGTGCAGCGACAGTGGCAAAAGCTCTCCGCTTAATTTGACGCAGATGCACCGGAAAAACGGAAGAAAAACGAGCACTCCGCAAAAAACGGTGACTCCGGACGCTAACGAAGACGACGACGAAAGCGGCTCCGACGACGCGTTTCCAAATGAGGCGCGACCGGATGACGAAGAAGTCCTGGGCGCCATAACGGAAGAAACAAAACAGAAGGCAAAAAGCATTCTCGAGCATTATAGATCGTTCATGCAAAGAAAATCGAACGACGGAAATAACGATTTGGTTCAATTCGGTCTTAGAAACGCGAAGTTAATGAAACTGTCTCCAACTGACGGGCGAACAAACACTGAAAACTGGAGTGCTGCAACAGCCAATCACAACGGAGATGAGAGTATGGTATTCGAACCAGCAATCAGCGGACCTATGAATGGACCAAACGGATTAATACCGGAACGAACTATGAGACAAAACAACTGGGCTATTAAGGTTGGTTTTAAAGTGAACAAACATCGACTGTAAATTAACTCCAGTTATAATTTAATTAACTTGAGCCAATAATTAATCAAATTCGAAGATATTAATTATTTTTATTGTTTGCTAAAGTTGCTTCAGGCTTTCCAAATATTTTATATACCACTTTCTTATATTTGCTGATTAATTAGCGTTTTCAAGTATATGTTTTGCCAGTCGGCTATAATTTATTAGCAATAACGACGCATATTATTTTCAATAAAAAAGCAAAAGTTGGTTTTTCAGCTTTTCTTAAGTGGAAAAGCAACAATCGAAATATTTGAGATAAGCGACTTCTTTTACACTAAGAAAATTTATATCAGCAAAGCTCAAAATATTGTTTACTTCTGTTTACTATTTATTGTTATCAATGAATTCATAACTCTTTCAAAATCATAATGGATGTAACTGTCGCACGCCCAGTTTGGAAAGCTTTCTATTAAAGTCCAACTGCTGTTGAACCTTTCAGCATGGAATTGTTGAGTGACAGGCAATTACTTTTAATTTATGCCAAAGCATTTGCTCTTTCCAAATTCTTTTAAAACAAACATGTTTACAGGTGTGGAGAGATTGGGCTCTATGCAGAAACAGGAAACCGGAAACAAAACTGGAACGATTTCCCGAAGCTCCGGTCGATATTCGCGTGGCCGATATCGAAGTGATGAGCTATTGGTTGCCTCGCTTCATAAAAGAGGTAAATAAATGATCCTAATCAACCAATCAATTAGTTTCTGTCACAGCTTCAAACACTAGTAGAATAACTTCTAGTTATGTTCAAGCCGCCCTCCAGCAGAATTTGAATTCGTTTTTAGCACGTTTTGATTTACCCGATTTCTTCAGACTGTTAACATTAATGGTTTTTGGACATACCTCAAAACATGAGTGTTTAATTAAGTTAAGATTCGTTTTTTGTGGCAAAAAAGTAGAAGCAAAACGTCGATTCATGATACCTGCTGAAGAAACTCGAAAAAAATAACGAACATGCTAAATGACGTCAGCTTGTCCTTTTCTAATTTTCATTTCTAGTTTATTTGTGACTACTTCAAGTACTTGACGCGAAGAAATAATTATGCGAGTTTGCCAAATACATCATAACCATTATAATCCAGTCGGTGAATCTGAGGTTGAACGAATACCGAGACCTTTATAAAACATTTGAAAAGTTTTTGGTAATAGTTGAATCTCGTTTGTGTTGCTGTTTTGGTTTATTGTACTGATGTAATTACAAAGAAATATTAACTTTACCATTGAGACTGATTGAGTCGAGTACGATTTAAAAAAAAATTTAAGTTATTTTGCTGCGTTGTGATCATCTTTTTTAAAAACCGTTTTTTCAATCCTTAGAAAACATTATTAATTATCGCTGGTTTCCTATAAATAATCTTGACTTTTATTAATTTTTTATATTTTCTCTTTCGTTGCTTAAACAAATATAATTTAAAACTCATTCTCCTGGCATTATATAAATCAAGACGTTCAAAATCGAATGACGTGGCACTTCCGTTTTTTAGGTTCGTCGAAAAGACAAGAAACCTTATCCGCCCGACACTCTGATGCAAATAGCGTCCGGTCTCCAGCGCTACTTGCGCCAGGTGTCGTGTCGCTCCGAAATCAACTTCTTCGACAAATATTCCAATACTTTCGCCGATTTTCGGGACGCCCTCAAAACAAGATCTGGCGAATTGAGTCTTGAAGCGCAAGCAAACAAATGTACGTGAGAATAGTTAAGTAGTTAATTAAGTATGTGCCGAATTAAAAGTAATAAATTCTGAAAGGCGTTGACTTGTATCAAGTCACTTTTTGCCGCGGGCACGTGTAAGAAAATAATTCTTGGTTTATCGAACGTAAACAATTGTTTGCTGGACCCTTCTATTGGACAACTTTACGCACAAGAAGAAAAAATCTAATATCGTGGTTAAAACAGCGACGCCATGTACTTGATTTATGTTCAGCCGTAAAGCTTCGGCTCGTTTCACTTTTGGCTTTACCTGTGCCAGGGACTCGCCACCACACGACGTAGAAAAATATTTGTGTAGAACTCAGCCAGGGTCACTGTTAATGTGCACCTGCTGATTCCACTAGAAAGCCATTAAGAGGGTTTTTCATTTATCTGGCAAGGTTAGAATAAACGTGCGGAAATCAGTCCTTTCTTTAACAGCTGTTCGTATTCTTCCCTTGCGCAATTTGCATTACATCGCTTAGTTTTTAAATGTTAAGTATAACTTGGCTAAAACATAATAAGTCTTTAATTAGCGAAAACATTTTTGGATGTTTAAAAAAAGCGAACTATCTACTTAAAGCAACTGATGGACAACACGTTAATAGCAACTTAAAAAAATATCAATAAAACACAAGTCAGTTTGAGAGCGTTTTAAAGATGCATTTCATATATGAACAAGGATAATAAACAAATTTGTTTCTTCACAAAGAAGCGCTTACGGAATGGCAATCTGACTGCATTCATAAGCACTTCTTTAGCGACGTGTATGGTCAATATTAATTGGGTTAATGCTTGATGCATTTATACAGCGATGTAAGCTAAAACTTAAAAAGTTTGGATTTTTATTATAATATCTAGAATAAATACTTGCGACGTTTTTATGCCGAGGGTCCAATTCAAGCGATTTTTTTCAAAATTAAAATTGTGCAACAGAACAATTAAAAAAATCTTGCGTAGTTTTCAATTTTCAATTTTCACCAAAGATCTAGAAAGAACACTCTCGAGTACAATAAAATTCGCCATCGTAATCACAAAATAAATAGTAGAAACATCACATATCTTTATTCAAACTGAGTTTGTTTTAGTTCAAATGCTTGCAAAGAATGTGTGTTTTTTTTTGTTTGTTTAAGCTTTGGCTTACAAAAATCGCTCCGAAATTTTGCAAGTCTAAAAGTTATTTCACTATTATGAATAAAAATAGCTGCATTATAAAAATTTTTTGAGGGTCATTGAACAAATATGGCGACCAGTTTTGACCCTCATCAATATAAAAGCAAACCTTATATAGGAACACGATTTTAGTCGAGGTTGTTTTTTATTAATTTTGAAAAAACCATCAACTGTATTCATAGCCATACGAGCCGAGAAGACAGTGGGGTAATTGCTTTCTCAAATCTTAAAAATTTAGGCAAAACCTGAATTTTTCGGGCAGCGACAAGAAAATATTTGGAGAAAATCAGAATTTTTAGTCAGCGATTGGAAAAATTTTAGCAAAGTAAGGAATTTTTGGGCAGCGACAAGGAATTATTTGGGCAAAACAAATTGTTTTGTGCACCGAATATGAACACCAAATGGAGAAAAACGTTTAAGATTTGAGGTGAAGATTTTTTTTAGAGATCACTATGTTTTTAGGACGAAAATCGAAAAATCAGAAAAAGATTCAAAGTGATACAAAGCGATTCAAAATGATGACTTTTGGTCTTCGTCATGAATTTGGGACTGAATTTTCTCTTATATTCGTAAAGTGCTAGAATGTCATGATTCGGGCAAACGTCAATAAAATTTGGGCAAAACTATATTACCTCTCAACTATTTTTGGGCTGGTACAGCTACGATTGTATTCTGTTTATAAAAACATATTGATAAAACGTCAAGCTTACCATGGTTATTAACTAAGATTAAGCGACATAGTGATTTATAAAAATTAAAAAGTTGGACATACATATCTTTATCAGGTCAAGTAAAATGCAATCATTGAATAAAGACAAGCTTTTTAACCAGATCTGGTGGCAATATAAAACAGCGACAGCTTTCAAAACGGAAAGTTTCAAAAGCCTTATTCAAGTTAAGAAATAAGCCTTTTCTTTTATTGTACTTTGGCAGTTGAACCGGGAATTTTATGCGTTGGCAAATCAAACTTGGCAGTTCTAAAAAAAGTGCTAATAGACATTGCATATTGTAAATGCTGAAAGGCTAACGGTTTTTTGAGTCAGGAAGATAATTTAAATGTCATTAAACAAAAAATGTATCTCTTCAAAACTGTATCAGTTAAAAACAGATGCAATACAGCCGTTTAGGTATGTCATTTATAGTACTTGCGTATGAATATCAGATGTAATCGTGCATGTCATGAGACAAAAGTTTTTTTCAAGTTTCCAACAAAGATAGAACATTTATTTTCGCTTTTTATCAGCCTGTTAGTCAGTAGTTTGTTTACGTCGTAAAGCTGCTATTTATAACATTTCTACAAATTAACTAAAAATCAAAGAGATAACTTTTCGTGAAATAGACAAAAATGATTATACCTTTCAATCTAAGGGGTTCAACATCTAACCGAGCAGCTCGGCTTACAAATAATGGATTAAGTGTTTCAATTTGAGTGTATGCCGCTAACCAGACACTCTTGTTTCGATAATTCATGTTGGACGAGTTGGCTTGTTTGAATGTTTATGAAAAGACGACAATTTTGAAGTGACCGCGTTTCACCAGCTAAATCAATCACTTATCGGCTTTGTTAAATGAAAATGATTATTACTTCAAGAATGTTCCATTCGGGCAAAGACTTTTTCAAATACGAAATTGTAAATGAGTCAACGACGTTTTTACCGATTCGGCTCTATTTTACAGCGGGAAAGCGAATGCAAGTGGATAATCTGAGCGACGACGAATTGTGGCAGTCGGGTTATCTCGATTATTCAACGGCCAAGGGAATCTTTCACGTCGTTTTTTACTACAACTGCGTCGAGTTTGAAGTTAGTACTAGATGTTTTTTTAATTTAAAATAAACATGTTTTACGCTTTCTAAGAAATATTCAGCGTTTTCGCGAATCTTTGAAATCCGATTTAGTTTTATTTTCAAGTCGAATTAAACCAAAGTAACTTTCAAATCATGTATGACCTAATTTTGAGTGATTCCATGTTCACAAAGAAAATATTTTAAAAGTGTTTTTCATTGATGCGGAAAGCGTGGTCGAGTGGTTAAGAGCGCCGTGATTGTGATCGACACGGTGTAGGTTCAAAACTTACTTGCGCCATTCTTATGGCTCCTTCGGAAAGGCACTTTAGGGCACTTTCTTATACCTGGAGGTCTTGGCAAGCAGTTGTAAATTTCAGTCATATCTCTATTAAGTTACAAGCGGACAGCAATATCTTGGCATCTCCGGAAGCAGGTCGGGGTAATTGCTTGCTCTATGTATAGCACCTCCGTCGCTTTCCTGCGAGTCAGGAGGATATATATAAAGATGAAATGAAAAAAATGAATGAGTAACCACATTGAAGAAGAGCGGCAGCAAATCACTGCGTTTTTTTACAACGTACCGGTACTTCTTGTTACAAAAAATTTTTTTTTAGTTTTCGTCATTTTTGCTGGGATATAATAAACAATCAGCAAAATTCCTTTTCCATATATTAAAAAATTTAAACTGATTTAATAAAGTATTATCAACCAAAGCTGTCTCCTTTGCAACCAAAAAAACTTGTTAATCGTTTTGTTTGACATATACCTAATCTAAGAAGAAACCAATATTATTAATTCAGCTAAACGTTTTGTTATCACCTAAAATCGAAGAGAAGCATTTGGCGCAACTGAGACTACATTGAGTTTAAGCAGACGTTTAGAAATAGCGTATTTTGCGTTCCATAAAAATGAATAGAGCGACACATGACGAAACTTTTTATTTATCAAGAACATTGCCAATAACCTACATTTAATTTTTCAAAGGAACCAATGATTGCGAAGTAAGGGAAACCATTCTATTCCGATTCGGAACAAAAAATCCTATAGGAGCCAAACCAATTATTAGTACGCCACGTTCTAGTTAAAGGGGAAAACAATTATCGAGAATGGGGTGTGGTATGAGAAAATAATAACTTCTTAGACCACACAAAAAGACATAAATTGAAGAAAGCGATTAAGCCCATTAAACAGTAAATTTTGCGGTTCGCTTTAAATTATTTGGGAAATTAAGTAAACGTTTTTGTGCTTTTGGGAAGTAAAACGTTTTTGTACGTGCTTCTACATTTTTTTCAGTCCACTTTACAAAAGAAAACAAAAGAAAAAAATGCTGTTAACTAATTTGCAAAGCGTCATAAATGCTTCCGGAAGTAATGATCATGCCAAAACATTTGCCCCGCCCATTGAAAAATCCTAAACCTTTTCCTTATAATTAGCTTGCAATGTTCTAGGTTGTGTATGAGAATCAAGATGTTTTTACTTAAGTGACGTTGATTTCGCAGTCAAATTTTCATTGAGCAAGATCAAAAGAACGTTTTTTAAACAGATCACAAGCATGGAAGAGCACCACGAATTAAAGGTGGAACAATTCCATATTGGAGTTGATTCAAACACAAACAGCGAATATATTCAGTTTAAACGAAGCGATCAAAGGTATGAACAATGAACACCGTAATTTTTTCCTAAAACGAGAACCACTGAAGCAATTTTAACTAAAATTAAGCTTAAATATCTCACTCGATTTACTCTTGTTATGTTACCGTATAACTCCTAAAAGATCTAATCAATTCAGACGACATTTAATTTTTAAATTAAATATTGTAATCGCCTTGTGACTACACTCTTTTTTTACTCTATAATTATTAATAATGTTGTGCACTGTAACAAATTATATTCTACAAGCGAAATTCATGAAGAAATTAGGTTTTTGTCTACAATTATAGAAGATTAATTAAACTCAATTTAGAAATTTAGAGAGCGATTAAAGCGTCCCTTTCTTAATAGTTTCAAAAGAGCTGGTTTTAAATTAGCGATTTGAGAATCTCTCTTTTGACTAATCCTTAATATAACAAACTATTAATATCGCTATTCTAAAATGTTTTGCTGATATGACTTTTGTCAACTTCCAACCGCAAGATTTTTAGCGGTTTTCAGAAGAACCGGACAGTGTTAAGTTTAGGAAATTCACGATTCAAGCAAAGGCCTGACTTTCTTTTTCGACAAGACGTGGAACGCACATGCAATTGTTGTAATGTCAAAAAGCGTGGTGCTTTTTGTCGCAAAAAAATGTAAAAGTTGCGCGATCTTCTAATAAAATTGTATTAGTATTATTGATACCAAAATATTGATAGTTTTTTTTCAGAAACTGGATAGAGATTTTTTCTTTAGTCTTTACTTCACGTTAAAAAACATAAAAATGTGTATGTTACAAGAACTGGAAAATACCTTTTGTTTGGTTTTGAGTGTTTTTGACATCTTTTGAAAAAAGCTGCAGCAAAGTTGAAGACCTAGTGAAATTTAACAGCTGCGATTATTGACTCACTTTAGCTAAATATCCATAAAATATGGTCCTTTTTCTGCTTAATTACAAATAAAAAGCAATCAAAAGACAGAAATAAAATTCTCGTTATAGTTAGTCATTACTCAATCTTGCAAATCAACAAAAGCGAAAAAATTTACATTCGTTTGAATAATATGTCTGGCGCCGAATCTTTGACACCCCCAGATTTTTTTCAGGGATTTTAATTGACTTCTACTAAGCAGATGTAGTAAAAAGTTATTTTTAATTTTTGAATTAAGGTAAAGCTTTTTGTCTTCTGCTGTTTTTCACTACACATTCGCTAAAAGAGACAAATTTGATGTGTATAATGAGATATCACATCTCTTGATTAAACCAAAAACGACATAAATCAAAGCATTACTTTTGAAGATTGCAAAAAACAAAAAAAACTTGAAGATGAAGAGTACAGTTCTGTGACCGCGTTTCCCAAAACATAATGCCCTTGGAAACTTTATCATGGGCGTAAACCGGGACAATTAAAAAAAAAACTTGCTTTAGCTGTTTTGCTTTCTCATGCACAAGCATCCACGTGGATGTGAATCTAAGTCAGCGCTCTTTAATCGAAGTTTAGCGGAATTTTAAAGCTCCTTCAAACAGTCACTTCGAACTTTTCCACTCTGGTTCTTAGAAAATATTCCGCAAAATTTGCAAAATCAAGGATTAACAAAAAAGGTTGAAGAGCATTGATCAAAGTAATTGCTAAAAAAGGTCAATTTTTGAAAGAAAATAATGTGCATTAAATCATACGTAGGGGCTTTAACTTAGAATATAAATGTTATTCTGTTGCGTAATAAAATCAATGTAGATCATGGTGTTTCGTAAACATCTTTACGAAAGTAGTAATTTCGCAATAGTCTGGTTTTATCATTCGTACGGTGAAACAATAAGCGCATTAAGGTATAATAGATTGACGAAGTTGTTATTTCGTGCTTACGTTTGAAATTGTTTTTTACTTTTATTGAGTGCTGTATTTTTACCGGGATTTCTTTCAGTTTTTATTTGCATTACGTGCATTTATGGCCTTAATTTTTCTCTTAATTGTCTCTTAAGGTTAACGAACTTTAAAGCTAAATATATAGAAACTACTCAATTTTTTGTGATCACTTTTTATTGATCTTTTTTTCGTAAACATAATTTTTTTTAGATTTCAGGCCATGCATAAAAATCACATTGAAATAAAAAAGTTTCAGGCCCAGTGTGAAGAATAAAATTGTAAATTTTCTCGGCAGGTATTACAACATGTCCACAAAGCAGATCATGCGGAGGTATGCTTCACAACACGACCCTCGTTGTTTGGTCAAACTTTACAAGGCCTATCTCAATTTAGTTCCGTCTACGGGCCCTTTTTATCGTCGTCCCTTGCAAACCCGTAAGCGTCTTGTGCAAATTCATTTTAATAGCCATGCGTGTGTTTACTTGAAACGAGGCCGAAAAAAACGCCATTAAATCTTATCTCGTGTCGCGAGTGAAATAATTGTATTTCAGCTATTTTGACAACATTTAGAGAAGCACTTGCTGATGGTTTCAATCATATTACGAATTTATAAGAACTTGTAAAAGCAACAAAGCAAAAAATCGTTTTCGGCTTTAGCATTTTTTTATTATAATTTGTTCGCGATAAACGGAGATGAACTCTGTTTCGAAAAACAATCTGATAAACATACAGCTTAATATTTTTAAAAAGTATTGATAGAAAAATACCGTGTGTAGCTGAAAAGATTATTTTTGAAAATTGTTCTTGTGGTTCGCTCGAAACGAAAGATGTTTTATTTAATTATTTTTATTTTTTTCTGCAGCTGAAAATTCTTCGCCGAGGTTCAGCTTTAATCCGGTTGGTATAAACAAACTGCGCGAAACACATAAACAACTTTTTTCGCCTGACAGGCCAGCCAGCATGCGGCAATCAGGAAAAACTACTACAATACGCCATGTGGCGCACAACGGCAACACTGGTAATTTCGATAAACCGTAGACAAATTTCTTTATTTTATTTCATCTTTTTATTTATCCCCCGGAGTCGAAGGAAAGCGTAAGAGGCACTAAAAGAGCAAGCAATTAACCTTATCTGCTTCCGGAGATGCCAAGATACTGCTATCCGGTTAAGTTTTTTATTTTTATTTTTTAATTTTTATAGAGATACGACTAGAATTTGGAACAACTTGCCAAGAACGTCAAACAGAGGAAAGTGCCGTAAAATGTCTTTCCCAAGAGCACAACAGAATGGCGCGAGTGGGTTTTGAACCGAGACCATGTTGATTACAATCACGGCGCTCTTAAACACACTACCACGCTGCCGACTTTGCCTTAAAATGAACAAAATGGCTTAGAAACCTACCTTAAAGTATGTAGGCCTATAGCCTAGTCAAGGTAATTATTTAGAGTTTTCCTTATTAAATCATATTGTATTTAACGAATGGTATAATTTATCTTTCTGAATCGCACAACCGCAAGGTAGACGATAAACTCTAAGAAAGCTAAAAGCGTCTATACGAACACTAGATATGTATGTTCTATTCAAGTTAGGTTTTTTTTCACTGAGAGTACTTAATCAGAATTCAGTTACAATTTTTTCGCCGGGCAGAAGAATTTGTTTTTTCTGAGCCAGAAATGGCAAACATCCACCGCGGAACTGGCAATAGTTTTTTCAGTGGCAGATCCAAAGGGTCTTAAGCTTTTAGAACAAATGGATAAGCTCGAGGCACTAAAGCCTATCAATAATAAATGTGTTGATCAGAATATTTAATTCTTGGTAATTTTTTAACATTCTAAAATGGCCACAGAAAGCATTGTTTTAAACTTTAAATAAACAGTTTCCAGTCAAAACTGCTGGCAATATATTTAAGACTTATTCGATCAGAACGAATACGTGTTTTAAGATTTTTGTTTTATAGAAAACAGTCGCCCCACTGTCATTGAAAACATACGAAATTGAGAAATGTTTTTGTCTTAGCCTCCATTGCCTCAAAAAATTCCGGCACCCGTCACTTTTTGATGTGGTTATTTTCGATCTAACATGCGTGCAGCGATTTGATTGAAATACTACTACGTCAAAACTGAATTAAAATAAAACAAGTCGTTAAATCCCAAACTCTTTTTTTGTTGCAAAAGTTTTAAATTGCATTTTTTTAATAAACATAATATTTTACATTGATTGTGGATAAAAATAAATGCGTATACTTTTTGCAGAAGTTTTTGACCGTATAAGGTTTACTTGGAAAATGGTAATCTTGGAAAGGACTTTTAAGTTCTTTTTTGATCAGCATTCATGAAAAAAATTTTTCAATGTCCTATTTTAAGACTACCATTTTTAATAATTAAGATTTTATATGTTAAAAATTTTTTTCAAATTTCGCTACAATAAATTTTTGTCGCATAATTTTTGCAGGAGGCCTACTAGAAAAATAGTAAAAACAATTGAATTTCAAGCAAAAAAATTTTCAAATCAGTTTTTAAAAGTTGCTGAAGAAAAATTGGAATTTACTTTTTAAATAGGTCCTAACTAGGCCGACAGTAACATTTGAATGAATGTCGTAAAATATTATGTAACTTTAAAATGTAAACCTAAAAAAAAGACTTTGGTTATCGAGGTGTCTATCTTCTCAACATTGCGCTTGGACAACAGAGTCATTTACGTGGAACTGTCGCAGCAGTGATTAGCTGTTGGAAATTTCTCGGCTTGGAAATTGGACTCGAGAGCAGGCAGAAATGCTAACCACTAAAACACTTGGACAATATTTTTGCTTATAAGCGAAAATTCGATTTATTGTAAAATAGTTTGGCAAGCTTTTTGATACGATTAACCTGAAAATGCGTTTATCCAGAATTAGACAAACCACCTGGCTATGATTTGAGATTTTAATGCTCATCCAATAAAACGGATTATGCAATTATCTGAATTCGACTGTACTAGTTTTATAATAAATTATTAATAATTATGATAATAATTTTCGGAATATCTATAAAATTAGGGGCCAGTCAATTGACGAATTGGTCAAAGCTCAACCGAAAAACCTTAACCACTTGCACAATTACTTTTCGCGATTTTCGTTCTCTCAGCAATGCTTAAATTGCGTATCTCAATCTTTTAAACTTTACAACAACTTTCAGGGTTTTTGTATAAACTATGGCTCGCTTCCAGTTTACTTTTCTATCCATCCAGATTTGAAAAATCTATTTCAAGTATCTTTGCAACCTCTAGGTCAGCGGTTCTCAACCTGTGGTACGCGTACCACTTGTGGTATGTGAGAGCTTTTTAAGTGGTACATGAGTAGTTTTTAGGTTCTATAAAAATCTAACATTCGGATTAAACGTGTTTTTTAGATATGCGAGATTTTCAGCGACGACTTTTTTTTTAGAGAACATATGAATTTTGGGAAGAAAATTAAGAAACTAGAGGGAGATTTTCAGCGAAGACCTTTCTTTTTTTAGAGAACATTAATTTTTGGGACGAAAATTAAATTATTAAAAAAAAAAACCAAAAAAGAAATCGAAATAATTAATTTTTTTGATGAACTTTGTGGTACAAAGAAAAATTTCTAGATGGTACGTGCTAGCAAAAAGGTTGAGAACCACTGCTTTAGGTTAAAAAATGCTGTTTTAGTTGTTGCAAATATAGTGCTGGTTCAAGAAATCTTGAATAATAAGTTTACTTTTTTTATTAAAAGTTTAACTTGTATGCGGTTGCAGATATTTTCAAACTATGCAACTTATCGTATTTTAAAGCATATAAGAATAAAATCAAATTTCCGAAAAAGAGTTTTAGTTGCTGGTTTTCGCTACCATTTTATTGTTTCTTTCTTTTAAATAGGTCTAAGTAGGTAAGCGTTTGAATTTCAAGTCAGCAAAATTTGAAACTTCAATGCCATTGGATGATAGGTACAACGATTTAACAATCAAATGTTGGAACACTGGTTTTTAAACTTGTTTCTTTCGTGGCTCATTTTTGTTACGAAAATTTCTTTGGCCCATTAATTTTTTGATGCAACTATTGTTTGATGAATTGCCAAAGCACCAGAAAAAGGTCTACTTTGTGTGGTCCTTCATCACTGCTGTCAACAGAGGCTACATTTAACAATATTACTTATTAGCTTCGATAAATGTAAGACTGAGAGCATCGCTTCGAAAGCGTATCGTCGTTCTCGAAAATTGCTTTGCGGACGCTTTAAGAACTACGGACCCTGACTTAAGAACTAGAACCACAGGGCTATATCCATATCAAAACGTGTTAGCGATAGCACAAAACCGTGACACACATCACAGTCAAAGCATAAGTTAATTTTTACCGTAACAAATACAGTATCTTCACTTTCTTCATTCTTCTGTGTAAGGCTCAATTACAAATATGCTATGGCCCACAGGTAGAGAAACTGTATAATTTAAAATTAAACGTTTCTAACGACCTTATTAAACCTGCACTTTGCCGAGTTTTCTCATTTCTTAGCTTGGCAGAGAATTGAGACAGAATTAAAAAGTCGTAAGCTAAGACTTGAATTTATAAAAAAATAAACAAAAAATTTATGATTATACCTTGTCTAATCTCGTCAGTGACATTTTTTATTTGTATAAGGTTGCAATTTTGTTATATTGTTTGCGAAATGTAAAAAAATGAAGAGTTTTCCATTTCAACTAGCATATGCGAAGAAAAACGTGACCTAACGTTTAAAGGTTTTAAGCAACGTCTGTAATAAAACTACTGTATATTCTTTAATTGTTTTACAGTCGCGTGCAAAAGTTTTAAGACCACATAGCATTTTTTTATCTAAAATATACCATCAACCAATTTTGTTCTATTTATGTTGTAGTTTGTTTATTCAAAGTAGCGTACTGCGATAAAATAGCCATACATTAAAAATAACACTGCATGTCAAAAAGTAAGCTTATCAACTTAAAAGTGAGTTACATTAGCCAGTTTTCGTGTAAGAATCTAGTACCGTATTTGGTATGTCCACCTTTGTTCTTAATACAGCTTGCAGACGACTAGGCATGCCATGCACCAGGTGTTT
Source organism: Diplosoma virens (assembly GCA_963680785.1). Classification (NCBI taxonomy): domain Eukaryota; kingdom Metazoa; phylum Chordata; class Ascidiacea; order Aplousobranchia; family Didemnidae; genus Diplosoma; species Diplosoma virens. The sequence continues at coordinate 34,725,190 of OY796880.1, forward strand.
GCAGTATTTAGCTGTAATTTTTTGCGTCTATATGCATTTTATTGCCATTTCCAGGTCTTTAGCACTTGTGGGATGTTCATCTGCCACTTTGTCTTTCAATATTGCCCACAAATTCTCAATTGGATTGAGATCTGTGCTGTAACCAGGCCAATCGAACATTTTAATATTCTTTTTCTTAAGGAAATCACTCACTAACTTTGAATAGTGACAGGGAGCATCGTCTTCTATAATATATTACATTTATGAATAGCCATGTCAATTTCGAGCTTGTCCTGTAACATTTTGCGGTACCTGACGCCGTTCATTGTTGTTTTGATTGATAAAAAGAAAAGCAGCTGTGTCATTATTGTACATAGCCCCCAGATCATGACACTGGAAAGATGTTTTACCGTAGCTTGTGTATAGCAGTCATTAAATCGTGTTCCAATAGGCCTACGAACTGTTCCCTATGCGAACATACTTCTGGATTGTGGATTCATCCGAAAAAAGGACTTTACTCCATCTTGCTTCATTCCACTCTTCATATTGCTTGACAAAGGCCAACCTCTTCGCTTTCATGGCAGGGATTAAGCGAGATTTTTTGCGGGTTTAAACGCTTTCAGGTTGAAATCATGAACAAGACGCCTACCAACAGTTGTACGATGAACAATTGAATATCTGTGCCTTTAAGAAGCAGTGCCGCACGTATTTTCTTGCAGGAACTGTTTGGAGAACGAACAGTTATTCGCCGAATCAAGTGGTCATCATGAGGGCTTGTTTTCTTGGCCTTCCACTCCTTTTCTTTTCATGGTAAAATTCAAATTTTTAAAATCTAGCGATTGCTTGATAAACAGCCGTTTTGCTGCAGGGCACTTTTTGCAAATCTTCCTTTGAAAAAAACCCTTCCTTGTGCAAAATTACAATTTGGGCTTTCTTAATCTCAGACAAACTGACTTTTCCATTTTTCGACTTTCAAAATCTATAAAAATATTGAAAAAACAGCTTAAATATTCTTTAACCAAGCACGCATTGTATTGTATTGCTAAACACATTTAGCTTGACTGATGCAACAAGATGATGTAATTTTGAACGAGCCAGATGACATCACAATCGGGAAATTAAAAAATGGAAATTTTTGGTAGGTGGTCTTAAACTTTTACACACGACTGTAGAACAGGATTAAAAAATTTTTCTATATTGGGAAAATTTCTTTCTAAATTTCAACAGACCTGCGCACACAGTTGCGTGTGTTCATCCCGTCCTTTAATTTTTATAATTTCTTTAAATTTCATTAAAAAATGAATGTAATCACATGATTTCATCAACAAAAAAAATGTTTGACGGGCGGGATTGGGCCTTCTGGCTTTGGACTTGTTCATGTCAGTTTTAGAAGTCCTCTACAATAAAAAGATTTGGCGTTTTAAAAAAGTTGTTTAATTTTTTTCTTACACTTTAAAAAATATAGCCATTAAGGCTTGTTTAAACTTAAAGACTAGCTTTTCGGGGCAGGAAAACCTTTAAAAGACGTCACAGCTAAAGCTAAATCGCTGTAGCCTTTTTACTACTGTAGCCAAACAGCTCGTGATTAGATAAATAACAGATTTTTTAATGCAATTTTTTAAGTAGTTTGGCACATGCGAGTAACTTTAATGCACTACTTTCACGTGAAGTTATTACTGATATAGCAAAGTAAGTTCAGTAAAGTGCAACATCAAAATATGTGTTTGGTTTGCAGTTTGTGAATAAAATCACTGTTTTTTTTAAAGCGATGGATGCTAGAATGTTTTGTAAATTGGAGGCTTGTCCACGTTAAAGGGTAAAAATTGATAGGCTATACTGTCATTTTTCACGCTCACCACGCAAAATAAATTAATTTAAGCCTTTCGCTTTTTTTCTTGATCAAACTGTCTTCTTCCTATGCCCGTATTCACCTGGTAAAGTAGGTTAGCAGCTTTGTGCACCTGCTCAATCCGCATGTCAGAACCTTCAACTTTAAACTTTGACCTTCGCTTTTTTTCACAGAAAAAACTGCTTCCAATTCCCCGTCACCGGGAAATAGTCTTCCTCTCACCGGCACGTCACAAGCAGTTTACGACGCGCTCACGCAACGTCTGAAAATCGGAGGACATTTGCGCTTGCCTAACGACAGCGTCGTCGATCTATCGGTAAAAACGAACGATAGTGCAGAGTCAGACGACGAAACCGCTGGAAGCTCCGGAGTGGATACCATGATCGAGCAGTTACGAAAAAACTGGCAGAACATGAAACAAACAAGTTATTTTGACGACGCTAAAGAAGAATCGGATGATGAAGAAGTATTAACTTTAAAAGTGCCGCCGTCTGTCAAGAGTGTAGTCATCGAGAGAGACGGAAAAAAACAAAAGTTCACTTTAAATTAGCTTAATGGCAATTTTTTATATTTTTATTTCTATTTCCTTTTGTTTTTTGTCTGTGTTTGTTTACGATGCGCGTGACTTACTATACTGATCCGATACACTTGCGCCAGTGTTGCCATTTTAATAACTGGCATTCTAAACTTTAACAAAATAGTTCTCTTCATTAATAAATAATCCATGATAAATTCTAAGTTCATGCCAAGTGACGATTTCAGCTTCCTGAACATAATCATCAACGATTGAAAAGCATTTTTCCACGTGACCACCATTAAAACATTAGGTTATTATATGCTAACTATACAGGAAGTAATCGAAGAAGCAAGTGCAAAAACGTAACAATCGAAAGACGCTTCCTCGGCGTTGCATGATGTAACGTGCTGTGGCAAAAGTTTCAGCAAAGAAAGTTTTCGTAGCTAAGGGAAAGATTAGTCAAATAAATGTCTACAGAAGAATATAAAATGGCGTTTTGAAAGTTTTCTTTTTTTACTATGTCCACAGAATAAAGTGAGATCATTCATAGTCTGCGTTTAATATAGATTCATCAAGAAATCAAAAGTCATTCGATAACTCACACAAAACGCCGTAATATTTATAGTCAAAAAGAAAGTATTTTCAAATCAGTCATAACCATACAAAGGCAAATGGGAATTTATCCAATTTTGCACTCGTTGAGATTGAAATTTTGCAAACTGCGTGTGGCCACATTTCGTTCGTGTTTATGATGCTTCATGAACAAACAGGTTCAATTATGATGATGCATTATAAACATGAAATTTCACGATCACCCGACTTTGGTTTTCTGTATTCTGCAATATAAAGAAAAATTACTAAAAAAATTTACAAAATAAAAAATTAGGATTTCATAAGAATTCTTAACTCAGATTAGCAACTTGTACAAGCTAGACGTTTTTAAACGAGAAAAGACGAACAAATGACTGTTAGTGAAAATGTAAAACTGAGGAAGTTTTTTACATTATTGATTTTTATCAATAGTAGAGTAATATAAGTCTATTTCTTTGCTGCAATTTAAAGTTTAAAAAAAACCAGCAAATCTTTTATTAGCTAAATATAGAGCTAAAATAAAGGTTGGTGAATTAGCTCACAGACAAAATAAAAAAATATTAATGCTGGGGATCAAACAATAGAGGGTGAGAAAGTTGGAAACGTGACCGAGTGGGTAGTAGAACCGGATTAATGGCAACGCCATCTAGCGAGTCGCGGTTCCAAACCTACTCACGTAATTTTTGAAAAAGACACTTTACAGCGCTTTCCTCCGCCTAGCGGTCTTAGCAAGCGACTCTAAATATTAGTCATATTTCTAAATAAAATACCAAATTAAAATTCTTTAACCGGACAGCAATATTTTGGCATCTCCCAAAACAGTTGGAGATAATTGCTCTACGGTTATGTGAAGTAGCCTTAACACCTTCGATGATTTCGTACGAGTCAGAAGAATGAATAGAAATATGAGTGATAAAAATTAATAAATTTTTTTTCCACTAAACAGCACTTTCACTAACGAGTTTATCCTATTGACTTGAGACAATTTCCCATTTTTATAAAAGCAAAAAAAGCTTGATTGATTGAATAACGAACAAATTTATTTATAACTTTTCTAAGATGACTAAAAATTTATAAAGTTTTTTGGACGAATAGAGCCTATGCCAAACGAAATGAGTCACAATTTGGTCGCATAAAAAAATTTTGCTCTAAAAATATATTTAAAATTGAAGGGTATTTTTAATTAGAAATAAAAAAAAGTTTTTGGTAGATAAAAAAGAAATTCGAATAATAATATTGTGAAATTAGTTTTTAGACTTTTATTCTATTTTATTCATTCATTCGAATTTTATTCGACCAGAAGCGGGTTGCAAGCTTTTCAGTTAATATCGTAACAATTGTTGGTGGAATAATTTGATGTTCAAATAGTCAGATACTTTTCTAAATTTTTAACCTAAATAAATTACTTTGCATTAGATTAGAAAACACTGTATCGCTAAATAATTTATTAAAATTAAACAAACTTCAGCAAAAAAACGTTTGACAACCCTTAAGCTAGTGGGTTCATTCAATTTATTCAAAAGTTCGCGGTTTAATGGGACGTATTTAAAGACTTAAGAAAGGGAAAGAAATTTGGTTTTTAAACTCTCCTGCATTTCCGACTTTAAATTTTATTCAGTGACAATTGAAATCTAGATGACTGATACTGATTAAACTTATATAAAAAATTCAAACTAGGCCATTGCAAAGCCATTTTTTGTGACCATGCAACTAAAAAATTATCTAACAAAAAAGTTTGGCTGGTAATGTTTTTAGATTAACGTAGCATGAATTTATTGTTTGCAATCAAGTGCACAGCTTTCTGTCTACTTTTCATGACATGGTGCCATCTACCTGCCATCTATATTTTTTGACTTTGTTTTTAGATTAACATAGCATGAATTTATTGTTTGCAATCAAGTGCACAGCTTTCTGTCTACTTTTCATGACATGGTGCCATCTACCTGAAGCCAAAAAAAGAAATTTATGTGAAAATACAACCGGATGCAAGTAAGATTTTCAACGCTAAATCGGTTAAACTTGCAACAAAATAATGCAGGGCATTGCAAGGTAAGCAGTGACATAAAGACAAACAAGTAGCAAATGTAAACCGCAGTCGTATCAACCATAGCCGTACCAGCCCAAAAAATTTGGGGGGGGGCAATGAAGTTTTGCCCAAATTTTGTGACGTTTGCCCAAATCATGATTTTATAGTACATTTCGGATATGACAAAAAAATTGTCTGAGATTCTCAGACGAAAAACCAATTTTGTCCTAAAATCATGGTGATCTCTAAAAAAAAAAAAAGGTCTTCACTTAAATTCAGTCTCCTAATTTTCAATTTTCGTCCCAAAATCAAGGTGTTCTCTAAAAAAAAAGATCTTCACCTAAATTTGGGTTATTATTTTTTGCAGTTCCTCATCGTCACCTCTCTAAATTTCCTGACTTTGCCCAAATTTTTCGTATCGCTGCCCGAAAAATTATGGTTTTGCCCAAATATTTTCTTCTCACTGCCCGAAAAATCTTAATTTTGCCCAAATCTTTGAAACTTGGGGGGGCAATTGCCCCCCTGCCCCCCCGGCAGGTACGGCTATGGTATCAACTACAATTGTTATTGTGCAAGTAGAATCGAGGGACACTTTATTAAACAGCAATGGCCAGGCCAGATTTAGATTTTACAAAAACCTAAGCTTGTTTGGTTAATGGGATTTTTAAATATCCAGTCTCAGCAAAAAATTATTTCAAAAAACTCAGGGTCTCAACCTTTACCTTGTTCAGCTTACACCAAGGATGTCCAACCTGCGGCCCATTGCTTGTTAAAATGGTGACGTAACGTTAGTGATCTCTCCAGTTTTACCACAAAATAAGTAGGGGTTGGACAAAGTAGTAAAAGTCTATTGCTGTTTTAAACATTTAGTTTGCGTTGAGCTTCTTGGTTCTTAAATGAAAGGCTGCCGTCATCGTCCTAGTATGACTGAGCTTCAGCTTCCAAGTCTGGAGATACGTTAAAGTGTGGTCATGTCTTGACTTTTCAAAGGCTTTCCAGTTTCCAGTGGAGTGTAGCAATGCTGGCTTGTCTGAGTAGGTAAAATTTCTGAAAATCGTGGACAGCAGATTGTGGTGGTGGTGGTGGTGGTTTTACCCGACCCATTCCTAGGGATGGGGGCGCGGATCAATTCCGCGGAATCCCAATAGTCGGGCGACTCCCCACGGACGGGGCCAGAGGTCCAGAAGAGAAGGGGTGTGGCCGAAAATGGCCCGACGCAGAGGGTCTAGTACAGGGCAGTCGAGCACGAGATGTGAGAGATCCTGTGATTCAGAACCACAGTTGCTGCAAGAAGGAGTCTCGGCTCGACCAACCCTGTGGAGATAAGAGTTGAGGAGAGTGCTGTGCCCATTGCAGCGTAAACGGGAGAGAGCACAGCGAGCGGAGCGAGGGAGAGTAAGCTCCTCGGGAGATACTGTAGGGATTTGGTGTTGGAAGAAACCAGATTGGACACTGCGTCTCCAACTGGTGTAGAGAGATAGCCGTTGGGAGGAGATAAGGGGTGTGAGGGATACTGATATATTGGAGGGATCGAGAGAGGCACCGGCTTTAGCTAGAGAGTCAGCTAAGTCGTTGCCTGGGAGGGAAGAGTGACCAGGTATCCATTGAAGATGGACAACCTTGGATTGAGATAGAGAGTTAAGAAGAGATTGGGTATTGGATAGGGATTTTGGGGTTAAATATGGTAGGGGGGTAGAGAGAGTTGAAAGGACAGATAAAGAGTCGGAAAAGAAGGTGATAGAGTCGAAATTACATGTCTTGGAGTGAGAGATACACCACTCAAGAGCATGTAGGAGAGTGAAGGTTTCAGCACTATAACTGGTAGTCCAGAGACCAGTCGAGAAGGAAAGCGAGGTAGCAGTGACACACTTTGTACACTTGATGTGTATCCCTGCACCACCCTGTCCCAACCCGCCAGGTACCGAACCGTCAGTCCAGGCAGAGATATCGCTGTGAGATAGAGTGGAAAGATGGGAGGTAGCTGCAGTGTTACGAAGGGAGGGGGGATCTTTGCGAGAGCATGGGGATGAGAGGTGGAGTGAGATTGTGTAATTAGATGGGGCAGACCAGGGGGGTTTAGGAGGGCAGAGGATTAGTGGTTCACGAGTGAGATGTAGGTTAGGGGTAAGGTTATGTGATCTGGAGAAAGATCTCCATGAGTTCTTTTTGAGACGTGTACGGGGGTTAGAGTTCGCAAGAGAGGCTATAGGAAAGGTGGGAGGTAGACGGAGGGCTCGTTCAAAGAAGGAAAGAGATTGGTGAGTGAGGGTGACTCGTAGTGGAGGTAGAAGTGCTTCTATATGAAGTAGAGGAATGGGAGTGGACGATAGACAACCTGTGATTACTCGACAGGAAGATCTATGCATCCTCTCCACGGAGGTGATGTGAGTAGGAGATGAGAAGGGAAACCAGCCTGGGGAAGCATAGGTGAGGATGGGGCGAATGAAGGCTTTGTATAGGGTACATAAGGATTCTTTTGATGGGCCCCAGGAGGCAGAGGCAATGGAGCGAAAAGCACGAAATCGGTTGTGAAACTTTTTCCGTAAGGATAAGACGTGATATTTGAAAGAGAGAGTGCGGTCGAAGGTTACACCGAGAAAGGTTGGATGAGGGTTGAATTTGAGAGGGGTGTTAAGAATGTGAAGAGATGGTTGTATACGTGATTGGTAGGGGTCTAAGCTGAAGAAGGATGTTTCACATTTGAGGGGGTTGAGAGGAAGGCGCCATTTTGAGGACCATTCCACCAGTTTGTTGAGGGCAGCTTGTACTACAGCGGTTGCACACTCAACTCTCGGGGAGGAGGCCCAGATGGCTAGGTCATCTGCATAGAGAGAGGTCTTAACAGATGCAGGAAGGAAAGTGGGAAGGTCATTGATGTATAAAGAAAAGAGAACTGGTCCTAGAACCGAACCTTGGGGAACTCCTCTTCGGAGACGGAAAGGACGACTGTATGAATTACAGATACGGACTTTCGAACGGCGATCTGAGAGGTAGGATCGTATCCATTCGACAAAGCAAAGAGGAAGATCTAATGAGAGGAGTTTAGAGAGTAGGGCAGAGTGCCAAACTGAGTCAAAAGCTTTCGCAAAATCCACAGTGGCAAGGACTGTACGTGCGCCTGGCTTAGATTGGTGGAAGGAATCTGCGATTGACTGTGAGAGAAGGAGAACCTGGTCTACAGTCGATCTACCAGGTCTAAAACCAGCTTGCACGGGTGAGAGAATGTCATGTAGTTCGAGAAAATAGGTTAGTCGTCCTAAAACCATTCTTTCGAAGAGTTTGGAGGTACATGAAGTGAGAGAAATGGGTCTATATGAAGAAGGTGAGTCAGAGGGTTTGCCGGGTTTGAGAATGGGGATGATTGTTGATTGTTTCCAAGCAGACGGGAAGGTGTGTGTTGACCAGGAAAGGTTGAAGATGTATAGAAGAAAATGTAACGCAGATTGTGGTAGGTGGGATAGAAGAGGGTAGGTAATTTGATCAGGGCCGGAGGAGGTTGATGTTGAGAGTTGAGAGATAGCTGTAGAGAGTTCAATTGAGGAGAATGGTGAACAGAAAGTGGAATGCAGGGTGTTGCAGTGTGCAGTTCTGATTTGCTTCATTTGGGCTTTCTCGGTGCTTCGAAAAGGTTTTGGGGTTTGGGTAGAGAAATGGGACTGTAGGTGTGAGGAGAGATGGTTGGCACAACCTACAGGGGTATGGCAATTTGAGAAATTGGGAAGGTCAGAAGTAGTTGGGGAGGGGGAACCAGAGATGGAGCGAAGTAGAGAAAAGACTTCGCTAGGACGGGTTTTAGGAGAAAGGCTAGAGCAAGTATTCTGCCATGACTTGGCTTTAGCCTTATTAATCACAGTGGAGGTATATCTGGATGTAGCGATATAGTGCTGGCGGTCTTCTTCGGAACAGTGTGCCTTCGCAAATGCCTTTCGGCGTTTTGCGACGGCATCTGCGACTTCAGGAGACCACCAGGCTTTAGCAGGACGGTTGATGCTGCCGAAAGGAATGGCAGAAGTGGCAGCATCATTGAGGAGTTTGGTAAAGGTGTGGGTGGCTTCAGAAAGAGAGAGTGTTGTAAAGTTAGAAGGAGTGGGGCAGTGGGTATCAATATAAGTAAGGTATTCGTCCCAGCGAGCTTTATTATAATTAAATGAGGGGGGCGGTGGAAAGAGTTAATTATAGGGGAAGTGGGAATAGTGATGGAGATAGGAAGATGATCTGAGCCGAGGTCCGGAAGGGTCTGCCATGTGCATTTAGAGGCTAATCGGGCAGGTACTAGGGAAAGGTCCGGGGAAGAGCGGTTTCCGGTGGCACGGTGTAATAGGGTGTGGTGTTCGGGGTTATTAAGAGGTAAAAGATCAGAGGAGAGGAGCCAATCAAACAGATCTTTGCCTGAATGGTCTTCCGGTGAGTGGGAGTCCCAGGATGAATGATGGCTATTAAAGTCGCCAAAGATGTAAGTGGTAGGAGATGATGGTAGGAGAAAGGGTGAGAAGGATTTTGGGCGGGAGTCGGAGGAAGAGGAGCGGATAGGAGGGACATAGACGTTGAAAAGATGTATGGGAGCGGCTCCTTTTATTTTAACTGCAATAGCTAAATAATCGGAGCTGGGGTCGAGGGAGGAGAGGGATTGTGTGGAGAGTGAAGTGTAAGATAGACCATTTTTGACAAGTATCAGAACACCTCCTCCTAGGTTTCCCGTAGAGTTGGTGGTTCCTCTCCTCGTCATAAAACGGTTCTTTTGGAGGGTTTTGTAGCCTGGTATGCGAAAAGTGGAGTCAGAGGAGAGGTGTGACTCTTGTATGAAGATGAGATCGTACTGATTATGAGAGAGAAAGTGTAGGAGTTCAGTACGACGCGGGCGAATCCCATTAGCATTCCACTGTAGGATTTGGAGGTTGTTTTGAGAGGGAGAGGAAGGATGAAATGAGGATTGTGTGAGAGGAGAGGTGGTTTGTTGGGTTTGTGGAGAAGGAGTAGTCAATGCTGAGGGAGGGTAAGTATAAATTAGTTGGGGGTGATTAGGAAGATAGGTGGGATTATTCGAGGTTGTTTTGGGTGAGGGTTTAGTTTTTGAAGATATGGTTTTGTGGTTGATTGTGAGTGAAGGTGGGGGATTTGGAGTGTGAGAGGATGGAGATGCAGAAAAGAATGAGGATATGGGATTGGAGTGTGAGAGGGAGGGGGGGGGGGTTGAGAAGAGGATGGACACATTGGGCAAGTCCAAGAGTGTCCCGGGGAGATTTTGCGGAAGTCAGCGGGAGAAAGACCAGAGCAGGAGAGGTGTACCCAGAGAGAACAGCCGGTACATTGTATCGATCTGTTTCCCCAGGTAACTCTACGGGAGCAGACAGAGCAGGGGTCTATAGGGCCAGGGTTGGGGTGAATGTCACCGCTGATAAGAAGAAGAATAGAGATAAGAATCAGCGGTGAGTGGGATGAGTAATGAAGAGGTTTGGGGTGAAAGGAGGGACGAGGAAGAGATGTCCGAGAGAGAAAAGAAGGGGTAGGGGGGCGGTCAATTGGGTTTAAGAGTGCTGTCCACATGTGACCGCGCATTGGACAGCAGGGATAAAAAATGAGAAGAGTTGTCCAAGGGAGAATCGCCCGAGGATGAGACCCTCGGGGAATTGACAAGCCATTTCGACCCTCCCCAGTGCAGGGAAGGGGACTGCACCACCACGTTGAGGTGGCTTGTCGTTGGTGCAGACAGCAGATTGTAGATATCGAAGTTGAAAAGGAGGGGACCCAAAACCGAATCAGAAATAAGCGGCGAAGCCTGCTTTGCTTGTTGTCACCGGTAGTAAGAGTGAAACTTTTGTTTCAGATAAGTTCCATGATCATTCTGACCATGTGCTTATGAAGCAGAAGTCTAAACCAGCTTGTAGCTATAAAAGACACCATTCTAGACAGAGTCCTATGCCGCCGTCAGATTGACAAATTCACAAAAAAATCCTCCATATTTTCTGTCAATAAAACGACTTGATTTACGGTTGACTTTCCGCGTCGAAACCCAGCATGCCCTTTGGGGAGTACAACATCGATAATTTGTTCGACGCGAGCGTAGACAAGTCTCTGTTGAGGATCTTATAGGAGACACAAAGTGGAGATACCGGTTGAAAAATATTTGGGTGCCCAGTCGGCTTTATTGGCTTAAAGATTGCGACTACAACTCTCTTATCCGGATCTTGGGAATTTTGAGTCGGTGCAAGCAGGAAAAAAAGGAGTCACACAATTGGGACGTTAAAGCAGCTCCAGCATGGATATTTTTATTTGTTTTATTTATTTAGTATTTATTTTATCTCTATATTTATCCTTTTGACTCGCAGGAAAGCGATGGAGACGCTAATACAAGTAAGTAATTGCCCCGACCTGCTTCCGGAGATGCCAAGATATTGCTGTTTGCTTGAACCTTAATAGAGATATGTCTGGGAATTTAGAACTGCTTCCAAGACCACCGAGCTGGGAAAAGTGCCGTAAAGTGTCTCTCTTAAGGACAAAACAGCATGGCGCAAGTAGGTTTTGAACCGAGACCATATCGATCCCAATCCCCTAATCGTTCTAACCACTCAACCACGCTGCCGACAATACTAATTACATAATGATTTTAAGAGTTTCACATTTGATTTGGATTCCTAATTATTTAATCAATTTTAAATTACATTTTAATACTAATCATTTGGTTATGGCATCTTATATAAAGACGAAATTTCATATCATGTACTTTGTGGCCCACCGAATACACTTAAATTTATAATTTGGCCCATCATGAAAAAAGGTTGGACATTCCTGGCTTACACTAAGCTAGAAAAAGTTTCGGTCCTAGTAAAGCAAAAATTGCTTCAAAACGACAAGAATAGATAGAAATAAAAAATAACTTGTGAAATAATTTAGGTTTAAAGTAAAGTTTAGGTAAAAAAGTTGTTTTCTTCGACCAGACAACAATTGTAAAAAGTAGCCATAATGGATTCGGCATTCTTCATTTTTATTTACACGTACATTAAAAAATTATTTATAAGATGAATGTTTTCAGCTTACTTCACCCCTCGTCAGGTTTCTATAATTTTTTCTTTGACATCATAATCTGGAATTTAATTTGTATCAATTTGGTCTTTTACTCGTTTTTATTTAAATTTAGCCTAGTTAGTCAAAAGTACAGCCTGTATTTAAAAAAATATAGATTCTTTTGTGTGTGTGTGTGTGTATGTAAATTTAAAGTTAATTAATATTGCTAAAATTGTAGAAGCCTGATGACGGCTGAAGTAAGACGAAAACGTTAGTCTTTATAAATAATTTTTTAACGTTTGTATGAATAAAAACGAAAATGCTGAATCCATTATGGCTACTTTTTACAACTGTTGCCTAATTCAGATTTATTGAATAAAAAAAGCTACAAAATGCGTCATGTTAAAAAAACATTGTCACTTATCTTTAAGTCTACCAATCATAGTCGTACAAAGCCGAATCTACCAATAAAAGCAGGAGGAGCAATTGCCCCCACGACTTTTTTTCGTCTTGAAAATTTTTTTCTGGGCAAAATCTATATACTTCATGCGCAAATTTACGTTTCTTTTCTTTTTACAACTAAAAAACAAGTGAAGATCAAAAAAGATCTTCACATTAAATCTTTGCGATGTTTGGAGATCTCTGTGGAATGTTGCAAAAATCCTGATTAGGGCAATCGTTAAAAAAATTTGGGCAAAATTATTTCGCGTCCACCCCAAATGTTTTGTCGGTACAGTTATACTATTCGGTATTAAAAAATGCTCTAAAAAATCAATTCAGTTTAACGAATATGATATTTTAGATGCGATTTGCTGTGGAAGTCGCAATTATTGAGAGCAGAATGTACAGGTACTAATCCCGACATCCGAGATTTGGCACAAACAAACATTTCGATGCTAATTTTTAAAAGTAAGTTATTCAATTAAAGTGCATCACGTTAAATTAAAAAATTTTTGTGGCTCCAATTTCATACAATGAAGTTACTATAGTGAAATTATTTTATGAATGAAAAAACGTAATTATAACAATCGCGTAATATCACCTTTTTAAACACACAACGTTTTAGCAATGATTGCGAATCAAAGCAAATGCTTGTGCGTTACTGAAAAAAACAAATTCATCAAGTAAACTTAGAAAATAATCATTTGACTTAGAAAATAATCATTTGTGAATCAATTTCCAGAGGTGCATTTCACTAACCTAACGCAGCTCAGTTTCTTGCGAAACATTACTACAATGGACACTTTTTACATACGGCAAACAAAACTTTCTTACTTCAACTGGAACTGGTTACCAGGTAAGAACTATGTTTTACATCACTTTTACAGAAAAAAATTGTTTATAACTTTAAAATTTGATACCTTAGATATCGTAATAATATTGTTGAAACTCGCTAAAATTGAAGCAAGAAAAAAATTAATTATATAAGGTGTTATTTTTATTATATACTGCATATAATTGCCTTCATTTCAATTATATCTTTCTTGGTTCAGTTGCAACAGCAATCGGTATATAAAACATACACTCAGTGATGGCTTTAATACGGTGCAAATGAAGCGATGGCACCAGGACCCCTAAAAAACATCAAAAAGTGTCTCCCCTAAGCAAGATATATTTCTTCATAGTAGCACCACGACGGTGGCACCCTTAAAGTGATAACTTTTTTCGCGATCACTTTGTTTGAAAACACTAGAGTGGCCCCCCTTATTTTTCTTGCACCGAGCCCTCCTTTTTGTAAAGGGGAGCCCGGTGCAAAGAAAAATAAAGAAAAACTGCAAAGAAAAACACTGTATACAGTATATACAGTATATTTATATACAAAGAATATTTAATGAAAACTAAAGTACACCACACCACACGCACACGCACGCATCACACACACAAACAAACGAAAAACACGTATGTATTACAAGAGTAAATCAATTTTCCTTGCAAAGTGCTCAATGAAAGGACCAGGGCAATTTAAAACAAAATTTATTTAATCACTTCTTTCAAACGACACGACAGTCTGTTTTATCCAACAGAATCGTCAGGTGGTTACTTATTAAATAAAAGTAAGCACCTGCGATTTTAAAAGGATAAAACAAATTGCTGTAGTCTTTTAAAAAGTTGAACAAAAAAATTTTTTTTATATATACTGTACGTATATATACATGTTGTTGTTGTTGACCCTCCTTCAAGGATATCTTGGAACAGCCATTCCTTAAACTTCCAAAGAAGTCAATCGAGATTCCCAATCTTGTGTTACCTCTGCTGCTTCTGCGTTTTGGGATGCGGAGTGTAAATCCTTCTATAGAACTTTCCTACAGTCTCATCAGGGAGACAACTCGAGTTTGGCTGCTACAACTTTACTTACCACAATTGACGGGAAGCAGAGTGGTTCGAGGCAGTTCGGAGGATCAACTTTTCACACTCTGGTCGAAAAACATGGAATATTTTAAACAACCTTACTGGTAGGTCACGATACTCTGCTCGTCACTGTCTCGCTTCGGCTGATGCTATTGCATCTCAGCTGGTTAAAAATGGTAGATACAAGGCTGTTGACCGCAAGTCATCTCGACTTGTTTCTCAAGCAGTGTCTGACTTTTCGAGGGCCACAACACCAAACCCAGTGTATATCTCTGACACTTTCTCACATTTAAAACCAGGTAAAGCTCCGGTCCTGATTCCATCTTCCCAGAGCTTTGCTGAAGCTGCTTTGAGGTCCTGGCTACGTGACTTCGTTTTTTTCCTGCTTGCTCCGACTCAAAATTCCCAAATATCTAGAGAAGAGCGCTTGTAGTCGCAATCCCAAAGTCGATAAAGCCTGTGGGGGACCTAAAGAATAATGACCAATATCTCTGCTCTGTGTCCCCTACAACATTCTCGAAAGGCTTAGCTACGCCCGTGTCGAGCCATTTATTGATCTATTGCTCCCCAAAGAGTAGGCATAGAATTTTGGGAGCAAAAAGTGAAGACGAGATCAAATCTCTTTTTCTTTTTAAGAGAACATCAATTTTTGGAAATCCTTGCCTCGGGCCCTTGAATTTAAATATCCACCACTGATTTGCAGTCATATTTGTAGATCGTTGTTTTTAGCGATTTTGGGTTGCAGAAAAAAAGGTTTGAGAAACGCTGACCTAACACAACAGGTTTTTTGCAAAATTTCGATTATATTGTAACAGACCAGTGGCGTACGCAGAAAGTTTCCGAGGGGGCCAAAGTTTTGTGACAATCGTGTGACGTCACAAATCAACTTGGGGAGTGCCGAAGGCACGACCATTATAGGATGGTCCGGCGGCATGCCCCGAAAAATTTTTGCAAAATTACACCTAAAAATACGCATTTTCGTACCGGTCAAATCGAAAGCTTCTCGAAAACCAAAAAAGCGCTCGCACAGTGGTGGATATTCAAATTCAGGGGCCCGAGGCAAGAATTTCCAAAAATTGATGTTTTCTAGAAAAAAAAAAGGGTTTTGATTTCGTCTTTCACTTTTTTCTCCCAATATCATGTTGATCTCTAAAAAAAAAAGGTTTTCACTTCCATTTCGTCTCCAATTTTGCTATTTTTCCCAAAATCATGGCGATCCCTAAAAAAAAAGGTCTTCACTTCGATTTCGTCTCCGATTTCGCCATTTTTCTCCCAAAATCATGGTGATCTCTAAAAAAAAAAGATCTTCACCTTGAATCGATCTTCTATTTACCACTTTTCCTCCCAACTACATAATAATCTCCAAAAAAAAACATCTGCAGCAAACTCAAACTATAAGTGCTATTTTCGAGGAGGGCCTCCGAAAAAAGGGGGGTCCGAGGCAACTGCCTCATTCGCCTCACCCAATATCCACCACTGCGTTCGTGGTTCGCTCTGGATATGCTTCAGAATCCAGAGCGAACCACGAATACTTGCGAAAAACCAGCTTTGCTTTTGCTAAAACTGCTTGCTTTTGCTTTACAGGTTTTCATTTTTAGGATCTGAGGGGGTCTGAGGGGGGCCATCACACAGTCGCCTCCCACCTCGGTACGCTAGTGTAACAGACGATTGAGTTATTAAAAATTTTTTGGTTTCATTCGTGTAATAGCTGATGTAATAATATCCATTGTTATTTTCATAGTACAGCACAATCATTGGAACCACGGAAAAGTTTTCATACAATTTTTTCAAGATCTAATATTTGTAAATGTATACACCAACTAAAGGGCAATAGTTTCGCTAAAATTTTAATTCAATAAGTACGTCAGTATTTTTACTGAAAAAAAGAAAAGGCAGACACAAACTTTAATTTTTGAAAAAGCTTCCGGGTTTTGAGTATTTAAAAGAGCTGTTTTAAGCATGTTATTGCCTTGCGAAAGAAAAATGGATTCCGCATTGTGAATAAACAAAAAGTAGAGACCAAACTCAAAGGTCTGATAGGCAGATGCAATTTAGCAAAAAAATAGATATTGACATGAGGAGATGGTGAAATTGTGGAAGAGTAAATGAAAAGTTTGTTTAATATATGTCGATGTAAGCCTGCCGTTTCTGATAATTTTAAAGTTACGCATAATAAACAAGCTTGTAAAAAACGGATACTGGAAAATAAAATTTTGTTTTTGAAAAATTACAGGGAAGAAAGAAAAATGTAACGTAAATTTTGTAAATGTTAACCTCAGCAAGCTAGAGAAAAAAATGACGATGGGGGCATGAAGTAGTAAGTGTTGTTATGGATAACAAGGTTGGCTCTTCCCAACTCTGTCTCATGCCAGCACATACGACAAGAATCAGTATTTGAAATTGAGAAGCTTGATACAAAGCAAATTTTTTTGGTTAATTTGCATCTGTCTATTAAGCCTTTGAACTCGGGTCTACCTTTTGTTGATTTACAATGTGAAGATCACTTTTCTTCAGCAAAGCAGTTACATGCTTAAAACAGCTTTTTTTAAATACTCAAAACCCGGGCGCTTTGCAAAAGTTGCCGTTTGTGTCTTCCAGTTTCTTTTCAGTAAAAGTAGGGATTTTATTGAATGAGAATTTTAGCTAAACATTTTCCTGTAGTTGGTGCATAGATTTGCAAAAATTAGATCCAGGAAAAATTTCGTGGTTGCAAATAATCGTGCCGTGCAAGCTGTGGGTCTAAAATAAAGCTTTGGATAAAAATAACAACAGGTATTCTTACTTGAGGCATTTTACAAAAATATAACAAAAAAATTTCGGATAACTCGGTTAAATATAATCGAAAATTTGTAAAAAAAAACGATTTTTTCAAATAATTTTTTGTTGTAGCAGATAGACCTATCGTATGTACTAAGTGGTCGTAGGAAGTTGACCCACTAATTTTATCTCTTTATGAAAAGTGGTTTCGTTATAAGCGAAATACGCCAAAAAAGCCTAAAGCTGGAATTTCAACTGTCGCTGCCACTTGTTTATGAGGTCATTAGGTGCTAAAATTTTGGGTGTCGAGTTTTTAACCAAAACGCTATCACTTGATACCCCAGGCATTTTAAAATTTAAAAATGGTGAAAATATGAAACACCTTAATAGATACCTGTATATACCGTGTATATACGTATAAGTTATATAAAACAAAACGGATTTTTAAATATTAGAAGATACTAAGTAAAATTTTTTTTGTTAATCTAATGCTTATGATTTCGAATGCTAGACGATTAAAACTGTTGAAAACTTAGTAAGAGATAATTCAAAAAAATAATCTGCCGGATTATTTATTATGGTCAACAATTAGTTTCTAGTTTTTTTTTTAATTTGACACAAAAATTTTCCACGATGATTACACTGGCTGCTAAACTGGACCAAGTGATAAAAATAAAGCAGCTTTGTGTAGAAATATGATTATAACTAACACGACCTGTTTTGCTTACAGAGAGCTGTGGCAAGCTCACAGTATCCGGTGCAATATTTAATTCAAATAATTTTTCGCCGTTGAACTTTCAAGACCAAAATGGAAACTGCTATCTTCGGCCGTCGCTTAATATTACTCGATTATATATATTTAGTGTCATGTATCAAAACATACCGAGTTGTCTGCCAGCATCTTTAACAGTCCTGTCGATGGTTAATACTCCTTTGACAGCATTTGGCTTAAATACAAGTAATAATACGAAATGGCCAGTAAATTTGAAAACTGTTCATTTGAAATCGATTAATTTTTCCACCATCTCCGAAAAAGTGTTTCAAAATAGTTCAACACAACTTACAACAATTATTATATTTGTTTGCAAAAGACCACTTTTCAATTTTCCGACAAATTGGCCGAGCCAATCAAGTATTAAAACTCTAACAATACGAAACTGCCAAGTCAAAAATATAACTTCTTCAGACTTCGACAAACTACAGCAACTCCAGAAGTTAGATTTGACTGGAAATAAACTAGAAATGATCCCAAATGGACTTCCAAAGACATTACAGTCTTTAACTTTAAATCAAAATTTTATTAAACTTGCAAACAAAGAGGCTCTTAAAAATTTAAACAACTTAACAAAGCTATTTTTGGAAAGAAATCAAATCGAATTCGTTTCTTTTTATTTTCCAAAAAACTTGGAGGTGCTAGACTTGGGGAGAAACATGATTCAATACATTGACGAATCCTTAATAAGAAAATTACGACGACTTCGACATCTTGATCTGTCTCATAACAGGTAAAATCAGGATAATTTTTAAGTGAGTTAAACTTTAGTCACAAATTTTGTTCACCATAATTAAAAAAATTAATTGCTGTTATTTCTATTCCACCTTTCAAACTAGTCTTTTGAAAGTAATTTAGTACAAATGACATAGCAATGCTCTTTTTTTGATAAATATGTATTATGGAATTACTCCCAGGATGTTTACATCAAACGTTGTTCAATACAATACTCCCAGGACCACTGTGAACCGGACGCAATTTTCAATTTTGTACCCAAGGAATCGTAATCTACATATTTTTAACCGATCAAAAATCCAAAAGTTTTTTCTCTGCTCATAAAAATTCTATCACTCAGCTTTTGGAGCGATCAAGGAGCACTCCATGTTAGTTGTCATAGCAAAGCTTTTTTTTAGCGACTTTTTAAGATGATAAACAAACCAATCTATTTCATATATAGCATTTGTAAATGTACCGAAAAATAAATATGATTGGTTTGCAAATGTACCGAAAAACAAATATGATTGAACTGTAAAGAGCTGAATTAAAATTTTTTGAGCAGAGAAAAAAATTTGGATTTTTGATAGTTTGAAAATACGTAGATTACAATTCCTTGGTACAAAATTGAAAATTGCGACCCGGAGTGGGAGCGCCTGTTATAGTTTCAACTATGGATTAAATAGATCAACATGCTGCCTTGCAAGTATTATCTTTTTAGGCAAAGGCTATGTTTACAGCAGACAACTGCGGTTGGCGTCAGCAAGAGCATGCGACCAATAAAAATTTTCTAAAATTTCTCAAGAAAAAGCAATTTAATAAAATGGCTCCCAGCCCCCGCAAATCTTAAATGGGTAGGGATGCAAATCTCTGGGTACAAATTTAAAAACAAGAAAAAGACTCAGATTGAAATTAGACTTGACACCTGGTACGTTGATAGTCTTTGTGGTAGAGGAGAGAGGCGGCAGAAGAATTGAGGAATAGGAAGGTGGATATTCGTGTTCTACAAGAGCTACGATGGAGGGGCCAAAAAGCTCGTTTTATTGAAGTGGAGAAAAAAGTTATGGTGGCCGGAAAATGAATCTGGGAAGGGTGATGTGGGAGTATTAGTCAAGCAGAGCTGTGTGAGAGTGTTGTTACGATACTTAGAAGGAGTGATAGTATGATGGCAATGTGCCTTATATTTGGAGAGGTAATTATACTGGTGATATGTGTCTATGCATCCCAAAGTTGAAAGCCAGATATACAAAAGAATAAATTTAATGATGAATTGGTTCATAAATAGGATATGAAAGGTAAAAAAGAATTGACTTTGGGATTTGGAGACTTTAATGGTCAATTGTAGTAAAGGTGATATTGTAGTAGCCTAAATATGATAAGATGACAAATAGTGCGGGAGAAGTGCAACTAGAGGTAATGTGTGATGAAGTTAAAAACTTGAAGGCATTTTGCTATCTTGGTGATAGGTTGAATGCCAGTGAAGGATGTGAAGCCGCAGTGACTACAAGAGCATAAGAGTAGAAGGAATTCAGAGAATGTGGAGAGATACTGTTTGAAAAAAGATTCTCTTTGAGGATAAAAGGAAAGGTATATAAAAGGTATGTAAGATCAGCAATGTTATATGGAAGCGAAACGTGATGTTTGAGAAAAAATGAAGTAGCTATTTTGAAAAAAGCAGAAAGATCTACGGTGAGAGCGGTGTGCAGTGTAAAGTTAATAGACAAGAGAAATACAGAAGAGCTGATGGACATGTTGGGATTGAATAAAGCAGCAGGTAAGCTGGTAAGAGCGAATGTTACGAGGTGGTATGGTCATGTTTTGAGACAACCTGAGGAAGATATTTTACTGAAGTGGATGGAAAATGTAAACAAGGCCGACCGAAGATGAAATGGAGGGAACCAGTTGAAGAAAACATGAGAAGGATTGGTTTAAGAAAAGAAGATGCAGCAGATTGGTGTAGGTGGAGGGAAGGTGTAGGAAGAGTTGTGGAAGTAGTAAGATGCATTCGGCCACCTTGATTCACTGGGGAAATTTAACTGAATTAAAATTGAATTGCTGCTGCTGCTGTTGTTGTTGTTGTTGTTGTTGTTGTTGTTAAAATTAGATTCCCCACAGTAGTTTTGATCATCAAATTAGAGTTAGAATTAGATTCAATCATAGAAAGTAGAGTTAGTATTAGGTAGTCTTACTGCCAAAAACAACAAGTACACTGGTGTGCTGTGAAGCAATGCCCTTTAGACATCAAAAATTTTGTGTGACTTTTTTGGCTTAATCTTTTGGCTCCCAAGTGCAAAGTAGCCATGATTTTGGGAAAAAACTTGAGAGATTGTAGACAGATTTTAAGTGAAGACCTTTTTTTAGAGATAGCCATGATTTTGGGACGAGAACTGAGAAATTATTGACAGATTTTAAGTGAAGACCTTTTTATTATTAACCAATATAATGTGCTGCGAAAATTTAAAAAGCTTAATAGTGTTCTGCCAAATAAAAAAGGTTGGGAACCACTGATATAGACACAGGGATCAAGACACAAAAATTGGGAAAATTTCTGATTCTATTTTGGTGAGTGACCTGCCTTGCTTGAGTGACTGTAATGAGAAATGTAAAGATTGTTGTATTAGTAAACTACTTTAAAAATTGTAGTATAGTAAGTATGAATGCTGCTTTTATGATATTGTAGCAAACTTCTGCAAGCAGTACACAAAATGTTCAAATATGTTGACTTTGTAAAATATTCTACAAAGTTGCAGTTACTTGCTGTAGTGTGTATTTTGTGCTTAGCTTGCAAGCAATTGCAAAACTTGATTTCTTGGACCTTTAATCATGATTTGTTTCTTTTCTTATGCTTAATGTCATATATTTTCTCCTTTTGTATGCATTGGCTGGTCGTAAAGATCAATTTGTGGTGGTTTTAATGAAAAGTTTATCCAAGTCGTATGTTACTAAGAAACTGTTGATTGCCTAATCAAAAATCTATAGTGATTTTCATTCAGAAGAGGGACGTTTGAATTAAAAACAAAAAACTAAATTGCATGTTTAACTTCAGCAACTCAGTCATAAATAGACAGAGGCAGACTAAGACTAAGACTCAATCCAGCACAAAGACAAAAGCAAACTAAACCTTAGAATCTTTACTTCTGTGTTTTTGAGCATTGATTTTCTTTTTGCTGTTAAATCATTACTTTAACTAATCTTTATAAAAGTATTCAACTTTGCATACTTTGTATGCTAACATATTCACTGCAATATGAAAACCTTAAAAAAAGTACTGGACAGATAAACTTTTTGTTTAACTTTTTATTTTTTCATTTGCAGGCTAATCACAATGCCACAAAATTTACAAACTACTTTAAAAACATTGGATATTAGCTACAATCTTATATCAGTTATACATTCTTCCACTGAATACAATTACTGCACAAATTGCCTTATTTCTATGAATGGAAATCACTGGGTTTGCAACAATAAATTTATTCAAATGCTGTTTTGGTCAACTAAAAACAATGTAACAGTTATTTTGGACAAAAAAACTACATGTGATGAAACTATTCCACATGGTAAATCATCAATTTACTTAACTAGCAACATTCATCTCAGCATCTTGTAATTAGTGTGTAAAAGAAATATTGTATTGTTTAGTTTGAAATAAGTTTACATAAAGAAGCAATAATATTTTTAAAAAAATGTGTTTATTGAAATATAAATAAATTCTGTTAATTATTTTGTTGACCATTTGAACTAACATGCAAGTTTCTTGTAAACTTAATAAATAATATGAAAATATACTAAATACTAATTAAGACATTGATTAAATGTTTTTATGAAAATAATAAAAAAGATAAGCAATATACAAGATTTTAAGACAACTTTTTAAAAATATTTTTTCCAGCACTGATGTTTATTCTGAAAATCTATAGTAATTATATGTGTGATAAAAATTATGAAACTAACATTACCAGAAATTGAAACACTCATTTATCAAGAATATAATAAAAAATATTTTTAGATTTGAAAATTGATGAACTATCACAAATTATCAAATATTTATCATATATTACCAATGAAAAAATTTTTCAAAAATGTGTGTACAAGGTCAAAATTCTGGAATGTGTAAATGCTTCATTAACAAAATTACCAAAGAAAGTACCAATGCCAATTTTAATCACTGCAACTATTACACAGAATCCAAATTTAACTGCAATACCTGTAAATTACTTTATATATCAAAAAAAATTGACAAAGTAAGTACTTAGGCTTTTAACTTTATTAAAATTAAAATGATGGATAAAAACTTAAGAGCATTGTACTAAACATTAATGCATTGTACAAAGCATAATCAAGCAAATTTATTAACTAGGTACTAAACATTAGAAAATGATTTTAAATAACCAAGTAACAGGGGAAATTCAATCTAAAAATTATAATTTACTTTCTTCATTTGGGGCAGATGAACAGGAGCTGGATGGTCTACTAAATGGCCAGACATGTTTCCATCAACTACATCATCAGATTCTTTTTGAGATCTGAGAGAGCATGGGCTCTGTTTGGATGGTGATAGATGAGGCATGATGTTATTATGTGCTTAGCTGTCTTCTTTGTGCCACACTCACAGGCCACTATAGAAGCCATATCCCATTTGTGCATTTTTTAGCAAAATAGACCAATGCTGGTTTAGAGGTGGTAAGCTTGACCCATGCAGGTCTGGGAAACCTACTTTAGAATCTACTTCAATATTCATAGACTAAAGACAATTGTAATTTTAATTCTTTTGTAAGAGTATCTTTAAAAGCATACATTGTTATTTTTAAACACTGAATTAATTCTCTGTGATGTCAACAAACAAATTTAAACAAAATTGTAAAAAATTTAATTTGCTGTGGTCAGTGTTTTATTTCCGGTTTGATTTAGATGACAACTAAAAACCTTGAAATATCAAAATTTATTTTACTTAAATTTGTAAAAATAACTGCAGTCCACATTAGAATTGTATATCAGCAGTCTTTCATTGACTAATAGCTTTTGGATTCTTATAGTACGATAAATATAGTATACTATTCTTCCATTAGCATTCAGTGTGAATACATTCAATTAAATAACTTATCAAAACTTTTTATTTATTGATGTGGTTGTAGAAAAAACACATTTCAAGAAAGCTAATGAAAAGTTAATTACTTTCAAGTGTGGAGGCAATGCTACAGTTGATTATATTTTAGTAAAGAAAAAGGCTTTGAGCTCAGCTGAAGATGTGCAAATAATATCAGGTAAAAAATTTTTCCCACATCACTGAATGCTTGTTGCTGCCATAGTATGGAAGCAAAACAAAATATAGAATATAAGGATTGCTAGGCTAGTAAGACTGTGGCAGTTGCAAGGCAAAAAATAATGCAGTTAAAGAGTGTATACTAGAGGTAGAATGCAAGGACAGTAAATGGGAGAGGTGGAGTGAAAGAATCTTCAAAGTAGGTACTAAAGTGTGTGAATTTTCCAAAAGCACTGTAAGACAACTTGATGGTGGAATGAACAAATTGCAGAAGTAGTTAAAGAAAAAAAAACTGTTATACAGGGTGGGGCATAAGTTTGGAAGCAATTTTTTAAACTAAATTATTTTGTTACTATAGAATAGTTCCTAAGTAGAAATATGTTTTATTGTAGCTAAGACATCACTCTATCAAAATATGAAATAATATTTGCTAAATTTTAAACGATTTGAAAATGTCAGACAAGAGAGAAGCTATAGTCGCATTACACTGTGCCGGAAATTCAGATTCTGTTACTGCAAAGACACTTTCAATTTCATTTGAAGGAATTCAGATTTGGTATGGTGGGTAAAATTGTTTGGTCAGATGAGAAGATCTTCACAGTTGAATTCACTCATAATCAATGAAATGACAGGATCATAATCAAAGAAATTCCTTATAACCCAAAAACTGTGTACCAGACAATGAAACCAGCCTCTGTCATGGTCTGGGTTACTGTTTCAAAAACCTGGAGGTCTCCCCTCATTTTTATTGATCAAAATGCAAAAATTAACGCTAAATATCATGTTGAAAACATCTTGGAGCCAATGTTGAAATCTGTTTAGGATTACTTTGGCAATGACACCTTGTGGACATTCCAACAGGACAGTGCCACATTACACACAGCAAAGGTTGCACGGAACTGGTGCAGAGAGCATATTTCCACGTTTTGGTCTAAAAAAATGCAGCCTCCCTGCTGCCTGGATCTGAATTCCATGGACTTTTTGGTGTGGTCCATCCTCGAAGCCAAGGTCTGTGGAAAAATTTACCACAGTGTGGACAATTTAAAACAGTCTCTACTGCGAGGATGGCAAGAAATTCCACAAGAACAGCTGGGTGCTTCTGTAGAGGATGTTTGCCCAAGATTGCAGGCGGTAATTAAAAGCAATGAGGGCCATTTCAAATAAAATTATTTTGTTTGCTTTGTATAAACTTTTATGTAATTCTACATATCTAAAAATTCTTAAATATGTTTTTTGTTACAATATAATATCAATTTTAATTTGTTTCTACATTTACGTCCCACCCTGTACAAAGAGTGACAGAAGTATAGAAGCGAAAACTATACATGGCAAGGAAAAAAAAAACCTTAAAAGTTTCGGCAGCAGCCAAAGAAAAGAAAAATAGAGATACAGGGTGTATAGTGGATAAGATAGTGAGTATAAATGAAGATGATCTATGGCAGGTCTACAGTGCAAGAGAGACACAAGGGAGATTCTTGTAACACTATTCATTTGTAAAAAAGTGGCAATTTAAAGATAGCTTTGAAAGATAAGATGCAAGTGTGGAAGAAGAACAAGCAAGAATTACTTAATAAAGATAATTAGTAGTGTGAAAAACTTAGTGCAGACAAAAATAAAGGGTCTTGTCAAAATGTCACTGAGAATGTGTTGTGGAAGCACTGTATGGTATAAAAGCAGAAAAGGCAGAAGGTCCAAGTGGAGTCACCTCTGATCTTCTTAAACTACATGGACAAAAAGTGAAAAAAAATTATAGGAAGTTGCAAATGGTTTGTCAGACAAAAAAAAAACTGCCACAAAGCTGGAGAACAAATAAAATTTTACTTCTTTCAAAGAAAGATGCTAAGTGTTGCAGAAGTTGCAGAAGTGTGAAATTGTTTGAACAGGGGATGAAAATTTTGGAAAGAGTTTTTGAAATATGACTAAGGAAGCAAGTTGAGATTAATAAAAAGAAGTGTTGTGCAGGTCAACAAAAAATGTTGACAGCACTAGTGTCAACATCAACATCTCAAAATCTTAATAGCAATAATTAAAATGTAAGCACCAACAAAAGCTTGACAGCATTAGTGTCAGCACCAACTATACCTTGGACATTCCCAAACCCATCAGCCAAAGGAAGAAGGTTGGTGTCAGGAAAAGCATCCTGCTGTAAAGCTACTTTTAGTTCAATGAAATGCAGCTATTTAATGGCAAAACAAATAAGGTATAGTTTAAACATGGTTGAAGATGTGATTAAAAAAGCAGAGATGTTTTTCTATCTTAAGGATGTTTTATGTGCAAAAGGTGGAGTTTAAGAAGCAATGACCACAATAATAAAAGCTGGATAGAAGAGATTTAAGGATGTTGCAGGTGTGTTATGGGTTAAAAATTACTGCAGGGTTATTCCATGTCAAGGGTCCTAAAATTTTTAAAGTTTCCTGTTTGACCCACTTCAAATTCTCTTAAACTTTGTCAAAATATTGTGTAGCATGATTAAGGCATGTCTTAAAAATTTTAGTGAAATAGATAGTGCATTTTTAAAATTACAATACTCCAAAATTTTAGATAGCCCCTGTGAAAGCTAGCACTCGGTTATTTGGTAGCACATTCACAGATGCACATCTCCAATTTAAAAATCACAGAAAGCTAATTTTTCAAAGGATTTCAAAGGATGTGGAAAGGATGGCGCCATTGAGTCGTCATTGTAAAGGGCATCTCATGATGACTCAATGGTGCCATCCTTTCCATGCAACATCTTTGTCGAATTAATGCAGCTAGCCACCTCCTCTGTGGAATTTAGCTTCAATAACAACATGCATCGACAAATCGATGGCGTTGCTATGGGCTCACCGCTTGGTCCAGCTTTAGCAAACATTTTTGTTGGCTATCAAGAAGCAAAACTTTTCAACATCGCCAAAAGACCATTAGTGTACTTCTGGAACGTTGATGATACTTTCGCTATATTCAACAATGAAAAAGACTGCAACACTTTTTTCATCCAGCTCAACTCCCTTCATCCCTCACTTCGCTTCACCTATGAAAAGGAATCTAATCATTCTCTCCCTTTCCTTGACGTGTTGGTAGAAAGGCATAATTCAGAATTTCTAACTTCAGTATACAGGAAACCCACCTTCACTGGCCAATATCTACGTTGGAACTCTTCTAGTCTCCAGAAACGAAAAATCAATCTAATTGGTACTCTCGTTCACAGAGCTTTTATGATTTGTTCTAAAAGCAAACTGGACCAAGAGCTTGGCAAAACTCATTCAATTCTTTTGGAAAATGGCTACCCGGAACATGTAATCAATTCAGCTTTCAAGCGAAAACTTCAACAACTAAATTCTAACCCGGTCCACACAGTAAAAAAAAGTGCCCTGTCTACCTACACATTCCATGGATTGGAAACGTCTCGATGAAGTTCAAAAAGCAGATTATGTCTGCTGTGAAAGGCTGCTTTTTCTCCGTCGAACCACGTGTTATTTTCAACACCTGACAGCTCCTTCCAGTGATTAAGAAAGACGTGTTGCCTTCCCATCATCACAGCAATGTTATTTACCAGTTTTTGTGCCACTGCGATAGTCGGTACGTTGGTCGCACGTCTCAACGGCTAGAAGAGCAAATTAAACAACACGTTCCTAGATCCATCACCAATCCTTGTGCCTCGGCCAACTGCCAAAGTCTTTCCTGCTCTTGCAAGAACAACACACACCCACAACAATTTCACAAATCTGCCATTGGTCAACATCTTCTTGACAACGCCCAATGTGCCCATCATTACCACAACAAAAAATTTTCTATTCTCGCTCGAGGTTGCTCTTCCTTTCACCTTTCTGCTCTTGAAGCAACTTTCATCAAATCTCTCAATCCCTTTCTGTGTAAGCAAAAAGAATTCGTCTACTTTTTGAAAATTTCTTAACCTTTTCTCTCATTGGCTAACTTCTTTCAGCCAATGAGAACTTTACTTTCCCTCTTTATAACTTAGTTCGGTTTCAATTCTGCTTTATTCTGATGATTTCCCCTGAAGAGTGTCAGATGAAAAGCTTTGGGAAGAAAAATCTTTTACTTCACATTGAAGATATGTTTTAATCTAAATTGACCCTGGAGATTGAACCAATACTGCTTAAATGCAAATTACAACACTTTTTTAAACCTTATTTAAATATTTCATCAGCAAGTACTGTGCAACAAGTTGTAAATTTGTTGTGACAGACAGAAAATTTTAAAACATAATACATAAGTTTAACTGTTAGGAACAATAAACAAGTAAAATAATTGAGAGGAAAAAAGTAAAAATTTATTTTTTATTTTATTTTATCTCTATATTTATCCTCCTGACTTGCAGGAAAGCAACAGAGGCACTAATATGTATGGTAAGCAATTACCCCAACCTGCTTCTGGAGATGCCAAGATATTGCTGTCTGGTTGTTATTTAATAAAGATATGACTGTAATTTAGAACTGCTTGCCAAGACCACCAAGCTGGGGAAAGTGCTGTAAAGTGTCTTTCTCAAGGACATAACAGAATGGCACATTTGGGTTTTGAAACCTAGACCATGTTAATCATAAGCATGGCACTTTAACCACACAACCATGCTGCTGACCCTAGATAAAACAATTTAGAAAAAAATAATGAAGAGCTTACACTGAAGCACATTACATTGAAGAAACTTTTGATTTTTGATTTAATATATTATTTGGGTAACCTTTATATCAAACCATCTTGATTTAATATACAGGTTACCCAAATCATTAATAACAAAACAAGATGTTGATAAAGAAATCTAAAAATCTAGTATTTAAAAAATTGACGTAAAAACATGCAGTGACCAGGTCTAACAAGAGCATTTGGTATTGTTACAGCTATGTGGCAATCAAACAATAAACTAATAAAATGGTCAAGTAAACCAAATAAAAATAATTTTGAAAGAAATTGCATTCAACAACATTTTTTTTACAACTAAAAAGGCAACAATTTTCATGGATACTTTTAATCGTTCAACTCCTGCAATCAACCATTAAAAAATTAGTCTTCCCTTCCACCTCTGACTTTAGTCAACTTCCTTAAAAAATATCTACCATTGAAAATAATAAAATTAGGTTCTTATAGAAAATATATATCAAGAAAAAAACCACTTTTTTGCAGTGAAAAGAAACATAAACAAGGCAAACATAGGACATTATTTCAATTTCAAAATCAAATTTGTTTTTTAAATATATTAACTTTTATACATTTTATTACAATTTTCTTGAGTTATCCCTCTTTTTATTACTTTGCTTATCCCTCTTTTTATTACTTTGGTTTTTCTTTAAAAAAATTCAAGTTTCAGATTTAAAAAATTCAGCTTTTATTCATTAAATACCACTAATTTTAAGCTTGTTGAAATAATTTTAATTTTTAAGCATGTAATCCACATGCTAATGAACTTTAAAATTTTAGGTGGTGGCAGTCAAAGGTTTAAAAAATAATAATACTTATTTTTAGTCACAAATTGAAAGTATATAAAAAAAGCTTTAAAAAACTTATATTTTTGGTCTTTTTTTAGGGCATAAAAGGCATCATTAAAAAAATGTCTTGTATATATTGGGTTGAGGAATATGTTCGCAGTATTTTTATATTTTCTTTTATTTTACAATGATTTTTTACTACTTGGCAAAATGTATATATTCATTCGATAGAGCTCTTTCTACTGTAAAAAACTGTGCTGATCGTCTTATTAAGTATTTTGAGATTTTATTATTTGTGAGGCTTACATATGGAATATCCAGGGAGTAAAAAACCTTCTGAATTTGATGAAGACCATCTCAAAGCACTTTTGAAGGAGGAAAGTCACCAAACAAGTTGTAAATTGGCTGAAAAAACAAACTGCAAACAAAAAACGATTCTCAATCATCTTCATTCAATGGAATTTGCTGAAAAATTGGTAGTCTGGGTGCCTCATGAGCTTAGCAAAAACAACAAACAAAATTGCCCTCAAATTGCTTCTCAACATCTTGCCTGCCATCGAGCAACATGCGATCACGAACAGCACTTTTTGTACTGAATCATCACGGGAGATGAGAAATGGTGCCTACATATGAATATGAAGCAAAGAAAGCAATGGGTGGCTCCAGGAGATATGCCAAAGCTGAGAGTTAAGCCTGACCTCCATCCAAGGAAGACCATGATTTGCATTTGGTGAGACTAGGAGGGCATGATGCACTGGGAAATGCTTGAAAGGAATGCCACAGTCAACAAGGAGCTCTACATAGCCCAGCTACATCATGTGAATAAGGCTAGGAAAGACCCCATTGACAAGGCCAAACCATACTTCTTCACGACAATGCCAGGCCTCATGTTGCACAAGTTGTCAAAGCTGCACTCCAAAAGCTCAAATGGGAGGTCCTTCAGCATCTGCCATATTCTCTGGACCTTGCACCCATGGATTACTATCTTTTCCACTCTTTGTCGAACCATATGAGGGGCATTACCTTTGACAATGAAGAGGACCTTAAAAACTGGCTCAACAAATTCTTCAACACCAGACCTGGGGATTTTTGGCAGAACGGCATCGACAAATTGGTCGAGAGGTGGGAGGAGGTTGTAAGCAGCAATGGAAAATACATAATTTATTAATTTATAGCCATGACTTTTCATTTTTGTTTAAATAAAAATCTTTGATAAAAACACTACGAACATATTCCTCAATCTAATAAATTGTACAAAATCAGTGTCTAACAATTTTTTAAAAAAAGAAGGCTTTTGCTTGTAGTCATACTTGGATTCTTATTTTAAACAGTACTTTAAAATGATTAATCTTAATTTAATTAATATTTCAGATTAAATTTGGAAGAAAATGCAATAAACCAATTTCCTATAGGCTTACCTTCATCATTGAAAATCATAATTCTAGACAGTAATCAAATAAATTCCATTTCCAATGAAGTACAACCAACATTAAACAACTTGACTCAATTGGAAACTTTATCTTTAAGATCTAATCAAATAAAAGTAATACATTATTTCCAGCTAAAACCATTAGTTAAACTGAAAAATTTGAAATTGAGTGACAATCCTTTGGTAAGTAAAAGAATTTCAAAAGTTGTTAAAAAAGCATTTATGTACAATCATATTCATTTTTGTTGATCCTTATTATTATATATAAAACAAATATGTTACCTTTTTTTTGTACAAAACACAACTAAATAAAGCAAAAAGTTACATAAAATATATAATATTTGGATTATTTTATAGTCTACTAAAGTTACACCAAGAAAAAGTATTCACCCACTCACCCACAGTCAAAGTAAAAAAAAACATCCTTTGGCCAACAATATAAAGTAATTGATTTGATGTAAGAGTTTTTTATTGAATTTTTGACCCCAATACAATATTTATAAAAATCATGCTATTACTAAAGAAGTTTGTACAATTTTTTTAATATAAAAAAAATCTAAAAACCAAAAAAATAACTCAAAAAGTTTGATTTAGCAATCTAAAAGTCTTTGAATTAGAGTTGAAAACCTTGAAACCATCAAACTGAATCTTATAACAGTGGTTTTCAATCTTTTTCATACTGTG
Organism: Diplosoma virens; assembly: GCA_963680785.1. Lineage (NCBI taxonomy): Eukaryota > Metazoa > Chordata > Ascidiacea > Aplousobranchia > Didemnidae > Diplosoma > Diplosoma virens. The sequence goes on from OY796880.1 coordinate 34,756,539, forward strand.
ACCACTTTGGAAACCTAAAAGTAACTTAATGACCTTTTTCTTTTAAAAAATTATTTAGTCATTGACTGGCTATCTAATGCATTTGCGCACATTTGTTAGCAAAACAAAAAAATGAATGAAAATAATCATTCTGTTGAACAAAAACTCATAAATGAAATTCACTCCATAAAACAACATCAATACATTGACTGCATATTGGCAAAAACGTTTCTATGCTTGGTGCTGTTGTTGCCAGAACACAACAGAGATCTAGCTCTACAATTTCTTTGTTTTTGGCCTTATTCTTTGCTCACAACAATCCAAAGTAACCAGTCTGACAGAAAAGGCAACAGAAGTTGAATAGATGGTCACAACTTTGGGATATGGAGGAGGCCACGGCTGAACAATAGCAGACCAAGTCTTTTCTTTGAAAATTTTTTTTGTAGAGCTTAAGTAGCATCATTTCTATTGAACATATTAACAAAATTTGTAATCAAGTTTTTCATCAATACATTCATCCAAACTTTCACATGGTAGCAAGCTCAATCGACCATGCTGCTGACACTGACATGCTGGATTACATTAGTATAGGTAGTTGCCTCATTGATAACAAATGCTAATGACACAGTCTGGGTTTAATCCTTACTCTTTTCATTTTATAGTGTCTTCTTTAAAGATGTTTTATGATATTTTCCTCTGCTTGGTGGTCCCAGCAAGTAGCTCAAAGTTTTACTCATATCACTATATACAGGGTGTTTCACAATTCTTTCAGATTTTAAAAATTTTATTAAACAAAAAGTAAATAAAATAAAATCAAAAGTTTAAAGCAGCTCAGTCAGAAACATCTTGTTACTTTGGCATATGCATCAACATGCCGATAACCCATCAAAATTTTTTGTAGTTCAGGTTTTTAATATGAGCTCCATTTTGGTTTGAACAGGCATTGATGTGAACAGCAAAATTTTCAATTATGCAACAACATGTGTCTGTTGTAACACTCTGGGTGGATGCTTCAACAGCTTGTTTCAGCTATCTAAGAGAGCAAGGCTTCTCTTCGTACACTTCCGCTTTAGCAGCACCTCAAAAGAAGAAGTCAAGAGGCCCAAGATCAGGACTATGCAGAGACCATTCAAGCTCTGCCTGCAAGCTCGAAATTCTGTTTCTAAACAATGTGTGCAAATGGGCCATAGTCGTGTGTGCTGTATGAGGAGTTGCACCATCCTGCTGGAACCACAAAAATCTCTTTTAGTTGGATGTGTATAGTTGGTTGAGGTCCTCATTAATTCGATTCAATACTTCTTTGTAGCACTCTCCATTCACTGTGACAGTTCTTCTGCTGCTGTCCTCAAACCAGTATGCCCCAAGCATCCCTTTCTTTGTGTAAAATGCACAAAGAGCAGTCACCTTTGGGCCTTTCAAACACCTTTTATCAATCTCTTCAGGCCTCTCATCTCCCAGTACACATTGTTATGGTGATTTACAGCACCATTCAGGTGAAAATGGCCTTCATCAGTAAACCAAACTTTGTCTTTTTAATTCTGAAAATAATCTGTTCATTCTGCTACTCTGTTGCACATTTTAGTGCGTTTCTGCTTGTCTGTGTCCATGAGCTTGTGGCATATGGATATTTTGTATGGGAACTTAGTAATAATGTCCTTCCTTAGCATTTGCTAAAGACTTGTTACTGATATACCAATCTCGTGGCTCCTGTGCCAGAGGAACTTTTTTGGACTCTGCTGTACAGAAGCATGGACTCTATCCTCATTTGCAAGAGATCTTGCAGTAATTGGTGCAACAGCTTTCCCCTTTTTGCAGTCAAGGACTGTTCCTTTGGTCATGAACTTTTAGACAGTTTATTGGATAAGCTTTTGCTGTGGAGCTTCAATGTAACGCACAATAAATTCTCAAGCGTAATGAGAGCAAACTGTTTTATAGCATTTTGACTCAAACCACCATTCAACAATTTTGATTTTTTGCTCTTTGGAATAGACCATGGTTAATTTAACACTTTCGGTGCAGAAGGTTAAGGAATTTGGCTCTTGCTTACTATTTGCCAAGTTTAGATAATTGTTTTCTAATTTTAGGAAAATCTCCAAAGCTTGGTGGGTTAGTAATGGCTAACAATAAACGAGACCCTGCTCTTACATGTAAATCCACATCCTTTTGCATCGAAAGTGTTAAGATATTGCAATCATTACAATATCAAATGACAAAGCATTTATTACAAAATCTGAAACAGGCAAGAAAAAAATTAGGAGTCTTTCCAAAACCTGAAAGAATTGTGAAACACCCTGTAAAAACTAAAAATGCAAATAAAAAAATTCTAACTAGAGTGCAATATTTTGGCATCTTCAAAAGCAGGTGTGGGTAATTACTTAATGGTTTCTCTAAGGTTAATGCCTCTGATCTTTACAGCAAGTCATGATAAGAGGCCAATCACATTTTTATATGGTGCTATTTTAGTCAATTTTATCCTTTTTTTTCAATTTGACACATCTTAACTTTTACACAAACTCACACCTTTATATGATACTTCATTTGACAATTAAGCAGTTGCTCTTTATCTAAAGTTTAATGTCTTTCACTGAGGACACTTTTTAAGACTGATTGTTAGAAAAAAATTATCTAAGTTAGCCAGAAGCTAGCTTTTTTAATCTTTCTAACAACAATTAGTTAATCTATGACACCACACTGGCAGCCTTGACCTAACAAACATTTCCACATCATCCAGTCATGTCCTCATAACTTATAAAAAAAAATTTTTTGAAAGTATCTTGTTCAATTCTTTTTTAATTGCTAACTCACTGTGTTTTGTCAGCTGGTAGCAATAGGGTGCCTAAGAGACCAACACAACCTGCTATTTGTGGCTCACACCCACCAGTACCAATTTTTCTTAGCTTGCCTGTAGGCAGCATGTAAGTTTTCTTTGAGTAATGCCATCAAAAATCATAAATACAAAAACCTAAAAATTCAATTTTTTCAGAAAAAGTAAGTATTTATGCAAGACTCAAAATTAAAAACTTGCAAAATATCACTAAATTTTTTTTCAAAACCAGATTTTCCTGTTAATGATCAGTGTTTAATACATAACCTGGCGAACCACAACCTACCAGTCAATTTTATATACATAAGTCATCCCATACCCACCAACAGGGCAGACAGGTATGAACAGATGAGCTTATCTGTATCCATACAGGTCTTAAGGCTGCATAGAAAGTACTTCCTGCTATAATTTTATCACTACTTGTTTTTGTCTCTGTTTATTTAACAATTTTACTACCTTTTTGACGTTTGTTTTCCTATAACACCCTGTTAAAAATTGTGTTTAACTTGTTGTTGTTTCCTTTCCATGAGAAGCCACCTCTTAACCCCTGAAAGAAGCCAATCTTAATTCCCACTCTTAGATTAACTGAGCTGCTTCTAAAGGCTTTTTCCACAGACTAGCACTGTTGTGTTGTGTTTGTACTTGACAACAGTTAAAGGAGTGATTAATGTCATGCATGTGAGGCAAGCATAGTTGACATTGTGGCATGTAAGTTTTAGGGTTCACTGTGTAGTGTGTATAGGTAACTTTGAAATAGTGGTGATTTGTTGGCTCTGAGCTATGCCAGTTTTGTATGCATATGACATAGGTAATGTTTGTTCTGATGAATGAATGTCATAGGGTCTGTAACTTTGTTGTTTTTTCTATAATTGAGGTATTGTAAGGTGATGGTAGTATGAATGTGTTTAAGGTTTTCTCTACATTCCTTAGGTGTTATGTGTAGTTTTGACATAATGTTAGTGTGCTCATTGTTATGAAAGATTGTGGCTTTCCTGTTTCTGGGTGGATTTATGTATGCATTAAGATCATGTAAAGGTCTGTGTTTGAGTCAGCTGTTTAAGTTGAGTAGCATGAAGTTTGAGATGGGTATCCATTGGAAGGACCTTGGTTTCATCATGTAAATGTTTAGTGTTTGTATATCAGGTGCAGCCAGTAGCAATTCACAGAGCTGTGTTTTGAATGGTTTGCAGTTTCTTTATGTTCATGTTTGATATGATAGGGATCCATATGGTTCTTGCATATTCCAAAATGGGGCAAGTAATAGTTTGAGGGATATAAGAATTTGATTGTAAAATAAAATGACAATGGTTCAATAATAATGTCACAAATATTTAAAAATTAGAATTATAATGCCTTCAAAAAAGTGCTTTTGTTACATATCACTATCCTTTAAAAGGTTAAATGTAGAGTGAATTAATTCCTTTTGTTTACCCTATTTAGTAGAAGTGAGTGCTTTTAAAATGTTAAGTGTTTGTTTTGCCTTAGTGATGGTGACGATTATACTTGTATGTTGTGAAATTGTCAATTTTGAGTCAAGGGTGATTCCAAAATTTTTTGGGTGTTTTGTTGTTGGTAGTGTTTGGTTGTTTAATTTAAGTGATAGAGTTGTGCCATATTCAGCTGGGTCTGGTATAAAAAGTGTGTGTTTGTAGTTTTGTTTGTGTTTTTATGAAGATTGTTAGTGGTGGCCCATTCATAGATTTTGGGAATATATGGTTAAATGAGTTGTTGGGCACATTCTACACAACATGATTTTAGAGTGTAGCCCTACTGCAAGAAAGTTTTTATATAAAAGATTTCTTTCTCTTAAACTGCTTGTTTGCCACAGCTTTTAAGCACATTCTGTCCCAGGTTGAGGTTGCCTTTTTTTGAACTACATTTTGTCTGGTTCCTTATCTGCAAATCTCTTCAGCATGGGTATCCCTAACATGAAATAAAATCTCAAGCCAATACAGCTCTACAGGTCATTGAGACATGCAAACTTTTCACCACAGTAAGATAGCAGTTCATAGGAAAGTTGCCACTTGCAATTAGGCAGAAACTACTGATCCATATCACTTTTATCACCTATTGCCAAAACACTAGAGAAAGCACTATTACCATACACAGTGTTTTTTTAAGGTTTGGCTTGAGAAACCTCTAAGCAATTTTGAAAGATCAAAAGACTGTTCCTGAGCATACTTAGCTTTGTTTACACTATTGTAGAAGCAGATTTTGAGAGACCTCTGGACAATTTTGAGAGATCGTTTTGGTTCCTCCAAATGCCTTAAAAAAACACTGACCATACATATGAGAAAACATTCTCGTCAATTGTAATCAACGTGGATTCAAATATAAACACTCAACACGCACTGCTTAGCACAACATCTGCCACGAAATCAGAAAAGACTTCAATTATTCAAGGCCTGCACAACAAACTGTAGCAGTACCAAGGCATTTGATACAGTAAACATACACAAACTCACATTAACAAACATTCCAAACATCATCATCATTATAGTTCATAACAAACTACATTAAATAATGACAAGGATGCACTCAACACAATCGCCCACAAAACCCCAAGAAATCAACACTGGAGTACCAAAAGATAAAGTTCTGTCCACAAAATTATTCAAAATTTACACCTCTGGCATTGTACTCCCCCAAAAGACACACAAATCATAACATATTCCAATGATGTAATAATCACAGCATCTCACACCAAACATTGTAAGGCACCACAACCTATTCAACCATATCTTTACAAAATATATAAATGGGCCATCACTAATAATCTTTAGGTAAACACAGACAAAACAACAACTACAATTATTACACTAGACTTAGCTAAAGGTGGCACAAATTTATTACTCAAATTAAGCAATCAAACACTACAAAACACTAAAAAATTCTTGAAATCACTCTAGACCCAAAACTAACATTTTCACAATACATAAACTTCATCATCACCAAAGCAAAACAAATGCTTAATATTCTAAAAGGACTTACTTCTACCAAATGGAGTAAACAAAAGCAACTAATCATCTCTACATTCAAAGCTATCATCTACAATGTTTGGTGTGAGATGCAGTGATTGTTATGTCATCAGCATATGTTGGGATTTGTATGTCTTTTGAGGTAGTGGAATGTTAAAGGTTTAAATGTAGAATAAAGTTGGAGACAGAAGCCCACTTTGTGGTACTCTGCTGTTGATTTCTTAGAGTTTTGAGAGTGTGCTATTATAATGAGTTCATGTTTGTTGTCCATTTATGTAGTTTGCTATGAACTTAATGATGATGTTAGAAATGTTTGTTAATGTGAGTTTGTATATGTTCACTCTGTCAAATACCTTGCTTATGTCTAAAGCTACAGCTAAAGTTTGTTGTGGAGACCTTAAATTGTTGCAGCCTTTTATAATTTGGTGGCAGATGTTGAGTAAGCCAGTGTGTGTTGAGTGTTCATGTTTGAATCCATTTCGATGAGAAATTATTGGAGTGTTTTCTGTTAAGTATGACAATAGTGTTTTCTCTAGTATTTTGGCAATGGGCGATAGAAGTGATAAGGGCAGTAGTTTGTGCCATTGTTGTGGTTTTTGTTTAGTTTTGGAATGGGGATGATTGTGGCATGTTTCCAAAGATGGGGTATTGTGTTAGTGTTGAGGACAATGTTGTACATGTTTGTGAGGTATCTGGTGGCAAGTGGTGATAGGTGTTTTAAGTGTGTAATGTTTATGCCATCAGGTCCAGTGAAATTGTTGTTTGTGCAGTTTGAGATGGGTAATTGCACTGTGTAGTTCTAAGTCATATTTCCTTGGTGGAAAAGTTCTTGATTGTATGGTTTATGTGCCTGTTAGTTTTGTTTGTGTTATATGAAGTGACATTCATAAATTATTTACTAAAAGCTTTTGCTTTGTCTATGTCAGTGATGGCTGTATTAGTGCCAAAGTGAATGCTTCTGTTCTGTTGTGTAAATGGTTTTTTTGTTGGATAGCTTTTCTATAGTGCTCCACAGGGAGTATGGATTGTGTTTATAATCAATTTTGTCAACATGTTGTTTTCAGGTTTTGTTTTGTGTTCATGCATTTGTTTGTTTATGTGATTGTTTAGAGCAGTGGTCTCCAAACTTTTTGAGCAGGGAACCATATAAAGATTTTTTTGGACCTCCTCAGGCCAAAGCGAGAGACTAAAAAAAAAGTCTTCACTTCAATTTGGTCTGATTCCGCTATTTTTCTCCCAAAATCTTGGTGTGTTCTCTGAAAAAAATAATATAATTGAAACTGGGGTATTCCCGACATAATTCTATTGAATTATGGCTCAAAGTGAGTGTTATGTTTTTTAAAAAGAGCTCTGTGGGCCAGATAAAAATCTTAGAGGGCCCAATTTGGCCCATGGGCCTTACTTTGGAGTCTAAAACACTAAAATTTAATGTTTTAGACAACATGCAGCAGGCCAGATAAAATTGCCTTGTGGGCCATAGTTTGGTGATCACTGGTTTAGAGTAATGATTTGTGAGTTTGATCTGTTTTGTTTGTGTACATGCTATGAAGATGGATAAGCTTGCAGATATGCATGGCTAAGGGAGTGTGATTTGTGCTGTTGTAATTTCCTGCAAGGATGAAGAATCTGCTGGCAATCTATATTTTCTTGATAAAGTATTTGTTTGCCTCATAAATATTTGGGGTGTGGGTTTTGTAGAAGAGGAGATCCTCAACATGTTGTTTAATAGATGTCCAATTAACTTTTTGTTAATTTGTTATTGTTTTAGTAAAGGTAAGTGATTGGATGTGAGAGAGTTGATGGTCTGCCAGCCAGTGCAGTCATAAAAGTCTGCTAAAGCAATGGTGATGTCTGGCAAAGCAGGTTGTTGTGTTTGATTGGGAGTAGATGTACTGGAGTGTTTGTGTTTAGTATGATATTATTAAAGTTAAGAAGAATGGCTTTGATCAATTCTCTTCTATGGTCTTTGGTTAGTGGGTATCATAATGATGAGTGAGCATTGACATATGCTGTGATGATTGTGTTTTAAAGATTTGTTATGGTTGTAAATGTGCTACATATAATCAATTTATCTTCTGTGGTAGCTGGGGGAATGTACTTGTTTGGCCAGAGACAAGTCTTTTCTCAGCGGATAAAGCAAGAGAGTTACCCAATTGAGATTAAATAGGAAGTAGAATGGAGCCAATTAGTAGTAGTTGAAAATCAACCACTAATGTTCTAACCTCAATGAGGCTGACTCATTTAAAAAAGTACTTCTAAAAAAGATACCTCTGCCAAGTACCAGAACACAGACATTTTTAATTTATGCAATGCCTGAGGCAGCATGAAAAAACATTCTAGATGACATATCATGAATTTGCAGTGTAACCCTGCTGTAAGGGCACTTTTATGTAAGAAATTTCCTCTACTAGACTGCTTGCTTGCTACAGCTTTTGAGCACAATCTGCCTAGGTTTAAAGTTTCCATCTTGTGAACTACATTTTGTCTGGTCTTTGTCTGCAAACCTCTTTGGCATGAATATTCTTAAAAGGTGAGATAAAATTTCCAGCCAACACAACTTTACCAGTAACTGAGATCAATTTATATATATACATTTAATATGTGAATATTACTTGTAACTGTGTGACTGTGGTTACTTTCAAATTTTGTTAATTTGGTGGCAGCTGACACAGATGAAATTTGGATCTGTTTGCTGCCTCCACCATGAGCAAATGTAGATTCATCACTTTTATAATTTGTTGTTATTATATGAGTTCTTTTCATGCTAATGGAAATAAATAAACTAAACTAAAACTGAACTGGATGGTTTTATTGTGACAATAAATCAAATGTAGATAAATAATTTTAAATAATTTCTAAAATATTAAGCTATGCATGTTATTTGGTTTGTACTATACTGTATATATTAACTTTTTTTTACATAACCTGATATCTTTTTTTATTATCTTACTTTTTAAATTGTAATCAAAAGCTTTTGCGATTCCCAAAAAAAGCCAAACAAACCCAAGGTTGAAAACCACTGCTTTATACAATAATAAAATTGGCCAAAAAATTAGCTTCAAAAAAAAAAAAATTATCATGGTTGACATGAAACAAAAATATTCTTTCGAAAAAAAAGAAAAAAACAAAAATAGAATGAACACATTTTTAACAAAAAATATCAAAATACATGTATTCTGTTTCACAGACGAATCCAGATATTTGCATTTCAAATAATCACATATTCCGTTTTATGGCATAAGGATCAGAAATTTTAAACCAAAACCAATCATTTTCTAAGCATGCACTTTGGTTAATTGCATACTGATTTATTGCATACTTTGGTCAATTGAAATTTAAAGCTATTTTTTTGATTAACCAAACATTTCTGCAAATTAATGAAAGTAACAACCAATTGAAAATGCACAGTGCTCTAGCAGCACATTCATGAGTAAACAGTAGTCAATACAAAATAACTGAGATCAAAATTGTACAAGTGCTACTGCACATTTATAAAACATCTGTTATCATCTGATTAAAAAAGAGTTTTAATGTTTCTAACTGATTGAAAATAACACATGCACTAACCTTTTTCTTCATTTTACATCACTCACTTGCATTGTGACATAAAAGAAACAAAGCATGTCAACTTTATGCAAAGAAATGCAGATCTTAAGGGCTTGTTTCCACTATGAGCATGAAATAAAGCATTTTTTGTTTCTTCTATTGATCTTTTCACACTTAAAATCTAAGCAAGCACTAAGTGAAGTAAAAATATCAATAAACAATGAATTCTTTATTCCATGCTTGTAGTGGAAACGAGACCTTATGTAAGCAACAGGACACTAGCTCGCTGTACTTTTTGAAGCAATGAAAAAACCAAGCATAATGCTGCTGGGATTTATAGATATTATGGAATATACAAATTTTTATAATTCTCTGGTAATGATATAACAAGTTCATTCTGAAATCTGTCATGAATTGGTACATATACTTCCATGATTTGGCAACAATTATAATTAAAAGGGGGTGTTTTTTTACTACTTTTGGATAAATGCATAATCCAGTCAATTGCATAAAAAAGCTTGGGATATTGGCTATGCAATTAAGTGGATTTGTCTATAACATATACAGTAGAAAAAGTTTTAAAAGGTTTAAGAATTCTGCAAAATTCAATCTCAACATTTAGCATTTATGACGAATATGATGCATCGCCAAAAGCTTTCAATTTACCATTGAAAATCATTAAAATATTTAAAAAATTTTCAGGCTTTTAAAGATTTGTAGTGCTGAATGTGGCAAGTTATGTCAGTGTACTAAAAAAATATACCTCCATTATTGGCAAAAACTGTCTGTCTTTGTGGGCAAATTCGGGGTATTGTTTTAATAATTCAAAAAACTTTTTATATTGAATAGCTAAACATTTCATGCAATAAATAGTTTTTTAAAGCAGAAGGTAGTATGGTATAACACTTGTTTTTAATTGCATCACTTCTACCAAAAGAGAATAAAGTAACTAAAAAATGCATGATTATTCTCTGTGAGTAATACTAGTTTTTCAAATAACTTTTTGCATATACATGCAATCATATATATATATCATTTTAAAAGATATCATATCATAAAATATCGTTTTAAAAAATATTATATCATATTTTTTAAAATGATATTTTACAATATTCAATTAATTATAGAAATGAAAATATAAGGTTACAATAAAAATATAAAGTTACCCAAGCATAATTTAAAAACAAACCTAAAATCAAAATATGTAATTAAATGAAAGTGTAAGTCTTTCTGGTGATGCAATTACAAAATGCAAAAAATAATTCAATGATCTACTCGAAACAATATTTTTAAATATTTAGTTTTTAAAAAACAAATTACTTTCAATTTAAAAATCAAAAGTTTCAATTTTTTTATAATTATATGAATCAAAATGGTAAAAATTCCTTCCTTTATCAAAAATTACCTTATTAGTACCCAAAACCTTCTAATAATTAAAAATTAACATAGTAAATTTGTTATTGTGACAAAGTGATAAGTTTTAGTTTGATGATGGCTGTAACTGACTAGATTCTTGGTTTAACTCATATCTTTGACATGTTGTTGTATCCATTGAAAATACACTTTACAGCACTTTTTTTCTGCTTGGTAGCCTGAACAAGTACATTGTAATTATGCTCAAACCAATAAAAAATTTCGATTAAAAAGTAACTCAAAATAATTTAATCACTTTTATCACTGTTTTTTTAAGTTAAAACAAAATAATTTTGAGAAGATAGATATATTAAAACTTTTTTAAATCATACAATTAAAGCCAGCTTTGTTAAAAAATGTATGCCATTAGAATTTCTGAAGAAAAGTTGCTACACAAAGCTAAATAGATTATTTCAAAACCAGTGTAAAACTTTTAAAAAATACTTTGCAATGCATATAAACTAAATTATAATTTTAATTTATACAACTCCGAAAAATTGTTTTTATTAGGTGTGTGACTGTTTTCTATATTCATTGGTAAGATGGTACATTGACCATAACAAATTAAAAATTACGTACTCTTTTCCAACTTGTGCATTGCCTATCAGTCAAAAAGGGAAAGCAATTGTTTCAATGATTGGATATTTCACGTAATTAAAATTGATCTTTTTATACAGTAATGTTGAATCAAAATTAAAAATAATAAAAAAAATTTTTTAATTTAGCAAATATCAAAATTGATTAAAAATTTTTTAATTGTTATGAAATTTTTAAAAATATGCTAATTATGTTTAAAATTTGTAGCTATACACTGATGTGCATACCACCATTATGTCACTTACAAGAGCCTCAATTAAATGGAGTTCTTAATTGCTCTAAACCAATTCAAAAACAAGTAAGCAGTATAAGAATATTATTTAATTTAGTTTCTAGCAAAAATTAGATATCATTTTTTAGCCTGAATATATCAACAACATAATTGGCTAAATCAGCTTAAAATATAATCAGCTTTGTCACCCAATATATATATAAATTTAATGTCACTAACATTAATTTCTGATTTCTTTATTTATGATTAGAATTTATATTCAAGAGTTTAAATTTGTTATTAAGAGGTTTTACCAAAAAAAACAATAAGAAAGGATTTTAGTTAAAAAGCTTTGTTTTTAAATTAATTAAAATGTAGATTGCTATGTTAAAATTTAAGACTGAACAATTGCATTACATTTTTTACATGATTGAAGACAAAAATATGATGCTATATATTAGACATATTTTAATTTTTAAACTTAAAAGTGCAATTATTACTCATATACCACAGATTGGCTTATATTTAGAATTATGATCATAGCCTTTTCACAAAAAAATCATGCTTTCAGAACATGAGAGAACAGAAAACTTTGACCATAATAAGTCAGTTATCTAAACAAAATCTGATATTGAATAATAATGAAAGACTAAAAACAGAAATATTGGGGTGTAAATCAATTTGGCTTCAGGAAGTGAAAAGAAATTAGGTAAATTAAAGAAGCCAACAGAATTTTGAATGAGAGGTCAATTAAAGCAGGAAGATGTATATTTTACATAATATGAGAAAACATTGGAAAGATTTGATTGGAAAAAATTGTCAGGTTTTCTAAAGAAAATAGAAGAATTAAAAGATAAGAAAATTATAGTTAAACTGCATCTAGATCAATCCAGTCAGTTTAAACAAAACGAGGGTCAACAGAAGCATGCCAGGTTGGAAGAGGTTTTGAATTAAATTTCATCCTCTCTTTATCTCTATTCAATCTGCAAAGTAGCTGCTCATTAGAGAAGCAATAGAAGCATCAAATAAAGAGATCAAAACAGAATGAAAACTAGTAAACAGCATAAAATAGTAAAATAGTACCCAGTATACAAACTATTACCTTCCCATGATGGAAAATTTTGTGTCTCTCAATGACCTTAAAGGTGTTTTGGCTAGAGATTTCTTCTCTCACATTAGGGAAACCCATGCCAAAGAGAGGTTTCCAGATAGAAACAAAAAAAAATGTAGTTCACAAGAGAGAAACTATAATCTAGACAGACTGTGCTCAGGAGCTATGGCAGACAAGCATTCTAAGAGAAAGAAATCTCTTCCCAATCAAAATGATACAAATTTCCTTGCAATAGGAATTCACTGCAAAAACTAGGACATGTTATCCAGTATGTTTTTTCATGCTGCCTCAACTGTTACACAAATTAAAAAAGCCTGCATCCAGGTACTTGGCAGAGGAATCTGTTTTAAAAATATTTTTTTAAATGATTCAGCCTTATCAAAGTTAGAACATTGGTGATTGATCTTCAACCAGACAAATTGGTTTAATTCTTTTTCCTGTTTGATCTCTACAGGGTGGAGCCCTTGCTTCAAAAAGAGAGTAAAGACTTATCTCTGGCTTTTGAAGAAAATCCTTTTTTTAAATTAACCCACATAGATGATTGCATTACTGCTTCTTGGGGGTGACATACACCCAAACCCAGGACCAAAAACACTTAAATGTATTTGTGACATTTGTCTTAAAATCACCAAACATCAGAAGTTTATTTTATAAAACACACAAAATACTGGATGCATTTAAAAATGCTCCCAAATTAAAACAAAGACTACAGCAATGCATGACGCTGCATACTTTACAGCACATTTAACCATAAAACACAATCAACTACAGAAACAAACAAATATAACATCACCAAAAAACTTTCTCAAAGTTCTTCAACTAAATGTAAATAGCAACCACAACAAAACAGCAGAAATACAACTACTCATCAAAAATATACAAGCAGACATCATAACAATGTCGGCCGCGTGGTCGACTGGTTAATGCACCGGATTGATGTTCAAAACCCACTTGCACCATTCTGTTGTGTTCTTGGGAAAGACACTTTACGGCACTTTCCCCTGCTTGGTGGTCTTGACAAGCAGTTCTAAATTACAGTAATATCTCTACTAAATTACTAGTGGACAGCAATATCTTGGCATCTCCAGAAGCAGGTTGGGGTAATTGCTTACCCTATGTATAGCACCTACGCTTTCCTGCAAGTCAGGAGGATAAATATAGAGAAAAAATAAATAAATAAAAATAAAAATAAAAACAATACAAGAGTTACAACTGATTCAATCCCACAAAATGCCAAACACCCCTCACTGCACACCTTTCAAAACAGATTGCACTTACAAAAAGAAGGCCTCCTGACTTATATTAAAAAAACATCAGTTTTTCACAAATTGAAACACCTAACATCTCACTCATTGAACAACAAACCATCAAAATCCACCCTCCTACATCACAGAAATTAACATGTGCATCCCACCAAAACATTCTGCCCAACTATAACAAACAGTAGAGGGCTCACTTATATTTAGCAAATTTACAACATACTGTTTTTTTGAAAGACTTGACTGACCATTATCCCATTACATTCTTAGTTTCAGGTGAATGACATATATTAAAAAGTAAATGCATTTACTTTAGAGATATGAGACAGTTCAATATAAACCTATTTGACAATGATTCAAAAAATAAGTTTAATTTTTCACTTTTAAACCATGATTTGTCATATCCTAATCAAGTATTGAGAGATAAATGCTTTTTCGCATTTCTTGCTACAATTATCAAATGTATTGAAATATATGCACTATAAACTAGAGTAACACATAAAAACTAAATTAATAAACCATGAATAACCAAGGGTATATTTATCTCCAAACATCTCAAGCAAATACTCTATGTGTCTCTTTTTTTAAAGGGTACACCTTCTAAAAACACTTACATAAGATTTATGCTAATAAATTAAAATAACTGTCCAAAAACTTATTTTTGCAGAATAAAATAATGAATTCAAAACATAACATAAATAAATTTTGGTCTATAATAAAAACTTTACCATTTAAAAATAAATGTACCCAACATCACACCCAAAACCAACAACATAATAACACCCAACATATACCCAACAGCACCCAAAAATTTTAATAACCATTTCTGTAAAATTGGTAAAAATCTGGCAGGTAAGCTGATTAAAATATCTAAAGTTAAATATCCAAGTATTTATCAAAAAGAATTTTGTGTTTTATGTACCTTCATCCAACTACATTTTGTGAGATTTTAAACATATTAAAAGCAGCTTGCTCCTAAAAAAGTTGTGCTTACAATAATATCAATTCAAAATTTTTATATTAGTTGTGGAAACTATTGCCTCAGTATTGATTCAGCTTTGTAATGCATGATTTGAACATGGAATATTTTCAAGTTACTTAAAAATTACTAAAGTACTTCCTATTTTCAAAAGTTGAAATAAAACAAAACTTAGGTATTATAGACCAATGTCTATTTTGTCACGTTTTTTCTAAAATTTTTGAGAAACTTGTTTTTACAAGAGTTGTTAAATTTTTAAATTAAACAAAATAATTTTAAATCACTGTTAGATTTAGAAATAATCATTTGACAGATCATGCAATTGTTGATATTATGTCTTTGGACTATGCTAACATAGAAAAAAACTGTGTTCTGGTATCTTATTGCTTGATTTTAAGGCATTGATACAGTTAGTCGTGATTTTTTTTATTCATAAACTAGATCACTACGGTATTTACAGTATGCAATTAGGTGAACTTTAAATGCAACCAAATCAAATCCAATTATCATCAATGCAAAACAAAGACATTTAATCCAGTTAAAATTATTTGTTCTGAGGGCAACATTAAAAGTCAGTCACAAGCAAAAACTTCGAATTTACAATTTATACAATGGAAAAATTATCTAAAGCATTTGGCGATTATTTTTGTCTAACTAAATTAACTCATAGACATAATACACAGTCTTTTTTTGGTGATCAATTTAATCTTCCTCTATTCAAAACAAAAAAATAAAATTTTCAATTAAATATATTGGTGCCAAAATATAGAAATTTATCCTGCATTCAAATTGAAAAGTTTCTTATTGTAGATTTAGAAGTGAATATAAAATAATACTATTAACTAATACAATATTAAATTAGTTTTGTCACCTGGATTTGATTATTTTCTATTTGTTTTAAAAATTTACATTTATAAATTGTTTTTTGCCTTATAGCTGCATGATTTTCAAGTTTTTCTTATATTTGTTTCTTCTCCTTTTAAATGATGCAATAAGGTGGCTGCTTGACTAGAAGAACTTATGTCATCTTGCAGTCATCTTGCTTCTACAATTAATTTAAATTATATGTTGTGTATTCATTTGTAAATTTTTGTGACAAATAAATAAACATAAACATGGATTCAAACATAAACACTCAACACACACTACTTTACACAATATTTGTCACCAAATTATGAGAGGCTTGCATCAGATTAAGATCTAGATGCCCATTTGTGCCAGCTGCACAGAATCTTTTAAACAACCTTGCTGGACTTGGAATCTGTGCTTCTGAGTGGACAAACCATAGATAAAATGCAGAGTATTGTGAGAATACTACCAGGCTCTGTGTTTTTATACCTGGGACCAGTGCCAAGCCTGTTAGGATGAGCTTGCCCTGAATAGATTGGGTCAAGCTCAATCGCCTGCAGACTGGTGTTGGGCAATTCCACTCCTCCATGCACAAATGGGGTCTCACTACTTCACCAAATTGAGAGTGCAGTGCCTCTGAACAAAGCACAGACCACATTCTAATAGCACACCACATACATCAAGCACCACATGGAACAGGAGGTCTGACAGTTTTGAATGACAAAAGTTGATGCTGTCTTAACAACATCACTGCCAGCATCTGATCCATGCAGTACAGCAGCCTGGGGTAGTAAAAGGATAAACCCTCTGCCCCAGTCCTGTCCTAGAAGTCCAAACACAAACCCACCCTTTAGATCAGGGGTGGCCAACAAGTCGATTACAATTCACCAGTCGATTTCCACACCTCCTCTAGTAAATCGCATCTGATTTTTGTGCTTCCTGTCTTTTGTGTGTAAAAATTTGTCATTTTGTAGGATATTGTAATCTTTCACCAGTTTTTAAACAGCTCTGCTGCATTTTTTACACCCAAACTTTCATGTAAATTATCTCTGTTTACTGCAATGCTTCTCAACTCCTGCATCACAACCAAAAAGTGGGTCACCATTTAATTTAACTGGGTCACCAACAACTGTAGTCACTACTTTTTAGGGACAAAAACCAAGAAATCCAAGACAGATTCAAGTTGGAATGTTACTAAGTACTAACAAACTGTCAATTGAGCCATTAATATTCTATTTTTTCTGCCACAGCATTGCTGTAGTGGTCAAGTGCGAGTTTCTAGAAAAATTTAAAGTTGAACTAATTAGTAGACAAGTTGGCCACCTCTGCTTTAGATCTTCTCAATGCACATTCAGATCCACTCAAAAACAGGAAAGCAACAATCTTTCATAACAATGATCACACTAACATCATCATCTCAGATCCAGTAATAACACTAAAGGAATAAACTGCAGTTTTTAATTTTTAATATACATTTCAAAATATTGAAATAAGTATAGTGTATACAATTACATATTTGCACGTTAAAGCTTTTTGTTTGACCAAGAGTCTATCATATACAAAAACACAAAAAACCTAACACTAAAAACCACCTCATGTTTGACAAATTATTTTATCATTGAAAAAGTCAGACTTCAATTTATTTAATTATTATTAAAACTTTAATGACTTAATATTTTTAGATTTAATTAACAATAACAATTTGTTTATATTTGCAGTTGCAAAACAAAACACTACTAAATGTTGAAATCGATTCTACCAAACAACCATATATTTTTGATAATTCTTATTGGCAAGTTTTGGATTTTTCTTATTTGGAATTAAATCAAACCACTATTCATCTGCAGCATTTGCCTCTATTGCAAACAGTAAATTTCACGGGTAAATTTTAAAAGTTAAACTTATGCTACTGATTTATTATTAAAATTTGGAAATCATTTTATAACTTTATTTTAATAACAGAATTAAAAGAAAGCAAAAATATCCAAATTTCTTTCATTAAATAAAAGACTAACTTGAAATTCAAAGAGACACATGAGCACTGTTAATTGAAATACACATGACAAGGTTTAAAACAGTCGTGTAAAAATTAGTGGCAAGCCACTGTTTGTATTCCTGTCAAAAAACAATGTTTATGCTTAATCAATATAATTATTTACCTAAATTCTTCTTCTTTAGGCTTTTCCCTTCAATCAGGGGTAGTCACAGCATATCATGTTTCTCCAAAGCATTCTGTTTTCAATGTCTGTCTCCCTTGCACCAACTTATCTCATATCTTCTTTTACTACATCTATAAATCTTCTCTTTGGCCTCCCTCTTTTCCTCTTTCCCAGTAACTCCAGTGCCATCACCCTCCTTCCTACATATTCCTGGTCTCTCCTCATGACATGTCCATACCACCTCAGCCTGCCCTTCCTCCTCTTTATTCCTAACTGTTCTACCTTAACTGTACCCTTGATGTACTTATTTCTAATCTTATCTTTTCTCATCACTCCCATAGTAAACCTCAACATTTTCATCTCTGCAACTTCCATCTCTTCCACTTGTTTCTTTGTGACCGCCACTGTTTCAAGTCCATACACCATTGCTGGTCTCACCATTGAACTGTACACTTTTCCTTTTATTCTAGCTGGTAACCTCCTGTTGCAGATTACTCCCGATACTTTTTTCCATCTGTTCCATCCTGTCTACACTCTCCTCTTTATCTCCCTCTCACAACTACCACTTTCTTGCACCGTTAATCCCAAATACTTAAATTATTTTACTCTTGGCACTTTTGTATCCTCCATCTTCACTGTTTCTTCATCATTTTCTCAACTTACGCACAGATATTTGGACTTTGACCTACTTACTTTCATTCCTCTTCTTTCCAATGCATACCTCCAGCATTCTATTCTCTGCTCCACTTCTTTCCTGGTCTCTTTGCAAATCACAATATCATCAGCAAACAGCATCGTTCATGGTGGTTTTCTCTTTATTTTGTCTGTTAGCCTTTCCATAATCACTGCAAACAAGAACAGACTTAACTCTGATCCCTGGTGCAGTTCAACTTTAACCTTGAATCTTTCTGTAGTTCCTACTGCATACCTCACCACTGTTTCACTTCCCTTGTACATATCCTGTACAAGTCACACATACTTTTCCACTATTCCTGATTTTTTCATACAGTACCACAGCTCTTCTCATGGAACCCTGTTGTAAGCTTTCTCTGGCTCCACGAATACACAATTAAGCTCTCTATGGCTCCCCTGTACTTTTTCATCAACATTTTTAAGACAAACATAGCATCAGTAGTTCCCTTTCCTAGCATAAATCTATATTGCTGTTTACTGATCTCTACACTATTAGCCTGGCTTCAATTATTCTTTCCCATACCTTTATTGTGTGGCTCATTAGCTTTATTACTCTGTAGTTTCCACAGCACTGTGTATCCCCTTTGTTCTTATAGATTGGGATAAGCACACTCCTCCATTTCTGTGGCATCCGTTCACCTACTAGTAGTCTGTTGTACAGTTTGGTCAAAAATTTTATCCCCATCTTTCCATGCACTTCCAAACTTCTACTGGCAACTCATCTGGCCCAACTGCTTTACCTTTTTTCATCCTTCTTAGTGCATTCTTCACTTCTTCTCTACTGACACAATTTACCTCTTTGTTAACCACTTTTGCTTCCTCTGTCCTAGGCTCTGTCATTTTCCTTGCTCATCAGCTTCTTAAAGTACTCCTTCCATCTCTTTAACACTGCCTTTGAATTTACCATCACATTATTATCCTTCAAAAGCCTCACATTCTTGTACATCTTTTCCTGCTCTGTCTCTCTGCCTAGCCAATCTGTACAACTCCTACTCAGCATTTTTTGTTTCCAATCTAGCATACAAATCGTCATACGCATGTCCCATTATCATTGCAACTGCCTTCTTTGTCTTACTCTTCTTTTCTTTATACATCTTTTTACTATTTTTATCTCTTATTTTTTCCATACTTTCTTTGTTATATGCTTTTCTGAACTTCCTCATTCCACCACCATGTCTCCCTGTATCCTTTTCATTTCCCAAATCTCACTTCCAGCACGGTTTCAGTTGTTTTTCTTAGCATTTCTGCTGTTTTGTCCCACTTATTGGGTAACCCATCCTTGCTTCCCAAAATCCTGGTCACCTCTTGTCTAAATGCTTCTTGATAGCTTGTCTCCTTCAGTTTCCACCATCTTATCTTTACTTTCTCTGCTTTTTTCTTTTTCACCATAAGATCCATTTTGCATACGACCATATGGTGCTGCTTTGCAACACACTCATTCACTATTACCTTACAATCATACATTTTCCTCAGGTTCCTCTTTCTGCACATCACATAATCTACTTGGATACTTTTTCTGCCACTTTTATATGTCACCCTGTGTTCACCTTTTTTCTTGAAATAAGTGTTGACAATTGCCAAATCCATCCTCTTTGCAAAATCCACAATCATCGATCCTTCCTTATTTCTCATTCCAGCACCGTACCTCCCCATTATTTCCTCATCCCCTATGTTTCCTTTGCCCACAAGTCCATTTAGTTCTGCACCTAGAACTATCCTCTCCTATTTTGATACACTTTCTATCAACTCATTCAGGTCTTGCTAAAAATCATTTTTCTCCCCCATACTGCTGTTAACCTGTGGAGCATACATGCTTGCTATGTTTAGAATTGACCCTTTAGCTCCAGCTTCATGGTCATTAGTCTGTCTGATACCCTTTTTACCTCCAAGACACTTTCAGCCAGCTCCTTCCTCACCACTATCGCTACCCAATTTTTTTTCCATCAGCTTTGTTGTGAAATAGTTTGCAGCCACCTCCAATGTTTCTTGCTTTATTCCCTTTCCACTTTGTTTCTTGTAGGCACAATATGTCTACATTCCTTTACTTCATCAAGTCTGCCAGCTCTCTCTTCTTCCAGTAATTGTTCCTATATTTAGGTACCCACCCTTACGAGTGTACATCTCCCTTTCCATAGTTCCTGCTGCCTCTTCACTCACCTCCTTCCTCTCTTTCTCCTCTTGTTTTCACTATGTTCAGCAGTAGCATAATTTCCACAGGTGCCCTGCCGTGCAACATCTGAGGCAGTCATTGATAATCCAGGCTGTGACCAATCCAGTATGGATTCATGATCATAACATATTTGTATGTTTGGCAAAAGTTTTACACTGGATGCCCTTCCTGCTGCAACCCTCCCCATTTATCTGGGCTTGGGACCAGCATCAGGAACACTGGAATGCACCTCCGATGGCTGGGTTATTATTGTCACAACATTTACCATTTACCTAATACCTAAATAAATCATTTACTATTTACCTTAATAAACCATGTAAAAGTAAGTTACAATCTAACAAAGTGCTAATATTAAAGTTAGAAATAGAGTAATAGCCATTGCAAATATAGTTGATTATAATGTTGTAAATCATAAAAACATAACAGGGTTTCTAAACTGGGGATCCATAAAGACCTATCTGAAAGGTCCATAAAATTTTCTAAAAAATATTAATTTGCAATCTACATTGCTCTTTATAGAAAACTATTTCTAACAAAAAAAAACTTGTCTATGATAAGGAAATCATCAAAAAAGTTTGAAGAGAAAATTTATTTCATAAGTCAAGTGTCAAGCAAAAAAACTCTAGTTGAAGTTTGCAATAAAGTTTTTATTAAAATGTAAAATAAAATTTAAAAAAAATTTTTTTTGGTCTTCACTTAACTTCAAAATAAAGTTTGAGTTTGTATGACAAAACGTTCTTTTTCAAAAAAGTTTTGGAGTTAAATGTTGGTGCAAACTATGTGTCTTTTTTAGGGTTAACAAAGTTTATTAAATTAGCCTAGTGGTTTGCATATTCAAACAAATTGAGAAACCTGACATAAACAGTCAAAACAAATTGAAATAAATATATGAAAAAACAAATAAAAACAGTGGTTATCATGACAAAATGCCAAAGTCGAAATACTAATAAAAACAATAAAAAAATATACAGAATAAAAATTTATTCTATAACTAAACTCTAGATCCACAAAACTTTTGCAATTAAATATTGTGCAGAATACATAAACAATAATAGATTATACATCAAGTGTAGTTAAAAAAACATAAGCAAATTATACTTTAGTGAATGATGACAAGTATGAGGGTGGTTCATAAACTAATGCCTCCTATTTTCTATTTCTTTAACTTTTTGAGTTAGAAGATGGGAGGCATTACTTTATGAACCACCCTTGTATAAAATACTAGCATCCAGTTTAATTAGTTAGAGACTTGGAAAAAATATGTGTAAAATAAAATGTATAGTGATTTTTGTACACTTTTTTAAAAAATTGACAATGAGATGCTGGTTAATAAATAAAGCATAAATACTTAAAATATTTTTGTCTTTTTACTATTTTGCTTTTGTATTAGTGATAATAACTCAAACTAAAGTCATTGTAATTTAATTCTTTATATTAATTAAAAACTAAAATGTTGATTTTGAATTTGTTGAAAAAACATTATCAGCTATATAACTTTAAAAAAAGTAAGCAATTTTATTCTCAAACAACCATTAATTATTTATCTTACCTTTATTTTACTCACAAGAAAGCATCAGAAACATAATACTGGTACAAAGACAACTGCAAACCAATTACTCAGACCTGCTTCCCAAGTTGCCAAGATATTATTTTCATATTGAAATCTCTGTAAATATCAGCTACGCTTTAAAAAATAAATCAATTGTACTCTCAAAACAAGATTTAGTAGAGACATATACAATAGTAAAATTTAAATGCCTCTTTTTTGTTGACATCTTTGATCCTTGTTTGTAGTTATTAAAAAATCAAACTAAAAATGTTATAATTTTTTGCAGGTAACAATATATCTTCAATTCCTTTAACAAAGTTACCAAAAAGTTTGGAAATTTTAATATTAATAAATAATTCCATTGGTCATATACCATCCACCATCAGCCAATATTTACCAAAGTTGAAGCTGCTTGATTTAACAAAAAACAATATTAAGTGTGTAAAACATTTTATTAAGTTACTTAAAGTTCAATTAAAAAAAACTGAAGTAAACAAAACTAACTTTTTAAAGATAATTTAATAACAAAATCACAGCAAAATTTTTCTAGAGTGATACCAAAGGAATCCTTGCAAACCCTAGAAGAAATAAGAACTGTTTTACTTCAAAACAATCCTTTGGTGTGTGACTGCAATCAAAAATCTTTTATAAATTACATTCAAGTTCAACGTAAGAACAGTTTTAATAATAGCAAATTTAAGGTAAGTAAAATCATTGTAACCAAATGTTATTAATAGTAAAATAAACAAATTAATGTCTTTTGCAGGAACTGACTTGTAACAGTCCCAACCAATTGAAAGGTTACTCTTTATTTAACTTAACTAAAAATGATTACTGCAATGAGACATGGCCAAAAATCATGGGAATCAGCATTGGAGGATTAAGCATTTTGCTTGTAATAGCAATTGTTGCTTCAATGTTTTTTTACAAAGTAAATATTTTTATTAATATTGAACCAGTTTTGATAAAAATTTGGTGAATCTAGCAATATCATTGCTAGTAGAGGTGGGTCATACATGGGATCAAAAACCTTGATGTCTAAAATCCAAAAGGTCTCATTCTTATTTGATGCAGAATTCTTTTCTGAGTATTTTGATACCATTTTCATTGAAATCTGATGAAAACTGAGTATGCGCCAGCCAAAAACCAATTCAGGGGTGCTGGTCAAGTGATTTCAGAAAAAACGTAAAATCACGTTATTTTGTTTTATCTTTACATCAATTTTCATCTGATTTTAACAATCTTTGTGGTAAAATATATGTTTTCTATGATAAGAAATTTGTTTAAACTATCAAAATCAGTGTAAAATCAATGACTTTCTAATTACCTTCTATATCTTATATACTGTATTGAAGAACATAACCATTTGACATTACTATCCACTTGCTCCAGTTTTGCTGCCATTGTATTTTAAACATGTAAAACATTTATCAAAAAATCCCTTGCAAATTTAATTTACCTAAGAGTCCCTTTTTACAAAAGCAAACACACTCCAATAGCTAGTTTAATCAGTAATATATAAAGAACAGAACAATACATTGATCGGCTCCCAGTTTTCAAGAATGAAAGTCATCACATGTTTTCTCAGGTCCCATGAGCCAATCACATTGCATGGGATTATTTGTACAATACTGATAGTCTGAATGTCTGAATGCTGAGGGTATTTCCATGACCTGCTGTCACCAGTTTGATTGCATTGCTCTAGATGTTTCAAAGTGTATGTCCCATCTTCATGGTTAGTGAGACAAATCCCAACATATCATTGTCATTTGTCACTTGTATCTCAAATCAGAATACATGGTTCATTTATGTTGACTTCAGGTTCTTTCTTTGGTATATCTGTTGCTGATTGTTTGCTAGGTGCAGTTTCGGGAATTGCAGTGTTGGGTCCATTCAAATTAAACATGCGCTTCATGTCTTCTTCTTTTGTCATGTTTGATAAGGTCTCTTACATCATGTCTGTCTCTGATGTGAGAATTAGAGCCAGGTTAATTTTCAGTTCTACTGTTGTAATTTGGTTAAGCCTATACAGCTGTGGTCTAGCTTTCTGGTCATGAGGTGATGTGTGTTTTCTATAAGCAACTTCACTGTGCAGGATCACTTCTGAGTGCATCATCATTATCTGAAGCATTCACACACCTTTCTAGCTTATCGATGTTGGTGAAAGGACCACTTCAGGATTTGCACTTTTGTAGTAGAACATGGACATATTCAACAGTCTTCAATGCTGCACTACAGTTTTGCTCCAATTTCTCTCTTGACAGAAGATTTTGCTTCTCTACCCATTGTCTTTCATGATCATCCAAAATTTTGACAAGATTTGTTGTGACTTTCTCTACAGAAACTGGCAAGCATTTGTGGACAGTCATCAGAAACTGGCGAACATTTGTGGTCAGTCATGGAATACCCTTTGCTTTAAACTTGTGGTTAGAACATGATGCTGACTTTGAAGCAAGCTTGTCGAAAATAACCAAGTCCCTTTCACAGTCTAGGTTGTTTGTTGGCAGGTACTAAAGCGTGGACGGGTCCAGCATGTGGAGTGTTGTTGCATGACAGGAAACACCTTCCTGTGGTCCAAAACCATATTCACAGGCTCTCTGGGTTGCCAAATGTGAAGCTGCTTTTACACATATTAGACCAAGTACATGTTTCTCTACTGTGGATGTAAGCTCTGGCACGTCAAATAAATAGCTTACTTTGTAGTCACTTAATGTGTCAAGACATTTGATAGAAAGGTCATCATAGAGTTGTGGAAGGATTCTCAAAAGGTCATTTTGTGAAGAAAGTTCTACCATGTTCAAAAAGGGAGAGGTAACTTTGTATGTAAGTTGTGATATCCTACAATAGATGAAATGCATTCAGAAACATTTGGTAGGGGGTTCATAAACACAAATACTGGTTGACTATTCAGTTTAGAAGCCATAACTGAAGATTTGTTTTAACGAAATAAATATTTCCACCTGAAATTGGTAAAAGAAGGCCATTATTGGTTTCAAAATTCATTTTTATATATAATATCATACAATTTTTTAGATGCCAAAATAATTATTTTTGGACCAAGAAGAATTTGTACTCTAATAACTATCACAAATGAAGCAAAAAATAAAAGTAGTCAATGAAAGGATTAATTATTACTGTTCTAATGCATCTATTAGATTACTTGTTGATAAAATATATAGTTTGCCATAAAAATTATTAGAATCTGATGAAAATTGACGAAAATATGAAAAAAATTGTTGCGAATATGCAATTTTAGATGTCTGGCACCCCTAAATCAGTTTTTTGCTGGCGCATACTCAGTTTTCATCCGATTTTAATAAAAATAGTACCAAAATACTCAGGAAAGAATTCTGCTTCAAATAAGAATGAGACCTTTTGGATTTTAAATATCAAGATTTTATGACCCATCTCTATTGCTAGCAAATTTTTGGAAAATTTAAATGATTTTTAGAGAAGAAAGCTTCAAGAAAAAAAAGATATAGTAACAGCTTTTCGCCAACTTTTGGAAAAAGAAGCCTTTGCTAATACTGAAAAACAAGCATTATCAACTTCTCACTATGAATACGATGCATTTGTTTCTTATTGCAACAACACAGCTGATGAAGATTTTGTATACAAAATGCTTCAGGTATTTTTTAACTCATAAATATTTTGAATCACAAGTAATTTTTAAAAATTATTATTTAAATACTGGTTTAGTTTTTGGACAGTGCATTGATAAATTAGCAAATAAATTATGTGCAATAAAACGAAAATTAATCAACAAGTTAACCAGATTGATTAAACTGACAACAAACTTGAAAAATAATTAATTTAAAGAACATTCCAGCAAACACAAAAATTAATATTTATTAATGTAGTTCCTGTTGCATTTAAAGGAACTTGAAGATAAAAGAGGTAAAAGATTGTGCATTCATGAAAGAAATTTTACTGCTGGTCGCGGAATAGCAGATAACATAGTAAATTGTATTACTATGTCTCGTCGAATGATTCTGGTGCTTTCAAAAAAGTACACTACCAGTTCTTGGTGTCAATATGAAGTGCAAGTTGCACTTGCACAAATGCATCAACACCGTAAAGGAAAGCTACTAATACCAATACTACTTGAGGTAAGTATTCTAAAAAGCAATAAATTGATAAAAACTCACTACTTAGAAAAAGTATTTCAAAATGCTTTAAAATTTACAAAATAATTTTTTAATTAATCATTTAAACAAGCTATTTACAAAAATATAATTTTTTTACTAAAAAACAACTTTGTTTATCTTTTTACATTACAGGATGTAGTAAAGAATAACACTCAAGAAGGAAGTGTGAAAACTATTCTGTCACTAATTTCTGGAATTCATGTTCCATCAGCTAATCAGACACAACAAGCTTGGGAATATTTTTGGAATTCACTAGAAAAGTCGATTTCAGATGATAATAAAACAAAAACACTTCATGTTTTTGAAGTTGATTAAATATATTTTGTATTATCTTGTATGAAAGAAATGTGTTACTATAATTGAACCCTTTAAAAAAATTTTTAAATGAAAAGACTAATTGCTTTTATATTAATTGACATTTTTGTTTTTACTTTTCTTCCACTTCTAATTTTCCTGATATTTAATTGCAACTTACTAGTTAAATATGGTTTGCAATTGCATACTTATTTTCTTTATCACATTTATTGTATTATGCTTGTTAACCACAGCTTTAACACATTGTGAAAACATCAAGATAAAATGGCTATACTTGACATACAAAAGATACCCTGAACATGTTAAAGATAAACTAAATACTTTGACATCACAAGTTTGTTTTTTGTTGGTAAATTTATCCATGTACACTTGGCAATATCTGGACAGATAGTAGGTAGACTGGGTTTGGTAAGCCACCAATACACTATTTTTTAACTTAGAATAGAATAGCTTTAACTCAACTTCAGTGCTACAAATCTTTCTTAAAATAGTGAGTCATGTTGCAATTAGATACAAGAGAAAACTAAAAATGAAAGTGTTAATTAATGTAAAAATGCCCAAAATGCATTTTAGGAAATCCACAAAGCCTGCAGAATTATCAATAGCAAATTCTGAAGAAAAATCAAATATCTTTTAGTATATATGTATACTTATTGTTAAAGTGTATTAAATAAATTTTGAAAACACTTATAAGCATTTTGTAACAAAATTACACCACTCAACTTTACAAAAGCATAATTAAATTTATCACTAGTAAAATATGTCATAAAATTAAGATTTTTTGTATATTTACTTTTTGCAAACCAAGTACATCCCAAAGATGTAAAAACTTTTTATGTAATGCAGACCAAGTACATCCCTGGGATGTATTTTGTAAATGACACCTTTATCAGGACCAAATACATTTAGAGGTGTAAAAATCGGTATATGCACTTAGCAGAAGTTTTTTAACAATCTTTTAAAAGATCAACAGTATTTGGCTTATTATTTTTTTCCATGTGGTGGGTAAAAAAGGCAGATGTAAAAGTGAAAAATTGTACAGTCATGTGCAAAAGTTTAAGACTACCTACAATTTTTTATCCAAAATATACAATTTGGGCTCTCTTAGTTGCAGACAAACTGACTTTTTTGCCCATGCTTTGACTCTCTTAAAACTATAAGAATATTGAAAAAATAACCCAAATATTCTTTAACCAAGCATGCACTGAGTATTATATTGCTAAATGCTTCTAGCTAAGCTGGTGCAGTAAGATGATGCAATCTTAAACAAGTCAGATGACATCACATTTCTGGAGATAAAAAAAAAGGAAATTTTTGTAGTTGGTCTTAAACTTTTGCACACAACTGTAGTTGTAGTTGTAGAATGTATAAGCTTTTGCAGTGTTTTTTTATTGCTTGTAAACTACTTGTGAACTATTTATGATTGTAATCTAGTTTTTTTGTTGTTGGAATTGCTTGTAAGAAATAGTGGCTCAAAATAGGTACACAGCTAATTAGAGGTGCACCCAGGGGGCTGATTTGGAGGTTATGTCAACCCCCCTTTAAACATCTTTGTCAGCCTCCTTTTTGCCTGGTGTCAGTCCCCTTTGCACACTGATACGCAACAAGATAAAACTTTTGTGCTGATAAGTAAAGTGATGTTTCGTGCCAACTTAACTATAACAAATGGTTTTTGTTTTTCTTTCCTCAAGGGGTAGAGACAAGCACGTTCTCGCTTCAGTGTTTTTTTCATATAGTGTCCCAATTTTTAGCAAAATTTTGATCTATAATTGCGTTTGCCATTTTTAGTATCTACAACATTCAACAAAAATTTTACGTGATGCCTTAAGTATACACTAAACATTGTTCACTTCCTAACAGACGCCCCTAAATAGTGAATGAGTTTTAATTGCCAAAGCAATTGCGAAAACTGTTATTTACATTTTATGGCGTTTAAAAAGAAACTCGAAACCTTAGATCTTTAGTCAAATTTGCTGCTTCCACACTGTATGTGGCACCTGATGGCCATTGTTTAAGCCTGGGCAACAGTCATTTTATTTCAAGTCTTTTAACCAAGAGTTTATCCAGTTTATCATAGCTTTTATTATGACATCACACTGATCTTTTGTAACACAGTTTGCTTTCAAAAGATTATGCTGCATAATGCAGGATATTGTAGTTTTGCTCAGCTGAAGCAAATCATTTGCTAAAGTAGGAAAGCGCCTATACAAGTTGAATTTTGCAATTGCAGATTATTAACTGTGATGTAACAGTTTATCTTACAACCTTTAAATAGTACTGTAGTTTTTTTAATTGAAACTATTTCTATGACATAATAATTTGGTTAGTACATTCTAGCAAATTCTGATGGCCATACATATAAAATTGAGATTTTAAAATTTAATTAATTATAGCAGAAAAAAAAAGATTTCAGTGTTTTTTTGATACTGAGTTTAATTTTATCACAAAAACCATTAAATCACCAAAATATCTGCTAAAATTTATTGCTTATATGAAAACAAAATTTTTGAGCAACTTGAAATTCCCCTATTCTGTAAAATTTTAAATAGTTTATAGTTCTTTAACGTGGTTCTGACCAGAACTCATTTTGCAAAATAACAAGGCAAATGAAAAAACAAGACTTACAGGTTTTCAACAAGTAAAATGTATGAAAATGGGAATTAATGAAATGACTCTTTTGGAAATGGAAATTCTTATTTCCATTTCCAAATCTTCCAAAAGAGTCACTTTATGGAATTCTCACCTTAACTTTTCGCACTACCATTTCACCTTAAAGGTTACAATAACTTATGCCTGATAAGGTCCAAACACCAAAACAGGCCTGTGGCATAATAATTGTTCTCTTTGTTAATTTGTTTTGGTCGCTTTTTTACTGTTTCTATATTTAACTCATGGAAATTCCATTTGATCGGTTACATTATGATCTCTTTAGAGAATATATTGTACTTGTTGAGAATGGATTTTTCACATGTGGCACTGCTTCAGCCTGGAGCCCTTTTAAATGTTTTTTTACATTAATTGTGTTGATTAGGTTATAGCAACGTTTCTTGATTGTCAGTAATTTAGAGGTTTTAGTTACTTTTTTAAAACAACACTAGAATGATCAGTAGCACTACTTGGCTTTTAGATAGTGAGCTGAAATCTGCAGAAAAAAATGCCACCATGGGCAATTTCACAAGACGAAATGAAGTCTTCATGATGGCACAAAGCATCAGGCATGCTTGCAGAGTTTACTAAAGTAGGCAGTAATTAGAAAAAAATGGGGGGGCATGGGGGAAAAGCCCCCCACATTTGAAAAAGTGTTTTCTGTCAGCCCCTTTTTGGGGGGGTTGGGTGAGCCCCTGCAGCTAATGATATATTAGGAATAGTAAGCAATGAAGAATTGGAAATGGATGTTGACGAGGAGTAATTATTATGAATTTGGCACCAAAACAAGTGATGATGAAAGCTTAGATATTTCTGATCATCCATCTGACAGTGATGATAATAGTAGGGATGTGCCCAAGCCAGAATTTTGCCAAAGCTAAAGCTTATAACAATTATATAACACAGTATACACTTTAGCAATATAATTAATTAGCTACTGACTAATTATAAAACAACCTTATTTACAGCACATGTTTTTTGAACACTCAAACACATGACAAGTTTTTAAATTTTATATTAAAACCATAGAAAGTTACAAATTGAAAGTTTAGACATAGATAACATAGCATACACTACTATCGATCTGAAGGTCAGGCATCTTACTGCCATACTCCTTGCTTAGTGCTAGTACCACAGAAGGAAAGATGGAATAAAGTGGGGCTAACTGTAAGTCAGTAGCATGCAGTGATCTTTGATGCTGGTCATGCAGTTGGTATACAAAAGCCAATTATGCAATTGGCATGCAATAGTTTATGAATAGGACAAAAAATTGTCTGGAATTCTAAGACAAAGACCAATTTTCATCTCAAAATCATGGTGTTTTCCAAAAAAAAATTTTCAATTGTAATCACTCTCAGATTTGACTTTTTGTCCCAAAATCAGTGTTGTCCAAAAAAAAGGTCTTCACTTGAAATCAGTCTCAGATTTCTGACTTTTTGTCCCAAAATCATAGTGTTCTCTAAAAAAGAAAAGGTCTTCACCTCAGATCAGCCTCAGATTTCTCTAATTTTTTTACTTAGTAAAGAACACGACAAAACTGTGGTGTTCTTTACTACCAGTAAGTAAAAAAAAAAGATTATCATGCAAAAGTTCACTAGTCATGCAAAGCATGACTTGCATGCCCAGACTGCACACCACTGCTGTAAGTCAGTGTAAACAAATATGTTTCAAAACATATGAATAACACATCACAGTAGCAATAGCATGTGATTTTGTAATAAGCTTTGAATTTGGTATAATAAATGAATTATATCAGCTATCAGGCGTAAGGATCTTATAATAATGGAAAATTGCTTGCTGAAGCCAAAGCTTCAAAATATTTGGAAGCTTCAAAATTAGTGCCAAATATTTGGCATGCTGAAGCTGAAGCTTGGATAGCAGTGATTGGCAATGATGGCTTCCTAGTGACATTGACTTTGATTGACATTTTCAGTTTACTGCAAAAAATGTTGGACCAACTTTTGATACAACACCTCAAGCAGAGCTACTGTAAAATGTTTTAATGCTTTTTCACTGATGAGTTGTTGAACAAAATTGTAACTGCCACCAATGCTTATGTAACAATAAGGATGAGCAACAAACAACTAACAAACAATTTGAGATTTTACAAATGGAAAGATGTAGCTTTCTGAGATTTGAAGGCATACCTGGAGGTAATTTTGAAAATGGCCATGATAGAAAAACCAGATGTAAAGGATTATTTTAGCAATAAACAGACAGAGCATTGTCCATTTTTTTCTAGACATATTTTCATGTACATGCTTTTTACAAATCCATTGGATGCTACACTTGAAATCATCTAAACCAACCATAGCACCTATTACTCAAAAGAGTAAAGTGAGGAATATTGTGAGCTACATCTAAGACAAGTGCTTGCAGAATTACACACTATGGCAAAGAATTGCTGTTGACAAGAGCACAATTAGTTTCAAGAAGAGAATTGATTCAAGACTAACAATCCTTAGAAACCAACAATATGGGGGTTACATGCTTATGTGCTTTTTGATTCAGAGAATGGATACATTTCAGCATTTAACTGTACTTTGGAAGGCTAACAACTCAGCACTTGGTGTGACCATATTTACCATTCACAACATAGATTGTTCTTCAGTTAGCTAAACAAGTGCTCAACAAAGCTAAAGGATCAAGCTACCAAAGACTGTTTTTACACCAGCATTCTATTAGCCACTGAATTGCACTCTCAAAATATCCACCTGACTGGAACTACACAAAAAAAAATTGGTTTACAAGTTGAAGTAAATAAGTTGAAGCTAAAAAATTTGGAAACAAAAGTTTATAGACACAGTGACAACAATATGACACTTGTATGGATGGATAAACAGCTAATATTGATGCTCAGCACAAGGCACAACCAAAAAACAATAAAATGCACATGAGAAAAAGGTCATGAAGAAGAAATAGAAAAGCTGATGTCATTATTGATTACACTGAGAATATGGGGCAGTTGATTGCTCAGATCACTACAGGGTATCATATTCTTTTACATAAAAGACCCTCAGATGGTAAAAAAACTGTTCTTCTGCTAGTGGAAGTTGGTGTAATGAACTCTTTCAAGCTCTTGCTTAACATGAGACATTTCAACTTCAGGAAAAACATTATTCTTCAGTTGGTGGAAAAAAACCAAAATCTTGTAAATCATCATCATTCCAGCAGAGTAACTAGTATTGACGAGACTAAGCATTGAAACAGAAAGCTTTACTTTATTGAAAAAGGACCCCATGGCCATTCCAAAAACTATAATAACTGTAACACCGAATAGGAGAGAAAAACAACAGTGTTCTTTTGTAAAACCTATTCCAGAAAGCCAGGACTTCATCCAGAAGAATCCTTCAAAAAGTACCATACATTATTGGAATACAAGTCTTGAGCATTTTTTGAAGACAAGAATCATGCTGACAATTTTTTGACTGTCTTTTGTATTGATGTTAAATAAATTTCTTTCTACATACATGTTTTTTGCTTCTGCAACGAAACTTTTATTCATTTTTTTGTTTTTTTTCAAAATAACCACAAAAACACCAAATTCTTAAAAAACACTCCGAAATACATCAAAAAATCAATAAAATTTGTTAGGTCCAATAGAGCCCAAAATGGTTAAAAGACCTTAGGCAACAAAGGGTTAATTGACATTGAAACTTTTGCAATATCTTTGCTTGCTTAAAAACAATTTTTGAATGTAAAAACCTTACACTCACTCCAAAAGTGTGTGATTAAGGTGATTTTTCAAGACCTTGGTCTTTAACCCTTATGTCTTGGACTTTATGCCTTTGACCAAAACCTTACTTGTTTAACTTTTGAATTACACTAAAGTTTAGAAACATTTTTTATACAATGTCCATCTTTTGTTTATTTGAAAACAAAGTAAATATATACAGGGTGGGGCAAAAGTCCTGTTACAAAATTTTATGTCAATTTTAGTACTAATAAATTTAACTAAAAAGCTAAACTAGCTTTATCAATTTATTTAAATATATACCCAGTTCTTGTTTTTCAGAAAATTTTTAAGTATACACTGTGCAATGTTGCTAGAATTAAAAAGAAAATTCATTATTGAGCACCACAAAAAAGGATTTAGCCCCACAGAAATTTTTAAACTAGGAAAAAAATTGAAATCAACCGAATGCTGATCAAATGAATGATTGATCGATTTGAGAAAATACCCTCAATCACAGACAGACCTCAATCAGGACGCCCTTGCAACAAGAACACCTAATCTGATTAAAAGTGTAAAAGAAAAAATCAGACGTAATCTGAGGAAATCGATAAGAAAAATGGCAAAGGAATCAAAAATATCACCAAGAACTATACGCAGAATTTGTCACGATGATCTTAAGATGTCACCCTAAAAGCTGCAAAAGAGACAGCTCATTTCAGAGGCCACAATTGAAAAGAAACTGGCAAGAAGCAAACTATTGTCGAAACGACTCAAAAATGGCATGCTGTAAAATCTTATCTTTACTGATGAAAAGTTATTCACTGTGCAACAGGTGCACAATCACCAAAATGATCGAGTTTTGGCAAAAACCTTAGATTCAATCCCTGCCAATACAAGGAAAGTCTTCACAACACAAAAACCTGCTTCAGTAATGGTGTTGACAGCAATTTTTGAAAAGGGGAAATCCCCTCTGGTTTTTGTACCCTCGGGGGTTAAAATTAACAAAGAACTTTACATAAAGAATATTTTAGAGGGGCTTTAATACCAATCTCTATATGGTGAAGACAATTGGACACTACAAGATGGAGCAACAAGTCACACAGCTTGGGTGACTCAAGTGTGGTGTGAAAACAATTGCCCCACCTGGATTAGTAAAGAGGAATGGCTTCTTTCTTCACCCGATCTCAACCCTCTAGATTATTTTTTATGGTCAATTCTTGAGAGTGAAGCCTGCTCTAAACCCAGCCCTAGTATCGAAGCTCTGAAGTTAAAATTGATGAAAACATGGGAGAAAATTCCCATGAAAATAGTGCGTGCCTCCATCAATGATTTCTCCAGAAGACTCCGCGCTGTAGTAAAGGCTAAAGGAAAGCATTTTGAATAAAGTTTGTGTGAAATTGTTTGTTGGTATGAGTCTTGAATGTTTGCAAATTTAAATATTGAAATAAAAGCTTTTTTCAAAATATGTTTGTATTTTATCTTGTAACAGTATTTATGCCCCACCCTGTATATTTTTAAAACATTATTACAATTTTTGTGTTCTAAAAGTATTTGGCAAATATTTAACTTGTAAAAGGAATATGCACAAACTATTCTAAATTTTTATGTTACTATGAAGTAAAAATATTGTTTAAGATCTTTTATCTCATATAAATTACCCAATTATTGTATGATCTTTGCATCTAACTCATACTAATTTAGAAATTGGCTCAAAATTATACCAGTGCCAAAAAGTTCATTCTTATCGTACTTTTAAAGGAATTCTTTAAGTATAGTTTCAATATAGTATTGCTTGAATGGCAAAAAAATATGATTATTGTTCAAATTTTTTTTAAATTATAATACAGTATAAATTGCCATATATGTCACCTCAAGGGGATTATAAAAAAGTGACAATTTAGGTGATGTGACAAATTATCCAAACAGGTAAAAATTCTATCATAGCAGCTCATATACTTTATCATAAGTTGTACTGTACTTTTATGTAACTTCACTAGTGGCAACAATCCTTGAATGAACTGCAGAAAGCGCTACTCTCAATGAAAATTTTAATTGGAAAAACTCATATACTGTGACTACATAATGGATGTATTAGCCTGCCGAATTAGTGCCATGTGCTTGATTCGTGTCTTTTCTTTAATTTATTAAAATTGCTTAAGCAATAACTAGATGTTTACTAGATAAATATATAACAAAAATTTTTCTTTGTTAAAATTAAACTCTCTAATTCCTTTACTCTCTCTAGACTCTTCAATTTAATCCAACACCTTTTAAATCTTTAACAGATTTAAGACTATCCTCAAAGAGGGAGTTCTCCCAATGGGATCATTGAGTATAAATTTAATAAACAAATTACAAAATGCAACAATTCTTAGATAAAGATCCTTTGTTTGTTTGTTAAAATTTTATTACACCTTCTAAACTAAACTGCTTAAACATCAAAGGCAAAACCACAAATGACATATTAGCCAAACCAAAGGCTTCTTAGGGAGAAAAAGAGGTGATAAATTAAGTGAATTACCATAATAATTAAGACAAACTGAAATGTACATAAAAGATAAGAATTCTGCTGGGACCAACAAAAAATTGATACAAATTGACAAATTAAACAATGATGCATTAGACAAGTTCTACTGTAGCTCCAAATTCACATTTTTCTATCTTTTATAAAACTTTACTTCAAAATAAGAACCAGAATTGTGGCAAGAAGTCAAAAGTAGTAGCCTTAAATGCTAAAGGATCAAATTTATAAACAAAATTTTGCATTTAGAATTTAACTACGTACATAAACATGAAGGAGGCATCCTGCAACCTGCAATGTACAAACTGCCTTTTGTGGTTTTTAGTGT
Organism: Diplosoma virens; assembly: GCA_963680785.1. NCBI lineage: Eukaryota > Metazoa > Chordata > Ascidiacea > Aplousobranchia > Didemnidae > Diplosoma > Diplosoma virens. Next base: position 34,792,490 of record OY796880.1, read on the forward strand.
GCCATTTGCTTTGTTACTTTTCTTCCAGCTCTTTTTCTCTTATTAAATTTTTGTGAGATGATATTGTATTGGTCTTGAATTTTAAAAACATCTTATTAAAATTTTAATTTAAAACAAAGATTTTTTTTTTCACTTAACATATTTTATTTCCTTTGATTTGAAATGTTTTTAATCTGTCTTAACAAAATAGTTATTCAAAAACTCGACTAGTATTTGATTCATCACCTTTATTAATTCTCCTGACTTGCCAAATTTTGGAGGTGTAATACTTAAATGTAATATTAATCACTAAATGACCACTAAATGTAATATTAAGGAACAGTCAAGTGATTACAGTAATCTGCTTTTGAGAATGCCAAGATATTGCTGTTAAATTGAAATTTTTTATTTGGCTTTTTTTTCTTTCATTAAGTATATGATTGAAATTTAGACTTGGATGCAAAGATGACTAAGAAAAGGAAAATTCTTTTTTCCTTTCCCAAAAACACAATAGGCTAGACTTTAATCTCCAATTATTTTCATTGCATTTGCTATCAATACAGTTTTCTTATCTAACCATTCACATTGCAACAAAAGTAGTCCAGAAATAACTTGTTTGGCCCAAATCTAGTCCAAAGTAATCCATGCATTAAAAAAGTGCCCCAGTTCTGATGCTGTAGTATAAACATGTAACATGCTAAGTTCACATTGACTAATCACAAATGCTGCAGATGCTTCTATAATTGAACAAAATCTAGAACAGTTAAGTGCTGAATTTTCATACTTTTGGGCTTAATTGCACCAACCGCAATTAACAATTTCCTTACGTCCACAACGAAATTTACTTTTGTGATTTCATTTTTGTTTTATATAATTTCAATGCTTTTAATACAGACAAGTTTGGTAAGGTGGCAGTTGACTTGATGATCTTTCTCGCCTTTTTGCTTTTTTTCCCGAAGGATGGTATTAGCACAAAGAATTGAATGCAGTGAAATTTTTAATGGTGTCTTACACTTAAGTTGTGGCTGTCGCTACTAAAATATGTTTTTATAATTGGCTACATTGTGCAAGTCTGACTTTCTATTTTTGAAACTATCGTCAAAGTTTAAAAGTCAAAAAAACTGTGTAGTTGTGTTAAAGGGGGAGTACCTAACATGTCATAAAATTTTTAAAAAATATTTATTTTTTATTTTTTTTTGAATAGCAGGCCTTCAAACCGTTTAATGGCTTCAGTTAAATGTTCGGCAAATTTTATTTTTAAGTGTAATGATTACGATTCAAAATCTACTAAAGCCACTCTGTTGTGTCCTTGGAAAAGACGCTTTACGGCACTTTTCTCTGTTTGGTGGTCTTAGCAAGTAGTTCTAAGTTTCAATCATATCTCTTTAAAAGTACAATACCAAAATAAAAAACTTCAACCAAATAGCAATATCTTGGCATTTCCGGAGGCAGGTTGGGGTAATTTTTTTTGTATGTATAGCTCCTCCACTGCTTTCCTACGAGTCAGGAGGATAAATATAGATATAAAAGGAAATTAAAAAAGGTTAATTTAAAAATCTTTATCAAAGATACCTAAACAAGACCGGGATGCGAAACTTGTCGTACTGCACACATAGGCGTACGCAAGGGGGGGTTTCAGGGGTCAAAACCCCCCCCTTGAAGAATGGTGTTCAGTCATATGGTAATAAATAGGCTTTAATAATAGGATTTTGGTTTCTATTGTTTACCGCACTTTTTAAACTTAATTACTGCTTGCGCATCAATTTTTGCTATCGTTTAAATTGCTTCAAAATTAGCTCATGTACTGTACTTTGCCACTGTGAAGAAGACTTTCAAACTTGTAAAATATTGAAAGTTAAGCATGGGAATGGAAATAAACTGCATGGGAACAATAGCTTCAGTTCACAATTTTTTAATGCTCCAAAACTTCAAAACATTTTGCGCATGTCCATCAACACGATTTCGTCAACAACAAAAGCTTAAAAACTTCTTCAAATTTGTGCTATCAGATGGGTCGATCGACACGAGAGTGTTAGTACTTTTTCAAATTTACAATTTACCGTTGTAGAAGCTTTGGCAGAAATTTCAGCATGGCCAGACAGAGAAACCTCATCACGAGCTCTGCAGTTGCCATCGGCAATTACGCAAAGTGAATTTTGCATTGCTCTCTTAGTTTTAAAATACATTTTTGGATACAGTGTTGTTTTGTGTAAAGTTAAGCAAAAAAAGTCGATAAACCTTCTTGAGGCCGTCAACATTGTACAGGATATTGCAAATGAGTTGAAGTGTCTTAGAGAAAAAACCGAATATGAATTTCTCCAGCTCTATATTTTTGCGCAAGAAACGGCCAAAGCCGAAGATTTTATTTTGAAAATACCATGCCCTCTTGAAGACAGACCAATCGATGCAATATTGCTGCTGTAACAGATGAAGAACATTTTAGACTAGGGATTTTTATTCTAGTGTATTTCTTGATAACTTTATTGTCACTTTCAAAGCAAGATTTTCAGCCCACAAATCGATTATTGGTGAATTTCAGTGTTTAATTTCTGCTGATCAAACTAGTGCACCAACTCTTCAACAAATTAAAAGTATTCAAGTTTTGGAAAAATTTTACGAAAATGATTTAACGAAATCCTGGGGAGAATTAGTGCCTGAACTGATATTATGTTGCAGGAAACTTTTTCGGTTGAACGCAGCAGAAAGACCAACTGATGCGTTGAGCAGCATCAAGGAATGCACTTCCGATGCTGTTCCGAACATATTTACATTGATGACCATTTTGTTAACTCTTCCAGTGATAACATGCACTAGTGAACAATTGTAAAGCTTTCCACATTACGCAGACTAAAAACGTGCTTACGAAACACAAGTGGTACCACTCGAATGAATGGATCTGCATTACTAAACATTTACAGGAGCCACACGCGTGCCTTGCCCTGATGATGTAATTAACAGATTAAGTGAAAAAAACAGGCGTTTGAATATAAGCCTTTAAAAAATTTTTTAATATTTGTTAAGTAAGGTTATTTTTTTGTTCGTTTGATTTTCCACCTATTGTTCTCATCATTTACACGAATTGCTTTTAATTTGAAAAGTTTCTTGTCATGATTGAATTACTCGCACATACCTTTTCAATAGTTAGTTTTACGGTTTGGTAAAAAGAAATTCATGCTACTGCAAGATGTTCTTAAAACCAAAACACTTTATTTTTGAATGTAGGCCTAATTTTGGAAGTTTTTTGCCATTACCAGGACTACTGAGAGCAATCACATTTTCGGCTCCAAAACCCCCCCCCCTTTACAAATTTCTGCGTACGCCACTGACACAATAGGGCTATTTGATTTTCGCTTTCAAAACAAACAATTTTGAGTTCTACCAAACAAACTATAGTTCTACCGAATAAACAATATTATTCCCAACTAAACTATATGAATTACAATTTTCAATATAATTAACAACTATAAATATAAATAAGCAAATATAAATAATTTGAATAAAAATAAACGTTAGCAAAAAAATTAACAACTATAAAACCATCGATAAACAATCTCAAAAAATTACATACTTAAAAGGGAAATTTTAGATAATTCGTAGGTTTATGCATTTGCACAAGCAGTTTTCCAATTCACCAAATCAATGGGTCCAGGGTCCTACGTTTAGAAGGAATTAATCTTTATAATACGGTGCGTGTGACTCAAGTATGTGTATGAACCAAGAATGCGGACTCAGGATTTGTCAATTTGGTGCAACATAGCTGCACTCAAACGAGGAATTAAACCCTCCAAAAAGTAACAATCCGACGTCTAGATTTCTTGCAGCATAGACAATTTAAAGGTTTCGCAGATTGTTTTTATCAATACTTATTTAGAAAAAAATGCTAAATCTTGAATAAAAAACGAAAAAGAAGTTAAAATATAATTTCTTTAATATTTTTTTCATCACTATTTAAAATTTTATAATTGTTTTTTTACTCTGTTGTAGGGTTAAAAGCAGGGGTGGGGTGATTTTATGACAAATGTAATCGATTATGATTACTTTTGCATTCTGAAATTACGATTACGATTATCCAAAGCAATCATGCGTTTTTCGATTGCTACAACATAAATTCTGAAATGCATTGGTAAAATAATTTTTACGTTAATCAGCATCACGATCAACATTTAAAATGTTTGTTACATTTATAAACATAAGTTTTGAAATCGTTACATTCATGAACATAAGTTTTGAAATGTAATCGATGACGATTACATAAAAAAGCGAAATCGATTTAAATAAGAAACTGATGATACCTTTATTGGTCGAAATTGATTTTTCGTCATGAATTAGTTTATTTTAATTTTTAATTTCTTTATTAAATATTCAGTCTCTTGAACTCTGACCGATTTTATCAATGAATTTATGTATTGCTAAAAAAAAGTTGTCATTTCCAATCGGTGTCCAAGGGCAACTACCCGCCCTGCCTCTCCGCTTCTGGCGCCTTGGTTTTTAATATTTGTAGAGAATAATCAGTTAGATTTTTTTGCAACTTATGTTTATTTTTATCTGATTTTTTTCATAGAAATCAAAGGGATAATTTTTAGTTTTGTACAGGGATGCGGACTCGGACTCGGACTCGGACTCGGACTCGCTTCAAAATTTTAACGAATCCTCATCCCTGATATAAACAATTTGATTTTTGGTTTTATTCGGTAGATCGTTTTACCGAAACTCACCCAAACTCACCCAAATTCACCCAACTCACCGAAACCTACCGAAACTAACATTAATTTAATTATTAAAATAAAAACTTATGTTTTCAAAATTGAGCAGGGCTTATGTAAAATGAATTTATGCAAAAATTTTTTTAAATATTATAGAATTATAGATTTTTGAAGATACGCGAGTTTTGTTAATCGTTTTATACCGGAACTTGCCAGTACCTTTCCAACTAATACAAAAATGTAATTTATTTTTGATATTCAAGCTTGTTTTTACGTCATAAATGGTGAAGAGTCAAGAAATTAGTTTGATTTAACCGCTTAGATAATTTCTATGGCATACAAAAGCGTCGCTGTTATAGGAACTTTGGGCAAAACAACCTACCGAATAAAACCAAAAATCAAATGGTTCAAACATATAGCTGAAGCATGCTTGAACTAAATGTCCTTTATTTCAAATATAAAAATAGTAATTTTTGAAAACTCTATAACTGTATCATTTTATTTAAAGTTAGCACTTTAGAAATTCAATATTATAAATTATATGTTTAATAAAAATACTATCAAAACTTAACCTATTTTTACTGAGAAAAATGTAAATTGACATAATAACTTTATAAACAAAATAGCTAATATATTTACTTGCAATTAACAAATTTAGGTATTTTTATGAATAAGGTCCAGCATGATTTTATGTTTCAAAATCTTGACTTTCTATTTGTAATTTTTCCTGCTGAATAACATGGTGATACTTAAATTTGTTGCAAATTAATTATTTCTCTTTCAGCACCACGACAGAATAAAGAAGAAACCAAGAGAAAAAGGATCTCTCAAGAAGTGATAGAAAACACAGGGGGATCCGGGTTAGTTCATCAACAAAAATATTGTTGAAATCAACAAAACTTCACTGTTTGGAGAAAACATGAAAAAGGTTGCATTTTGAATCAAATTTGACTGTTCGGAGGGATAGAACGGGTGTCCAAGAAAAATGATAAAAAAGTGATTTTTAGGTTTTCCTAAAATTTGGGGTGGCAGTTCAGGAAGGTCTCCCCTCTGAAACACTCCTAAAAAATGATTTGCGATGCTTCTAAGTGTCGAAATTGCCCTCAAAAACAGTAAATTAGTCTCAAAAAATGGCCTAAAGTAATGCTGGACCTTATTTATAAATTTATCCAAATTTATACAAATTATCAATATTAACTTTCTTGATAAATAATTTATGCTTGCAATGTTCAGTTTTTAGTTTTTCTTCATTTTAGATCTTGTTTAGTTTTTGTTCAACAACAAACATGTAGCAAGTAAGCTACCTCAAAAATTTATGCTATATTCAAATTTAAGTCATTAGGTAACTTTGCATTTCAAACAGGATTAGCTTTTTCATCATGTAAATTTTTGTTGAAACTATTGATGATAGACATTAAACATGTTGTGTTGCATGTGATTAATTGACTGATTTTATAAAATTATTGCCTTATAATTGTCTTTGACAAATAAATTAAACTTTTTAAAAAAAGTTCTCTACCCTATCTTAAATTTGTGTCAATAACAAATGTGCAAAAAGGAACAAATAGTTTGAAAAAAATTCATTTGGTTAGTTCTTATAATTATAAAGCAATTTTCTGGATAACCTTACAGCTACAGACTTACAGATTTAAAGTTTGTGTACTTGGGACATTTTTCCAGTCAAATTAATTTCAAAAATTTGCTTTTATAGTTATATTGTGATTTGTGTATGCTAAATGCATGGTTTCAGCATGCTCAGCTTATACTTGTTATGTTGTCAGTTGTGCTCTGCTTCCGATAGTATTGTGTGAAATTTTGTGCCATGGTGTTTTTATGTCCCACAGTCAGTGATTTGTACACTTGGACATCCTCACAATATATAGGGATACAATTGTACCACTCAGTAGGCAGGTGACTAAATTACATATAACATGATAGCATTAATCTGGGACAGAGACATGGTTTTATTATAAATGATTAATAAATTCTATTTTATTTAAGTTTTGTTATATTGTGATAGGCTTAGTTCTCAAAACAAAATCCTTAATTCTAACAGTTTTTATAAGTTTTTGTGATACAAGCATTTCAAATTTGTTAGTGATATACTCTCCCCAAGTTTATTAAAATAAATTTAACATTAATAATTTGATCTTTGGTGTAAGTTTATTTTGTGACTTGTAGTCCGAATTTTTATAAAAATCTTTAAAAAGTAATAAAAATATTATAATACTACTACTTAACTCACTTAATTGGTCACATTATGAGAGTATGGATTTTCGGTATAATTAAAGTTTACTTACGTAAATTATTTAAGCTGAAAAACGATGGAAAAAAAGAATATCTATGTTTATTATCTATATGTACAGCAAATTTAAACGGGATAAATAATATGAATCATATTCAAGCATTGTTCAAAGTATTTTCCATTGACAACCGTTTGTCTATGTAATTGTAAACCTTATTGTCGTAAGTAATTTTTTTCGGTGAAACTAACCCAGGATCCTCCTTTAAACACCAAGATGAAAAAGAAAACAAGAGGAACGAATATTTTTAAAAAGCGACAGTAATCAAAGGGGATTTGGGTTAGTTTCATATTCTTTTTTACATCGTTTTTCAGCTTAAATAATTTACGTACGTAAACTTTAATTATACTGGATTTTCTAAACCAATATGACAGACACTGTTTAATAGTTTCTCAACTTTATTGTATTAACTCAAGTTCACAAGGGCATGCTAACATGTACAGAACAGTTACAGCATAGCAGTTAAAAGTACTTTGGTCATTTGAATTAATACAAATGCTTTTTTTTGTTGATTTTCACAAAACAATTATAGTTAAAATAACACCACCTCATTTTGTTAATATTAATTCACAATTTGAAAATAAACTTACAACAAATTTTTTATTTTGCTGATGTACAAAGATTATTTTCTTATCACATTGGATATTTGCACCCCAATTTAAAAATTTTTAAAAACATACCAAAAAACTGATTCAAACTTTTTTTTGATGACAGTTACTTGGTAAACTAGATTAAATATAATAAAGATTTAATTTGTTTCAAAGCATTAGTTGAAAAAATGTTTAAAGCAACAGTTTAACATTCATATTTACATTTTCAATTCAGAATTTATTGTTTTAGTTTATATCACCATGATTAAAATAAAGATGCTAATATTCTTTATATATTTTCAAAGTGTTGCTGCATTTTTAGATCTTCATCCACAACATGTTCCATTTATTTTGCGTCATTATCCCAATTTAGGTGAAAAGAAGGAAAAGATTAATGAACAAGTATAGTTTTTTCAACTGGTTTAACACCTTCAATTTTTTTAGTTTGTTCACTAACTTTGGATTAAAAAAAATTGTTAATTGAATTTTATTCTTTTAATTCTTCCAAAGATTAGTTTTAAAATTTATTCAGATATTTATTTATGCTGCAAACTTTATACAGATAAGTAACCTTGTTTACTACCTTACTTCTATATTTCATTTTTAATTCATAAGTCAAAATTATACTTGTTTTGTTGTTTCTTTAATCATTTAAGATTTGCATTTTGTTAAACCATGAAGAGAAACTAAACTGAACAAAGAAAATATACAGGGTGGGCCATAAGTTTCCATACATAGGAAAAATAGACATTCTATATTGAACAAGTTTTATTTATATGATGCGTTCTATATGATTACCATTGTTTCGAATACACTTATTGATATGTGTTTTCCACTGTTGATGAACACGCTTGCACAGGTGAAGTTATGCCTGTAAAGGTGGTGGTGATACGTTTCTTGAGATGATTTATGTCCCATATCTTTACCTGATACACCATGGCCTTCAAGTGCCCTAAAGGTAGAAATCAAGAGGTGAGAGATCAGGGGATCTGGGAGGCCATTCTACAGGACCATGCCAACCAATCCATGCCTTCAGAAACTGATGATCCAAAAAAAAGAATATACATTATACATTCTCAAATGTATGGAAACTTATGGCCCACCCTGTATAATTTTATATTTGCATTGTAGTCAAGAAGGTTTTTAGCTGTATTTTGAGGTGCAGTGTATGAAAATCAATGGATGAAAAAAATGACACCACAGCAGCATAATAAAGATAGCATTTTATAAATTTGTCAGATAACGTAATAAAAGTATATCATCAATTTTTTAGAAATTTTATTGTTTTAAAATATTAATGTATTTGAAAACAAGTATTGTATTGTAGGGATCATGAAACCTTCTTATTCACTTTTTTTAAACCCAACTTTTAATAAAATATGACAACTAAAAGTAGTAACCTAATGCCATAAATTAATAATTTATAGCATAAAATGTTCAACTACTTACTTGAAGAAGCAATATTAGAGTGTGTGAAAATTATTTAAAATTAAATTATTCATGAATTAAAATTAAATTGAAAATTAAAGGTTTTCACTTCTATTTAAATGTCAAAATGTTTTTTAAAAGATCTTTTTTCTGAAAACGTTTTTTATATATTCACCTCATTTTCTGAGAAATAAAACATATGTTCAACTTGTAAAAACTTTTGATGGCTTTGGGGTTAGAGCAAAAATATTTGTGAACCATTACCATAAACTATCGATTTGAAAAATTTCAGTTTAGATCTTTTAAATTTTCTTTAATGCAAAAATAGTGGTATTTGTTTATTGTAAAGACAAGGTGTGCTAAATTTTCAGTCAAAAGTGGCAAAGTTGATGTTGGTTCTTATTAATTAATTAATCAAAAATGAGCAAAAAAAATGTATTTAATTTGACTAGTTTTTTAATCACATGAGCTTTTATAGCAAATTAAAAAAACTTTTTATTTTGTTACACCTGACAGAGTAAATAGTAGTTCATTAAAGTTTGTCAGATAAAAAAACAAAGTTGACTAATGTACACTTTTTTGATTTATAGTTAGTTGATTTTAATATTTGGCATGCTCTTTCCCTCTTATTCATTTTTTATTATTTGTTATAGCAATAATTATCTGCAAAAATAAACAAGAACAAAAAACTTTGTAAACTAATAATAATAATTAATTCTTAAACCAGAAATTTTTTTGTGATCAAAAAAAGGTGTGTCATAATGCTTCTCCAAATACCTCTGGGGTGAAATTACTCTCATTGATTATAGATAGACTAATTTATCTTTAATTAACAAATCAAAGTATTCAAAAAGATAGATTAGAGTATTTAAAAATAGATATTATTAGCATTCTAATTAAACTTTAGTTGATGCCTTTTTCTGATTAGTAAACTAAAAAACATAAATCCTTAATCTGCTAATTTACTAAATTATAATAATGTGCTTCAGTTAATTCAAATCCTAATATAATTTAATTAAGCTATCATGGTACTTTGTTAAACTTACATACTTTGTAAATTGCACAAAATATATGCTATTGCCAATATAGGATAAAAGATTAACCAATTTTCCTTATTTCAGAAATGCTGGGGCTATGAAAAAAATTGCAACCACAATTACAGTTATTATCAACCACCCCGTCATTGTGCCTCTAAGCATATTCAAAATGATTTTTATAAACGAGTAGGTTTATTTTTGATGAATTATGTTGTAATGTAATTATTGATATTTATAAATTGTTTTTATAGGAATATCAATTAGAAAATTTCAGCTTAAATTTTCTTTTTTATACATTTTTTAAAATTGCGTTGTTGATGCACTGTAAAAATATAATTTTTTTCTTATTAGTGATATAATCATTTTTGTTGTTTATGCTTTTTCAATAACAGCAATATGATGTATGTATCCCTTAACTTATTTTTTGACATACTAGATATTTACTTGTTTTTAGGTTGATTTTGGATATGTTAGTCAACAGCAGGATGAACAAATGACCCTGTGCCAGGGATATTCTAGCTTGAACTGTTCAAGGTACTTTTAATTTTTTTTTGATACAAAAACTGTTTGTAATGTTATTGTTCATAGTTCATTTATAATATTACATATTATTGTTCTTTGTTCAAATTTATAACTTTGAAGGTATACCAGATTTTGCAAAGCTAGCAACGTTTACATCAATTTTCATGCTCTTGATCAAACTAATGGTAATGACAAATATCGTGAAGATCTTTTTCAAAAAGGAGATATTGGTGGCTTTTGTGAGCTTCATCAAAGTTTGCTTCAAAAACAGTCTGACCATAAAAGTCCATTGCAATCGTGGTAAGATGCTTTAATTTGATCAGCAAAAAGTTACTTTTTATTGAAATGAATTAAATGATTGGTTGAGAGAAAGAGAACACAATATTGAGTAGTAGGGCACTACTCTGTTATCAAAAAAGCTGTACTCCATAGATAAATTCTTTGTTCAACACAACTAAAGCTTTTTGTTTATACCAGCCAATCTCATACTCTCTTTCTCTCAACCAATCAGAGGCGCTGTCATTTTTCATGTGTGTTCCCCTATATCAAGTGCGTATTCCTTCTAGTTTGCAATTGCTAAGGTGTTACACTTCATTCTTTATTCTAATCTTAATTTTATAAACCTACAGTTAGTTGATTTTCAGTTTTTTGCAGTAAATTTTTAACTTTTGGTTATGACGCCATCTTCATTGTTACGTAGTAATTGCGTAATCGGTACACCACCCCCCTACATAATTTATCTTGTTTACGAGTTGTTCTTATAAGTGATTGTAAAGAATCGCTTGCTGTTTATTCAAAGCGCAATGATTGACTGAAGTTTTAAGCCATTTGCGACGAACAATGCGGCAGCGATGAAGTAATTTCTAGTATAATCTACTAGTATGAAGCAAATTCCAATTTACAAGTTACATAACCAGCTTTGCATTTTATCATAGGATTGTGTTGGTGACCTCATAAAGCGCTTTGTCCTATATGAAAAGTAATTAAGAATTTTTGTTTGTTTCAGTATCTTCGCTTTTAATCTGGCAGTTTTGGCTGATATATACTGTACAGTATACGAGGGCTGTTTGAAAAGTAACGGGACTGTGTAAATAATTATTTTATTTGAAATGCCACATAAAAATTACAACTTGTCCCCTTCAAAGTAATCTCCTTTAGCTCAAATGCACTTTTCTAATCTCTGCTGCCATGCTTCTATGCACTTCTGGAAAGATTCCATTGGAATCGCTCGTAGTTCCTTCGTTACGGCTGTTGTTATGGCTTTTGAGTCTTGAAAACGGGTTCCTTTAATGACTCCCTTGAGCTTAGGAAACAAGAAAAAATCACAGGGAGCCAGATCTGGCGAGTAGGGTGGTTGCTCCAGCACGGCAATGTTATTTTCTGCAAGAAATTGTCGTATGCTTAAGGCATTGTGAGCAGGAGCATTGTCATGATGAAGCAGCCATGACTTTGTCTCCCACAATTCTCTTCTTTTCTCCCTTACCGAACGCATCAAACGTCGCAAGATGTCTTTGTAAACATTCTGGTTAATGGTTTGGCCCTGTGGCAAGAATTCTAGATGAACAATTCCATGAACATCAAAGAAAACAATCAGCATCACCTTAATTTTGGACTTGAACAGCCTTGCTTTCTTGGGTCTTGGTGAGGATGCACTCTTCCATTCAAGGCTCTGCCGTTTGGTGAGTGGATCGTACTCTAAGATCCACGACTCATCACCGGTAACAACTCTACTCAGCAGATCTGGTGTAATTTCAAGTTGTTTCAGGATGTCTTGACACACTTGCACATGATTTTCCTTTTGCCCATCATTCAGCAACCTTGGTACCATTTTCGCACAAACCTTCCTCATCCCCAGATCTTCTGTAATGATCCTCCACACCCTCTCACTATTCATGCTCAACTCATCTGCTATCATTCTAACAGTAAGGCGGCGGTCACTGCGCACTTTTTCTCTCACACGCTCAACATTTTTGTTTGTTCTGCTTGTTGTTGGCCTTCCACTCTTAGGATCATCTTCCACATCCTCTCTTCCCTCTCTGAACCTCTTGTGCCACTCAAAAATCCGAGTTCTTGACATCGTAGCACCTCCGTAAACTTCTTGGAGCAAATTGAATGTTTCAGTTGGAGTTTTTCCAAGTCGAATGAGAAACTTCAAGTTGATTCTTTGTTCAATGCTCATTATTTGTTAACAAAAGAAGAAAAAAAAAAGAAAAAAATATTTACTAAATAAATTATCCCAAAACGAACTACAGTAAAGCACCTTTCAAGAAAAGCCTGTAAAAAAGCATATGGTTGTCACAGAATGCTGAAACTACATTTTTACAACCACAAGACATTGCGCCATCTTAAAAAACAAAGCTTTTATCACTGTTGCAAGTGTTGTTTGTGCAAAGCATACAGTCCCGATACTTTTCAAACACACCTCGTATATTAGGTTGCGGTTTGCTAAATTCCAGTATTCACTCTAGCTGAGTAATTGTTTCGAGTTCGCACCAAACTATTTCTAGAGCCGGCATAAAAAATAAAAATAACACAACTTTGCTTCAGCGCAGGTATTTGGGTTACCTCAAGTTGTGACAAGAGGAAAAATGTGGTTTTGATATAAAGTTATGTTTTCCGCCACTAAGATCATTGTTAAATAGCTTTATTGCCTACAGCAGTGGTCCCTGTGTGCCGCGGCACACCAAGTCTGTCGCAAAACTTTTTAAAAAACATTAGTCCAATACTCCGCAACCGTTTTCTAGTAAACACTACTTTTTACGAAACAAAAATCAGGAAATCTGAGACGGATTCAAAGAGAAGACTTTTAGAGAACACTACTTTTTAGGGGCGAAAATCAAGATCTGCATTCTAGTCCAAGAAATGTGCCGCGACTTTTAAAAAGATCCCAAAATATTCCAAAATTTCTAACCTAAATAAAGTAATAAATACAAAAAACTGTTTTTACAATTTACAATCGCTTTCTTAGCAAGCAAATGAATAGTCAATAAGTAAGTCCGACCCGCGGCACTAGGATTTATGTCCCAGGATCAGACGATTTTTAAATTTAAAATTTCCGAGATTCCGGACTAACTTCTCGGGAAATGTCGGTTTATTGCATTTGAGTTGAAAGTAATGATTTAAAGCAGGGATACGCAATACGTCGGTCGATGGCGACCTACATAGTAAGCAAAGGCTAGATATTGCTGGTGAAGACCCTTTTTTGGGGGGACGAAGATTAAGAAATTGGATATCATATTACTGATTATAAATGAGGACATTTTTTTTTACTAATCAACTGCCATTTGGGACGAAAATCGAGAAATTGGAAACTAATTGTGAGGACCTTTTTAGTCTTCAGAAAATTTCTCAAGCAAAATTGTGTAACATTTTGCCACCTCCGTGGTACATTTTGCGATCCCGGGATTTTCCGGGAAAAAATTTAACTTCTGGATGTTAAATTTTTTCCCGGAAAATCCCGGGATAATAAAAAGTCCGAGAAACCACAAACCCTGCGCGGCACGCTTTTAACCTGACAGCGCTAAAGGTTGCACACCCCCTGATCTAAAAAGTTAAAATATTTCCGTTAATACTGTTAGCCATTTTTAATTTCAATTAGAATTTAAAATTAAAAAAAAGAAAACTTTCTTTAGGTATGCCGAACTACAAAACTTCTCTTCTTTAAGCTTCCGTCCGCTGCAAGACACTGAGCATTGTGAAGTTATAATGAATTCAACTGTTGTGTTTATGAAGCTTGACTATGGTGGAAATATGTTCCATCATTTTTGCGACTTTTTTAATCTTTATCTTTCCCAACACGTCAATAACTCTTGGTTCGACAGAGACATCCACGTGGTTATGTGGGACACGGTACGGGTTTTTTATATGAGCCATATTTTCAAATCTTAACTCGATGTTCGATAGGCCACAAGTGAATACTTCGATCCTTTTTCTGTTTCTTGGAAAGTTTTTACCAAACATCCTGTGACCGCTTTGATGGACTGGAAGGGCAAACGCGTCTGTGCAAGAAACGTCATGTTTCCCTTGCTTCCCCGGATGAGAGGCGGAATGTTTTACAACACTTACGTGGTGAGTTTTGTGTTCTGCCCGAAAATCAAACTTAATAAGAAAGATTAATAAAGTTAAAGTCTACCTTTCGTTTTTGCCAAACATACGATGTATGATTTAGCCTGATACGTGCGTTGGATCAAGTCTGTTTCGCGCCTTCTCGCAACACTTTTTGCATCGAATGAAGATCTTTCAGTTTGGACCGCGTGTGGTTAACGGCCGAACCAAGATCCGAATAACTTTGCTACAACGCGGAAATCCGTCAAAGACGAACGTGTTTCGGCAGATTCGAAATCAGTCAAAACTTTTGAAGTCACTTAGTCAATTTGACCACATTGATTTAAAGGTTAGTAGAAAACTGTCAGTTCTATTGATGTCGTGGATACAAAATTTTGTATCAGCAGCGCGCAGGTATTTTTTATTTGTGACACTGCACCGCGCTGCACTGCAAAATTGTTACCAAAAGTTTACACTGCACTGCGCTGCACTGCAACATCATAAATTTTAAAGAAAATTTTTACACCTCTTCCTCTTTGAAAGTTGTTTGATGTTCAAACAATACTCACTGTTGTAGTCATCAAATTAAGTCCTTAATATTTCAGATTCAGCAATTCAAAACTTACTCATATCATTTGTTATATCCTTGGAAAAAGGCACTTTAAACTTTACTTGGCATCCCAGCAAGCAGCCTTAAATTTCAGTAACATCTCTGAATAAAAACTAAAATAAAAAACAAATAAAAAATTTTAACCTGACACCAATATTTGACGTCGTCAAAAGCAGATTACCCATAAGATAACTGCCCTCAGTACAATGCCTCCCAATGTTTTCCTGCTAGTTAAAAAGATAAATATAGATAAAAATATTAAATTTTTTTTTTGACAAACACAATTCTTGTTCACTATCCAGTTTGCAACAATGGATCCGTGTTGTCTAGAATTGCTTAGTTTTTTTTAACCATAAAATCTTACCAAAACCCTAAATATGCATTTGTGAGAAAAGCAATAGCAAAGTTAATGGGCACAGTTATAACAGTACATTAAATGCTTCTGATTAACCTTTATCAAACTATATTCAATAAGTACATTCAATTCAAGGCTTAGTCGACTACCATAAAAATTATAATTCTGAAAGAGTTCGCAAAAATTAAATAGTAAATTTAACCAGTAATCAATTCAGTTAAAATCAATTTTGTATTATATATTTATTTGATTTTAAATAGTTCTGCCAAACTAGTCATTGCAGATAAGGAGACTTTTCAATCTTAATTTTATAAACCTACAGTTGATTAATTTAAATCTGGTAAGGTGTTGTTAAAGTATGTTGCATAATAGCTTAATATGCAATTGTAATGTGAAGAGAAATTGACAAGTATAACTAAATGATGTAATTTTAATGCGTTTATTCAATTTTTTTGCGAAACATTAGTTTTTCACCATACACAGAAATAGGCCTTAAACTGTCACTACTTCAAGATTTGCAGTTTGTTAACATCTACTCAATAGTGCTTAGGTTTTTACATGTTTTTCAAGGTGTTTTGCCAAATGCAACATGCCAGTAGTTTGTCTTTTATCTTTTAAACTATTTTAAACATTTCTCACATGCTGCAAAAAGGATTTTTTTTATCTCCATAAACACATTTTGTTTGAGCCCAAATTCAAAGTCGCTTTTTTTTATCACAAGCTATTCTCTAAAAAAAAGGTCATCGCCGGAAATCAGGGTGCAATCCGCCACAGGTTGGCCACACCTGATATAGCTAGATGTAACTTGTGGAACATTTTTTATTTGAAATATTTTCCCCAACTGCAATGTGCCGCAGGTTGGCCACCCCTGTATTAAGATTGCATTAAACTTCGTCATAACTACCTTGAGAATAATACTGTAATAGTAGTTAATGCTCTCCAGAATTTATACTTTACTAAGTAGCATAGATGTATCTTTCAAAAGTTTTAACATATTGAGACATCACCAGACAGACTTTAAAAAGATACTTACTTCGGAACATTTTCCAGCTATACTTAAAATAACGCAATATCTATAAGTTAAAATTGTAATTTAATTACCTATTAATGTTTGGCAATTTTAATTTTACATTCAAAGAGTTTTCTAAAACTTATTCTATGTCTGATTTGATCACCTCCTTTTATTTTGCTTAAACTAGTGTTTCCTACATAAAAAAATCAATGGCGTTTAAAGTTTTGGGCGCTTTTTTACTAAGTAATACAGTAGGTTAATTGGTAAAGAAAGTTTATAAGCTAAGTAACAATAAATGATTCCGTTCCCTATTCGCCGAGTTTAGTTGATAACCTTTTAAATTTTGGAAAATACCCAAAGCCTACGAAGTTAGGGAAAACAGTAAACGAAACCCCAATAAATGATAAGACTTTGTTTTGGTAACTAATAATTGGCTAAAAGGTAAAAAAATATTGGAATACCAAGTTAATTAAAAATTTGGGAAGATTTCCCATAATTCAAGTTTATTTTTAAAAATCACCTTGTTTATTTTTTCTTTATATTTTTCACAAGCCTTTTTTCTTTTGTACATTTAGACTCTATTTTTTTTTTATTAGAGCATTTTACGTTTTTTTTACTAATTTCATTTTCTCTTTTTGGCTGCTGTACGCGCAATTTAATCAATTACCATATAGAGAGAGCGTATTGATTATGCACCCGGCATTTGCTCTCTGTAATTGGATTGAAAGGGAAAGCAACTACGTCGGCTACCCAAGCTTAAAATTTAAATGTAAATTTAAATGTAAGCTTAACTAAATGTAGGCTTAAAAATTAAATTAAATAGTAATTTAATTTAGAAATTAAATTTAAATGTAGATTTAACTAAATGTAAGCTTAAAGATTAAATTAAATAGCATTATGCAAAATAGTATTTGCTTAAAATGTAAATGTAAACTGTTTATAAGTTGCACGCGGCGCGGTACGCGATCGACGTCATTAGTCAGTTCTTCCGCATGCGATTTCTTTAATTATTACTAGTCACCTTATTTACGATGAATGTGTATTGATGATTAAAAACAACAGGAAAATGTTTCAAATTAGTCATAAAATACGAATTGAAGGTGGTTGAGTACGATTGGCGTACAATGTCCTTCGAAGAGCAACTCCGCATCACGCACAACAGCGATATCTTCATAGGAATGCACGGAGCAGGATTAGCTCATTTCCTGTTCCTTCCTGACTGGGCCGTCGCGTTCGAATTGTGAGTGAAAGCGCGTAATCGTAAGAAATCTTTGAAAAAACTGCTCTTGCTCCGTTTCCTCCAGCAAATTTTTTATTCTTAGATATTCTCTTCTGCTTATTTGAAGTAACTTATTTCTAGTTAATAGCGGAAGTGGCCGCACTTCAATTAGTCCTTTGCATTTTTTCCGGTTCTGAGCATCCTTTTGGGTCAAACCAATTTTTGTGATTTCTTTTTCCACCTGCTTTCTCCCATGTTTTTCTTGATCTTCTTCCTCGTTGTCGATCTACTTTAAAGTTTAGTGTTTTTCTCAAACATCATCGTCATTCCTTTTCAAAGCACGCCCATGTATCAGCATACTTGACTAACTTCTGTCTCGTAGCCTCTACATACCTATCAGATCCTTCATTTTCTTTCGTTTCATCAGCTTAACTCCCGCATTAATCTCGCCGTACGTCTCTCGGCTCTTAATACAATTGTTATTTTACTGTCCCTCAAACACCATTTTTCGCTTTTATATTGCTGGTCTCACGCAGCTTCGATATATTTTTCCATTTTTAATGAATACTTTCTTCCAGCATCTCACCATACAGGGTGTCCCAAAAGTAACCGAACCCAAATTTTAATAAAAAGTAGATATTAAAAACGACAAACTTTTTAAACATGTTTAATATTTACAACTGTTCAATGTCTACCTTGAACTTCAATACATTCATGTGTTTTAAAGCTTGCTTCCCATCTTTTTTTTAACATGCTTGTAGCTAGTCGTTGCATAGTAATTTTTAATATCGAAGACACACTTGTTTAAATCTAAAGTCCTTTGCTGCATTTTCAAAAATTTGGGTGCCAGCAGCACACACTGAACAGGAATTAAGCTACTTCACATTCTACATTAGTATTCACGCTATCCCCCCAAGTAGCGAAACGTGTTCTACCCCATGACATAATTCATGTACAGGTTCCACCATCACATCTGTTTTCGCAATTTTTTTAAAATAAAGTCCTTACATGATTAATGTTGCTCTCTTTACTTTTGCACATTTCCCATGAATTTATTTGGCACAAATTGTGTACGACCACGAGTTTGCCGTAATTCTCTTTCCACAGATGCCGCAAAAATCTATCTTGCCCAAGTTTCCTTCACCCACTCACCACCCCATATCTTCCCAAGGTTGATCTTCATCCCCTTGCTTTCAAAATGCATTTCTCAATTTTTGAAATTTTTCAATAAAGTCCTCCATAATCTCAGCCATCAAGTCTCAAGCTTCAGCTTACGACATTTCAATCATCAAACCTTCTCTTGCGCTCCTAGCAACTGCAGTTGCCAATAACGATGGAAATAGGACTGATCCCTGGTGAAACCACATTCCCTGAAAATTTTTCCGATGACGTTCTTCCAACCTTAAATTTTCTTTTTCGCTTCCTGATACAAATACTTTCTAATGTGCATAAAGTTAAATCGAAGTAAGTTTTCCGTTGCTTATTTTAGAATGTAAAAAAAATGCTCACATTTTAACAAGATTAAAAGAGAACCTTCGCTTATTTTTTCTTAGCAGTTGTATTTTGCCCAAGATTTCGAAAATTCACTTTTCGCCTAATTGTTTGAAATTGCGCTTAATCATTTAAGCTTTGTTGCTAGCTATTTCTCTGTGTTTTTAGCGCTTTTACCCAGATAAGACTGAGGATGTATTGATTTTTTTGTAATTTAACTGAAATAATTTGTCGAATCTACCAAGCAAAAAAATACAATTTTAAGTGTATTTCTAAGGGGCGCGATAATAACCACAGTAATTGTAGGTCGAACATTTTGGTGTTTAAAAATTAAGTTTTGCCAAGGGACGGCATTAGTCTTTGCAATTATAAGATAATCTGCTGCATAATAATATCAAAATATTAAGCTGCCGTCTCTCAGAATTTTTATGTTGTTATCAAAAGTCAAATTTAAAAAATTGTGGACAGGTGCACTGCGCCATGTCGCTATCTCAAAAGCCATGTAACGATTAAACCGCTCGACAGATACAACTGCGGAGACAAGCATTGCTATTATGACCTGGCGCGATTGCGCGGTCTCAATTACATGACATGGCCTGCGGATGCTCCTGATCCCATTGCTCACGACCGAGGCAAGCATCCTCGGTACGGCGAAAACCCGAAGTTTTGGAATTGGGAATTTGATCCGAATACTTTCGCGCGCTTGGTTGGTCGAGCGATCGACTTGGTGCGAGACAATCCCGATTTTCAAGAAGCTTCGAAACAAATTCGTCAAACGAGAATAGAATTGTAACTGCTTTCCCAACTAATAGCTTTTGTTAGGCTTGTGTATTGCGATTTCAATCATATTTCTACTGTATTTAGAACTTTTAGTGCAAAACTGTGTTTTTTTTACTAGCGTGCAATATTTATATGTTTTTAGATTAAATGGAAATGTATAAAAAAATTAAATGACTTTAATTTTTGTGTTTAGGGTTAGCAATATCTTTTGCTTTAAAAAGTTAATTTTTACCCAAAGTGAGATTTTGCTTTTTAAAACACTTGCGACGAAATTTTGTCGAAAACTCTACACTTGACGAAAATACTGCCCTTTCAATGTCAATCTTTATATTAAACCAGTGGTTTTCAACCAGGGTTCCACCAGAACAGTCCAGGGGTTCCGCAAGTTTAGATTCAAATCCGAGAGTCTATTTTATTGTATGCATATTGTTTAAATATACAGTGATTTTTGATCTATTAAGTCCCATTGCAATCATATAAATCTCTGTTGCATTCAATTAAGTCTGTGTTAGTTTTTAACTGAATTATATTTTTATAGTACAGACGACTTTGGCTAAAACACACACAGCACGTCATAATGCCGATTGATAATTATCAATTATGCTACATCGCAATGCGAACTAACTAGTAATAAACAGGGAATTTCAGTACATTAGGCTACTTTACTGTACGGTACTATAACTCCCTGTTCATTACAGTATTAGTTAGTTTGCATTATGATATAGCAAAAGTGATATCAATTTTTAGAAGTCACAATATGGAAGAACACATAACTGCAAGAAATTTGAAAATGTTTCGAAGTACTCCAAGCAATTGTCCGAAAATTGCACAACTAATCTTGAACCACTTAGACACTTTGTTAATAAATCTTGGCAAATATTTTCCAACGGTATCTGTTGACCAGTATGACTGGATTAGAAGCCTATTTGTGGAATTTGAGCCATCTGAAGAACAATTTACATTAACAGAAGAAAAACTTGCCAGTGTTTCAAGTGATAGAACATTACAGTTGAAGCATTCTAAGCTTAGCTTGGATGCATTCTGGTTGTTGGTTGATAAGAAATATCCTGCTATTGCCCAAAAAGCGCTTCGACTTCTTGTGCAGTTTTCAACCTCCTACTTTTGTGCGTTTGGATTTTCAGCTCTGACAACAATCAAGTACTAGAGGCGAGCACAATTGCTGTCTGTAGAAGATGAACTTCGTGTGTGTCTATTAAAAACACGATCTATTCTTAAAAGAGTTTTGCAAGAAACATTAGGCTCAAGTTTCTCATTGAATTTTTCACGAGAATAAATATAATTTTTTACAGTTTGTATTGATATTTTTATAGTAAATAAATCTGAACATGAGTATTTTAATCTCATTTTATTAATCAAATGATGTTTTTTTGCATAAGACAATCAAATTATTGCACAGGGGTTCCTCAAGCCTTTGGAATGTTTCATTGGGGTTCCGCTCCACCAAAAAGGTTGAAAACCACTGTATTAAACAACTAACACAAGCACAAGCACACTCAACCTTTTTCATCATCTAAATATGCAGTACAATTTAATAGCCAAAAGTCCATCCACAAACATGATAGCCAAAATTCTTAACATTAAGATAACCCTTAAAATCATCGTCTGAAAACCAGATATTACTCGTCAAGAATGTAAAGAAAACCTTTGACAAATCAACACTACCCAGTAGATGGTGCGGGTTTTAACAAGGTGTCCTCCAAAAATTTTGTATGAGCTGACCATTTTTATAAAAGTTAATTTTTCAATTTATTAATTCAGTGTAACGCAATACTTGCCTAAAAGGCTGATCCTGTAATTTCCGTTCAAGTGTCAATCAAGCCACGCTGTAGTGTCGTTGGATAAGTAAGTTGTAAAAAAAAGTTTATTACCTCTTGGTGCCTTTAAACAACAAAGAAAATTCAGTAAAAAACCAAAATATTCGAAATACTTTGGAACGTTGGTGTTCCTTAAGTAAACTTAAATGTTTTATAGTCTATCGCACACAATATTTTTTTCTTGAAAGAAGATAAATGCGCAACACACAAACTAATAAATACAGACAACAATTTTTGTCCGTTATAAATTTTTTGGAAAAAATACACAAAACAGCAATGAACTAACTAATCTTTGCGCATTAAGGATATATTTAATATAAAAATTAAATATACTATCATCATAATTATGTGGTTAATTTCTATGCAGCGTGGTCGAGTGGTTAAGAGCGCCGTGATAGTGATCGATGCGGCGCGGGTTCAAAACCTACTCGCACTATACTGTTGTGTATATGAAAAAGTCACTTTCCCCTGCTTGATGATTTTGACGAGCAGTTTTAAATTTCAATCATTAAACTAAAAAAAAAAAGTTACAATTTTATCACAACTTTCAATCGGAAAGCATTATCTTGCATGTTCGGGACCAGGTCAGGGTAATTGCTTGACAATTACTCGATGTATAGCCCTCCGTTACAGATGTATACCCCTGCGCTGCAGATGTATAGCCCTCCGGCGGTTTCCCGCAAGCCAGAAAAGTAAATATAAGGATGAAATGAATAAAATTTCTTTTGAATTTTATTTTACTTTACTTGTGCCAATTACATGGTTGAAAAAATCGGAGCGCTGTATTGGTGCTGCAGGCAATTCATACAATCGCGGTTAACAACCTACTTTCGTAAGCAAAGGCCCAACCTTACTTTAATCCGCCATGAGTTTGATAGTGCCTGATATGAAGTTTTTCATTACAAAACGGACTTCTCACTGAATTAACTTTAATCCAATTTTCTGATGCAATAAAACACTTTAAGTAGGCTACTACTTCAAAGGCTGTATTATAAAATTTAACTAACTAAAGTTAAACTACCCGCTAACGTTATTCTTCGCTAAATCATTCTAAAATTCTAAATAATTACCAAGTCTACTCGGTTATCATAATAGCGTTGAATCACTTTCTAAATTATCAAGTAAATCCCTAAGTTTGAAAAAAACATTTTTATCATTCTCATGATTTTTCAGCCTGTGAGCTGTAGCAAATTTATAGAGCTACACAGAAATGTATAAAGAATGTGAATATTGTTGCGGTAAAGAGTGACTGTTTGCATTGTGACGTGTGTTAGGGTTTAATGACTAACTGTTGTTGTTGTGCTTACCCAGCACACACCTGGGGATTGAAGCCTTTTGCATTCCCGAACAGAATGCAAAAAAATCATTCTTGGTACAATTGCCACTAAGCTGAACCTCGTTAAAACAACTAAGAATAGCCAGTCACAAACATTCCCTTTAATTTCTTGAATAAAGTGCCGATGCCCGGAAATACCCAGAGGCACAGCAAGAATCACACCCTGCGCCGATCGTATCACGAAAAAGATCGTTTCTTATTGTTTTCTAAACCATTCCACGCACTAATTATAATTTAGTTTGTTGAAGTTGCCACCATTTGTTTGATCACTTAGGCCAAATAGCCTTTAGGCCTTTTTATTGTGCCGGGCGTCATAAACTATTTTTCGGGCTATAAATTAGATTCAGACTAACTCAAGTCCTTTAAATTTTGGAGTTGCTAAACTCTGCTTCGTTAATTTTTCAAAATTTTAATTTAAGATATTTTCCAATTTGCGAAATTAATTAGGGAAGAATTGTTGCCAAGTAACTTTTTTTGTCTTTTTGTCGATATGTCTGTCAGTAACTCATACGTTAAGGCGCGTTTACAGCCGTTTACAGTACTTTTTTCTTTCAGCGCGATTTTGGTTTGTTTTATTTTTTCTCGAAAACATGAGTGGATTTGAGCGTCAATAAAACAAACCAAAATCGCGCTGAAAGAAAAAAGTACTGTAAACGGCTGTAAACGCGCCTTTACTCCTAAGAGAATAGACAATATCTGATTAAAAACATTGACTGCCTGCATCCACATTTACAGAATTTCAAGCTTAAAAATCATTAAGAGCTGGATTCGAAGTTGTTTAAAGCTGCTAGCAAATCTGCTACTTTAAGTTTAACAATCTTTTTTAAAAAAAGTGCTTTATTGATTCGGTCAGTGTACTGGTGTAACAATCTAGAGTAGAAAAGAGAAAAATTTTCCCTTTAATTGTCTGTATTTGACCAGATACCCTTTCAAGTAAAACAAAGGTTGGTCGAGTGGTTAGAGCGCTGGGCTCATGACCAACACGGTCCCGGTTCAAAACTCACTCGCTCCATTCTGTTGTGTCCTTGGGAAAGACACCTTACGGCACATTCCCCTGTTTGGTGGTCCTGGCAAGCAGTTCTAAATTATAGTTATATCTCTTTTAAATTACAAGCGGACAGCAATATCTTGGTATCTCTGGAAGCAGGTCGGGGTAATTAACTACCCTATGTATTAGCGCCTCCGTCGCTTTCCTGCGAGTCAGGAGGATAAATATAGAGATAAAATAAAAATAAAAATAAAAATAATAAACTTTTCATCTGTAACGAAGCATTAAGCCTTCGTAAGAATTCCTTGCAAGCTGCCGAACTCACCCAAGTGTTAGAATTTCAGTTAACTTTATTAGAAAAAAAGATAGTCTAAAAACTAACCTTAAAAAAAGGGCAATTATCTACAACAACAACAACAATAAAGTTTGGCCTGAAAAAATTAGAAAGTGAAGTTGCTTTAAAAACTAGCAAAAGTAAATTCCGGTTTTTGAAAATTTTTTGCAGAAAAATGTTTAGAATAGAGTGTCAAATTGAATCCCAACTGGATCCGTAAACATCAAGTAATTGTTAGCCTATTATTTTTTGAACTTGAGCGAAACTGAACTCGTGAAAAAAATTTTCTAAGCTTGAACTGGAGGTAAACACGTAAAAATAATAGAATGTTCCGGCAGCTTCAAAGAATAACAACGGTACAGATCCGGTCCGACGAGGAGAGTGTCGTGATCTACCAGTAAGATTGTTGAAAATTTCGACCGGATTGTAAAAAGTCGATGCTCCAAACTGCTTCGAACCATCGATCCCTCCTCTTCCTGTCAAGTTTGGAAAGTAAAGCTGTAACAGCCAAACTTGAGTCGTCTTCCTGAAAAAACTGCAGGAAAGTTCTAAAGAGGGACTCACAATCCGCATCCCAACACAGAACATAATTGTTTCGATGACCGTGTGGGATGGTCTTTTTGGCTGCATTTTTGATGATGTTACAAAAGTCGGCCGCGTGGTCGAGTGGTTAAAGCACCGGACTGATGATCAACATGGTATCGGTTCAAAACCCACTTGTGCCATTCTGTTGTGTTCTTGGGAAAGTCACTTTACGGCACTTTCCCCTGCTTGATGGTCTTGATAAGCAGTTCTACGTAAATTACAATAATATCTCTACTAAATTACTAGCGGGCAGCAATATCTTGGCATCTCCGGAACCAGGTCGGGGTAATTGCTTACCCTATGTATAGCGCCTCCGTCGCTTTCCTGCGAGTCGGGAGGATAAATATAGAGATAAAAATAAAATAAATAAAAAGTCCTAGTAAGTCACATCTACATCAAGAGAATCAGGCGGCAACAAAGTCTTTGCGAATTTGTTTGTCAAAGCGAGTAGTGACTCCATTTGGCTTTGCGGAAATTCTATCGCTTAACAGGCATGCTTGGCACTGATAAAGCAAACTTTGGTGAAGTTGGAGTGACAAGCGAGAGTTGATGTTGTAACCTGGGAAACTTTTCAAGAACATGTTTATCCGGTAAGTGATTGTCAGGAACTACGCTAGCGAAAGCCAGATCTGGATTGGTGCCAGGGTTCCAGCGGCCAGAATAAAAGTTGGCGGCATCCGTAGTATTGTATAAAAGGGCAAGACTATGACCCAGCCAGCAAAGCACTCACCGTTCGGGCTGTTATCGTAACTTCAATTAACGTGGCGACAGTGGAAATTGCCGGCATAGAGACTGGAATAAGGAAACACTGGGAGATCTAAGGATCTCAGTCGCGTTGGTGAAGGTTTGTAGGCGTTGACTATTTTATGACCATCAACGTCCACTCACAGCCACTCAATCTCCGATGTGGGTGGAGATTGGTCCAAAAGCGTATACCTTTTGGACAAACATGTCAAGGCCATGCTTCCTGCTTAAAGAAGACCCAGCTAGTTGGAAGCCTGGAAGCACATACTAGCTTCTCTGCATTAGTACAATGAATTTTCTGTAGTAGGATGACAAATGCCTCAAACTGCAGAGCAAGAAAATGAAAACGTTGATCTTGCTTGCAGTGAGGTCTTTGATATTCGGATGGAGAATAGTAGGTTTTCGGAATTTGTTGGAAATGTGCCCTGAAAAGGGAAGTTTGTTCTAGACATTAACCCGTCCTGAAAAACACGTTTGCCAATTAGCAGACCCTCGATGAACATTAGTATGGGTAGATAGGCTACCTTTTCGTTTTGACAGGTTTGGCTTCGGTTCGTCATGCTTAATAGCAAAAACTTACTTATGGCCCAGGTTGCAAGAAAGCACCTGCCATCCAGGCCAAATTTTTATATTATGATAAGAATGCAATTTATAACTGCATGTTAAGATAGCTGTTACGAACTAAATTTATTTTGTTTAGTTTTTACTTGCTATCAAATTACTTTGCTTTCTGAGGAATATTGAAATAATATGGTGAATAAAGAGACAACGACCAATTTTTTTAAATTTCTCTATTTATTCTTTTAATTCTCAGAAAAGCGTTTCAAATTTTCTTATCTTTCAATATTTTAGCACATGTTATTCAATGAATAGATTAGGGGAGAGCCTCCAACAGTGCGCCACTTTTCGGAGTTTTTCAAAATTTCGGAAACTGAAAAGCTATGAATGAAAAATTTTTATGACATTTTAATCTCATTCAATTGATATTTAAGGTGCATAATTAGGCTTTTTGTTGAAAGTCTTTATCTTCCAAAAAAATTGATTTTAAAATGAAGTAAAAAAATGGCGCACTGTTGGAGCATAGGTCCAACAGTGCGCCATTACGGTTCCAACACTGTGCCACCTAGTTTTTTTTAAGCAACATAGCTTTATATTACCTGATTAATGAAAATTTTAAGTTCTTTTTGTTCATAAGTTTTTCTTTGTTGTAACAGCAAAATACGTGGAACTCTTACGTCAAAAAAATTTTTTTATTCTTATATAGAAAGACAAAACAACTTTAAAACCAATTTAAACAAGCAAATGCAAAGTTTACCATTAATAAGTTAGCATATAACAGGTAACTTATGAATAAAACACAAAAACATAAAAAATAAAACTATTTTAATTAGCAAATAAATAAATAAACAACTTTTACTTTTTTGAAATTAAAAAAATAATATACATTTTAACTTGTGGGTATCCTACGCCAGTGGCGTGCGGTCAGGGCATGCAAGTTATGCGTTGTATGACCAGCGAATTCTTGTACGATGACTTTATTTCTGAACGAAATAAAGAACAGCTCTGCTTTGGGACAAAATTAGAAAAGGTGAGCTGGTTTGAGACAAAAAGTAGAAAATCAGGGAGAGATTTTAGGTGAAGACCTTTTTTTTTAGAGAACACTATGAATTTTGGACAAAAAGTAAAAAAAATGGGACTTATTTCAAGTGATGATTTTTTGTTTTTTGGAGAACAACATGATCATAGGATAAATCACCAATATTCGGTAACTATTTTTCGTTTAGATCATCTTCTTTTGAACTAAGGTCACAATCGCTCTCACACATATCGTTTTAATAAAATTTTCTTTGAAAGAAAAAGTTCTTTTGCTGTGAATAGCAATACAAGCGTAAAAGAAAAAGCTCATTTGTAAAGCCGAATATATGAAGATTCTGTTGTGTATGTTTCTTTAGCAATAGAATAATATGTAAAATGTTTGTTCCAACAGTGCGCCAGGGGGCGCAGTGTTAGGTGCTACTGAGTGGCGCACTGTAGGAACACCTGCCATTTTGACTTTAACTCTTGATTTCAGGGAAAAGCTACAATAATCGATTATTATCTTTTACCAGGCTTTACTTTACGCTATGGAGAAATTGATGTCATTTTGACTTAATTCCTAGTGCTTTTATGCAATGAAAAAAAACAATTTTTTTTATCAGCAAAAACTAACTTTACTTCCATAAAAATTGAAAAACCTTTTTAAAAAATTTTCTGTTTTTTTAGCATTTCTGAAAATACAAAGAGAAATTGATATTTTAATACAAATTTTGATAATGCAATTACGATGTTATTTTACGCAACAATAAAAAAATAAAACGCAAAGGCGCACTGTTTGCACCGGCGCACTGTTGGAGGCTCTCCCCTACTTTGTTTTCTAAGCCATGCTGAATATAAATAGTTTTCGCAATACCTACAAGATATCCCAGTTATGTACTTTTACCTAAATAAAAAAGAAAAATAAAAAATACTCAGGCCTAATCCTATCGTAAATATGCATACTACAAGTGAGATTAAAATTTTTTTGTTGTTGTTTTGTAAACTTTTGTTATGTTGAAAGTTTCCTCTTTTTGGTTTTTTTTGTTTATTGTACTCGCACCAACACAATTATTATTGATAATTGTAATTCAATCAGGAAGCATCTCGACTAATAAGCTTAAGAATTGTTTGATGCTTCCTTGCC
This sequence comes from Diplosoma virens, assembly GCA_963680785.1. NCBI lineage: Eukaryota > Metazoa > Chordata > Ascidiacea > Aplousobranchia > Didemnidae > Diplosoma > Diplosoma virens. Next base: position 34,821,104 of record OY796880.1, read on the forward strand.
TTTTTTCTTGCATTATACTTTTTGTTATTGTTTTATATGGCTTTGGGCAAAATAAAATTTGTGTGTCTGTCCGTCTGTGTTGGTGGCGCTACCTGCGTAGAACAACTTTAAACATTTAACCCGACCTACTTCCGGAGACGTCAAGGTATTGCTGTCAGGTTGAAAGTTCTAATTTTGTTTTTTATGGAGCTATGACTGAAATTTAGAGCTGTTTGCTAATACCGTTCAGTAGAAAGTACAGTAAAGTGTCTTTCCCAAGAACACAGCAGAATAACGCGAGTAAGTTTTGAACCACGACCGAGTCGATCGCGTTCATCATCAATCACGGCGCTTTTACCAAACGACCACTTGATTAAAATATATAGGTTATTACATGCAAATTCAGCATAATTCTTGTACTTTTCCATTCAAATTGGTTAAAAAATAAAGCCAAGTTTGCAATTCTGGATAGAGAAGAAATAAATAATTTTTTATGCACTGGTGCACACGAAACAAGCTTTTTAAACCAATTCAAACAAAAGTCAACCTGGCGAATAACTGCAATATGCTGTATAATCTCTTAGATTAGAACTGGTGAACGGGTAATCTCGGCAGCTGAACAAGAACAATTGTTTTCTGTTTGACGCCTCGCTAGCTATTGAGGAAGCGTACACGTATTAAATTACAGACACGTTTTAAGGCAGCAGAAGAATTCTTGGCCATTGCAAGTAATTCTAACAAAAAGAGAAGTGGAAGCTATATAGACAGTACCGGTAGTTATTTTATTATCTAATTTATTTGAAAAATGCTATAAATAGAGCGGTATATATATATATATGTCAGTACAAATTATTATAATAAAGAGATGCGTAAAACCAAACCAGACTAAATAAAAGAAAACAACTTAAAAAAAATTAGTAAAAGGTTTAGTAGTAATAGTGATTGAGTAGCAACAAAATCAAATAACCTTGTTTTTATGTCAAGCTTAATAAATATGAAAATGTCTAAATTGTTAATATTGTTAATATATATGAATGTACCATTCATCTCTGCTTTTGATTGGTCTACTTTGAAGCTAGTAAAAAGCCATGTTCCATACTTTTTTAATCATCATGATGATTTGAAGCAATCATGTATAGAAGATCCTTCATGTCCTTTCAAGGTGAGTTTATTAAAAAAATCATTGTGTTTTTTTTTAATATGATCTTTGCAGAAAGAAGCAAAACAAAGAGCTTGTTGGGGATATGAGCCTGGTTGTAAAAAGCGTTTTGGAAGCTCCTATCCTACTGTAGATTGTTCAAATCAAAACAGTAAAAATCGTTATTGGGAACAGGTTAAATTGTTAATCTAAGTATTTTAGTAAATTTATTTGTTGGATTGCTTTCATGTATCAATTTGTAAATGATTAGTTGCTGGTATTGATTATTTGGGTCTCTTCAAGAAGTCATCTGGATTTCCCCTATGGTTACTATCCCTTCTTGAGGAGATACTTTTTCTCTAAGTTTCTTTTTTATTCCATCCTGGTGTTGTAGGGGTATTCCAGGTTAGTTTAACAGAAAAAAATTGCTTATGGTGATTTGTTGAAGAAACTCAATTATTTTTATCCTATTGAAGTAATTCAATTAGTTTTTTATCATTTCCAGCAATTACTGTCAGCATAAAACAATAGCATATGCTTTTTTCAATGTCGTACTAGTTTATAGAAATTTTTAATATTTCTTGAATTTAAAAATGATAAATTAAATGGTGTTTAAAAAAATATTTTTAGAAAATCACTTTAATAACACTGCTTTTTCAATTTTGTATTTTTTGTTAAGTTGGAGAAATGTCATATATCAAACGAAAACATCAATTTTTAAAACTCATTATCTTTTTAATTCTTTTAAACAAATGTTTTTTTCTGATTAATTATAATGGTTGACACAGCTTTTCCCCTTTTATCCTTTTAATATTTAAATTATTTTTGCATTTTTTTTTGTTTTATAACATGTTATTACAATTGTTTATGAGTGTTCATTAAAAGTCAGCAGCATGTCAATTAGTTAAGACCACTGTGATTGATGGTGAATAGGATTGACATGGTTATGGTTTAAAACTTACTTGTGCTATTTTATTGCATCCTTGGGAAAGATCTCTATGGCACTTTTTTCTGCTTGGCAAGTCTTTGCAAACAGCTCTACATTTGAGTCAGATTATCTTTAATAAAAACTAAAAAACAAAACCAAATAAAAAAACTACTTGATATATGCTTTATGTACAGCATCTCCAATGCTTTTCTGTGATTCATGGAAATAAATATAGAGATTTGAAAATAAAAAAATTAAAAAAAACATTCTATAAAATGATATATTGCAAATAATAAAAAATTCAACATATGCTTATGTATCAATAATAGCCCTGTTTTGTTTAGGCTGATTTTGGTTATCTAAGAAATCAGTTAAAAGATTTTGAAAGTCGTGTTTTTTGCAAATCAAGTAAAAAGCATTCCTCATCTTTGCAATGTACACGGTTTGTCTTTTATGCTTAATTTTAGATCACTGGGTTTGCAATATTTTTTAAATAAAAATAATAATGTGTAACCTTGAAGGATATTGTTTGATACTTTTTGATGGATTGTAGATAATACATATATTTGGATCATTTCTTGTAGTAACACATCACTCAAATAGTAAATATTTTAATTATTTTCAGTGGTTTCTGTAGAAATTTTTGTTTTCTGTAAAAAGATAAATTTTTTTATCAGAACTTTTAAGAAATAGATAATATTTTTATTTGCTTGTTATTATTTTTTCAAGTAAAATTTTTGAATGCTTTTATATTAAAAAAGATTTATAGTTATTTGTTTTCTGTCTTTATGCATTTGGGAAGAGATTCAGCAATCCAGAAATCATTTAATTATAAATATGTTTTTAAGAAGTTCTTCGTTTTTTTCTAAATAAATATTACTTTGTATGTTTAAAATTCGATAATATTAACCAGAACACGAATGTGTATGAGTTTTGTTTTCTGCTTTAATATATTTGGCAACAATTAATATCGAGAGAATCTATTGTCCCAGGGATGCGACGATGTGCCGAGCTCGTAATTTGTACGTTGACCTTCGACAAATCAACGACCGCATTGTTCGTCGAGACAGGGTCTTGTTGCACCATGGAGAAATCGGCGGATATTGTCGGTTGGACAAAGATGCTCTAAACGACGAGACTCGAGTTAAAAGAGACTTGTCGACGTGGTCAGGCAGACTAAGCTGTGATTTGCTTTGTTTTGCCATGTTATTGCGTTGTCGGAAGTATTGATTTGTAACTGACAGTACAATCAAATTAAACGTTTTCTCTATCTTACCTTTTTGCGATAGTGTTGTAGGGCACGGCGCTTAGAATATTTTTAGCTGTTTGCATTTTGGCTACAGTATAGTATTTTTGATTACAGTATTTTTGATGTTTTATTTAAAAGCTCATTTTAGTACGAGGCTAACCTTAGGTTTAGTTAGCGATAATGTTTTTGATAAGTAAATTACGGTTGGAAACAATTGCTACCGGTATTTAATCTTTTTTCTGTCGTACATAGTTCAGTCGTCGAAATTTCGAGCCCTTTTGGTTTTTGTGAGTTTCGCTGACAGCACATCATGATTGTTAACGTCTACAGCGATGCTGATAATATTGTAGCATTCAATTTTACTAAATTATGTTTAATAGCTGGGTCACCAATTCCGAAGGCATAAAACCCGACTACTTTTAGGGTGCTGATTCTGACACCCCGAGACGTTATTCTGGTTTAGAGAACTTTTTCATTCGCATAGTAGCAAAAACTCGCATAGAAATAGGCTAAATCTTTAAAAATACTAAGAGTATGAATCGGATGAAAACTCTTACTCTTAGTATTTCTATGAGTCTGCTCCGCAGCTTCGCTGATTCAAGAATCTGGAGCTTTATCAAATATTTTACTTGATGCGGAGTGATAAAAATTAGAGAAATTTATTTAATTTGTCACTTACAAGTCATGTTTTTTTTTTACCGGACTCTATTTAACTGGCGTTTATTTTAGGGGAGAACAACTGGGTCCGTACACACAACTGAAGTTCGATCCTTTTTCGGAGCCAAGCACTTACTGCGACACAGTCATCACTGACCCTGTCATCTTCGTTCAATTGGACTTTGGAGGAAATATGTATCATCACTTCTGCGACTTTTTCAATCTCTATCTCTCGCAGTTAGCCAACGGTTCGTCGTTCGGAAGGGATATTGACATTATACATTGGTCATCGGTGAGGAATTTCTTTGAGAAAGTTTTGATTGTCGTGACAGCTAATGGTCAAATTATTAAAGCTGATCTTTTAAAAATGATTTCATCGCAGCCGGTTTTTCTACTCGAGCTTTAAAATTTTCAATTTGTTATTTTAAATTTTGTCCCAATGTTAAATTAAAAAGAACCCAAAAGACTTGTTTTTATTACGGGCGTTGGCGGGATTATTCTTGTTTGTTTTACTGATTTTTTTGCTTTTCTTAGCTCTTGAGCGCGGAAAGAAATAAAAAAATAAAACAAACAAAGGATACTCCCACCGACGTAGTGGAAACGAGCCGTAATGCCCGAGTACCGTTTGTTTGCTAAACTTTGTAACTGAAGCACTGAGCCCAATTTTGTCCGACTTATCTTTTCACAGAACCCGCCGTTACGCCGTCTTTTTCACGCAGCCAAGATCGACCTACCATAATCTTTATCGTTTTCATTTTTTAAATCTTTACTGTACTTTCTTTTGGCTTTTTAGTCCGGGTATAAAGTTTTCCATTTCCCCTTTCAATACCAATACAAGTTTTTCAAAGTGTTTCTTTTTAAATTTTATAAATCAGTGTTTCCAACACGATTACAAACAACAAAGAACTGCAAGCCGATCTTTGATGCAATCTACTTTTCAATCTGAAATTCAATTTTATAAGGTTGTTCCAAAAGTTTTGTTACAGCTTTGAAAAATTCTATTTTTTTCATAAATTACTTATTAAAACAACTGTTTTTATTAATATCAAAAACAAATTATTCCTTAAAGTACAGCCCATCATTTTCCGCCACTTTTTACCATCGGTCTGCAAGGATCCGAATTTTCATCCATCAACAAATTGAAAAAGTGGAGCTTTCCGTAACTGTCACAGAACTTCGGGACAACCTAATATATCTTTCATACATTGCCATCACTGCTTATATCATTTGTTTTTAATACCCAGCTTACATTTTTTGGCATTCGATCAAAGACCCTCCCTTTCGATCTACAAACCCAAAAATTATATCTCTTCAAAAACTGTTTAAAGAACTGTCGAAAGAAAAAATTGGTTATGCTTGTTACCTTCCGTTCCAATGCCACTCAATTTCTTGAGTTCCGTTAGCTTGTTGGTTTAAATATATTGATTGTCTTTGTAATTTTTGTTTAATTTGCACCTCATTATGACCGAGAAGTTTTTGATATTTAGAACTCACTTCAAGTCGCTCTACATTTGTTTACAATCTATAATATTACTCCGTACTCGTTATTTTTTTGGTGTCATGAAGCCTTTAAACTAATTAGTTTTGTTAGTATTAGTATTTAATTTCTATTTTAATACAATTAATGAGAATCAATACAATACTAAATGCTTAAAAAACTTATAGACCCATTTTGATCTTTCTAAGAACCTTAAAACCCTAGTTGAAAAGTCTTTTGCATCTCTGCTTTACTAGTTTTCCCCACAGGCGCCCAGATATCCTGATTTGTTTCAAAGCTCGTGGAAAGTCTTTACCAAGAGGGACTTGACCTCCCTCCATCACTTGGGCAAGAAACGAATCTGCATTTCAGACGCCATTTTTTCGTTTTTGCCACGAATGGCTTTCGGTTTATTCTATTCAACTCCGCTGGTATGTTAGTGTTCATGACGTGTATTTCTACCACGATAAAGCAAGAGTTTCGCTTACAGGAAGAAAACTGCCGCGAAACTGGTCTTTTTCGGGCGTTCACTCAACATTTTCTTTATCGTATGGAAATAGTGGATGAAAAACTCGTCCCAAGCCTCCCTGTACCCTATGTTGAGCATCCCACGCAAATTAAAGTCACTTTAATCGATCGTGGCCACACCGACAAATACTCGATTTATCGAAGGATCGTGAATCAAGACGAATTGGTCAATGCGATCAGGAAGATTCCAGATTTAGCAGTACAGGTTTGTTTCAGCGTCTAAATATCGCCTTTGTACGGCAATTTGTGTTTCGTAAATTCGTTTCAATGAATACGAGTTTCCCAATTTAGCGAGTAACTCCGTTCAAGCCAGATTATCATTTGTTTGTTTCTCATTGTATAAACTACTCATCCTTCCTGTTCACCGGACAATATCGGAGGCATTGCACTTAGCACAACCATTAAGCAACCCCCCGATCTGTTTTCGGAAATGCTGCAGTAATGTTTTGCAAGAAGGTTTGTTTTCTAAAAAGAAAGCAGCATGAGCATATTGACTGACACAACACATGATCATCGCCTTTACTCGCTTCTTCCGAGGTCACAGCTGTACGGCTTCATCCGGTAGTGAACTCGTGTCATTGTGTCGAATCTCGGCCTTGCCTAGACACGCGCCGCTCTCTTCCCTGTTTTTTAGATACAAACCTTGTGACTTTGTTAGAAAAAAAAAGTAAAAGAGTGAGTTTGTGAGACCCGCCTCGACTGACGTCGGGTTGATCGATTGAAAATGTTTTTTTCTCGTGTTTAATTTTTATGATTTACTCGGTTTAGTTGTTACTGGATTTTCGCTTGAACTTATTTTCCTTTTTTCTTTGAAATAAACTTATACAAAGGGTGGATGTTCCACAATGACCATTGCAATACAGGTCATGTGATAATGCTTGGGGTCATGGTAATCATTTGCACCTTGCTTGTACAATTTAAGCCGAGCCGTGGTTGTGATGAGGTCATCAAAGTTGATCAAAATTATTTTTGAACTTTTTTTTCTTTTTTGCAAAGTGAAAAACTTCAATATAGGCACTGTGAATTGAGCCAATTATTTTCTGCAATTTACAAAAAATTTCGAGTTGCTAAAAACTTTAAATACTCTACCGGTGACAATTCCAAACCCAAAATCAGCAAGGTTTTTATTTAAACTGATGTTTTGTTGGTCAGAAATCAACCGACATTTTTTGAAACATTAAAATGTTCACAGCAACAACTGCTGAACGTTCGTCATCACTGATCGCAGAAACGCGCCCTGCTTCATTGGTCGCCACCGCGACAAAATTGAGTAATTAAAGAACAAAGGCATAGCGATCATGAAGAAACCAAACAACTTCCAGCGTATGCCGCTCTCCTGAACAGCGAAAAACAAGACCGAGAACAATCTAACTAAAAGACTCACAATTAATCATACAATTGCAATATTAAAGAATCCAACCGAAATAACGAATTAAGAGATTGGGAAAACACAATTATTTTAAAAATTCAAGCTAATTATAATAAATAATTGTTTGCAGAAAAGCGGTTTATAAATTCAAAATCGAATGTAATAAACAAACTGCGGAAATTCTTTCTATTTAGTTTGTAAACAGTGATTAGATTGTAATTGAGTATTTTAGTTTGCGTTCTTGTCAAGTTAATAATGTGAACAGTGATGACGAGCTTTTAGCAGTTGTTACTATAAACATTTTAATGTCTCTGAAGATGTCGGTTGATTTTTGACTGGTGAAATGTCAGTTAATATCAAATCCTTGCTGATTTTTGGTTTGGTATTGTCACCGGTAGAACATTCGAAGTTTTTAGCAATAATAATGCCTGGTGAGCCAAGTCATTACATTTTTGAACTTTAAGCTGTTTGGATTTTTACCATTTGATGCCGGGAAGCTCTTGTTTGTTTCTTTGTTTTGATTCACCTTTCAATTTATTGCAGGTTGTCAAATACAGCGCCGCTATTCCCTTCGAAGAGCAACTCCGTATCACGCACAACAGCGATATCTTCATAGGAATGCACGGAGCAGGATTAGCTCATTTCCTGTTCCTTCCTGACTGGGCCGTCGCATTCGAATTGTGAGTGAAAGCGCGTAATCGTAAGAAATCTTTGAAAAACTGCTTTTCTTTTGTTAATGAAACCAGCAAGTCGGCAGCGTTGAGATGGGAGCCGCGAGCTCGGGGTAAAGTAGAAAAGAAAAGTTTGTTTTTGTTTTGGATGTGATGTCTTTTGTCAATTTAAACAAAATGGGCCCCACTACCTTGGCTTATAACATCTTGGCGCTGCTTGATTGCCACGGCGTACAAACGACGCAAGTGCAATAACCGACGTCATTGTCGATACGTTTTCTTCAGGTACAATTGCGATGACGTCCGATGTTATCGTGACTTGGCCAGGTTGCGTGGTTTGCATTACATGACGTGGGAAATACCAGGCAGGTTGACCGAGCACAAAACACAAGACAGCCCACACAGCGATTACGCCAAGTTCTGGAATTTTTCCTTTGACGTCGGCGAATTTGTTCGTCTTCTGCGAAAAGCTCGGTCGCTCGTGCTTCGACACCCGAGGTTCAGGCGAATGTCAAAGCGAGATGAACTCTGACCCGTGTTTTTTCGTACAGTTTTGTCGTTGTTTGAATGATTCTTCACTAAATGCATTTCTTGTTTTAGAAGTGTTGTTTAATGATATTGTCCCTCTTTGTTGTTCTATGGAACATTTGGGGTCGATTAATGTATCCAGTATCAATGTACTTCCTAATCATTGCCACCGGTTTTTACTGTTTAGATTAGGGGTCGGGAACCTTTTGGGTAAGAGAGCCATAAAAGCTACATATTTTTAAATGTATTTCCGTGAGAGCCATACAATGTTCTCTAATTTTTAGCTGTATGTGTGTGGAGAAATTTGTTCGTGAGCAAACTTGATCTTTTTTTACGAAGTAAAACTTATCAGTGACTATTGACTCTGATTTCTCGATTTTCGTCTTTTTTTTTATGTGCGCTAGTTTACGCTCGCCAACAAAAGAGCCAGATACCGTTTTCAAAAGAGCCACATCTGGCTCGCGAGCCGTAGGATCCCGACCCCTGGTTTAGATTGTTTGTTTCACTCTTGCATCTTGTGTTGATGCATTCCAGCAAGTCGTCAACCTTCTGTCGACGTCATTGGTTTTACAAAAGTAAAATTTTAATTTTTTATTAATTTACCAAACATATTTGTGTTGACTTTTCATTAGTTTTTGACATTATTATTACTGAATCCTTTCTTGTTAGTTGTTTCATTCGCTGCGATTGTTTTTCCTATTTAAGTTATGCAGTTATTTAATGTTGTTTCATTCGCTGATATAGTTTTACCTATTAATATCTATTTTATGCACGGACGGCGGTGGATTTTTAAATGGAACATATTTTGCTAAAGTTATCATTGCGATTTTTAACAATATATTTTGCCTCAAATTTTCAAACGCCCTTCAATGACAATGTTTTTGTTCCCAAATCACATGAGCTTTTACTTTTATTTTAAATGAGAGAATCGAGAAATATTTTTTATGATAATGGTTTTTATGAAATTTATTCTAGGATTACTTCACTTGTTTCTGAAACTAAACAAAAAAACTGAAAAGACATGTTTTTAGTATTACTCTTGTTTTTGGACAAGGAACAAAAACTTTACCGACTCTATCTTATATTCCGCCCCCATTGCTCAACGATGTTACTTTACAAGAGCTTACAAATAAAATTTGTAAGGTTCGTGCTTACATTGTTTTTTTTTTTAAGAATAATTGAAACATTAAGGACATTTTTTAAATATAAAAATAATAATAATAAATTAAATATTAATATCTTTCTTGCATATTTAACCATACTAAAGATGCTACACAGAATTTGAAAAAAATTATTAAAGTAAACCTATAAAAGAAGCCCAACCCCAATAATCTTTTTGAAAAATTTTCTAAATGTAAACAAAAGTTTCTCTGGGTTAAACTACGGTACCGTACTTGAATGATACCTTAAGCACTTTTTAGGCCTATGCCCTTTATGCTTCTTGTTTACTGCTCTGTCAGACTATTTTTGTCTTTTTGCTACGGACACAAATTTGTAATGAAAACGTTGGGTTGTTCTTTCTATCTTTAATTAGTAACAAAAGGATGTTTGCTAAATTGCTATTTTATTCATGTTGACGTTATGGTACAAAATAATTTTTCTATAACTAAGAGTTTCTTAAAAAATAAAAATCTTATACTTCGGAAATACTAAATCAAAATAATTGCATCGATTTTATTATTTGCTTGTGCAGTTGGGTTTGTTAAAACTAAGCAACTATAATTATAGCTTGTTGACACGTTTGGTTTTAGGTTAAGCCAGGCCAGAACGGTCCAAAGCACGAGCCATGTGATTTTTAGCTACCCGGTAATCAATTTCCAACACTCTTAATGATATAAACTATTTACAAAAAAAAAATTTACTCTCTTTATAGTAGATACTGGATAATAGCTGCATGGCCAACTACAATTATGCCATCTTGGTGACTAAGTAGTTGAAGATAAAACGGGTCCGAAAAGCTGAATTCTGCAACCCCATACAAAGCGCCACATTTCGGGCCAGGCCAATGTGATCTTTACGAACCACAAATGGAAGTTTTTATTTTACTCAGCTAGGTTAAGAATCAAATCATGCTTTGCCATCTTGATTAGTCCAATCAAAACTTTAAACGACATAATCGTAATATAGGCTATTAATAAAAACTTTTTAAAATTCATTTGAAACGAACAGATTAAAATAGTTTATACTTTTTATGTTATTTTATCGAAAAACAATTTGAACAGTGATAATATTGAAAAACCTGCTAATTCAACTCAAACGATTTCGAACTGTTCGTTTTATATGAACCCGAAAATCGCTTTTAACTGAGACGACTGCGTGGTTCGAATACCTTTTTTATCTTATAATAAATATTTTGACTGCGTTTTTTGTTTAACAGACAGAACAAATGACAGAAGCAATATTGTGTAAGATAGTGCTTGAGGTAGTTTGAACAATTAGAAAAAAAAGAACGAGCATGCAATACTGCAATAGGTAGTAAGCGCCTTTTACCTTTCTAAATTAAATTTTAAAAAATAATAAAATTTGTTTAACGCTAAAAATCTAAGCCAAGCAAATAAAAAGCTGTAAGTTTTATAAAATTGTTGATAGGTTTAATAGTTCGAGTCGTAACAAGTGTTCTTGCTTCACACTTTAAGAAAGAATGAAAAACAAATTGGTAGTCAAATTAATACTCAAGAACAAATAGCCAAAAGCAGCGATAATTAGATTCGTATCATTATTTGGTAAAAAGTATGAACATACGTCCAGAAATCAGCCGCTATTTATTGAAAAGAATGGTGCCAGACAATCTTTCGACTGTATCAAGACAGTCATCGGGAAAGACCAAGCAGGGAGAGACAAGAATTTTATAATGTAGGCCCAACTTGTTTCTGGATGTATGTTCATACTTTTCTTTACCAAATCATGATACGAATCTAGTTATCGCTGCTTTTGGCTATTTGTTCTTGAGTATTAATTTGACTACCAATTTGTTTTTCATTCTTTCTTGATATGTTGATCTGATTTGAGTAGTCCCCTACAATGAACTTTTAGCTTTCTTTTAATTACGTTTCATATCTCTTTCTTTTTTTTTGCAAGATCAAACTGTCACTGACGAGATTTTAATAATCGAAACAGCTGTCTGGCAGAGACTTTTGCACCCCTGTTAAATATTTTTGTCTATACATTTTTATATTTTTAACCAAAATCTTTATTTTCAAAGCTTTAAGTTTTAAAATTTTTCAATTTCTACATTTGTCTTGCTTAGTCCAAAATTCTTTTCTGATTGGTTCTTTTTCACGATCATTCGACGAAGTCGAAAATTCAAATTTTATTAACTTTTTTCCATGTAGCTTCAAAGTTTTTTCGACAAAATTTATTGCATTTGGTTCGACGCAGTCCGAAATTACAAAGTTTTCAACTCTTTTCTGATTGTTTTTTTTCGATGTTCACATTTAAGCTTGGAATTGTAGATTTATGGCTAGAATTCTGAATTTCCAAGAGTTACATCATGGAATTCTTGTCTCTTCCTGCTTAAGGCCTTTTCCGATGACCGTCTTGATACAGTCGAAGGATAGTCTGGCACCATTCCTTTCAATAATTAGCGGCTGATTTCTGGATGTATGTGATACTTTTCTTTACCAAATTAACACTTTAACAAATAATATTATCTTACTTTACACCACATCATCACGACTTGAATTATTCGGCCTATTAACAATTTTATAAAACTTATTGCTTTTTATTTGTCTGGCTTGGATTAGTGGATTAGAAGCGATTTTTTGATTCGAATAAAACAAACAGTTTGAAATTGTTTGAGTTGAATTATCAGGTTTTCTTCAAGTCAGTTGTCGGTAAACTTTTCGACTAGCAGCTTAAATCACTTTTGTTTATAACTGTTATCTGACCAAAATGACTGCTACATGGCAAACTTGTATTTTTGGCATTAAAAAAACACGTTTGTGTAATTTTGCGCTTGTGACAGAGTAGTTCCCAATAACATTGCTTTAGTAAACGATTAGACAAGCGCGAATGAACAACCTGTGTCATACATGAAACACTTTTTTGTGTTTAAGCAAAACCAATCGACGAACGACGACCAATTAACAGTAACTATAACTTAGCCTCACATCCGGGACAATGTACCTGGGTAGCACGACCTCTTACGTAACTGATGCAATGCTGGCGAGCTAGATTGTGAAGAGTTTACGAGAATTGTCCGTTTTCAAGGAGATACAGTTCAAGTTCAGATTCAAGGAGGAAAAATGACAAAAGCTGTTCTCATTCATTTACAAAGTAACTGAGTATTCAATAAAAAAAGGTGCCAGAAATAATGAACCTTTATGAACGAGTCAAAACAAAAAACAGGGTAATCAGAGCAGTTTCGAGCGAAAGTTGGTGAACACCAAGGATCAGTTTTACCAATGTTGTTTGCCACCACAGCGAATGTCGTCACAAAATAGTTGACAAATGAAATTCTATAAGTAAACGGTTTGATCTTGACAAGTAAGACTTGCGAGAGAAGTTGAAATAGAAGAAGGCTTTTGCGAGTTTTGAAGGTTATTAAAACATTGAAAAAACAAACTTACGATTTGCAAATCAAAAAGAAATACTGAAGAGTGCGATGGATTTTTGTGGAATGTGTGGAAAAGAATTATGAAAATTAGGTACAAAAATTTTGAAAATGGCCACAAAGTAAAGTAAAGAGAGTAACTTTTCATTCAAATATCTCCGGAAACACGAGCAAACAGGATTAAACCTGGATGAACAACTAACTACAACAATTTTTTCGGAATCGCTACACCTTACGTTAAGTCCTTTCCGAAAGCAGGTCTTGAATGAAGCAAACCACTCACACGTGTCCGATTATGACGATTTTATTTCGTTAACGAGACGAGATGTACAAAGTCGCACGACAATCGACCGCGTGTGGAAATTTACGACTCATAATAAGAGTTCAGTAACGCGAGCCTTCAACTAATTCGAGAAATATGAAATTACAAAAACCTACATTTTATATAAGACGAAACAGAAAAGCTTCAACGGAAACACGATCACCTGAATTTTTCGGCCACGTCTGTTAGATACGAACCCGAGATATTTATAGATAATAATGAAACAATAACAATAACACTAAAAAAATCTTTATAAAGGTAAGTGTCTCGGAGGCAAGCACAGTTTTGAAGAAATAAGTGACGAAGAAGTCAAGCGGCGATATAACGTAAAACGAGGCAGAAAGCGTTCGGCATAAAAAATTCGCCCAGCAAGTTAATACTTAAAAGAAAGATCTGGGCAAATAGACTAATGCTGAAATAGTTTTTAAAGCGTCCGCAGGCTTCGGCTACGTCACAAAACGCCACGCTTTCCAGCCTCTGACGTCATCAAGCGCGCCACACTCACCCCAAGGCAAGCAGACGCTGTCTTCCGGAACGCGCCACTCAACAAGAAAGCCGCACGTCATTGAAGGTCTTCAGCTGATTGGCGGAAGAATGCTGCTGATAAAAGAAGAGCTTCGAGAAAAGTCAGTCATCTTGAGTGGCGCTTCACCGACTTCCGACCGTTCGTTCGTAATGTGGCTTGGGATTTCTGCAAGCAGAATCGACGTTTCAGCTTATCCTAATGTGCATTGTTGAAAAGCTCCGATAAAGAACGCCTTCTCGTTTTCTTGGCAATTGGGGCACTCGAAGAACATATCATATCCGTTTTTATTAGTTGGCGCTGAATCGCGATTAGCATTTATATGCAAGTCCGAGAAAGGGCTCCCAGCTAATTAGCTGCTTCAAAAGACAGTCCTGACGTAAGTAGACAGTCTTTACACATAAGACAACCTTGCTGCACCGACAGACGTGAACTTAATCAGACTAAATCTACAGCAGGAAACTGAACACTCCGACAAATAGAAGCAATACCGCAAAGCGACTATTAATCTGCATTCATACATCAGAAAATAGCAATAACTTAATCCTTTTAATCGTAGTCACAGATTTTGACGTCAAGCTGTGACGGAAAATCGAATTATACGATTCAATAGTGAAGATCGTAACACTTGATTAACTGCCAAAATGGAAAGACTTAATCGATTTGTTGGCAAAATGCATAGCGCTTAACAGAAGGCTTTTAGCTGCCTGACAAAAGCACGTTTATGACTGCGTGCAGTGCTGTTCGAAACATCAGCATGAAGTCTGGTTCAGAGCGTTATATGACTGGTAAGTCGAAAGAGTAGAACGGTCGTAATTGAAATTTGTCTATTTTTAAACATCGGCAAGAGCAAACAGCAATTGAACCGCGCGCTCGACAGGTGAAATAAGCTTAAAATAACTCGAAGCTAAACACTGATTTACGCAGATGCGCGTTCGCTAAATATTTATTTTTTTTTTTTTAAGGCGTTCGAACGATGTTCCCACCTGCCTGCCGAATAATCGACTGAAAAAGCTTTTTCTCGGATTGGTCGCGACAGCCTGTTCTTCGAAGGGAATGAGGTCGGCGGAGGGGCCACCGTCTGGCCCCCACAAGTTGAGGTCATTGTATACTGATGTTTCGCAGATCTGCATAAAAAAAATCGAGACATCTTTGTTTCAAGATTTTCTCATTTGCAGAAAAATCACATTATAGCTCAGAACAAATTTAATATTAAAATCTTCATTAAAGCTTTCGATGAACAAATCGTCGCTTTTCGATAGATCGGGCGCTCACCTCTTGTTGCCAGGGAATCGAAACCGACCCGGTCGAGAACTTGGTGTAAAAGTCCTTGTCTTCTGGTTCGATCGTCACTCCCTTGACGGTTGAAAACTGCTCAATGTCGAGGACGTCTTTGGCGTAGACGGCGTGCGGCTGCGACGAACAGCAGGCGATGAGAACAACGGACTCGCGATCTACTCGCATCATTTATTTATGAGCTTTAAGGCACGACACAGCGTTGGGTTGCACCAATGCAAACGCTGCTTTTTTCGTCACGTGATCAAAAACCGCTGTGCGCGCCAATCCGGAAGTGTCGTCATTCGACTTGCAATGCTTTGGCTTGAAAGCGACGGCTCGAGCAATGAATGCAAGGGCGTCTGCAGTTAGTCAAGAGAAACAGCACACGTCAGCACAACTATCAAGTGCCACTGCGGCTCAGGTCTCTTCGAGTGTTTCCAAGAGCATTTTCACGAACATGACGCAAAGAATTCTGACGTTGTCTTTTTTTTTAACTCAAGGCTAAAGTCAACAAGAAAAGATAATGGCGACTGCTCGATTTCAGTTTAACTTTAAATGGGGCGGACTTACACTTGACCGTATTTTTTTTCAGGTTGTTCTTTTCTCGTTAGTAATACAACATGTTGAAAAAGCGCGCAGCTTTTCTTGTGGAGAATAAAGCGGCGAAATGCTTTGTTAGCCATCCATAAAGTGACGTCGATAGGGTCGCTATTTAATCTCGGTCAATGCATGGGTCAAAAATAAGAAAGAATGCCCGTGAGAACCAATTCGCAAACCTTTCGCGAACTTAAAACCGCCACGAGCAGCGATAAAAGCTCAGATTTCAAGTCGATTTGGGGACGATTTCGATGATCGTCGTCTTTTCTAACATCGATGATACGACTAATTCGGATCCGAAACATACTTTTCACTTACATCGAGTTCAAACGGAACTTTATCGAAAGGGGGATTCCCGAAAGGTGCGTGGCCAGCTTCTAGTCGGCGGAAGTTGATGTTCTTGAAGAAAGGATGAGCCTTGACGTCGGCCGCGTAGCTCCCATTTCGACATCCGAGTCTTTCCTTGGGATCCTTATTCAGGAGCTGTAAACGGAGTCACGTGAAAGTAAATGAATTTCTTGACGCTATTAAAACAATTGATAAATAGATGCACCCGCCCACACAAACACACACAAACACACACGCGCACGCACACGCAATGTTTTTTATGAATTAAACAAAGCCGGTGAAACAGATCAAAACCGAAAATAGAAGCAAGCAAACCACGGGAAAATATCACACTCACAACGCGCCAATAACCAAAAGCACACCGACAACCTTCGAGCAAATCGAACGCGCATCATCGGTGAACTTGTCGCCGTAAGTCTCGGTGTCCTCTTTCACGCGCCGGTCCACTTCTTCACGTCGAACTTTCTCTTTCCGTTTGCGGAACGGCGCTTGACCGCTGACCATTTCGTAAATTATACAACCCAAGCCCCACCAGTCGGGAGAGAGGCCATATTTCTCGTTCTTCACCACCTCAGGGGCTGAAAACAGAAAGAGAAGAATGAAATCAAACAGGTATTTACAGTTGCTCACTGGTTTGGTTCAGCGACAAACCTTCAAACAAGTTATAAATACGACAGAAGGTCTTTGATATGAACTTTTAAACTTTAAAAGAATAAAACAAGGACAACCAAAAATGATTGGGGGTCTTCCCACTGCTTACCCATGTATCCGACGGTTCCCACTCTGCCGCGAATTCTCTCGGAGTTCTGAAGGCGGATCGCCAAACCCAGATCGGATATTCGAATGTGACCTGAACGAACAGCGGTAAATAAACTGCGATTGCAAACCATTTCACTTACTTTGTCATTTTTTTTATTCGCAAGGTCATTGTTGTGACTTTATCAAGTTAATCAAATAGTTGGATTAGTGGAAGGTCCTTTAAGAGCTAAAAAAAAACGACGAAAAACACCAAGTAATATTTACTTTCCATTATAAAGCTACATAGAACGAGAAATTGAAATATAAAAAGCAGCATCAGCTTCATTGCACAACGACCTGTTCAAAGCGACTAAGCTGCTTCTAATAACTCGAAAAAGGGTTGAAGTACAGACAAAAGAGAAAACGTTTAGTCTGACTCTAACTCGTTTACAGCGGAAGTAATGACGTTAGCAGAACGCATGACGCGGACAACAACCTACCGTGATCATCCAGCAGTATGTTCTCCGGTTTCAAGTCCCTGGGAAAAGAAGGTCGAATTCAATTCGAGTTGTTTAATATTGTCAGGCTGCAAAATGCATACCTATACACTATTTTAAGCTTGTGAAGGTCTTGCAGGCCACAGGTTATCTCGGCGGCGTAGAAGATTGCTCGTTCCATTGTAAAGCCGGGGATGTTGTGGATGTGATATTTCAAATCGCCTCCGTTCATTATGGTCAATACGAGATTGAGCGACACTTTAGTTTCAAAGGCATAGCATAAGCTGACCTGACAATAAAGCAAAGAAATCAAAAGCTGGCAGAAAAAAATACGATGTCTCCCAGCGCAAAGCTCAGTTTACGCTAAACTAGAAAATCATATAAGGCGAGTTTTACAAACAAGCTTTGGCACAAGTAAATCTATGCTTATAATTTAAAAATTACCCTCAAGTTACCACCAAAGACTACGTAGGTCTTCCGTAGGCCTGTTATATAAATAGTACAATTTTTATAAATTACAGGCAGTCCTCGCTTAAAAACAATCTCGTTTAGCGACGACTCGGAGTTACGATGGCCTCTTAAAAAAAATGTTAAAAATGTTCGATGAAGGTGTGTTAGAAATAGAAGCCATGAAAGCTCAAGTAAAACGCTTCACAAAATTTCAGCGAAACATTAAAGGAAGCACTTCGATGTTTTAAGGAGATCTACATTGAGAAAAAGAAACAAAAACAAAAGTTTACGTATTTTAAGCGAAAGTTCAGCTACCCCTACCACGTCAGTCTAGCACTCATCTACCCCAATACATAGACCCTCTCGTGAGTGCGAAGAAGTCGACGACCCAAATGTTTTAGACGGTACTCCAGATTGTGAGATATTTAAATTATAAATTCTGTATGCTTCTTTCCATTTTTCAATACTGTATTACAAATGTTATTACGTATCGAACATATATGTACTGTATTGATTTGTTCTGTATTTTTTGTCACTTTGGATTAATAAAAAAAATATCAAGTTTGTATTTTTATTTTTTGCTACATGAATAAAATATAACTAATTTTATTTATGCAAACGTACGATGTTCATAAGTAAAATTATATATGCTCACACATGAATGCTCTCTATGGGTCTTCGGAAAGACACTCTGTCGCTAAGAAGAAAGCTATCAAACTATGTTACAGAAGCTATCAAACTGGTAGTCCTTTATATGACTGATTATCCAATATGCATGAAGTAGCTTTCAGTTTCAAATAAAAAAGCGAATCTTTTAAATGAATATGCAAGTGGTGCGGGAGGTTTGGGATCGATTTCCGTGTTAGTTAAACTTGATAGAGATGCTTCTAATGGCTTTTTATCACTACGACAGTCCCGCGCAAATGGCTGTATGATTTCGGCGCAATGTTTCAGAGACGAGCGCAGCTGCCTTTGCCACGCTTCGGCGTAAAAAATTGTTGTAATGAAAGGCTAAGATTAAAGACAAAAAAGTTTTCCAACTCACAACTTATTCTCAGAAAAAAGAACTTTAAACAAACTTTACCACGAATCTACTGTTAACCGATTCCAAAAGTCGCTTTTCGTTTAAGGCCATTGCTTCTCCTTTTCTTCGTTTTATGCGTTTCTTTTCAAGGCGTTTGCAAGCGTACATTTTGCCACTGCTACGAACTTGACAAGCGTACACTTCACCAAAGCCACCTTTGCCTAGGACTCGATATTGTCTGAAAGTGTTCTTCGTGATGGGCTGCCTAGAAGAATGACAAGTTTCTAAGAAATAATTCAAAATAGACGTAGACTGTTAACGGTGTCGTACTTTTCCAGCCATTTCCATTGCAGATAACGGGAAAAGTACATGCTGTCGAGAAAGTCTTTGAAGGGTTGTCCACTCAAATACTGAGTGATTGCTCTGAAAATAAAGAAAAAACCCAAGTTGATCTTCAGTTCAGAGATGCAGCCACACTGTACGTGCAGAAAAATAAAATATAGCGAGAATAAATATCGTTTTGACGCAAAAACTTACGATGAAATTTCGGAAAAAATGTCTTGACTCAATTCCTCTTGATCGCACTCAGGCGGCGCTTTTAAACGTTCCTCGACCGTGTCGATCATTTGACTGGTGACGTTCGGTGGGAGATGGTTAGTTGCCTGATAAAACATCGGCCGTAAAGATCAGAATTTTCTTTATCCGAGTTTCGTCCTGTTTATGATAAGAGGGGGGAGAGGGTTAAACGCTAACCGATGTTACAGAGTCAGGAGTCGTTTTCTACGGAGGGAATCAGGACGAAAATTTTGGAAGTTTTCAAATGTACTAAAGTCTTGCTACAGAATTACGCGGCAAATTATAAATAAACACTGGTGCGTCATAAATAATTTACAAATTGTATTGGTTTTCAAATTTAGCTTTTGAAAACAATTTCGAAGCGCTTTTAATAATCAAAAATTTCTGACATCTACTCCCAAGCTTTTTTAATAAATAAAATAAGAATTTTTCCGTTTTTCTTTTGTATTGAAGTATTATTCGAATAAAATTACTTATTGAGTATGCACTACTTTTGCGGACCAACAATCAATTCCTATCGAGTCACTAATGCAATGTATAGTATGAGTGACGCGCTTCACATACTGGATAGAAGGTCAGTTAGCGTTCGGAGTCTAAATATAATAAGCATCACGTACGTTAAAAAATGAATTCTTTGATGGATCAGAGTTTGAAAGAAAACAGCCGGAAGCAAATTTTGTCAAAAAACAGTATTCAATGTTGCACATAAAATTGACAGTAATAAAAAAACAGTTTCGTTACGTCATACTACAAGATAATGAGATCGAAATACATCTAAAGTGAGTCACGTAGGAGTTAAGAATAAAATAAGAATGTTAAATATTTAATCGGGTTAATTAAAAAAACTAGAGAGCTAAAATCTTTTAAAATAGCAGCCACGACTTACACAAACCAGACAAGCATTGTCCAAACCAATCTTTTAGAATAGGTTAGACAGTATTTACAAAAGCCAAAACAACAGAGGTGAGTCAAGATGACACCTTAAAGACGTTTGAATTCAGTAGAATTAGCGAGTGAACAAATACGCGGGGGCATCAGTTAAAACAAAAACAATTTCAGTACACTGAGTGATTAATTAGGTTAGGTATACGTCGATATCTACCTCTATTAAAAGACGCGAATAAGAGCCAGCTGAAAGAGCCACAGCGCAGTGAAAAATACGTGCATCTGACAAATTATATTTAGCATTTCCACAAATTAAATTCATTGTGTGACGCAAAATGACATTCGAAAACTAACATTACAGCTTCATAGCAACAAACAGTGTTTATTATAAGCACTCGCCATGCACCAACCAACAATAACATGAAATGGCGGCGCAGTGAAGTAGACAGTTAAATACCAAAACCAATAAACTTACTCGGTCTTTTAAAAATATACTGAAGACAGCTTCAGCTACTTTTCTTCTTTCTTCCCATAATGTTTCTTCGTAATTTTTCTAAACGTACATTAAGAAAAACTGAAAGGTGTGTAAAGTATTGAAAAAAGAATACAGAAACATATTACCAGATCGTCCAATGGTCAAGCTGATTACAACGCAGGACAACAAAAAAATCACTTTTGTTGCTGTGCGGTTGAAATTTATCATTTTTAAATTAGATACATTGATACCGTATGTGTGCAGTAAAACTTTTATTATTCATCTTTAAATAATGTATCGCGTTTTAAATTATCTATCAAAATACATTTTTAGAAGCAACATCGAACATTTGTATCTCATCGGTAAACAATTTTATTGCTGTGATTCTACAATTTTGACTAACCATTTGTTCCAGACATTGTTGACACAAAGCAAGTTCAGGCTTTGTCGCACAAAACTCGGCAAATAATTTTTGTCCGATCGGCTGCTCTTCACAAATGTAGACGTAGTCTTTAGCTGATTGAATGTAAAAATGTAGGTATTAATATTATATTAATATTGCTTCCTTTTTGTTAGCCTTTACTGTGTCTTTGTGTTTTGGTTTGTGCTGTTACGGCTGAGAAACAAAAAATATACAGTACATACATACACACGTAAACAAATTATGAAGCATAAGTTTCTTCGTTAACCATATCAGATTAGCATAACAAGATCATTCAAAGCCGGTAGATTTTAAGACTATATTTTTAGTTTATCTGACGGTTATTTTACAAATGCTTAAAGCAAATTAACACTTTTTACTTTCTTTACAATATATATTTATTATTATTACTATCTAAATTTATTCTTCTAAATCACAACTACAAAAGGGTCGCAAGAATTTGGCGCAGACTAAATTCGGCAATGTACAGATTTCGGCGCCCGTTTTTTGATTATTTAGTCAAACCAGAGATTATCTATTTTTACAAGCAAAAAAACTGTTGCTCTATTAGTACTCTTGTTAATAATCCTGAAAAAATCATAAGTTCTAGTTTAGTGTAACGGAGCTTAAGCATAAACCTAATAAAAAAAAAAAAAAAGCGAGTCAGTGAATACACTTATTAACCCCTTGTGAATTGTGATATATTACTTTGATAATTATATATACGAGTATAGTTTGACTTCGACTCGTAAAGCAAAAACTCGCACTTGGACTGGCATTTATAGATGTTATTGCTGAAATGACTGTGGAAAAAGTTTATCAATCTATCATCGGTTACAATTTCTTAAAAATTATGCCGTTTAATTAGAAATTACAAGATTAGATTAAGTACTATAAAGTACCAGATACTTGGCGACGAATTTCTTATATGTCACAAATATGATAGTGTTAATTAAAAACGAAGTCTTGGATCTCACTAAATGGCACAGCAAAATTTGTAAAACCAAAGTTTATTACAAATTATCTAAAACACTAATATAACTAACAAACTATCTAAAATTATCTAAAACACTGTATATATATATATATATACGAGGGCTGTTTGAAAAGTAATGGGACTGTGTAAATAATTATTTTATTTGAAATGCCACGTAAAAATTACAACTTGTCCCCTTCAAAGTAATCTCCTTGAGCTCGAATGCACTTTTCGAATCTCTGTTGCCATACTTCTATGCACTTCTGGAAAGATTCCATTGGGATCGCTCGTAGTTCCTTCGTTACGGCTGTTCTTATGGCTTTTGAGTCTTGAAAACGGGTTCCTTTAATGACTCCCTTGAGCTTAGGAAACAAGAAAAAATCACAGGGAGCCAGATCTGGCGAGTAGGGTGGTTGCTCCAGCACGGCAATGTTATTTTCTGCAAGAAATTGTCGTATGCTTAAGGCATTGTGAGCAGGAGCATTGTCATGATGAAGCAGCCATGACTTTGTCTCCCACAATTCTCTTCTTTTCTCTCTTATCGAACGCATCAAACGTCGCAAGGTGTCTTTGTAAACATTCTGGTTAATGGTTTGGCCCTGTGGCAAGAATTCTAGATGAACAATTCCATGAACATCAAAGAAAACAATCAGCATCACCTTAATTTTGGACTTGAACAGCCTTGCTTTCTTGGGTCTTGGTGAGGATGCACTCTTCCATTCAAGGCTCTGCCGTTTGGTGAGTGGATCGTACTCGAAGATCCACGACTCATCACTGGTAACAACTCTACTCAGCAGATCTGGTGTAATTTCAAGTTGTTTCAGGATGTCTTGACACACTTGCACACGATTTTCCTTTTGCCCATCATTCAGCAACCTTGGTACCATTTTCGCACAAACCTTCCTCATCCCCAGATCTTCTGTAATGATCCTCCACACCCTCTCACTATTCATGCTCAACTCATCTGCTATCATTCTAACAGTAAGGCGGCGTTCACTGCGCACTTTTTCTCTCACACGCTCAACATTTTCGTTTGTTCTGCTTGTTGTTGGCCTTCCACTCTTAGGATCATCTTCCACATCCTCTCTTCCCTCTCTGAACCTCTTGTGCCACTCAAAAATCCGAGTTCTTGACATTGTAGCATCTCCGTAAACTTCTTGGAGCAAATTGAATGTTTCAGTTGGAGTTTTTCCAAGTCGA
Source organism: Diplosoma virens (assembly GCA_963680785.1). Lineage (NCBI taxonomy): Eukaryota > Metazoa > Chordata > Ascidiacea > Aplousobranchia > Didemnidae > Diplosoma > Diplosoma virens. The sequence goes on from OY796880.1 coordinate 34,844,490, forward strand.
ACGAGAAACTTCAAGTTGATTCTTTGTTCAATGCTCATTATTGGTTAACAAAAGAAAAAAAAAGAAAAAAATATTTACTAAATAAATTATCCCAAAACGAACTACAGTAAAGCACCTTTCAAGAAAAGCCTGTAAAAAAGCATATGGTTGTCACAGAATGCTGAAACTACATTTTTACAACCACAAGACATTGCGCCATCTTAAAAAACAAAGCTTTTATCACTGTTGCAAGTGTTGTTTGTGCAAAGCATACAGTCCCGATACTTTTCAAACACACCTCGTATATATATATATATATATATATATATATATATATAATAAATATATACAGTATATATACACGTATATATATATATAAATATATACAGCAAAGATAAAAGCAACCAGAGTTTCTATTTCAATCTGCAATATGAAGTAATTTTCAGCTGATTGTGAGTAAAAATAAAAGTAATTGATAATTAATTGGACGAGCGTAAGAATCATCATCAGATTAATTTAATTTGTCGGATTTTTTAGAAAAAAAAAAGAGCCCTGCTTAGAGTAAATAAATAAAATGTGTGTCGAGCTCTTGGGTGCCGAAATCTGTACGTTTCCTAACTCAGTGCGCGGCGAGACCTGACCACTTAGCGCCGAAATTTCGTGGACCGACTGCATAAGCATTTAAATTAAAGCAGCCGTAAAGCGATTATTCAGACCTGCTTTCGAGATGCCATGATATTTGCTGTTGTTATTTCAATTTTTTCCTTTTTATTTTGCAATATGACAAAATTTAGAGTTGCTTGCTAAGCCCGCCAAAAAGAAAGTGCCTAACTGCCTTATGCCATAAAGTGTCTTTTCCATGGGCAAAATAGAAGCACGTGGCTTTTGAACCCCGACCGTGCTGATCACATTCGCCACTAATACGGTGCTCCCACTCACTCGGCTACACTGCTGTCAAAACTTTAAAAAACACATCAGATTAGAACAACAAGGTCGTTCAAGCCAAACAGACCAATATATTTTGGATATATATCAAAAGCCTAATGGAAATTGAAATTGAATTCCATTCAAATTTTTTACAATACAAGTCAGCATTGTGGCAGAGTGTGAAGGAGCAACCTTTTGATAACAATTGTAATGGACACAAAACAGTTCAACTCTTTTTTCTTTTCGAGCTATGGTATTTCGGGTCTTTTACAAGATTTTTTTCAATTGAGGAGTCTTAAACATCAACTGTAAATTACAGTCAGATCGCACATACAGAAAAATAATTAAAATGTTAAAAAAAAAGTATCAACTCGGCAATATCTTGGCACCTTTAGAAGCATCTTTGACGCAGCTTATATTTCTATTTATTTGCAATGACAATTTAAAGGCGAAAAAAAGGATGTTACGGCTTTAGAAGCACCTAAAAGTTCGGAAGATACAGGTTGTTATGATGATTTTTAGAAGCTATTTTTAGAAAATCTGATTCAATTATATTTAAAAAATACTTTGAAACTTGTAAAGAATCACAAGCTAATATATTACATATTATCAAAACCAAAATTTAAAAAAAACAGAAAATAATTGAAACAAACAAAAGTTTTTGATGAAAGCAAAATTTCATGGCATTTTTTTGCATGAAGTATAGCAAATACAAAGAACCATCTTAAATTGTTGGTATGCTGGTACAAGATAAAAACAAACAAAACATTCTCTCATTGATCTGTAAACAGCCAACAATGGAGAAGAGCTGAAAATATTAACGATCGATTTGAATGCAAATTGATTTTTAGCTTATTTTAAAAACATGGAAGAATTTCAAAAAATAAATTTTATAAACTGCAATTATGCAATTTCCAAAATCATGTTACAATTTAATTGGCATAAATATAGTATAAAAAAAGGATACTTTATTTTTCAAAGAAAATAAATATAAAATGCTTCAAATTGGTTGTTTAATTTTTAAAAAATTGTACATATATGAACAACCTACTGAGAAGAAAAATATAAATCATGACGTTAATCATAAGAATAATCAAATCCTTATGAAAGTGCTTGTCAATTAAGTTTTGTTCTTGCGCACTTCTGATTTTTGAACTTCTTACTAGTTTATGCTTTTGGGGCTATGTCAATCACTTCAAAAAAACTTGGAATTATTGAAATAAAAAAATTATATAGCATGTTTACTATAATAACTTCAAATAAATAATATAGTTCATACAATGATGTAATCAGTAATGACAAGTTTTCAATCACTAATGGCTCATTAAATATGGCGCCATGATTGCAAAACAAATGTAGGGTTAAATTAATAATTCGTTTAGCAACTTACCAATAGATAAATTATATATATTGCATTATTCAAACATATTTTTGAAAAAGCAAATGAAAGCAAGTCGGCAGCGTGGTCGAGTGGTTAAAGCACCGGGCTGATGATCAACATGGTCTCGGTTCAAAACCCACTTGCACCATTCTGTTGTATCCTTGGGAAAGACACTTTACGGCACTTTCCCCTGCTTGGTGGTCTTGGCAAGCAGTTGCAAATTACAGTAATATCTCTGCTAAATTACTAGCGGACAGCAATATCTTGGCATCTCCGGAAGCAGGTCGGAGTAATTGCTTACCCTATGTATTAGCGCCTCCGTCACTTTCCTGCGAGTCAGGAGGATAAATATAGAGATAAAAATAAATAAAAAAAGTTAGTTTATATCTTTTAAGCTCAGCATAAAACCCAAGTATTTTTGTAAAGGTTAAATGCAATTTTGCTTTAATTTCAGCTAAACAAAATATTAGCAAATAAATATCAAAAAAAAGAGCAATTACAGACCTATTTTTCTTCTCAAATCTTCTGTTTCACTAATATGAGGAAATTTCAGCATTTCCTTCCATTTTTTACTTTTCCCTTTTCTTTTTCCACCTCCACCTGAATAACAATAAAAAAGATTAGTAGTACTGTGCAACAAAAAAAAAAATTAGTTCTTCCATTTTTTCTTATGATTTGCTAATCAATTCAACTCTTTTTTCATTATTTTGCAAGGTGTGCATTAGGAGATAATGATAAATTCTTTTTTATCATTACCTAGAAGCCCATTTGTGCCAGCTGGGCGAATTTTTTTGGACAACCTTGTCGAACTTGGCATCTGCGCTTCTGAGTGGACAAATCATAAATGGAATGCGAAGTACTGTGAAAATCCTTTCAGGCTCTGTGTTTTTATGCCCAGGATCTATGCCAAGGCCTGTTGGGATGGGCTTGTCCCAAGCAGCTTGGGTTAAGCTCAATTGCTTGAGAACTGGTGTTGGGCGATTCCATTCATCCATGCACAAATGGGGTCTTGCTCCTTCACCAAATTGCAAGTGCAGTGCTGCTGAACAAACAACAGACCACGTTCTAATAGCACGCCCTATACATTGTTCTAATAGCACGCCCTATACATGGAGCACAAAGTCTGACAGTTTTGGATGATGAAACTTGATGCTGGCTTTACAACATCACTGTCCGCATCTGATTCAGGCAATACAGCAGCCTGGAGTAGTAAGAGGATAAACCCTTGGCTCCAGCACTGTTTGTGTCTGACCTGGAGTGGATGCCCTTCCAAACAACGACAATTAAATTGCTTTATTCATTGAGATAATTTTAGTTTTAACCTTAGGTAAAAATAATATGTATGCTTTTGATGTAATGGTAAAAAAGTTAATTTTACAGTGAAAACGAAATTTAACCAGCTTTATGCAATCATACATATAGCATATTTATGCTAAATTGTACTGTATGGTGGAAACATTAGGCTAAAAAAAATAACACCGGAATATTGTTTAAATAATTGAATATCCAAATAAAGCAGGGCTGTCCAACCAGTGGCCAACAGGTTAGATGAATCCTGGAAAGTCTTTTGGTGGCAAAGCAAGATTTCTCAGTGGGATGCTTTTGGCAAAGAGCTGCTTTGGCAGCACAACAATTTGGTGGCTGGAGTAGAGATTTACTTACAATTACAAACCAACTTATAACCAAGGCCAGGAAGGTGAAGCCTGAGCCCTGAGGAACTGAAGCCAGGTTGCTCATATTTTGCAGAGCCAAAGTCAGATCTGAAGCCATCAAAATTTTTGCTAGCTTCTGCTCCTAGAAATATATTCTTTTACACTTGGTAATCAGCTAATTGACTCTTTAATAAAATTTTAAAACTGAAGAAAACATATAATTGATGTTGTCCTGCCCCTCTCCCAAGAATATTTTGGAGTAGCCACCTTTAACCAGTCAAAGAAACCAATCTAGATTCCCACTTTGGACTACTTTTGCTGCTTTCAAAGGCTTTATCCACAGACCAATGACATGGTATTGTGTTGGTATTTTGCTCCAGTTCAAGAGATGATTGGTGCCATGTGCATGTGTTCAACATAGTGAGCATTCTGGTTTGTAAGTATCAAGGTTTACAGTTTTCAAGTAACTTTGCGAGAGTAATGATTTGTTGGTTTAGAGCTGTGCCAGTTTTGTATGCATATGAGTTGGCAATGTTTGTTCTGATAAATCAAATGTGACATGATTCATTAAATAAGTTTGTTGTTTTTCAGGAACTGAGGTATGGTTAGGTGATGGTAGTGTGAATGTGCTTGAGGTTTTCTTACATTCTTTGGGTTTATGTATGGCTTCACAATGATGATGTTAATTGTGCTCATTGTATGACAGATTTGACTTTCATGCTTTTGGGAGGATCTGAATATGCATTAAGGTAATGTAAAGAATGTGTTTGTATTTTAGCCAGTTGTTTAAGTTGAGTAGCATAGAGTTGGAGATGGGTGCCTATTGGGAGGACACTGGTTTTGTCATGCAGGTGTTGAGCATTTGTTTCTCATGTGCAGCCAGTAGCAATCCACAAAGCTGTGTTTTGAATGGTTTATAGTTTCTTGATGTTGGTGTTTGGTATGATAGGGTTTCATATGGTGTTTGAATATTTGAATATGGGGCAAGTGTTAGCTGTAAATGCAGAAAGAGAATTGGTTCTTTTTGTTTACCTCATTTGGTAGAATTGAATGTTTTGAGAATGTCAAGTGCTCGTTTTGCTTTAATAATGGTGAGATTAATGTGTTGTGAAAATGTTAAATTTGGCTAAAGAGTGATTCCAAGAATTTTTGGGTGTTTTGTTGTGGGTAATGTTTAATTGTTAAATTTTTCAAGTGATAGAGTTGTGTCATGTTTAGCTGGGTCTGGTGTAAAACATATGGTTGTAGTTTTTTCTGTGTTTATATGAAAATTATTAGTGGTGGCCCATTTATAGATTTTGTGAAGATATGGTTGAATGAGTTGTTGGGCCTTAGGGTCTTTGGTCTGAGATGCTGTGATTGTTATGTCATCACCCTATGCTGTGATTTTGTACATCTTTTGAGTGAGTGGAATGCCAGAGGTGTAAATGTTAGATAATGTTGGAGACAAAACTTGACCTTGTAGAACTCCAGTCTTAATTTGTTTCAGTTTTGAGAATGTGCCATTGTAATGAGTGCATGCTTGTTGTCTTTAAACACTTTTGGTGCAGTAGATTTATATCTAGAAACGAGATCTTGTTCACTGTTTGCCTTTACTAACCTCCCAAACTTTGGGGATTTTCCTAAATTTAAAAAGTAATTAACTAAACTTGGCAAATAGTAAACAAGAACTGAATTGCTTAACTTTCTGCACCAAAAGTGTTAATGCAGTTTGCTTTTGGAATGTTTGCTAAAGTAAGTTTGTGTATGTTTATGGTAACAAATGCCTTGCTCATGTCTAAAGCTACTGCTATAGTGTGATGTTGTCTTGGATTGTTGAAGTCTCTTTTGTGATTTGGTGGCAGATGTTGTGCAAAGCAGTGTACGTTGAGGGTTTATAATCTATTTTGATGAGAAATAATTGGAATGTTTTTTATTTATGGTAATAGTGTTTTCTCTAGTGTTTTGGCAATGTGATATGGGTCAGTAATTTGGGCTGATGTTGTGGTCTTTGTTTGGTTTTGAAATGGAGATAATTGTGGCATGTATCCAAAGATGAGGTATTGTACGAGGGTCAGTCAATAAGTAATGAGACTTTTTTAATAACTCAAGTTTGCAATGACTGGTAATCAAAAAATGCTTTTTTATTTTTCAACATAGTCTCCCTCCTTTGCAACACACTTGTTCCATCTTGATATTAGATTGTCTATTGCTTTGGCATAGAATTCCGTGGACTGGGTCCTTAGCCAGTTGCTCACAGCAGCCTTCACTTCTTCATCAGTCTGGAAGTGAATTCCCCTCATACTCTCTTTGAGTGGGCCGAAGAGGTGAAAATCAGATGGTGCAAGGTCTGGGCTGTAGGGTGGGTGTGTTAGAAGTTTCCAACCTAAATCTTCAATTTTGGCTAGGGTTCTTGCTGCTGTGTGGGGCCTTGCATTATCCTGAAGGAGAATCACACCTCTTGATTGAAGTCCTCTCCGTTTGTTCTTAATGTCTTTTTTCACTTGAGTTAGCAGCTCACAGTAGTTCTCTGAGTTCACAGTATTGCCCCTTTCCAAGAAACTGATAGTGATCGGCCCATTTCTGTCCCAGAACACAGTGAGCATGACTTTCCTTAAACTTTTCTGAGATTTGAATTTTTTCTTCACTGGGGAAGAAACATGCTTCCACTCCATTGATCGTCGTTTCGATTCAGGTTCATAATGAAAGACCCAGGTCTCATCAGTTGTCACTATTCTCGATAGAAATACATCTCCCTCCTTTCTGTATCTGCGTAGTGATGCTCTGGAAGCCATCAGGCGCTGCATTTTGTGATCATCCGTTAACATCTTTGGAACCCAGCGACAGCTGACTTTTGAAAAACGCAGCTTCTCACGCACAATTGCGTACACTGTGCCATGGGAGATGTCCAAGTTTGTAGCAATTTCATCTAAAGTGACCCTTCTATCAGATTTGATCAGGTCTTCAACTGCCTGTACTGCTTCTGGGGTAGAGACATCCACAGGTCTTCCACTTCTCAGATCATCAGTAATGCTTTCGCGTCCATCTTTGAATGCTTGCACCCATTTGTAGAAGTTTGCTCTAGACATACAGGAAGGACCATATTGTCTTTGCATTCTAGACAGAATCTCACATGATTTTACACTCTCTGCCAACAGAAATCTGATGACTCCTCTTTGTTCCAAGCATGAGCTGTTTCCTAGCCTAGTAGTCATTTCAATTTATCGTCACACCTACAGTAATCTGAAAATAAACAAGTTTTGTTGTAAATAAGATGACAACTCCATTCATAATCATCACATAAAATTTCAGTTGCATAACTCCAAGAACACCAAAGTAATTGAGAAAGTCTCATTACTTATTGACTGACCCTCATATTAGTGTTGAGGGCAGTGTTGTACATGTTGGTGAGGTACCTGACGGCAAGTTTCCTTTTGTGCTTCAGGTGTCTGAGGTTATGCCATCAGGTCCAGTGAAATTGTTGTTGGTGCTCTTTGAGATAGCTAATCACACTGGAGTAGTGGTAGTATTTCATCAATGGGAAGGCTTTTGATTGAATGATTAAATGTGTTTGTTGATTTCATCTGTGCTGTAAGTGATGTTTGTAAATTATTCATTAAAACCTTTTGCTTTGTCTCTGTCAAGAATGGCTTCTGTTCTGTTGTCTAGGTTGTTTTTTTTGTTCGAGAGTTTTGCTATGGTGCCCCAATGGGAGTGAGCTGTTTTTTTTCTGGCTAGAAAATTTCGGACATTTGCTGAAATAATTGAAAAAATTCCAGACATTTCAAGATTTTTTAGCAAATTTAAATTTACCAGAAACAGAATTTTGAAGTGCAAAAAAATTTTGTGTGTATAATATAAACAGAAAATTTTAATAGATTTTTTTGGATTTAATGGTTTGTAATAACATTAAACTTAATATCACAAAAACACCCAAATAATTTTTTTCCTTTTTCTATGTAATTGACTAAATTATAAAATCTCGGTTTTATACTCATATAAAGCTATCAGAATTTGCCAATTCTAATGTATAAACTAAATTATTACATTATACCAGTGTTTCTCAACCTGTGTGTGCAAGTGATTTCCAAATGTGCCATGAAACTTTTTAAAAAACATTAGTCCATTGTTCCACAACCTTTTTTTAGAGAACACTACTTTTAAGGACTTATCAAGACTCTTTGGCTGCTTTATTTTTTAAATAAACACTACTTTTTTTCCAGTGCTCATACTTGCCTTATTGATAAGGCCATTAACGATGCCTTGCACAGAGTGACCAGATGCCTGCATCCTACACTAATGGACAACCTTTAGTGCATTTTCATATAAACGCCTAAAAATTAGCTTTTCCAGGCCTGCATGGGTCAAGCTTAATTAACCACCTCCAGACTGGTATTGGTCTGTTTTGCTCGGAAATGCACAAATGGGGTGTGGCTTCTACGGCAGCCTGTGAGTGTGGCATAAAGGAGCAGACAGCTGAGCACATAATAACATCTTGCCCCATCTATCACAATCCAAATGGAGTCCATGCTTTCTCAGATATTGACATGAGCCTGGTGACCTTGCTGAAAGAAAAATGTTCAGCCATTTAGTGGATCACATCCAGCTCTTGTCCATTTCCCCGAAACAAAAAAAAATACTGCTCCTTAGGGATGAAAATCAAGAAATTGAAGACAAATTCAAAGTGAAGACTTTTTTTAGGAACACTACTTTTTAGGAATAAAAATTAAGAAATCTGGTTCAAATGTCCAGCAAATTTTGAAAAAGTCTCAAAATGTGCTGCAAGCGAAAAAAGGTTAAAAACCACTGCACTATGTCAATCATTACAATTAGAAAAAAACTACAATACTACAAGTTTTTTAATTCAAGACTATTTTAAGGTTGTAAAATAAACTGTTACATCCCAATTAATAATTTGTTATTGTAAAATCTAACTGGTATAAGTGTTTTTTACTTAAATAATTCAATTAACCTAAAACTACAATATTCTGTATAATCTTCTGAAAACAAACTATGTCATAAAAGCTGTGTATGATGTCATAATAAAAGCTATGATAAACTTGAATTTTCAAACATAAAAAAAACTTGGAATAAAATTACTCTTGCCTGGGTCTCAACAATGTGCATCAGGTGTCATAGCAGACATGCAAGCAGAAAATATGACAAAATTTCCAAGACTTTAAGTTTCTTTTTACCCAAAAGTTTTAATAATAGTTTTCACAATCATTTTGGCAATTAAAACTCATCTGCTGTGTTTGATAGACACATCAAATGTAGAATGAACAATGTTCAATGTATAGTAAAACATCACACAAATCTTGTGAAATGTAGTAGTTACCAAAAATGACAAATACATTTGTACATCAAACTTTTGTACAAAACAATTTAATTTTTTTTGGACATCTGGCTAAAATTGCAAAATTTTTCAGACATTTTACCAAAAATTCAGACAATGTCAAAAAGGAACACAGGGAGTGAGATTGTGTTTGTGATAAATTTTGTGAAAATTTTGTTTCCAGGTGTTTGTTTTGTGTTTATGTGATTATTAAAATAACGATTTGTGGGTCTGATTGATTGTGTTTGCAAATGTGATTACAGTGTTGAATGAGCTTATGATATTCATAGGCAAATGAGCACAATTTGTGCTGTTTTGATTTCTTTTAAGGATGAAGATTCTGTTGGCATCCAACATTGCCATGACAAGATGCTTGTTTGCCTCATGGACATTTGTGGGGTAAGGTCTGTGAGAAATGAGATTTTCAACATGTTCTTTAAATGATGTCCAATCAACCTTTTGAATAGTTTGTTATTGTTTTAATAAAGTGAGATAGAGTTGTTTTGGTCTTGTGATGTATGCTGAGGGTCATGAAAACAGTAAGTGATCTGATGTGAGGGAGTGGATGGTCTGCCAGCTAGTGAAATCATGCAAGTATACTGAAGCTGCGTTGATGTCTGGTGAAGTACACTGTTGTGTTTGATTGGATGGTAAATGTGCAGAGTGTTTGTATTAAATGTAATGTGATTAGAGTTCTCTTCTACGATCTTTGGTTGGTAAGTGAGTATTGATCTGCAGTGATGATTGTGTTTGAAAAATTTGTCATGTATATGAATGTGCTGGATATATCAGAGTATTCTTTTGTTTGAGATATATGATTGATCCTAGTGTTGTAGCCTAGGATAATTTATAAAACCCTTGGATAATATAGACTCTACCAATTGGACTCTTGAATAATTTGAACCCCAGGATAATATATAATCGATCCTAGGGTGGCAGCAAAGTATAAACTAGTAAATTTTTGATAATTGTTGTATCATCTAGCTATCATTTATTGGCCAATATTTTTATATATAGTAAAGTTGGAGTTGGAGCTGGATCCAGAGCAAGAGCTTGAGTTAAACATTGGCTCCAGAGCCTAACCTAAATAGCTCTCCAGCCCTGCTTATAACATCTGAATAACTTTTAAAAGCACTAATTCATACAGGGTTCATTGGTAACATTAACTGTTTGCATAAGAGTTTTGTTAATTACAAGATTTTTGAAATCAAGTTTCTTTGAAAAACATGACAAAAGAAAAGCTGCTAAAGTTGCAAGTAATTTAAATCTAAGATAGCAGTTAAGCAATCACAGTAATCAAATTGCAGATAGTCAAGTATGAATGTTTAAAAGTAATTGATTTTTTATCAACTTAATTATGAAACTATTACATGTAAAATTAAAAATACATTTAATTGCAAATTTTGTTTTTTTACTTATGTGAATTTGGATGCAAAGTTTGTTTTAAGTGCAAGACAGAAATTTTTATTTTCTTTTTTCAATGTGGTACCACTATTTGAGCCATAGCCAATTAACACATTTAATATTTCTTTGATGTTTTTTAACAATGTAACTTTTATATTTTTTATGTAAAACTATATGGTTGTGCAAGTTGCAAACTAACAATTTGAACATATGGATTTAGTGTCCCTGATATTAACATTTTTCACATTGCACAAGGATACCTGTACTACGACATAACAATCCAGTGTTACTCAGACATAATTAAAAACATATCTCTACTTCAGCAACTGAATTGTCACATCACCAAAATGCTTCACTGCAAAAACAGCTTGTCACCAAAAGCATTCCAATAAAAAGTCATGCATTGCTTGGGGCACCCCACAAAGGAATTTTTAATCAGATGCTCAATCAACATGATTTATGGCACTTTCTTTGAACCAATTGATGGTGTGCAAAAAAACCCAAATACAATAATTTTTGACCTGGTAAGGCTTTTGCTTTTTCTTTGATCTTCTACTAAATTTCTGGACAAATTGCAATTACCAAAAAAGATTATTTAAGAAAATAGAAGTAAAAATTTAAGAGAAAAAAAAGTCATTATGTTGATCTTAAGTGATATTATGGTGACTATCCATGGACTAATCAATATCCTGATTTTTTGTTGACCACTTTAATTTTAGCATGTAGTATTTGAAAAACCTGGAATTTAAACCACAAATTCAGTTAAATACCATAAAGGTCATCAACTTAGTTATGGCACCAATTGTGGTTTGCAATAACATTACAGACAAAAATTTGGCCTGTAATGAATTAATAAGTACCCCTGATCTTAAGGTATCAAAATTTGCAAAAAAATTTTGTCATTTTTCTTTTAAAAAGCAATTACTTAGTGAAGTAGAGTTTTCAAGAATGAAAAATTTGATGAATAAATATCAAACACAAAAGTTAGACAGCAATCACGAATAAGAAGTATAGCTGATGGTATCTAGCAATTTACAGATTTTTCAAGCACAGTAACAAGCATGTAGGACTGACAAAGTTATTAATATGATTAACACTTTGAGTGCTAAGGACAAGTTATCTTACACTTCATATGCTAAAGATGAGATAACTCGTCCTTCAGGTAAGTTAAAATTCAAGCATTTCGCTTACTTTTGCCGCATAATAAATCAATTGCATTTCTGATACTATCTCGGTCTAGTAGAGCGAGACAAAAACAAGCGCTTTATTGCACAGCAAGAAAAAACAGCCGCAGTCAATGTGTTAATAACTTCTGATAAAATTACTTGGACTACCTGGCAATAAATAAAATAAAGTCTGCAATGCAGCTGGCAAGTGGGAATACTAAAAAAGTTGTGCTAATGTGCATGCCTGTATTAACAAAACAGTCATTTGGAAGGATTGAGGTATAAATGAAAGAAATGACTAAGAAAAAACAAGCAAATAACTTAGAAACAAGTTTTTAAACCTATTTTGTAAAATAAAATTCAATGGAGCAATAAAAAAAAAAAAAAAAAAAAAACTACTATTAGCCAATCAATGAAAAAGTCAATTATATACTCTTATAAATTTATCAAACTATTCATTATCTGAAGCAGGGTGGTTAAGTTTTTTTCATTCTTGCAAGGGACTTTTCAAAATTTTTAAAACTTGCAAATCAAAGTGTGGTCAAAAATGCTGGTTGTTTTGATACGATAATCTTTTTTTGCATTTTACTTAAATTTAAGGTTTGAAGTCTAGTTGTCAGAAAATTGAATTAAAAAATACCGATATATGACTTTTTAAACAGTAAATAAATTCTAAATTTTTACAAAGTATCTTACCTTCACGTGCCTTTAGATAAACAGTATTGGCAACAATATTTTCTAATTCCATATCCATCTTGAAGCAAATAAGTCAAGTGTGACCAAACATAAAAGCACATGAGATGATTAATATCAACAGTTAAAGTTAGAAACTAAACAAAAATGGTGTTTAGAGATTACTTGAAAAATTCAAATAGAACTTCATAATCAACAACAAAATATCAAATGTAAAACATTATTAAATTTGTTTTATTTACTTAATTTTTTTTTATAAAATCATAAAGACAAAAAACCATAAAACTAAGTCTGTGCATAAAATTATTTTTAGTTTTATTGAAATGCAGCTACTTGTTAGGCTTGCTAAGAAAAAGATATTGATGAAAATCTTCCTTTTCCAAAAATTTTTTCTATACTCAGCACACAAAATTCAATGAACAAACCATCATCTATATCTTAAAAGTAGACTAGATCAAAATGAAAAATTTGACCAAACAAAATTCCATAGAACTACAAATACCTTTTTCCAGCAGTATTTGCCAAAAAAACCAGGCCAATTTTAAATAATTAACAATCTTTTTAAATGCATTTAAATTTTAATTGATACATAAAAAGAGTTTTTGTGGTCTCAAATTTACTTTTTAAATAAGAAAATATAATTAAAATTAATAGTTTTATTAGAAAATACATTTATTGTTAACCACAATTTGGCATTCTTAATAATAATTGGTCAGTTTATATACCGAAAATCAAAAAAAGTAATGCTGGAGATTAAAATCAAACAGATATTCAAAGAACACATTCAAAAGTTGAACTTAATATACAGTAGCAGACAAAAGTTTGGGACAAACTACAAAAATGCATAAAATATGAGTTAAATTATTTTACAAAAAAATCCAACAATAAATATTGAAAGTGTGTGTAAAATCACTTATAAATTCACCATTTTAAAATTAATTTTTGACTTTTTAGGTAATTAAAATTTAATTTATTCAATTTTGCTTAAAATCGAAACGTCAAAAGTTTGGGACAAAAAGAAAAATAATAGCATACTTTTAATATTTCGTGCAACGCCCTTTACTTTTGATCACTGCTTTGCATCTTAAAACACATGATCTTATTAAATTTTGACATTCTTCAATTTTGAAGTTATTCCATTCGGCTTGGAGTAGTTCCCATAGTCTTCTGTATTTTTTGGCGCCGTACTCATAACACACAAGCCTAGAATCTGCCACATATTCTCTATTGGATTCAAGTCCAGGCTTTGAGCTGGCCAATCGATAATTTGAAAGTCCTGATCAGCCAAGTAATCCATAACACTTTTTGCTTTATGGCATGGCACATTATCCTGCATAAATACAGGATTTTCAATTAAGGACCTTTCTATTTGAGGGATAACATGGTGGGCTAAAACATTTTTGAAAATTGCTGCATTAACTTTACAGTTTAATCTTACTAAAGGGCTTGTTCCGTTCCAAGAAAACATTCCAAACACCATTACACTACCTCCAAATTTTACAGTCTTCTTAGTACACTTCTCCTCAAACCTTTCCCCCTTCTTTCTTCTCACAAATGTTTTCCCATTTGATCCAAAAAGATTAAATTTACTTTCGTCTGAGAAGAATAGTTTTGACCATTGGTTTGCATCCCATAGAATATGGTTTTGGGCGAAATGTAATCTCCTCTTTCTATTCTTTTTGCTAATTAGCGGCTTTTTTGCAGGAGATCTTGCAAAAAGTCCGATTTCATTTAGTCTTCTTCCTAGTTCCTACGGTTTTGCTTGAAATTGGGGTTTGCCTTGCAGAGTTAATTTCTCTTGTTATTTTCGCAGCAGTTTTAAATCGGTCTTTAAGAGCTATTCGTCTAATAATTCTATCTTCATTGGGAGATGTCTTTTTGGGTCTACCCATAACCTCTTGTTTTATAAATTTTCCTGTGCGATTGTACAATTTCGAAATTCTACCAATTGTACTTTTTGATATTTTTAGGCTATTAGATATTGCCCTAATTGTTTTTCCTTGTTCTAATAGGGACTTAATTTCTTTTTTGCTTTTAGAATCCAAATTTTTGATTACTGATTTCGCCATTGTAATAGACTGAAACAATTTTAAAATATTTTATAAAATTTATTAATATTAAGTGTAAGTTTCTTAAAATAATTTATTGACTGCAAAAAAATAGTATTTAATTAGATTTTACTATTTAGATTCTATCCTGTAGAAATAGTCATAAAAATATTAAAAGTATATTGTATATTTTTCTTTTTGTCCCAAACTTTTGACGTTTTGATTTTAAGCAAAATTGAATAAATTAAATTTTAATTACCTAAAAAGTCAAAAATTAATTTTAAAATGGTGAATTTATAAGTGATTTTACACACACTTTCAATATTTATTGTTGGATTTTTTTGTAAAATAATTTAACTCATATTTTATGCACTTTTGTGGTTTGTCCCAAACTTTTGTCTGCTACTGTATAAGCTTTATATAAACACCAGTATTTTGTGAAACACAGTTGAAAAAAGCTACATTAAGCTTTTTAGATTGGAAACCTTAAAGACAATTTTAGTGGGCCACAAACAAATTCAAAAGTTTGCAGTTTAAATTAATGCCATAATCACAGGTTTTTAATAAAATAGTTCTAGGCAAGTCTAGACATTTTATATGATGTAAATGATCTTTTGTTGCATTCTAATTACTATATATTTTGTTAAAGTCATCACAGTCTGTTTAGTCAATTGATGGGCAAAAATTTGTTTTGTATTGAGTTGATGTTTAAAAAAGTTTAGAAATCCCTGTTCTAAATTAAAAACAAATTGAATTGTTCCTAAAAAGTAAACATACAAAATAATTTAAAAGCTGTTTACTTTAATAGGAAGTTTTTGAGAAATTCAGTCATAAATAATGTAAAACAGGGTAATTTTGATCTGTTGGGTAACAGTAATACTATTTGACTTGTAGTCAAGAAAACACTGGAAAAAGACCTCAGGTTTCCTATGACCCCTGTCTCCTTTCAAAAAACAAAAAGTTACATACTTTCTCAACTCTTTCAATATTTTAAAAATAAAAATAGTTCTCAAAGTAACCCTAAATGTTGTTTACTCATTCTTATATTGGTTTTAATGTGTGATCAAAGTTATCCCAAAAATTTGGTAACTTTGTTTATCAGTTTATTTGAAAGCATTCAACAGCGAAGATGTCATGACGTTGTCAAAATATTTTATTTAATGGCTCAGACGCAGTGTGTTATGATCAACAGAAAATGAGTTTTTTATTGACAGTGTTAAAGTATTAAAGGCTAGAAGCCTTGAAAATTGATCAAAGTTACCCTGTTTGACAGAACACTAAAAACTAAAATTTTGTTTTGTAACAACTGCAATTGAACTGCAACATATAATGATAGTTTAATATTGCTTTACAAGTTTTGTTTTCTCATCAATAAAAAAATTGCACACTTACACACCTGTTTTTTTTTAATTTGAATTAAATAAAACAAGTAACTAAATAACAGCATCAAAATAACCAGACTTTTGTAAAACAATTCCAAACATCAAAAACAGCAAAAAAATAATAAATTATATAATAAATTGACATGGTTTTTAAGAGAGTTTAAAACTTTTACCAACCTTTTTTCCACAAACAATATTCTCTAGAGAAAAATTGGTATTGTGTGATAATAATATGACTGCATACCTAAAAAATTTATGCTTTTTTTTTATAAAATCTGTATGGCATCATAAACATAATTATGGTGAAAATAACAATTGATTGAGGCAATAAAAGCAAAAATACATAATTATTAAAAGAAGCCATATGTAATTAAACAAACAAGCTATCATAATATACAAATTACAAGATAATACCTAGTTGCTGCAAATCGATAATAATAACAATGCAACTTAGAATAATAATTAGTTTTATATGACAGTAATATATTTCCAAGCTATTTTTAAAGAACTTTTTAAAATCTTTATGATATCTGTTTTGATACAAATTAACTATATTCTTATGAGATAATAGCAAGATTGGTGCTAAAGCTACATGCTCAGGTATTAGGTTTAAACTTTAATCTTCAAGCCAGCTTACATTAAAGTTAGATTTGGGTTGGTTAGATTAGGTTTTAATATGTTGAAAGGTTAAGGCTTACAGTTCTAAGTTTGAATTCGAACTCAATGGGTCAAAGGCTAAAAGTTCAAATACTAATTAAAAACTACTCTAATGGAAATTAAACTGAATGTTTAGAAAAATAAAATTACAAAAATAATAACATTCTGATTCTTTCCAACAAAATGTTTTAAACTTATAAACCTTCCTTTTGACAAGTTTTTTTTTTTTATTCTGTAAATAAACACTCATTTTGACAATTTAGTTTTATACTTAAATCTACCAAAAATGTAATTCATATAAATATTTTTTTCTTATTGGATTAATCTAGTTTGGGAATTATTACTATATTTAATTGTTTCTTTAATTAGTTTATTAGCAATCAAAGTAAATCTTTATGATTTTGATTTATATTTCATCTGCTCACTGATTTAGTATTCTTTTGACTTTTTGTTTTGTTTTTCTTTTTTTTAAATTTTTGTATCTTGTTGGCAAGAGTTTATGGTGAATCCACCCCATAACCTTGCAATCAATAACAAACTGCATAATTCATTTAATGCTAGCAAACAATTTATCATGAAAATTGAAAAAAAATTAAAAATAATGTGTGCATGTGAATTTCAAGTAATTTAAACCAGTAAACAAGTCGTTATTACTGCCTGCTAGCTTCTTTGCTAGGAAAGGTAATTAATTGCATTTCAGCTTTTTATTTAATACACTTCTAACGAAGAATTACAGTTAATATGTATAGCACATTGCAATTTTATCCCGAACTAAAAATCTTGATACGGTGTTAAATGGTTAATAAAAAATAGTTCTTTTTTTAATAACCAACAGCAATATACACTTTGTCAACAACTGCTTATGGTGTGGTGAAAGTCTACTAAAGTCAAAACAATTAAATTACCTTAAATAAACGAAACTTTACATTTTTTAATAGGATTTTTTGTTGACTACTAATAAAAGGTTTATATACAAATATTGTTCTTGCTCAAGGTCTAAGTTTTTGCTTTTGCCGGTTGTTTTTTTGTAATTGCCAGAGTTGTAATGAGCCTAACATTTAAAGGACTCGATCCAAGTTTGAATTTCTATACTCAGTAGTATGGATTCTAGTCGAGTCCGAGTCCTGCGAAAATTTTTAAAAATAGGGCTCTAGTCTGACTCAAGTCATTACAATCTGCACCATAATGTTATCAGATTGTGATGAGTCGGTGACGGTCATAGCCGTACCTGCCGGGGGTGCAGGGGGGGGCAATTGCCCCCCCAAGTTTCGAAGATTTGGGCAAAATTAAGATTTTTCGGGCAGTGAGAAGAAAATATTTGGGCAAAACCATAGTTTTTCGGGCAGCGATATGAAAAATTTGGGCAAAGTCAGGAAATTTAGAGAGGTGATGATGAGGAACTGCAAGAAATAATAACCCAAATTTAGGTGAAGACCTTTTTTTTTTTTTTTTTTAGAGATCACCATGATTTTAGGACAAAATTGGTTTTTGTCTGAGAAACTCAGACAATTTTTTTGTCATATCCAAAATGTACTCTAAAATCATGATTTGGGCAAACGTCACAAAATTTGGGCAAAACTTCATTGCCCCCCCAAAATTTTTTGGGCTGGTACGGCTATGGTGACGGTGACGGAAGCCTTTCACTTAAATAACCGAGAGGTCAAGTGTGAGCTAGAAGTCTACAACAACGATAGACTTTTACCGTTCTGTTCAACCCCTACTTATCTTGGGGTAAAAATGGACAGATCGCTCACGTTTCGTCACCATCTAGTGGCATTGCGCAAAAAACTATCCTCGCGCGTCACACTGCTGAGGCGACCTGTAGGCCCGGGATGGGGTGCTGGTGCCAAAACACTACGCGTAGCCACCTTACCTCTGGTCTACTCAACAGCTGAGTACTGCGCACCAGTCTGGTGTCGCAGCGCGCACTTTCGCTTCATATACAGTATCTTGAACGGCGCCTTGCGCATAGTCATGGGATGCCTGCGTCCCACTCCAATGGACCACCTACCAATACTTTCAGGCATCCAGCCAGCTGAGCTTCGCCGACTGGGAGCGACACTCTCCTTGACTTAGCGTGGATATCTGGACCCTGATCGTATCTTGTATGGTCTTTTACGTAGGTCCTCAGATTCTTGCCAAAAGTAGGACTGTACAACTTACGGGATTGATAACTAATTTTCAAGCCGGACAACAGTAGGGCAAAATTTTTTTAAATAATTTTCAGCTTTTAGTAATTTTAAACTGTAACACAATTATAAATATGTAACTAAATTGATTTTTAAGGCTCTTGATGTTAAATGGATTCGATTCCCAGCTCAATTAAATTTCAATAATTTTTTTGTAATAGACAAAAATTAAGCTCTACTAATCAAAATCTCAAAAAAGCAGCACATTTAAAAATTTAGCAAATTTAAAAAAACGAGAGCAGATTCATTGCACGCAATCAACATTTTTTAGAAAAATAACCACTGCCATTAGAAGCTAATTTTCTAGAAATTTTTGATCTATTTTGTCTTACAATTACCAGGTTTTTACCAGATCTGCTGCGATGCATATGTTTCTAAATTATTTAAACCGATAACCAGATCATTACCAGGTCCTTACCAGATCTGTTATTCCCAGTTTCAGATCAGGATCCGATCTGGTAAGTGGTCTGACGTGCTAAACTGGCCCCGACCTGGCATTTACATCAGGTCCAGATTATAAATTTAAGATCAGGGCCAGTTTAGCACGCCCGATGTTTTACCAGATCTGAACCAGGTCGGATAGATCAATATTGCCCGATAAATTGTGATCTGGCCCAGATAGAAATGGCTATCAGGTAAAGATGAGTCTAAAGAGGGTAATTACCCTTTTCTAAAGAGAGTAATTTTTCTAAAGAGGGTAATTACCCTGATTGAAATCTTTATGACGATCACGAAAAATTGAAACTTTGGTGTTGCTTGCTAATATGTTCCACTGTTGAAGCCTTGAACCTAATAATTCTGCTTTAGATTTGGGCAACTCTAAATCTCGAACAAAGTTGTTCAGCTCACCTTGAGTAATGAGCTGAGGTTCTTGAGAAGAAGATTCACCAAAATGTGATTCAGTTGACAAGGAACATTCAGTCATCTCAGATGTTGATGTTTCTCTACTTTCATCAAAATCAGGAGAAAATGATTCTGGTACTTCAGGAATGGTATCCCAATTCCATGTGGAACTGGTCTTATAGTCGAAGAAATGTTCGGATATATCATTGAACGCCTTTTCTTTCTGGACAATCCTTTAACAGGTGGCACTAAGCAAAAATATCAATTATTCGTATGGTCTGCTTACTCTCTCCATACCATAGGAATGCCAAATAACATGGCTTTCCTTTTTTTTTGCGCAGCCATTGTCGAAGGTTACTTGCGCATGTATTGCAGCATATATGTGGAGCCCAACTCTTATCTTGATCTCCAATTTTGCAACCAAAATATAAATAATAAGCTTTTTCAATTAATGAAGTGATTTTACGCTTCTGCTGTGCAAAAGTTATTTGACCACAGATGTAGCAAAAGTTATCTGGTTTATTCACGCAACGTCTGGGCACAATTGATTTATTTAGATTTAGAATAAAAAATTAACCTTAATTTAGCAAAAGTACCTACAAGTTGTATCTGCAAAATAACAAGCTAATGTAAGCTATAGTAAGAGTAAGACCACTTACGTACTTGCTGTCTTATACTGAACTACCGATACTGTATAAAACTCTTTATATGACAGGCAATTGTTATCCGTTATGTTCCATTAGGAGGAGGTAGGCTTTTAATTTTTTTATTTTAAATCGTCTGAAATGTGTTTTAAATACGCTCAAATTTGCTGACCAAGACAATTTGCTGTTTTACTGAAAACAAGCGCTTAAGCACCTTTGATAAGCAAGATAAAATGCTTTCCTTATTACTTGTGATCATAGCCGTACCTGCCGGGGAGGCAGGGGGAAATTGCCTCCCCAAGTTTCTAAGATTTGGGCAAAATTAAAATTTTTCTGGCAGTGAGCGAAAATATTTGGGCAAAACCATAATTTTTCAGTCAGCGATACAAAAATTTGGGCAAAGTCAGGAAATTTAGGGAGGTGACAATGATAAACTGCAAAAAATAATGACCAAATTTAGGTGAAGACCTTATTTTTTTTTTTAGAGAACACCTTGATTTTGGGACGAAAATTGAAAATTAGGAGACTGAATTTAAGTGAAGACCTTTTTTTTTAGAGATCACCATGATTTTAGAACAAAATTGGTTTTTCGTCTAAGAATCTCAAACAATTTTTTTGTCATATCCGAAATGTACTATAAAATCATGATTTGGGCAAACGTCACAAAATTTGGGCAAAACTTCATTGCCCCCCCAAATTTTTTGGACTGGTACGGCTATGCTTGTGATAAATGATATCAATTTAAGTTATCAAGAGTTTATATTTAACTCAGCGGCCTCGATTTATCTAACATCAGTTATTTTCATTTTGAAAGCATTTTTACTGTTGACCAGTGTAATCTTTATACAAAATTTCAGGTTTTAAAATTGTCAGATTGTAAATTAGACAATGCCAAATTTATGTATAAATTTGAAAACAATTCATTACCCATCTTTTTTGACAACTATTTTACAAATTTGAATTCGATACATTCACACAACACTCTCAAAAAAAAAAAAAAAACAAATATTTTTTCCAAGAGTTAGCACAAATTTTGGCAAAAACACACTGCATTATTTTGGGTTGCAAACGAGGTAAAAATTCCATAAAAAATCAAAAATTTATCATATATTCTTTTTAAAAAAAAACCTTAAAAAGCATTTACTAAATGCTTATGAAATAAATATACTTGATGACTAGATTGCAGTTTTCTTTTAGTTTGTTTTGCCTTATTTTTATCATATTTGTCATGTGTTGCTTTATTTTTTCTGATTAATTGGATATTGTTCACTTGCTTTGTGCGGTTAAAACACTTTTATATCTTTTGTTCTTTTTTTTTTTTTCTTTCTTTTTATGTTTTGCTTTTGTTGTCTGACATGTGTTACTTTATTTTTCTAATTAAACTTATTTTGTTTATTTGCTTTATTATTCAAACAACTTTTTATTTTTACTGAACTTGTTTTTTTTTTTGTTGTTGTCCGTGTATTTGATATATAATTAAATGTGTACTTATCTTGTAAAGGGATGTGGCTGACTTGGTGACCCTTATGACGGTCTTTTGCTGCATCCCTTTAGTAGAATTGTTTTAACAAATAATGATAAAATAAGTATTCCATTGTTTTCTGTATTGTATATGCATTCTGCAACAAATGAACAAAGATTGATTGATTCATAATTGTATAACAAGGCAAAACCTGGGCAAATTTTCTATTTTAGGTTATCTTTGTCTCACCTTTGCAGTTTTTCACGAGTAATGGCTAGGCGGTGGTGGATATTTAAAGTTAGAACCCCGAGGCAAGGATTTCCAAAACTTGATGCTCTCTAAAAAAAATATGGCTTTGATCTCGTATTTCCTTCTTTTCTCCCAAAATTATGGTGATCTCTAAAAAAAAAGGTCTTCACTTTGAATTGAACTCCTATTTCCAACTTTTCGTCCCAACTTCATAATGATCCCTAAAGTAACATCTATAGCAAAACGAGCCTATACGAGGGCTGTTTGAAAAGTAACGGGACTGTGTAAATAATTATTTTATTTGAAATGCCACGTAAAAATTACAACTTGTCCCCTTCAAAGTAATCTCCTTGAGCTCGAATGCACTTTTCGAATCTCTGTTGCCATGCTTCTATGCACTTCTGGAAAGATTCCATTGGGATCGCTCGTAGTTCCTTCGTTACGGCTGTTCTTATGGCTTTTGAGTCTTGAAAACGGGTTCCTTTAATGACTCCCTTGAGCTTAGGAAACAAGAAAAAATCACAGGGAGCCAGATCTGGCGAGTAGGGTGGTTGCTCCAGCACGGCAATGTTATTTTCTGCAAGAAATTGTCGTATGCTTAAGGCATTGTGAGCAGGAGCATTGTCATGATGAAGCAGCCATGACTTTGTCTCCCACAATTCTCTTCTTTTCTCTCTTATCGAACGCATCAAACGTCGCAAGGTGTCTTTGTAAACATTCTGGTTAATGGTTTGGCCCTGTGGCAAGAATTCTAGATGAACAATTCCATGAACATCAAAGAAAACAATCAGCATCACCTTAATTTTGGACTTGAACAGCCTTGCTTTCTTGGGTCTTGGTGAGGATGCACTCTTCCATTCAAGGCTCTGCCGTTTGGTGAGTGGATCGTACTCGAAGATCCACAACTCATCACTGGTAACAACTCTACTCAGCAGATCTGGTGTAATTTCAAGTTGTTTCAGGATGTCTTGACACACTTGCACACGATTTTCCTTTTGCCCATCATTCAGCAACCTTGGTACCATTTTCGCACAAACCTTCCTCATCCCCAGATCTTCTGTAATGATCCTCCACACCCTCTCACTATTCATGCTCAACTCATCTGCTATCATCTAACAGTAAGGCGGCGGTCACTGCGCACGTTTTCTCTCACACGCTCAACATTTTCGTTTGTTCTGCTTGTTGTTGGCCTTCCACTCTTAGGATCATCTTCCACATCCTCTCTTCCCTCTCTGAACCTCTTGTGCCACTCAAAAATCCGAGTTCTTGACATCGTAGCATCTCCGTAAACTTCTTGGAGCAAATTGAATGTTTCAGTTGGAGTTTTTCCAAGTCGAACGAGAAACTTCAAGTTGATTCTTTGTTCAATGCTCATTATTTGTTAACAAAAGAAGAAAAAAAAAGAAAAAAATATTTACTAAATAAATTATCCCAAAACGAACTACAGTAAAGCACCTTTCAAGAAAAGCCTGTAAAAAAGCATATGGTTGTCACAGAATGCTGAAACTACATTTTTACAACCACAAGACATTGCGCCATCTTAAAAAACAAAGCTTTTATCACTGTTGCAAGTGTTGTTTGTGCAAAGCATACAGTCCCGATACTTTTCAAACACACCTCGTATGAGGTATTTTCGAGGGGTGCGTGAGGCAACTGCCTCATTCGCCTCACCCAATATTCACCATTGTGGCTAGGGCCATGTTTTTAATTGTATTTTTATTAAATTTTAACTTGACTATTTCGGTCTATTATAGAAGTTTTATGGACAAGTTTTGAGTAAAATGTTGCAGAAACGCCAATTTACTTTAGCTTAGAAAAGTATAATTGAATTTTTTTTTCAACAGTGAAATCAAAATCTTACTTTATCTTGTAAATTGATGATCCACGATAACCCACAAGCGTTGGTCTGTGAAGCAATAAATGCTATAAAAGCTTCAACAAGCATCAGCAATTATTATGGTTTTGATCTAAATGTTTTTATAACAAACTAGTACAATGAAACAAATTTTCGGTTCAATAACAAGGGATTCTTTAACTAAAAATTACACATCCAGATGTGAGGAAAGTGAAAAGTCTCCAGAGAAGTGCTAGAGTTTGGGGAATTTTGTAAAACTGATATCGCTTATTCAGAACTTAAAAAGAAAAAGGCGAAATGTTAAGAACGACGCTAAGCGGTTGCAGCCTGATGATCAGAATGCTGTTAGAAATTGTAGAAAAAATATTTTCAAAATATTTATAGCTGCTCGAAAAATTGCAAAAAATAAGAAAAAAATTAGTTTTTCTATGTAAAATTTGGATTTTATTTTGACTTGTAAAACTTCCACAGCAACCGAAACTAACTTTAACGTAAGTTTCAAGATTTTAAGGTGCAGTACACATGCAGAGTATAAAGATACATGTATTTGTTATATCTGTGCAATGTATTATTTGCTTGCCTAACGTTTACTGTTTTTTACTGCTTCCTTTTTGTCAGCTTTTATTGTATCTTTGTGCTTTGGTTTGTGCTGTTTGCGGCGAAAAAAAATAAACATGCATAAATAGATTCATAGCAAAGCCTAAAAATTGTTGGACTTTATTAACTTTAGCGGGGTCTAGTAATAACTAAAAGAACAGTCTACCAGCGAAATACAAGCTTCCGAAATGAGATATCTTTCAAAAACGAAGGCGTTTGGTGCACATAATTCGACAAAGTTTGTAACTCTGAGAATCAAAACTTGCTAATTGTTGAGCCATTTGTTTAAAGTGAGGGAGCCCGAAAAAACCTTTTCTAAAATGTGCACCTGCGGCATCTTTCCGGCCATAAGAAATTAAATACGAAGCTGAATAGTTTTCAAACAAAATAACAAAAGCATGGAATAAAGCAAAAGACTTGAACCAATTATTTAGAATTTTTACGTTACTTACTTTTAAAAGCAAAAGAGTTAAGTTTGCAAAAAATTGGTTTAGAGCACTTATAAATAATAAATTCATGAAATCAAATAAAAAATCCATTTCATTTTAAGTAAGCAGCAGGGAAAAAGGCATGGCACCATTGCCCCTCTAAACATTTTTTCGATCGCAAGTATTGGTCCAAATATTCTCTTTTCAAACTTTAGGGTTGTTTATATGTTGTCTCAGTTGCTTTATTGAATAAATGAAAAAACAGGTTTTCAAAGTTTTTTGATTTTGAACAACGTTGGTCATATATACATGGTCTGGTATAATAATTATATCAGTCTCTTTTTTTTTCTCTCTCAACCATTTAAATCCTATAAAAGTTTAGAGATAAAGAACTAGCGAATATAAATTAAAAAAACAAAACGTCAAGCTTGCCCATTACACCCAAAGACATTTTCAATTACACAAAAGTTTGACAAAGATTTGCACTAGAATCTACGATAAGCCAGATATATGAAAAGATTAGCGTTAGCCAAAAAAAGCTTGTAATTTTCGAGAAAAATTTCTTTTGATCCGTTATTTTCGCTGAATTGGAACACAGTTAAAAAGCTTAATTGAGCAAAAGTAAATGTTATGATGTGAACTAATTAGTATTTGCTTCTGTTTCATCTTTATTTAAAATTAGAGTTTTTGCATAATTAACAAACAGCAATTACTTAATTACAGGAAATTCGCTTAAAAAAATATATTAAAACTATGATAAGGTACCTAAATAGGATATTATAAGAACAGTTAAAAGCTTTTTGTGTTTATTTTAGAATTTAAACGAGCTTTTAAAACAAAAATTCCAGATTAGAGAGAATGCAAATATTATAATGGCTGACGAACTTTCTTGGACATCTTGTCGAAACAATGGCAACTTTAAATATTTACAAGTTAAAAGCTAAAAGTATTCGTGTCTTGTTTAGACACCACACTTCGCCATTTTTTTCTTAGAATTCGAGTTTTTCTCTTTTTTAAGTTTGCCAGCTTGCTAGGTTCAGAGTTCAGAACCATTGCAACAGGAGAAGAAAACAGCCAATACAGCAAGATGTAAAGATATCTGATACTACTTATATTTTATGCAAAAAGAAAATTTTGGCATCCAGTTTAACGACAGAGATTGATTTTAAGACGATATTAATTACTGGTCAGAAAGGTGCACTGGCATCGTTGAAATAAAGAAAAATACTTGCTAAGCTTGGGAACAATGGTTAATTGTTGCCCTATAGAATCTTTAATCAGGTTTTCTATAATTTATTTATATACTGAGTCTTCGACGACATTCTAAAGCTTGTTGAATAATCTTTAAAAATATTATTCCAAAAGCCAGGTTTTATTTCTTGGATTAGATGAACAAGATTTTTTTTTAACGAAAGCAGAAGTAGCAACTGGCTAATACGAGAAAAAATGAAGCTACTTGTGATTATGGTATTAGAAATACTGTTATTTTTTTTTTACAGCCTAGTTGATTTTATGAAATGGGAGAGTCTTCAAGTGATTTCAGCGTCAGCAGATTGTTAGACATGAACTGCCCAAGAAGATTTAAAAATTATGAAATGGTTTCTGGTTTTTTAAACAGTTGTGGTAAGTAACTAAATTCATGTTAGACCAGAGGTTTTCAATCTTTTGCAATCCATGGAATCTTTTTGCTCTAAACATTATTGGTCGGACTCCTGTTTAAAAAAACATCCGGGATTTTTTTTGCAGAAACTAAAGTGAAGACGTATTTTTTTAGTTTGGTCTTTACTTAAAATTTCAACCCAGCAACCAGAATTGGAACTTCGAATTCAGATAAAAACCAAAAAAACTCATCACTTCAATCCAACCGGCATTTCGAACGTAACTATTTAACAAATCAAAGTGATGACTTTTTTTTGGTCATCAATTAAATTAAGGTTCGAATCTCGTTGTTACTGAGGCGAAACCAAAAACATTTTTTGAAATTCTACTTGTAGATCCCGGTTGAAAACCTCTGTACTAGGCAATTAATGCAGCTGTAGTAAAATAAAAAGCACTTCCGCTACTCGAGTTTATTTTAATTTGTCAAATACAATTACAAAATACAAATAAAACAAATGCAATTTAAGACTTGCAAACTTATCGCTTTTACAAACAAAAATATTTACGGCGTTTGGGAGCCATATTTAAGCAAACAAAAAGAATGCGTGTGCTTTTTAAATCATGCCATATAACCAGGGTTTCCATTTTATGCTTAATTCTGAGATTTGAGCTTATATTCAAGAACATTGTCTTAGAAAATTTTAATGTGCTTATTTCTAAGAAGCGTGCTTATTTTAGAATTAAATGCTTATTTTTGCTTATTTTTAATAATTTTGTTTTAGTTTTTCACAAAATTTTTAGAAAACGCGCTTATTGCAAGGTTTTCGTTCTATGTCCAATAAAAAAGAGATTGTTTTATGGAGAAAGATCAAGTGATGAAGGTTTTTTTTTAGTCTTTAATTCAGTTGTGTCCTTGGGAAAGACACTTTTCGGCACTTTCCCTGTTTGGTGGCCTTGGCAAGCAGTTCCAAATTAAAGTCATATCTCTATTAAAAATTTCAAGCGGACAGCAATATCTTGGCATCTCAAGCAGGTCGGGGTAATTGTATCTATAGCGCCTCCAGCGCTTTCCTGAGAGCCAGAAGGATAAATATAGAGATAAAAAAAGTGCTTCTCAAGGACGCGACCAAAAAATGAGTCGCA
The DNA here is from genome assembly GCA_963680785.1 of Diplosoma virens. Taxonomy (NCBI): domain Eukaryota; kingdom Metazoa; phylum Chordata; class Ascidiacea; order Aplousobranchia; family Didemnidae; genus Diplosoma; species Diplosoma virens. Next base: position 34,872,102 of record OY796880.1, read on the forward strand.
CACAATTGTATTTATTTAAAAATTGAGCCAAAAGTTGATCGCCCACAACTGTAGTTGTGCAACAATTGAATGACTGCTTTTTGAGAATGAAATCAAGAAATCCGGGAGAGATTCACATTTGGATGTTAATTTTCGAACTTTTTAAGATAACGGGAACTCGGATCACAAATTTCGAATAGATCGGCAAATCTTTGCTCTCTATTTCCGCTCAGCATTTGGGTCGCCACAAAAAAAGATCGAGAATTAGCACGTGTTTATTTTTGGACCAATTCGGGTGGTAACCCCACATATAACTAATTGTCAAACCGTTTCAATTTTTCTGTAGAGCTTTTCAAAGATATCGTTTTACATTAAATGCTTTTGAGGTTAAATTTTTTTCGACTGTCATTATAAAATAATAATAATTATTTTTTTAAATACGACTAAACATTAACGATTTAAAAAAAAATTTGTGTACAATTATGATTATCAAAATATCAACACTTTATTTTCTTGACTTGAAACACCGCCACTTAGGCGTTAAGTTCAAAGCATTAATCAAACAAATACTGTGTGTAGGACCTGCTTTAGAAGATGTCAAAATATTATAGAACGATTAAAAATATTATTCGTGGTTTTATTTTCAGCTCTCTTGAAAAGTGATATGACAGTCAGACAACTTAGAGCTCTTCGTTAAAAACCGACGTCGGACCATCGTAGGATGCCATAAAGTTATTTTCCCCAGAGCAAAACAGAATGGTGAAGGTTGGAGTGAAAGTGGAACCTCTTGGTAGTGAAAATCATCGACGGCGCACTTACTATTCGGCCACAAGCAGCAGTGAAAGTAAACTGCTATGACAATCATTTCACCAACGACGCTTATCGTTGTCATAATATCGGTAGCGTGGTCGAATAAGTGGAAGTGACGTATTGATGATAAACACAATCGAAACGGTCTCGGTTAAAAATCTACTATTCATTCTGTTGTGTCCTTGAAAAAAACAATGTACGGCACTTTCCTCTGCGTGGCGGTCTTAGTAAATTTCAGTCTCTCAATTTTAGTCATTTCACAGTTTAAAAATTAAAAAAGCAAAGAAAAAAATTTCCACTCGACAGCGATATTTTGATTTTATCACCGAAAAGAGTTCGGGGTAATCCTTACTGAATTTCCACAGGTTTCCATTTAGAACGTCATTTTTTTTTTCTTTCTAGCCTTTAAGCAAATTTTAAATACCAAAACAACTTTTTTACATCTGAATATACTTGAAGATCTTTTTTTAGACTTTTATTAGATACTTTTGAGTTCGCAGTGAACACACTTTCATATCGTTCCCATTAAAAAATAATAAAAAGTCTAATATTAAAAAAACTAATGACTCATACAATAAAAGTTTATAAATTTGAATATCAAGCCTTTTTTTTATCAGGTTGTCAGCCTGCGACATTTGATTTCGTTGGCTTCTCGAGAAAATTTATATTGTAATTGATTTCTATAAATGTGCAATTACAGAAACTTTCGGCTGCCTGAACGGCTGAATTTTAATCAATTGATTTTGTATCAATTAAGTTTAAATTTTCGAACAATGCATTTTGTGCTGCGAACAAAAAACAAAATGTATTGCTGCTTATGCCATTAGGCATTTACTGTATAATGTATGAAATCAAGCTAAACTGGTGTGCAATTTCAGTTTTTACTTGTTTACTGATAAAGTGTGTCTGAATAGGAATCAAAACGTACCTCAAATGATAAAAAAACAAATTACACCAAATAGGGTTTATTTAATCTAAACAAAAATAAATTTTGTTGTGCTTCGTTTTACGACTTAAAAAAGTAAATGTCGCTTCCCGAAAGTTGGTCTCAATTAAACATTTGTTTCCATAATCAAAACAAATGCCCAATGTAGCTTGTGCTTTTGAGGAAATCTTTTCTAATTTTTTGTATAACGATATGTTTTTATTGGGACTGGATAAGTCTACATAGCGACAAAGAGTTTCCTGCTTAAAGAAGAATCTTATGCGAATAATGTTTGTATACGTTTCCTCGCATTTTAATTACCATCTCGATTAAAAGTATCTTAGTGTTTTTATCACCTTTTTCTCTACAATTATCTGCTTCACGGTAAAGAAGATTATAAAGTTGCACGGCATGGGAAAATCAGTCTTATTTTGAAGGTTTTCATACAACTCTTGTTGCTTCAAAGACTGTTTAAATAGCGAACTTGACCGCATATTGTAAATCAAGTCTTTGTGTTGTAAGTTGTGCTCTTTAAGCGATTTACTTTAGAGGTAACAAGCAATTTTGCGGTCGCTATTTGACAGGCGGACCATCGTCAATCGCTCGCAATATGAAGTACGATCCGGCGAGAAAGGCAGCTTTGAAAAAATCAGACCAAGCAATTCCGCTCTCTTCTTGTTTTCATCACTCACTTAGTTGCACATCAATGTCGCACCAATCAGAAGTCGAAAACTTGCCTGACATCGACGCTTTCCAATCAGGCGCAGTCTCAGCTGATGGCCGAGCATTGAACGACAACGATCAAGAAAATGGCGTCGCCGCAAAAAGTGAGGCTTTTGGCGCGACTGAGTTGGAAGAAATAAACAAGAAAGAAATTAAAGACGAAGAGAAAGCGACAGAAGTTGTTGGAAATGGAAGAAATAAAATTGATAAAATGAATAAACAGGAACAATCAAAAGAAGGAAATTCAACTCCCAAGTAAGTATGTTTATTTTAGCATTAATAATACTGGCAAAGAAAATTAAACGGAAATAGTTTCACGATATAAGCAAAAAAATTTTACCCCGAAAAACTAAATTAAATACAGCTTGGAAGTGAAAATTAAGAACTAAATTAGAAGCTAAATAAATACAACTTGAAAAACCTGTGCAAACTAGTTTCGCTTAAGACTTTTGTGATTGTCGAGATCGGATTGCAGAAAAAGATGGTTTACAAAAGTGCCACTTATGTTGTCGCATATCCTGGGACGAAATAGTTTAGTTGAGAATCGAAAACTAAGAAAGCGGCCCAAGCTGAACCAAATAGAAAGGTGATGAAAATGAAAGTTGAAACAATAACAAAAAATTGACTTTGACAAATTGAGTTTATGTTTAAGTTTATAAAATATTTTGAAAAATATACAGTTTGAGCTGTATATTTTTAAAGTCTAATTTGCCAAAACTGACTGTCTAATTTCAAGGTTGTGCACCACTTTTAAAACTATGTTAGTAAGCTTATTTCCTTTTATGACACTCAACTGCAGGCAAAAAACGAGAAAGACAAAACTATTTTCAAAACAACATAGACAACGAAAAATCAGTAACGCTAAAACACTGTTAACACTAAATTTAATTGCGCAAACAGGAGGACTGTAAATCAGTTCATAATCAAAACTGCGATGACTATGCGAAGATTGAAAACGTTTGTAAAAAAAGTGTGCGAAACTCATTCGTACGATAAACCACCATCTTGTAACCAAAACAACACGAGTTCACTACTTGGTCTGTACAGGACTTTTTTTGATCTTAATTAACTTCGACACAAAAACCTATTGCAGAACAAATTGTTTCGAAATTGCTATTTTAAAATTTTTATATTTATTATATTTTAATATCGATAAGGAATTAATATATAGCAATATTTCAACAGAACAATCTTAATACATTCTTTAAAGGTATAAGAAAATTGATTATTCACAAATGTACATTCTACAATTTATATTTTTCCGAAGAAACTTATTCTCTTAAGGCGCATGCTTAAACAAGCAAGGATATTTTTTGTCCATTCGAACTTTGCTTGGCTTCTACAGCGAATTAAAAATTATCGCCGTGGTGCCTTGCATTAACAATAACTGTTTATTAATTGCAGCAAACTTTTGAGTTTTTTTCTATTGTTTGCAAAATAAATCAAACGAACACACTTTATTTACGCATTCTGGTGTCAAAAGTTAAGCTGAGTATTTTTCAGCGGATTTCGCTGCATCTGACCATGTCTGTGTATATTTGTTTAAAAACAATTGCAATAAATGTATAAGTCAGGTCACTATTACAGATACTAAAATAAGTTGCAAAGCACGATTACGTTTTGACATACTATTGATTAAATACACATCCATACAAAAGCTTATCGGATGTTTTTGTTTACGTGTTTCAGTACGGCGAGCAACCAGTTTGGAAAAAAGCCTCCTTTTTCATACAACGCTCTCATAATGATGGCGATCCAGCAGAGCCCGCGTAAAAAGCTCACTCTGAGTCAAATATATCAATATATCACGACCAACTTTCCTTATTATAAGGAAAATAAACAGGTAACTATTTTAATCTAAACAACAAAGCGGAAAATTAAAGCTTTAAAAGACCTTTTTTTTAAATAAAAAGATTTTTTTTATTTTACTTCGAAATAGAATTTGCCTACATTCATTTTGAGTTAAAGCAGCCAACTTACTTCTAGCATGAGCACCAAATTTTGCAATTGCTGTTAAAGTCTGTTTTGGGTTGCCACCAGAGAAATAAACAATTATTTTGGGGGCTGAATATCAATCGACCGTAGCAAAGTAGCAAGTGTTAATTGCTAAATCTAGTCTTAAATGCAATATAAAATTTTGTTTAAAAAAACATAGCAGAAAACTTTTGACGCTAGGTTTTTGAAAATTGTTTTGTTTTCCAGCATGATCTTGAATTGCGGTTCTCGATTGGGATGCCGTAAACAGTTAAATTTTTTTTGGTTTTTATGTTCAAAAATTTTGTTTAATTTAAAGTCTTTATTGGAAAGTAAAAATAACTAACAAAAGCATTTTGGGGTGACGCGAAATATTTACCTTTTTTGAGGGGCGCTGAAAGTGAAAAAGATTTAGAACTACTTGTCTAGAGTCTGTTCAAAATTGTTTTTTGTACTTTGCTATGCTTTGATTTTGGTTAAACGTTAATACTTTATGTTTTGTTTGATTAAGCCGAAAAAGAATTAAAATAAAAACACCAAATGGATGTTACGTTACAATTATTATCAATTAGATAACAATATTTTGTTTTTCAAAAAGCTTTTTTTAAAACTTTTTGTTGCTCTTGATGAAAATTCTTATATTCAAGCAAACATTACATTAGTAATATCATATAAATACAAAACTTTTGGCAAGATTTAAATTAAAAAGATAAATTTTTAAAAGTTTTTTCGTTCACCCAAAACTTTTGGAAATCTTTCTAAAGCTTGAAAAACGATAAACGTCATCTAAATGACTTTGGGATTTTTAGAAAAACGCTGGATTCTTTTCTAAAATCATCCTTAAAAGTACGAAAACAAACCTTAAGCTGGACTTAGAATTCTGATTTCTGAATTGTTGAAGTATTAATTTTACTCCTTCTCCTTTTTGTTTACATATGTTTCAAAAAACATTAAAATAATTGTCAAAAAATGTAAAAATCAGACCTTAAAACTTAGGCTAATGAGTAAAATGATACATTGAAAATAGGAAAATTGTTTTTCAGGTACAACAGGTACAATGTACGCCTACACTTTAAATTTTAATTTGGTTGATAACTAAACAGTGCATAATTTACAAATATGCGCCATTATCATTTGATGGAACATTACAATTTTGTTCTATCTTTTTCGGCTATATCGTATCTTGAATAAACTAATTAAAATATTTTAAGTTTTTACCTTCGTAGAAACCGTCCCTGTATGATAAAAGAAATCATGGTTTACACGAACCATCGACAAACAAAATATACTTGGACAAAGCTCAGTCTTCAGCAACACTGTTTGCAGCACAATAATTCGATCAATCAATTCTAAACTTTTTTCTTGCAGGCTTGGCAGAATTCAATCCGTCACAACCTGTCTTTGAACAAGTGCTTCATCAAAGTCCCCAGACCGTACGACGATCCTGGAAAGGTAAGCTTTGTAACTTGTTGGAATAATCCACACTTCTCATTAGATTAACGGAGACTCCGTATCGAAAGAGCACATTATCATTTCTCAATCCGAGTGTGTGTTATTCTGTTAATTTCGAGTCACGCTGTCTTTTAATATCGACAAAGTTAAAACTGTTGCGGAAGATTAAAAAAAAGCGTATAATTTTCTTCAATGGTATTGTAATATTCAAATTTTTTCAGCTTAAGCTTTTGGCTTTTAAGTTTTCAAAAAATTTAAGTATGCCAGGTTGGTGAAGACCAGAGTTGCGAACTCAATAAGTCTTCATTCAAGTTCAAGTTTGAATTCAAAAAAATTTGCAAGTCCAAGTTCGAGTTCTTTAATTTTCAAATTTTAGAGTTCAAGTTCGAGTTCGATTTCTATTGGATGCTGTGAAAATCGAAATCTCGATTAAACCTATCTGCGCAATAACATTAAAAAATAGGAAGGATATCACAAATAGATAAAAAAATGAAAGAAATAAAGAAACAGGTCATTATATAGACCTACCAGTCAAAAAAATGTTGGGCACAATACAGTTTTGCCCAAATTTGACTTTGCCCGAATCATGATCTTTAGAACTTGAAGTCTGTCTAAGATTTTTGGATTTTTATTCCAAAAAAGTAGTGATTTTTAAACAAAATCTTCACCTCAAACTGTAATCTTTTTTCTGAATGTGGAAACTTTATCCTGCAAAAGTAGTTGGTTTTCTGTGCCGGAAAAATTCTGACTTTGCCCAAATATTTCGTAAGTCAAATACAACTCAGTTGCATTTAAAATTTAACAATTTGATATCAAAAATAAATCCAAAATATTATTTATTCTTTCAAAATTTTTCAATTAATGAATTTAAATTTGATAATATATATTTTGAGTTCGAGTTCGAGTTCGAGTTCAGCAATTTTTATTTTTCGAGTTCAAATTCGAGTTCGAGTTCGAGTTCTTCGAGTTCAAGTTCGAGTTCGCAACCCTGATGAAGACAGATATAGAAAACATCATCAGGTTTAAAAAATAGACAGCAAAACAATTCTCATTTAATTATCAATAATTAAAATTAACAATGCTTTTTGAGGCAAAGCACAGCTCCGACCATGAGCAATCTACAAAAACCAAAATTAGCTTACAAGTAAAAAATGAACAATTTTCGGAAAATACATTTTGAATATAAAAACAAGTATTAAAAATTATCACAAAAATATATACTAGAGTTCAAACAATTGCGCTTAAAATTAAAATTAGCAATAGAACTATTGCTCAATCAGTCGATCGGTGGGATGATCCTTTAGCTATTTTCTGCCAGGGCAAATTTCATCCTTTTGTCTACTAAAAATAGCTGCAGAAATTTTGCTATTTAATACACACAATGTCAAAATTATAATTTTTTTGCATTACAGGGAAATTATTGGACCCTTCACCCATCGAGTGGAGATGTTTACATTGGAAGTAGCACAGGAAAATTGAGAAGACGAAGCACAGGAAGCCACTCGAGGTAGATCAACTTGACAGATTTTCCGCAAAAACTTTATTTTTTTATTATTTCTGTCATTGAGACGCCATCAGTATTTTATCAGATATAAACAGTCTTTGATGTGGGCTTTGAACAAGACGATAACAAATCCGATTAAAATCCACAATTAAAGGCTTCCGTGTGGCCACTTGTATAAGACTTTAAACTGTGTTGTAATCGTTTTTCGGATTTGATTCAAGTTTACTAACAAAAGCACAGCATAAGCTGGTTTAGTTTTTAAGACCAATAACCTTGGCCTTGTAACAAGTTTATCAAAGTAATCTATTTAGAATTGTAAACAACTATTATACTCTGAGCTGCTGAGTGTTAAACGATGTCGTTTCACAGAGGAAAACTGGCGCTCAGACGTCGAGCTTTCGCGCAAGTTTTTGGCGGGAATGAAATGCTGCTTTCCGGCGTCGCTGCCACATCTTTTCGTCCTAATATTGGATTTCCTCTTCCAGAATCACCGACATTTAACTCTCATCTGAAGCAAAGCTTTCCGCCAATTGACAAAGATTTCGCACAAAACAATATGCCAGGAGCAAAAACGAACGAGACATTCGAAATTTTCAAAGGAAGGTCATCGATAGAACAATATTACGCGCGACTGGCTTCGTCTGCAGCTTTTATGAACCAATTACATCAAAATTGGACTTTTCGTTCATTAAACCCTTACATTTTGCAAAAAAACTTGTCCTTGCTAAGCCACCAAAAAGATGACCTTCACAAGCAAGTGAACATTTCATCAACTGGTTGTAGTAGATTAATTACTAAGCGCCAGAAAAATGATTTTGGCTCTATTTTTAACGCTAAACAAGCAGAATCAAACTGGTTTGATGAAACTTCAAAATCGCAGCCGGATAATAGGAGATTCTGTAGCGCTTCCCGCACAAACGACTGTGAAATAACTTCTAAAACACTCCCAATTACTTCAAAACAAGTAATTTCTTGGTACTCTCGATTTCCACTTTCCTGTTACACATCTTCTTCTCCTAATCCTTTATTTTCTTCGAGTTATCCGTTTTCAAGTCAATCTTTTTTAAATTCATTTCCGCTTTTTCAACCGGACCTTACTTCAAGCATAAAAATGTGATTGCTTGAGAAATATCAACATCGACTAGATTTTTTAAAGTTTTCTTGCATGCATGAGTTGTCGTTTGTGTTATGTGTTTGATATTTCATCGACCTTTTTTTGTTAACTTTGTTGAATTAATTGAATACATTAAAATTATAAATACGACAGTCTATTAGTCAAAGCTCCACGTTAAATAATATTTCTCAAAGCAAAACAAAATTGCTATAATGTTTTTATTTTTCTATGGCAAATTAAAGAATGCTTCTCGATTAGTAAAGTCTCCAGTGTTGTTGTTAGTATTTATAAAATTAATATAATTTAAAAATAAGATAAATAAATATAAGATGGTTGAAGCGTTTTTGTCAATATACCGCAATGCAGCAAATAGACATAAAGTTTTCAAAAATAAATCATTAACTTAAAGTAGTAAATTCTTACAAACTGTTTTTCATACTTTTCCTTGATTCTATTGAACAAAATTTTACACATTACTTCAACTAGAAAAAATTTGACTTAAAATTACTTTAGTTCCATCTACTACTACAAAGAAGCAAAAAATATATACGTAAATAAAACGTACGAAAAATTTTCTTTACCTGTTGATAGAATAAACTAAACAACCAAACAGTTGCATGGTGCCAATATTTAACTAAGTTTTTGTTAGATTCAACTGCTTAACTTTATCGATCAAGGCCTATTTAGCTTTATTAAATGTTAGCAAGTCGATCAACCGAAGTCTGCAAGATCGATCGAAGATCGGTTCAAATATTCTTTGTACATGCAGTATCGATATAGACCAGCTTGATACGCTTGAATTGCACATTAAATCCGCTTGCCAGTTTGTCATAGCTACAACAAAAATGAGCTTTTTCTTATATATATAAATAATTTTGGCTTGCATAACAATATCTTTTGATTTGTACAGTATATAGGAGCCTACAGTAGTTATATAAGTTTGCGTGATATTTGGCCCAACTCATAAAATAACTTTATTGTTGTATTTGCCTAAGGTTTGTTATCCCCAGTTCAGATATAAGAGGGATCATGAACCAACTTCATTGGTAAAATAAATATGCTATTTTCAGTTGCTTTGAAAAACTTTTTAGTCGCAATCTTGACAAAAACGCTTTGAAATATAAAATTCTCGATTAAAATCCGCTAAGCTTAAAAAAATATAAAACGTCCGGTCTAATATACGTAAGTTTCTACTTAACATCGAAGTGTGTTTCTATAGGAGGGTGGGCATACTTTTTAGCTGGAGGGCCGGATTCAGAAGTTGATTTTGATCGAGGGCCACACAAGTATTTACAACGTGAACTTGTGCTTTGAACGTACTCGAAGACGAAAACAAAAAAGGTCTGTGATTTGTTTCACCATTCTTGGAGGTGAAGACCAAAAAAAAGATTTTATTTTGATTTGTTAAGCCGTTTACATTGAATGCCTGTTCGGCCAGATTTGGCCCGTGGCTTTTAGTGTGCCCACACTGTTCTATAATTTTGAAAAAGGCCTTTATACTAAATTTCAAATTTAATCAAATTATGGCACTTGCTTTTCTTTATTCAAGCGGTCGTAATAACAATTTGTTAGATAAGTTATGATATGTTATTCAAGCAGACTTCACAATAAACAAAAACAATAAAAAAAACCAAGTCTTTGATAATTTTGTACAATCATGGAATTTAGAGATGCTTGCTTAGACCGTAAAAAAGACTCCACCAAGCTCACAACAAAATGGCCAGAGTAGGATTTGAACTGAGAACGTATGGATCGCTTCTTCAGTAATATACGGCAGTATCACTTAATCGGTCACACTGCGACCGGACTTTTCTTCTTTGCGCAAAACAAAGATGAGTCAAGCAACTCACCTTGATACAAAACACTTTTTTGCTTTTCCAAAAAAATACGTCAGTCCGAATGCTTTTCGCGAATAAGGGGGTGATAAATTAATTAGGTAAATGAGCTCTTAACCTAATTTACACGTAGTAGATATAAGCTCTAGAAATATATGCTTTTATGTTTTGGACGAATTTATGGCAACATAGCTATTCGTAATTTGAGCTCTACAGGTAGTGTTATCTCCAAAAATTGTATTCTTGTTATTTAGTCTTAAACTATGTTTCAGAAGTCATACCTTTAAAAAGTGACGCCGCGTAAGTTTTTTTAACATATGCTAGCAAGAAAAGAGACATTTTAATAATAAAGATAAAAAACATTTTATTTTTTCTTCTATGTTATTCAATATACTTGTTAATGATTTTAAAAACAAATATTTTTTTCAAGACCTTAGAACGCACGGATAGTTTTCCTTGTCTTTTTATCAAAATGAATGAACCGGTTTTTACATTTTTAACCGAAACCCTTTTCTGATTTTTGCTACCAAAAATTTATTTCTTTTAAATTGTTTTCAGCTTTAAATTGTAACTGTACTTGTATATTCTCAAAGCTATAGTTATGTAAAAAGCTTATAATTTATGATTCAAAACTACATGAACAATTGCTATCTTTTAACACAGCTAAATTATTTTTGTGTTATATTTTAAAAGCAACAAAAATTAAAAAAAAAGGTAAAATTTTAATATGTTATACATATTTTTGTTTTTAATTTTTAATTTCTGCTCGTTTTTTTCTAGTTTGAATTAAACTTTATGCCATTTTACCGCAGCGAACGTACATCGGCTGAACAATACACAAGAAATTTAAAAGTAAAAATATATTTTTTTATCCAATAAAAATTAACAACTGCTGAATTTTCGGCAAAATTTATGTGAGAAAGTAAAAAGATTATAAAATTTCGCTCCAACACCAAAACTTAGAAAGTGTTAAGATCTTTTTCAGGCTGTTTACGCACAGAACATGAATTCTCTTTTCCTTTTTTTCTATTGAAACCGATTTGCATGTTTTTAGACTAAGACGCAAGTTTACATGTCAGTGGCTAGCTGTTGCCGATAATTACATGGTATTGCCGCACAAAGCTGTAATTAGTTTTCTGATTAAATGAAAACATAGATGTTGCTATTGAAAAAAATTCAACAAAACTCGTAATTCCAAATTCAATTACACGGCGCGGTAACGTAGATAATAGGATTTGACCGTATCCTGTGCCAACTTTATTTTTGAAGAAACGCTTCATGATCGAGATTGTTTATGTTGACTTGATCGGAATTTTATATTTCACTTTGATTAACTGTACTGAGTACGATGAGCGAAAAAATTGTGATCATCATCGAAAGGTTGCAAGTTTAGAAATCAATTAGAGGCATTCTTGTGTTCTTAAAAAAAGACACTTTGCTGAAGAAATTGTGCAGTATTTGTGACACTGCTTAACAAAAACAGCATTAAAAGCAAAACAGTTTCTATAGAATTCCATACAATTAAAGGTGTAGAAATTATATAGAATAAAAAATAAAACAGGTCAAATTGGTTTAGTTTTTCAGTTTTAACTATATAAATTTTAAAGATTTTGCAACAATGTAACCTAAAGAAAGTATGAACGCTGCCAGTTTTTTCCGGGACAAACTTTATGCTTATGAAAACATCATTTAAACAATAACTTGAAATTTTTTTGACTGGGTTTTTACGAAAATAAAACTTTAAAAGTGTTCCTATCGACATATTCATTGGCATAATTATCATATTAAAAATTTTTGAATACCGAATAAATTTCTTTGAGATTTATTATTTAAATTTGATGAGTTTTTTGTTCCTACTTAGTTGTTTGCTTTCCTGAAAAAATATCTTCACCCGCAACTCAACACGAGTGGCGACTCATGACTTCACAAAGCAGAACAGAGAACGAACTTAAATATATGAAAGAGGCTTGATTGTATTGCTTAATGCAGCTACAAGATAACGGACTGTTTTTCAAACTATATGCAATCAAATTTACCGTTTATACATTCAACCCCTGATTGAACGAAAACGACTGAGGCGAATCGAGAAAATTGTCAAAGAAACCAGCTTTTGTCCGCTAAAAAGTTTTTATATCGGTGTTTAGTTTTTGAAGTGTTTTTTCAAGGGCACTACGAGAATTAGAGGCGTGAAAATAAACCGCAGCCATTTCAATCACGCATTGAAATAAAACAACGTTCGTATCTTTTGACCGTGTTGGCAATTTTTTCAGGGCCTTAATTTTTACTTCTTGGGAAAAAATTAAACAGGGGCAAAAAAACGCTTTTTTTTAATCAGTAATTCTTTTTTGTCTCATTTGTAAAATGTAGTATGACAAAGTTGACCAGAATTTTGAAAATTTAATTTAAAATAAATTTTAATGATATTATCAGCGTTAAAACTTTGGTGGCCTCGCTCGTGCCAGGCTTTGATAAAATTTTCTGAATCCCAAATTTTTATAACCTTTTCAGCACCTTCCTGTACGAAGCCCAAAAAAAACTACAACGACGCCAAGATAAGTTAAGGCTTTTATAATTGTTTACTTGACATTACAGTAAAAACCGACCTCTGTTTACCCTCCCCAAAAAAACAAATATTTCGGAAAGAGACAATTTATTTTGAAATTGAAACATTAAAAAAATGTTCATTGCAAAGGCATAAATGCAATTTTTGACAAGATATCTTTCTCTGATGTGCTGGTTTATAAACAATCATTCTATCGCTACTACTTACCAACTAATTCCATACATCTTGTTTAATAGAAGAATTTATTATTCAACTCAAGGTATTGTGTCATTTTCAACATACCTACTTAAACATCATTCTAAACAATGATATCATTTTAAAATACTCGGTTTGATAAAAAATCGACAAGAGATTAAAAGATCAATAAAGTCAAATCGGTTGGCATTGATAGATTAGATTACTTCATTTTTATTTCGACGTGCCATTATTTTTTCGAAGGAGGTTTTTCCCATATTAAACCTACTCATATCTGGAATTTCAAAAAGGCTTTTTGAAATTATTGTATTTACTTCATCCAAGCATTTAATTTCTTGTTCTTTTTCGTGTTTGTTGATTTTGTGGGCTAAAATGAGACAAACGCTTCAGCTAGTTTATTGAATGACAACTAAACACGAAAACAAAGAAAGCATTTTTGCAAAATGTTTGTAAACAAACGACAAACAATGATAATAAATGAGCAATGCAAAAACTTCTACATCTCTAAAATTATTTATTCTTTTTTCAAGGCAGCTGAACGGAACAAAACCAAACAATTAAGAAGGGCTACGATTGCTGTTTGTTTGGTTGCCAATTAATCAAAATCAATAACTTATTCTGGTTTTGCGACTCGAACAATATGGAAATTAGAAACATCAATAGGTCATTTGAACCGGCGTTTCTCAACCAATGGTCCGCGGAGTATTGGTAGGCACCGCAGCTCTTTTAGCTGGGCTATGCACCTTTTCTGACTTATTTTGATTCGGTAAGTGAAATGGTAGCTATATTTTTTTGATAACTTTTTTAAAAAACTGACTCTAGCAGTGAAAAGCGTCTTGTTTTTTTTGAAGTGAATCAAAAAGTAAATATATATTTTTTTTTTGTTCAAAAAATGAAAGACTTTTTTAATTTTTAATTAATTTTTTACGCTTTTTTAAAAAATAAATCGAAGATGCACTGCCAGACCGGAATAGTTGTTTACAACTTTTCTGGTCCATAATAGATCGAGAAGCACTGATTTAAACATTATTGCCAAAAATTTTAGCTTGTTCGCCTACGAACTAGAATGAGGAAAAACAGCAGAAATAGTTTATCGGCGCGAAACATAGCACAGGAAAAATGACAAAATATTTTTCTTATTTTTGTTATTTTAAAAGAAATCCCATAGAAAGAACATGTCAAATATAACTAGGATATAGCGAGAAAATTTTATGGCACAGCAATATGCCACAACAGCGGTCAAAATGCACAAGCTATCAGCACGAAACAGCTTAGTTAATCTAGAAAAAGATGAATTCTGCCCGCTAAAAGAATAGAAAAGAAGAAAAAATCATACATATGTATAGCGCTGATGCTTACCAAAGAAATTGAGCAAAGTTCGTTCCAGCAGTCATTTTTTGTAAAAACAATCGTAATTGTATCCTTAAGCTCTGTTTTGCATAAACTTTTGTATATATTTTCTACAAGATGGCATAAAGAGCGCCGTTTTGATAATGGTCTTGGTCGACGCGGCTCTAATTCAACTCTTTTTCTTCTCATGCTGCTGTGCTTTTAAAAAGCAATGAACGTAGGCCTAGGCAACTGGCGTCCTGCGACAGTACGCAAGGCACTATTTAAAATAACGTCACTTAACACTAAATTAAACTGAAAGTCTTCCCCAAGGTTTTTTAGTCTTCAAAAAAATGCAACAATTCCAGATCGTTAACATCGGTTAATTCTGGGGTTCTTAAACTGGAGGGGCCGTAGAAACTTTATCATGGAGCGTGAGCAAATAGCTTCAAACTGAATTGACAGCTGCAATGACAAATTTTTTAGTCTTCACATTCAATTTTTGACGAAGTAGGAGATTTCGGAGGCTGATTGAACATGAAGACCTTTTTTTTAGGTTTCACATTTAATTTTGGACGTAATTGGAGGATATGATGTGTTTTTAGTTTGTGTCGTCAAGAGGTGGGCGCAAGTTTTTGTATGAAAAAGAGGACGCATCTCAAAAAGTTTACGAATTACTAGGTTAACCTTTGTGGAGGTTGTATAAGGCAGATTGTAGGTGTAGGCTATATGTTGGAAAAGAGGAGATCCAAGGCTGATTTTTGAGAAACGTTCTTTCTTAGGCGGCAGATCATGCTTTACTAATTGTCATCTGCAGTTTATGGGGCGAAACTTTTGCTTTTAAAATGTTGTATAATCACTTAGACCGTGCTTCTTCAGCAAAAGATTTAGAAGCTGACCGACATGGTGCTTGACAGTGTCGTATTGGAAGACTTGCTTCTCGCTCCTTAAAAGCAAACTCGAAGTTTAGAAAATCCTTGTGTCTCAAAAGGCGCAGTAGATCGATTCGAGCAATCAACTTTCAAAAATGTTGGTAATTCTTTTTTTATTGTTTCAATAACCAGTTTGCTTAATTGACAGGAAAAATTTAGAATCATCAACACTAGAGTCCGTCGGCTCGTACGCTTATTGTAACCGAAAGGCAGAGTTTTTTAATACACGTTGACAAGAAAAAAAAGGATTATTATAGGTTCACATAAAGAAAAAAGGGCAAAGATTAACAATTAACAGATCGCTACGGTATCTCGTGAAAGCATTGCTAACAAACAAAAACATGGCGGTTGCTACAATATGCACTGTCCGTCCACGAAAAAAACGGCACCTGCCTTCTTTTAAGTCAAAAAATATCTTCATTGTTTTGTATTGACGAGCCAGCTTAATCCTGGTTGACGTTCTGTATCAAAACCGAGCCTGCTTTCTAAGAAACAATTATGCATCAATAACTGGTTCAAGGCAAGCATAAGTTAGACTGTCGAAGGTCTTCTACAGTAAGTGATACAGACCAGAGATATTGGTCAATGGCTCTTTGGGTCCTCAAAAAACTTCGTCGTCCTGAAGATCACGACTACAAGGGTCCTTTTTGAGATTTCAGAAATACTGAACAGGCGTTGAAGAAAAGAAATTGCGTAACTAAGCCTTCAAAGCAACTCCACTATGAATTACTGACGGTATAAATACAGGGTGTCTATAAAGTCCTGCACAATTTTAATTTCTCAAAAACCGCATAAGGTAGAAACTTTAAATTTTCGACAGTGAATTATACCACCACAAAGTTTTTTGTTATTTTTTACAGGTTATTTTTTTGTTAAAAGAAGCAAGAATAAGTCATTTTAAATAAAGGTGTAATTTTGCAACAAAGTGTGAAACATGTTGACCATTCAACAAAAAGCACAATGTGTTCTTTGGTACCATAAATTGAAATCACCAACTACAGTACAACTTAAATTTAGAAATGAGTTTGGACAAAACCCTCCTCACACTAACAGCATTAAGAGATGGTTTAAAAAATTTTATGGAAACCGGCAGCATTTTGGATCGCAAAAGATCGGGTAGGCAAGGACATTGATGAAGAGACTGTTGATGCTGTACGTGTAGCATTTTATCGCAGCCCAAGGAAATCAATTCGTGTTGCATCAAATGAACTTGCTATTCCTCAAAGCACAGTTCACAAAGTTTTACATAAACGACTTCGGCTCCATGCTCACAAGTTACAAATTGCTCAAGCTCTTAAGCCAGATGAGCACCCTCGCTGAGCAGCTTTTGCTGAAGAAATTCTTCAGCGCATTAATGATGACAATAACTACCTTAACAGTGTAGTTTTTTCCGACGAAACAACTTTTCATGTATCCGGGAAAGTCAATAAGCATAACATTCAAATGTTTGAAGATCCCTTAGAAAATCCTTGCGAGGTTATAAAAAAAGAAAGACACAGTCCCAAAATCAATGTTTGGTGTGGTTTAATGCACAACCATATTATTGGTCCGTTCGTTTTTGCTGAATCCACCATTACAGCGAACATTTATCTGGATATGCTGAAACATTTCGTTGTTCCTCAATTAGAAGAGTTCCAGCCGTGGGTTGTTTCAGCAAGACAGTGCCCCTCCACACTGGGTTTTTGATAGTTCGTGACTTTTTGAACGAAACTTTTCCAAACTGATGGATTAAAAGAAATGACCCAACACCGTGGCCGCCAAGATCTCCAGATATCACCCCTTTAGACTTTTTCTTGGGGGGTTATGTAAAAGACAGAGTGTACAAAACGCCAGTACGTGACGTCGAAACATTGCAATCACGAATAATCGATGTTCTTGCCACAGTAAACGAAAAAATGCTGGAGAACACTTGGCGCGAAACTAAGTATCGCCTTGACATATTGAGAGCAACAAATGGAGCACATGTTGAAGTCTATAAATAGCATAAAAAATAAAACTCTTGAAATATGGCTATTACTTAAACTGCTAAAAAATTTTTAAATATAAAACTTTAATAAACAAACTTTACTTTGCAAAAAACTGTATGATTTTATCTAATTTAATTATTAAGCGATAAAATTTTGAAAAGTGTTCAAGACTTTATGGACATTTTGTATTGTCAGCAGCGTGGTCAGCTAGCTAAGAACGCCCTGATTGTGATCGACTTGACTTTGTTTAAAATCTAATCCCGCCATTCTGTTGTGTCCTTTTCAAAGATACTTTATGACACTTTCCGTACTTGGCGGTCTTAGCAAGCAGTTCTAAACTCCATTCATACAGTATCTCTGCGAGACTGAAAAACTAAAATAAAAAATTTCAACCAGATAGCAATAGCTTGGCATATCCGGAAGTAGGTCGAAGTAATTGCTTGCCCTATGTATAGCGCTGATCCGTCGCTTTCTTGCAAATCAGGAAGATAAATACAAAGATAAAACGAGAAAAAAAAAGACAAGAATAAGCCAGAGGCTCTGCCTGCTTTTAAATATTTTTTCACAAAAAATTTTAGTGGTGTTTACTGAGTTTGGTGTTGTGTCTCTGTAAAGATCAGATATCTTTTTTTGTAACGAGTCGAGTTGCAGCCTTATATCTATCGTTTTTGACTAGCTTTCATTTATTTCAATTTCATTTTTTGTTTTATATCTGTATTTATCCTCCTGACTTGCAGGAAAGCGATGAAGGCGCTATATGTAGGGCAAGCAATTACCCTGACCATGCTTTCGGAGATGCCAAGATATTGATGTCCGGTTAAAATTTTTTAATTTAATTTTTTATTTTTATAGAGATTTGAATGAAATTTAGAACTGCTTGTTACGACCGCCAAGCAGGAGAAAGTGCTGTAATGGTAATGGTTTTTTCCCAAGGACACAACAGAATGCGCGAGTAGATTTTGAACCAAGACTATATGTCGATCACAATCACCGCGCTCTTAACCACTCATCCACGAGCTGATAGCTGATAGCTGATATGCAATTACATCAGCTGAAACAGTAAAGTGACGAGGACAGTGTCTTGATTTACAAATAATTGGTTGTTAAATATAGTAGGTTACATTTTTTCGACTGAAGTGTAAAAAATTTATGCCTGAAGTCCGTTAACAGCTTCACACCATCAATCTCTTGTTTCCTGTCAAGCATGACAAGCAAGACTTTACCACGTTCTTGGAAAAAAACGTTGAATAAAAGTTTTCACAATATGCATCTCAAGACAAAAAATCTCTTTCGAGAACCGCGTAGAATAATTTAGTTTTTTCAGCTGCATATCTGATGGCGTTTTAGAAATTTTGGCTAGCCTTATCCAGTGATGAGATTCAAAAAAGTTAAAAACCGGTTCTAACAAGACTAGGATTGAGAATTTTTGTAATGTAGTTTCACTTTCGCATCTAATTATTTTAATTCGAGCATATAGTCTACCGGTTCGCTGAGATGAAGATATGTTAAGAATAGGTTTGTTCAAACCGATGCAAACCGGCTGGATATCACCACTGGCCGTATTTATATTGAATAAATCAGGTGACACTGGTAGCAAAGTATTTTTCAGTTTATTCATCAAAGCTATGTAGCCTACTGTAATTAGTTCTCATAGTCTTGTACAAGTCTTATTGCTGAACAAGTATTTTTGGCTCCAGTAAAGCAAACCATGGTGATGTAGGCTAATGATTAACCGACTAAAAATATTCAATAAAATATACTGCCAATTATTATAAAAATCCAAATTGTAAAGAGCCTGACATTTAAAGGAATCTAGTTAGTTCGAGTCCAACAACTTTCAAATTTAAGTCCTGGAGAGCCGTGATTCAAGTCGAGTCCAAGTTCATCGAATCAAAAGTCCTTTCGAGTCCGAACTAACATATTCCTAGTCCTAACTACAATGGTCATTGACCCATAACGTTTGTAACGGCTTTTAAACCGTTTGTTATTGTATTTATATTTCATAGGAAGCCATTTGGTAAAATATGGTATTGCGGTTAAATGTTATCCGTCTTACGCTAAAGCTAAAGCAACCAAAAATTGCGTTTGCTACAATTTCCTAATAAGTATTTTGTCGAAATACTTTTTTATAACAAAGCTTAAAAATTTAAATTTTTTACTTCTATGATTTAGGTTAAATAGTGGTAAAGTCGTAGTTTACGTTCGTAAAATAAAATATTTTAAAAAATGAAAGGGAGATTTTATTAAAAGTAATAATAGAAAATGAAAGGTAGGTTTATTAAACGAGCACACCACTGAATAGCTTCCCAAGTATTGGGCATTGACTGAGCAAGAAGAGTTGTAATATAGTTTTCTTGGATAATCTGGGAAGCAGTGAGGACTTCATTAATGTTGACAATAGAACGGAGTGCTGGAAGACGTCCACGAGGCATAATTAATTTTGGTACCTTAATTTTAAGTATTTTACAAGATTTACAACGTAAACTACGACTTTATCTAAATAGTAATTGAAACTTGCGTTTAGTTACCAGTATTGCAGTGATCTCCCTTTTAAAAGTTTTTTTGTTATTATTGTATGCTGAAGTACTATAACTTGTGTTTTCTTTCTTTGATGCCTAAGCTGGTTTGATTTTGCTCATTACAGGTTTTTTTTTATGTAAAACTGAAACAAATTAATGGGTCTTACTCATGATGGTTGAATGTGAGTGTCAAGAATATTGCTAAACAATGAATTGATATTTGCTTTAATTACTGCTTTTAAACACAAAAATTTACATTTATTTTTTTATACTAAGACCATGATGCAGTCAAGTTCTAAAACAGATCGGCTAAGTAAGTATTTTTTGTACATACTAATTTGTTTTAATTATATTTTTAGTAATTTCAGATTTTGTCAGTGAGTAAAATTTATGGGTCTTGTTTATTGTTTGCCATTACTAACCTTGCAGGCTTTGGGGATTCTCCAAAACTTTAAAGGTAAAGAAATTAAAAGTGTAAACAATAAACAAAATTCAAATTTTTTAATAGTTTTGGTTTTGAGTAAATGTAGATACTTTTTTACAATATATCTTATGCCATTATATCAGAATTAGTCAGAAGCTTAGTCAAGTAATTAAGAGCAGCACATTGATTGTGAACATGATCAATACAGTTTTAGTTCAAAATGTACTTATGTCATTCTGTTTTGTCCTTGGAAAAGATACTTTATGGAACTTTATTTTGCTTAGCAGTCTTAGAAAGCAGCTTTAAATTTCAGTCATAGCTTCAAATAAAAATCTAAAAAAACAAGAATTTTTGGGCTTTTCAAGAAATCACTATAAGCAACTTTTGTTTGTAAAACTGATTCATATCCCCCTGTGGTTACCTTCACTTTTGGAAGAAATGCTTTTCCTCTTGGTTTCTTTTTTATTGCAATTTAGTGCTGTTGGGGGGTTCCAGGTTAGTTTCACTAAAAAAATTGCTTACGATGACTTTTTAAAGATACCCAAATTTTTAACCAACTAACAATATTTGAGTATCATTCACCATTTTCCATTGCCAACCTTGTATTGTAGCATTTGGGGATTATCCAAAATTTAGAAATAATAAACTAAAATTGGAAAATAATGAATAAGAACCCAATATTGTGGCATCTTTGGCAGTAGGTTGAGGTATTTGCTTGATGATTTCCTGAAATGTAGCACCTCGAATGCTTTCTTACAAGTCTAGAGAATAAATAAATATGAAAATTAAAAATAAAATTTGTTTTATTATAAATCAAAATTGATAAAATGCAAATAAATTAACAGGTTGCATAAGTGATTACAACAAAAATTTTTGATTATTTTAGATGTTGGCTACTTTGTCATTTTTATTATTGTAAATATTTATAGTATTAAAGGAAGGAATAGTCTACATAGCAAAGTCAGTTAATTGGATATCGTTTAAATGTATAAGCTATTTTATTGCATACAAATCAGAAATGCTGAATTAAACCTTATTTAACATTATGTAAAAAAACTGACTAATTGCATACTACTAAAAGAAATACATTGGATTATCCCATCAGATTGTTATGCCAGTTGCTATCATAGACTATTTAATTAAAAGATGTGGTGAACTAAATGTTTGTAGTTTTTAAAACAAAATGAATTGTGGCGTAAATGACACAGAAATTTAATTTCCCATCTAATCTTTTCTTTTGTTTTATCCATTCCTTTTGTTTTATCTTTGGTGCAATACTTTTTTCATTCTGTATTTTTCTGAAATGAATTGCAATTACAAGTTTTTATATGTGAATAAACAAACCAATACTGGAATATATGTATTTTAGTTTAAAGTTGTTTAATGAGAGGCAAAATAATAATGAATGAAAATGATTTAAAATTTTTGATTTTAGTGAGATTGGATCTCAAAAAGTTGGGTATTCTTATATATGGTAAACCTTTTTCTAATGCAAGTTGCTTAAACAAATATATAATATAATTGTATAAAATTGTTTGGCAAGTTAGATATACAACTAACCGACTTCATCTAAATTTTTTTACAAATTACCTTACTGATATTTGTCTTTATGACATTAAAATTTATTAGACATTTATAATATTGGTTAAATTTTTGACTATAATTGGTAGATTATTTTTTAAAATGATCAACAAACTTTAAAAGCTCTTTATATGATGGTAGTTTTACCTAAACCTAATAACTTTATATCATTCTGAAATTTTTTATATCCTCATTAGATCAAAAGTATCATTTATATATTAGTGTAACTATTTAACTTTTAGTGTGGCAACATCCTTTTGTGAATATTTTTAAGCAATTTAAAGTTGATGATTGGAAAAAATCCAGTAAAGAGGGTGATGTTTCTGCCATTGTTGATAAACAGATCAAATCCACAGTTTACAAAATTCAAGGTATTTTGCAGTACTAAATTTGTATTGTTTCTGTTTTTGCAAATGCTTGTTGATTGAGGTACTTTTCATTCTGTATCAAATTAATAAAAGATAACAGAAATAATTCTTGTGGTTTTTAAAGTTTTTTTTTTTTAATATTAAAACATAACTTTAATTGGTGATTTCAGTGTATAAGTTTGTTGAATTCTTAAAAGTATACATTTTTTATAGGCTCAGTACCAGCAGGAAATTACATACAATTTCCACGAACAACAACACAATCACTTGGTTTAACTGGAAGATATTTATACATTTTATTTAAGGTTTTTATTTTATATGATATACATATTTTTTAAGATAATAATAAAAGTGGCAAGACTGTCAGTAAAGAGCTCAATGAAAACTCAGAGCATTAAATTAAATTACAAAAGCCACAAAAGAGATTTTATTAAAACCTCAACAGTCCGTTTCGCCTTTACGGCTCATCAGGAGGTGATTCTAAACGCAGACGAAAAGTTAAGAAAAAACGCACGAAAAAGCTAATTATTATAGTTAAGAGCCAAAAGTAATAATATTACGGATAAAGTAAATATAAGTTAATTAAAATAAAATAAAATGAAATAAAATTGAAAATTTAAAGTTTAAAAATTTAAAAATATTTGAGTAAGCAAGCTAGTTGTAAGGCTCAAAATTTAGAATTTAGAATTTTGTAATCAAACTAAACATTTACGTATCTGACGCTGCAAAAAAACTGACTGGCGATCAAATTACAAATGCGCGGTAGATAGTGGGAGAGAAAGAACATTGTAAAGGAAGGAAGTAGCGAGGCGTGGACGGACAGCGAGGAAATGGCTATAGAGGAGATCAGGGGGTGCAGGAATACATATAGTGGGAACATGACAACAATGGGTGGGAACACGACAACAATGAGTAAACACGGCGTAAACGGGGGTAAAGAATTGCAAAATTAAAAGTTTAAACATCGGAAAATCGAATTAAAATTAAAAGTAAAATTAAATAAAATTTGAAAAAATTGGAAAATATTAAATCAGGCTAGGCTTTCTTTAATTTAAATTTGTTCCGGTGTCGGCATTTGGAAACAAACTCGGATCGCTTGTTCAAGAGCGTGCGCTGGTCGGCTTGCAAGATGGCGAGTTTTTCTGCTAAGCAGAGATTGCAGCGTTTGGCCCCGCTGGTGTATGCAAATGATTTGCAAACAATTGACCAAGTTATTCGTGGTTTGATTCCTTTATCTTTATATTTCCATAATGTTTTGGAGAGTTCGGTGGCGTTTGCTTTGTTTCGGTGATTGAAGGATTGTCGGTGATTATAAAAACGGGTCTTGAATTCAGTTTCGCAGCAGCCAAAATAGTGTTGGGTCGGTGAGTTGGGAGCACTGATGGATGCTTTGTAAATGATAGATTTTGTTCGGCATTTTCCATTGAGTGGGCAGTCATGAAGGTTTTTGCAGTTGCATGGTAAATCTTTGTCGTTGGTGTGGGGTGCAGAAGGTTCCTATTGTGATTGTTGATAATGCTCATCATGTTTGGCATGCAACTGTAGCTTAATTTCACGTTAAATTTGTTACATATTTTGTGGAGTTTGTGGTGTGTGGGGAAATGTTTGTTTATGAGGTTGAAAAATGTTTTTCCTATGTTGGTCTGTACTTCTTATTTTTAAATTTTTAAATTTTAAACTTTAAATTTTCAATTTTATTTTATTTTATTTTAATTATCTACCGCGCATTTGTAATTTGATCGCCAGTCAGTTTTTTTGCAGCGTCAGATACGTAAATGTTTAGTTTGATTACAAAATTCTAAATTCTAAATTTTGAGCCTTACAACTAGCTTGCTTACTCAAATATTTTTAAATTTTTAAACTTTAAATTTTCAATTTTATTTCATTTTATTTTATTTTAATTAACTTATATTTACTTTATCCGTAATATTATTACTTTTGGCTCTTAACTATAATAATTAGCTTTTTCGTGCGTTTTTTCTTAACTTTTCGTCTGCGTTTAGAATCACCTCCTAATGAGCCGTAAAGGCGAAACGGACTGTTGAGGTTTTAATAAAATCTCTTTTGTGGCTTTTGTAATTTAATTATTTTTTAAGATAAATAGATTCAAGTTTGCTGTGGCTTAATTTTTATAAAGTTGTCATCATTGAAACGTTTTTTAAAAAATACTATGTACTGGGCTTTGCAGAAGTCCTGTTACAGTTTATTTTTTTAAAAAACGATGTTACTGTTAGAATATTACTCACATCTTTTTACATATAATTAATGTCAAACTATTATAGTTACTATTTTGATTATCAAAAAATGTCTAAATTATAAATAGATAGTAATGGAAGCCAAAAAAATTGAAGTATTAGCACTCTTACGTGTGGGCCATGGAAAATCTGACATTGCCACACTGGTGGAATCTTCTCTCCATTTGAGGCTACGACATCAAGCATCATCACAGACGCAGGATGGTTCATTGTTGACATCTTGCAGATTTCAGAAATGTCTTTACCAAATGTTACAACATGTTTGTTCTGCTTGTTGAAGACTGGATTGACCATAAATGTCTTCTCATTGGAAAAAATGAGGATTTGATTTCCATGTTTTTCATACCATTCAAAAGGCAGGTGCTTCTCTCTAAACACTTTTGAATCATCAAACGACTTAAAAGAGGTTTCTTCAAAAGTCTTAGGCTCTTTCCTCCCCTGTATTTGATCGTCTTAGACTTGGTGGACACTGAAATCTTTTTCCTTTGAGCAAATTTTGTCATTTTCAGGGTTGTATCATTTTCAAAGGTCTTTTTGACAGTTTCACACTTGATTACCTGAGGCCTACCTGATTGAGGGCAATCCTGAAGTAATTCAAAGTTTTCAAGACGTTTTGCAACTCGATGCACAGTCATTCTACTCATGTTTAATATCTTAGCAATGTCAGATTTTCCATGGCCCATGTGTAAGAGTGCTGATACTTGAATTCTTTTGGCTTCCATTACTATTTATTTATAATTTAGACAGTTTTTGGTAATCAAAATAGTGTCTGTAATAGTTTGACATTAATTATATGTAAAAAGATGCGAGTAATATTCTAACAGTAACATTGTATTTTAAAAAAATAAACTGTAACAGAACTTTTGCAAAGCCTGGTATAATTTGTGGAATTTGAAAATTGCTTAAGGCTTCTGGGTTACTGTGAACAAATTATTAAGAGAAGCACTTTAAAATAAATATTGATATCTGGTTCAACTTCTGTAATTTTTTTTTTATTACAAAGCGATCATCTGCTTGGCAGTCTTAGAAAGCAGCTGTAAACTTCAGTTATTACTCATAAAAAACCTAAAGAACAAAAAAAAAAAAAAAAAAAAAAGGAAACTTAATAGCAATATCTTTGCATCTCCAAAAGCAGTTCAGGATAATTGTGTTGAGGGTTGCCTTTAAGTCTAAAGCCTGCCCTAATTGTATTGTAAATCAGGAGGGTCATTAGAGATAATAAAAATGATGATTATAATAATAAAATAATATTATAATAATATTTTTTCTGCAGCCAACTCCTACAAAGTATTTTGTGGTTCACATGGACACAGTTGCTGATGATGGACTTGTTGTTCGAATTTCATTTTCAAATCTATTCAAAGAATTTAAATCAACAGCAACTTGGCTTCAATTTCCATTTGCGTGTCATGCTGCTAAAGGTTTTTTTATTGTGATTTTAGCTTTTTCCTATAATTTCTTTTTAAAAATACTTAAGACTACGTTTTAAATTTACTGATATTATTTATAAGTTGCTTGTCTTTATCTGAAAAACACCAAGCAATTCAAAACTCAACTGAATACCATTTCTTACTATGTTTTTTCTTGGTGATCGGGACGCAATGTCCACCGTAAAATGTGAAAAATATCATGTTTTGCGCCTACAACATCAGGTTTTGCTTTTTAGTCGAGTGAGGTAGATTTCATTTAGCGGCAATGAACAAAAAATTATGAATGTTTCAGGAAGTGTTGAGCATTTCGCTTCATTGGGCGCTCGACAAGATCTAATGGGACCCGCTCCTCTTGCTCAAAAATGGACCCTTCTCGTCCTTGATCAGCATTATATTCTTTCCATGTATATGAATAGGTGCAATTTCTACTTTTAAGATTTATTTTAAAGTATACATTTTTTCGTTTTTTTTATTTAAGAGACATTTTAGCTATTTTTTATACGATATAGCTTTTACGATATTGTTTGTAAATAACCGCGCTTTTGGTCATTCAGAAAGTTTGCCTTCATGAAAAACATTCGCCTTTGTGCGAACATCCTCGTGAAAAATTGCTTTACTTCTGATATTTGTTACGACCCGCGGTTGTCTATACGACAAGCAAGAATTGTTGGAATTAAGTCGGTGGATGAGAATTTTGCTCCTATGCCAAGAGAGATGAACTTTTTTCTTCCGAAAGACAAGGTTTGTCCTAAGACTAATGCCGCAATTACGCTAAGTTCAATTATCTAACATTGATACAGTAGAGCATTCCGCATATCCACCGGTGTATGCGATGCAGTCGACAACGCGGCTGAGTTGGTAGGAACGCGGTATCGGTGACGAGCGCGATCGTCACGATCTTGGTTCATCTTTTTTTCTACTCATTCTGTTACGTCCTTAGGAAAGACTTACTGCAATTTTCTCTGCTGATCGTTCTTCACAAGCAGCTTTAAATTATATTCAGATTACTGTCTAAAAACTAAATAACCAAAAAAAAATTCTCTTAATCGGGCAGCAATATTTTGTGATCTGCAAAAGCAGATCGTGGTAATCGCTTCTCGGTTATCTTATGTAACGTCTCTGACGAGTCAAAGGATCAACATAAATGACTAAGATGATAATAATTATGCGTTAACGAACATTTTTATTTGAAATCGTAGAATTGAAACAAAAATATTGTTTTTAGCTGTGATTTTATTTATCTAACTTCTATCTTAAATAGTCAACAATCGATTGATTCAAAATTGTTAATTATTATTGGTCAAGTTTTTACCAAATTGGATGGGGCACTGATTGGTTCGACCAGGTTTTTAGAAATTGATTTACGAATTCTGAAGTCTGAAAATTACCTTTTTTTTTATCTTGTATCTCTGAAAGATGTGACATCGCTTGTGTTCGAAGTTAAAAATTTTCCCCTTTCTGAAAAGGTTTTGTTCCTAGGCATGGGATGACTTGTATGACGTCGTTCGATTTCCCGTTGATACTTCTCGCTCTGAAAATCGTCTTCCATTCGATTCGATCCAACGCGACGACGATCGCCGAGAAATTCTGTATCTTACCGAAAAGAACAAGTCGTCAAAAAAGTCGTCTGCTTTAAAAACTAGTGTCGGAGTTATAAAAAGTCCCAGGAGAGATCAGGCGAGTATTTGAAATTGTTTGATTATCTTCGTATTTGATGTCGTTACAGCAACGCGCATTGCACGCCATTGATTTTGACTATGTGTGATGATGCTCGAAAATTGTCGACATGATGGAAATCGCTCGATTCTGAAAATTTTTAGCGAAAAATTTTTATATAATTTTGATTTTTGCCTGCGTATAACAAATTCTTTTATTGTATTGTTTTCCTTTTTTTACATCTTTTTTTATATCGACCAATTTTCAGAGCAAGGTGGTAGATGTGTCGAGACCTAACAAGATATTCTCTTCCACAAATAACATGGCTGTCTCGACTAAAGCGCCTGCCGAAGCGCTTAAAAAAAAGCGAGCGGTCGTGTCCGAGTTGCCGCCTGTCGACTTGTCGTTGGCTGATAGCAAGAACGTCAGGTTTGTAAAGATTGCCATCAACTTAATCAACTATAAATAGAACATAAGTTTGATTATTGAAAGAACATCATGCTATCCGTTAGGTGGCGCCCATTGTTCAATGCGTTATGCGATCGACTTTACCAAAAGGGCCGGCCGTCCGCACTTCACTTCTCGCGTCGAATTTTTTTCAAAGTTTAAAAAGTTCAATTCGCGAATCGTTCAGAATTGGGTCAAAATTCAATGTTGAAACTCAATGTTTTTCACAAATCGGATTTCAGCTGTTCGGATCCCGATGCAATTGTTGCCGAGACCGACTCCGGTGAAATCCACCTGTTCACTGGCGAGTCCTCCCCCGAGCGAGAAATCGTCGTTCATCGACACTACCCCGGGAAGTTGTCGGGCAGGGCGAGCGTGGTATCTACTCGCGTGCGAAGTCAGAAGACAACTTTTTCCTCCAGCGGTATCGACTGCTTGTCCAATAATTTTTGCGAAAACGCCAAGTCGAGACTGGAGCGCGTGTTGCTTTGTTTAGGAAACTCAACAAATCGTTCCACATTCTATCAGCCAAGCTTGGACTTCGGTAAGCCTCCCGAAGGTCTGACGTCACTTGGCCCGGAGCCGATTTTGAAGCTTGATCGACTATTGGGCTTTGGCTGTGGCTGGAACAATCACGTGACCTCCTATCAGTGAGTGCTTTTGTCATCGTGCGGCTGACTTGTTACAATCGCTCGTTTCGATTTAAAAAAATTTTACCTACTCTGTGAAGTACACCGACTTATACCTTTGCAAAGCTAAAATTTTCAAACGTTGTATTATGACGCCATAGAAAATGTGCTCGTTGACCTATGGTAATAGTATACCAGATGCATTTAGAAAAGGTTTTCGGATCTGGTGAGGTTTCTTTTTATAGGTGGTTGTTTTTTACTCACCTTGCTCAGTTTAGTAGATTCCTATCTTGACTAGCTGTGCTAACCACCATCATTACGCGGACTAGCTATGCACTGTTTATATTATCTTCTAATTTGTTTAATTATTTTTTTTGTGACATTAGATTCCTTTTTCCTTTCTCATTTATTATATTTTAACTGATCAAGGTGTTGCGGCCATGCTTTTTACCGTTTTCTACATGTTTTAACGTCTGATATAGTGCTGCTTCTTCCTTTTCTTGATCTTTTCTAGTATTCATGATTTTTTGTGTGAACTATTTTATAACGATCCAGAATAAAAAATAAAATGATAAAAAAAAAATTAATAAAAGTTTTAATTTGAAATTTCCAAAAAACAGCATTTGTTCCGGACACTTCTTCTTCTTTCGGCTTCTCCCTACTCGGGGTCGCCACAGCGCGACAGTAATCTCCATTTCACTCGGTCTACTTCGTCTCCTTCCCTAGCTCCAACCCTTTCCATGTCTTCTCTCACCAAATCCATCCACCTTCTCCTTGGCCTTCCTCTTTTCCTTCTGCCTGGCACTGCCATCTCCATCATCCTTTTCCCCACGTAGTCTTCTTCTCTCCTTTTTACGTGTCCATACCAACGTAGCCTTCACATTCCGAAGTTTTTCTCCCAGCTTTGCAATTTTTGCAGTCCCTCTCACATATTCGTTTCTTATCTTGCCCTTTCTTGTCACTCCCAGTGCCCATCTCACCATTTTCAACTCTGCAACTTCCATTTTTCCCATTTGTCGTTCAGTCGCTGCCACCGTTTCCATTCCATAAAGCATGGCTGGTCTAACAACACTCTTGTATATTTTACCCTTAACCTTTGCTGATAACTTCCTGTCGCACAGAACTCCAGATACCTTCCTCCAACTCATCCATCCTGCTTGGATCCTTCTCCTTACTTCTTCTTCACATCTTCCATCATTACTAACTGTTGACCCCAGGTATTTGAAGTTTTTGGCTTTCTTTACCTTTTCTTCTTGCAGCTTCAACTCTTCTCCATCATCCACACCCCCAACCCTCAAATATTCTCTCTTGCTCCGGCTCACTTTCAGGCCTCTTCTCTCCAGTGCATTTCTCCAAATCTCCAGGTCCTCCTCTAGCTCCCTATGATTTTGTCTACACAGAACTATGTCATCTGCAAACAGCATATCCCATGGTGCGTCCTTCCTGATGTCCTCCGTCAGCCTGTCCATAATGATGACAAAAAGAAATGGGCTGAGTGCTGAACCTTGGTGGAGTCCAACACCTACCTTGAATTCTTCAATCAACCCTGCTGCACTTCTCACAATTGTTGTTGTTCCGTCATACATATCCTGGATAATCTTTATGTAGCACTCTGATGTTTCGGCTAACCGCAAGCATTCCCACAGTTCCTCTCTGGGTACCCTGTCGTATGCTTTCTCCAGGTCAATAAAGGCACAGTGCACTGCCTTCTGCCCTTCAGTCCATTTTTCCAACAGCATCCTTAGACAAAAGATTGCATCGGTGGTACTCCTTCCTGGCATGAACCCAAATTGTTGCTCAGCAATTGTCACCTCCTTCCTTATCCTTGCTTCTATTATCCTCTCCCACAATTTCATAGTGTGGCTCATCAACTTGATCCCCCGGTAGTTTCCACATTCTTTGATGTCTCCTTTACCTTTGTACAAAGGTACAAGCACGCTCCTCCTCCATTCATCTGGCATCTTCTCTCCTCGCAAGAGTCTGTTGAAAAACTTCACTAAAAACTCCACACCTTTATTGCCTAGAGCAATCCATGCTTCCACTGGTATGTCATCAGGTCCTTGAGCCTTTCCCTTCTTCATCCTCCTCAACCCAGTCTTGACTTCTTCTCCAGAGATATCTTCCACGTCTCTTTCTCTCTCTTCTGTTCTCGTTTCTCTTCTTTCTCTAGGGTTTTCATGGTTGAGTAAGTTGTCGAAATACTCCTTCCATCTCTGTTTCACTTTCTCTTCTTCCATCAGAATCTCCCCAGTTTTACTCTTGATTACTCTTACTTGTTGAACATCCTTGCTTTGTCTGTTTTTCTGCTTTGCTATTTTGAACACCTCATTTTCCCCCTCCTTTGTTTCCAGTTTTTCGTACAGTTCCTCATATGCCTTGTTTCTTGCTTTTGCCACTTCTCTCTTAGCTTGCTTTATTGCAGTTTTATAGGCCAACTTGCATGCATCATCTCTGATGGTATCCCATGCCTTTTTAGCTTTTTTCTTATCCTTTAGCTT
Source organism: Diplosoma virens (assembly GCA_963680785.1). NCBI lineage: Eukaryota > Metazoa > Chordata > Ascidiacea > Aplousobranchia > Didemnidae > Diplosoma > Diplosoma virens. Next base: position 34,903,211 of record OY796880.1, read on the forward strand.
CTCTTGTACTTCCTGGTTCCACCACCACGTTTCCTGTCTACCTGCCGTGCTAACTTTTCCTGATGTTTCACCCAGTTCCTTTCTGGCAATGCTCTGTATCATTTCAGCTATTGTTTGCCAGTCTTCCTGTCCACTAAGTATTCCGCTTTCAATCACATCCATTTTGAATTTACTGTTCACTTTCGAGTCCTTTAATTTCCACCATTTTATTCTCTTCACTAATTTTGATGCTTTCCTCCACTTTGTCCAGATGATTATCGCACTGACCACTATTCTGTGCTGTTTTGCTACACTTTCACCTACAACAACTTTTGTATCCACCACCTCCTTGATTCTTTGTCTTCTTACCATGATATAATCCACCTGCGAACTGCGTCCGCCACTGCTGTAGGTGACTCTATGTGCCGGTTTCTTTACAAAATATGTGTTGGTGATTGCTAGTTCCCTTCTCTTAGCAAAATCCACCACTGCTTGTCCTTCATTATTTCTTTTCCCTAATCCGTGTCTGCCCATGCATTCTTCATCACCATTATTCCCTTCTCCTACGTGCCCATTCAGGTCTGCTCCCACCACAATTCTTTCATTCCTTAGTATCTTTTCCACTGTCTCATCTAGGTCCAGCCAGAATGTTTCCTTTTCTTCACGTATGCACCCCACCTGTGGCGCATATGCACTGATGACATTCAACATAACACTATCAAGCTCCATCTTCAAGCATATTATCCTTTCTGATACCCTCCATAATTCCACTACCCTGTCCACATGCTCCTTTTTCAATATGATTCCTACACCATTCTTTTTGTTTCCACTTCCACAGTACCACATTTTATATCCTCCACTTATGCATCTTGCTCTCTCCCCCTTCCAGCGAGTTTCCTGCACACACAGTATGTCCACCCCTCTTCGTTCCATAAGATCCGCCACTTCTCTTCCTTTACCAGTCATGGTTCCAACATTTAATGTAGCAACCCTCAGCTTGATCTTCTTAGCTTTCTTCCTCTCTTCATTTCTCTCCTTCTTCTCCACTGCTTTCCAACTCTTCTTTGCATCCAAGTAGCATGTCCACCAGTAACCCTTGGTGCCCAGTCACTGGTAACGGTCGTTGTTTTCCCGGGCCTCAACCGATCCGGTATGAAGTTAGATTTTACAACGCGCATTGAAAAATATTTGGCTGTGTTTTACGCCGGATGCCCTTCCTGTCGCAACCCTCCCCATTTATCCGGGCTTGGGACCGGCACCAAGGCTGCTCTGATTTGAACAACCTTAGAGGCTGGGTTAGCATTTGTTCCGGACACGCTTAAGAAAAAAAGTTCACTTCTTGCAGATCCCTTTCGCTCTGGCATCCCGGCTCGACGAACGAAAGCGGATGTAACGTAGTGATTTACGCCGCTCATGCGATCGTAGTCGCCATGGAAACGAGCACCGCTCGTCAGCACTTTTTCATCGGCCACACTGACGCGGTCACCTGCATCACGTCCAACTCATTTCACGGTGCGTGTGCCGGTTACATTCTCAGCTACTTGTTTCATTGAATTCAGATTGAGGGTGAATTTTTTGAACTTATCATCTGCGCTAGTTCGATGACGTAATATGCCATACATTGTAATGCGGTAGATCCTTGGTTCAAACGTCGACTGTGTCAATGCGAAGACTTGAATAAACAAAGTTTTGTTGGTTGCCCGTGATCTTGAACCACTGAAACACTATTTCACGCTAAATTGAGGTTTGAAGTTGAATTTAGTTTAACTGTGGTTTTTTAGCTGGAAACACTCAGTGCATATTGGCGTCGGGCCAACGAGGCAACGGAGCCGTTGTCCGGATATGGCGCTACGAGACGCGAAAGTGTTCGGCTGTGATTCGCTGTCAGCACGCCCACGGCATGAACGCGCTCTCTTTCTCCAGCACTGGCGCTGTTCTTGTCGGCACCGGCAGGTAAATCCCCGAGTTATGGGTGTTCGTCACCGCTGTGGCCGGTCGGTTTTAATTGACCTCGGCGAAGGGTCTTGTTGTAGTGATGATGTCACTTATTGATGACGTGATTTGTGATTTTTAAGCTGTGTCTTTTTACAAATTTAAATGAAGTGCGGAAAAAGAATTCGCGGGACGAACGCGTTGTATAGACGCCAATCGTGTTTTTTACATTCAATTTAAAGCTATTCTGCTTGGTAAATTGACGGCGAAATATCTGTCGTTCGTTGCTGAACTAGCAGTTGCAGTGCATTGAAATTAGGTTTCTCAAGTTTACTATTTTTGTCATTTGCATCTCATCGCAGAGACAGCCATGGTAAGACGCTATTCATGGTGTGGAACACGAGCGCCGCCTTGCGGACCGGTTCGGTCAGTGTGATCGCCAAAGCCAACACCGACGTAGAAGTAAGTTGCGCCATTGCTAGCTGTGTGACTCTCTGAGTTGGCTGCTTTCTATTTTATTTTCTAATTATGCACGATTTGTTATTTATTGCAGCGATAGCGTCCTTATTTTTCATATTATTAATTTTTCTGTCACAAAAATGGGCGACTCTTCATAAAATAGGTCTCTTTTTAGAAAAGTACTAAAAAGGCAGACAAATAACCGTTCACAAGGAGTTTATTTTTATTCCGTTTTTTAACGTTCAGTTGAAAACAGTATTATCAAATGACGTTGCAGTTAGAAATTCGTTTAGAGAGGTTGATTTTATATTAAATGAGCCAAATCTGCCCAAAAATTATCGTTTTCCTCCTCCATTTCTAGCTTGACAATCTGCTTTCCAAGTAATGCGAATTCAACGTTTCTCCTACCAAGGCTAAATAAGAGACCTGTGACACACTTAGAAGCATTTAAAACGAAAACACTGTATCATAATTATTAAAGGAGTGTGCCGCCAAGAAAGCTTTCCGAAATTTTTTTGCACCAATAAAAAAACAAAAGCGATTTTATGATGTCTTTAATGAGCTTAGTGACGCGCGCGAACGTGTAAATTCGAAATTAGTGAGTTTACACCGATTCTGTCTAAATACAACAGCAGCTTGAATGTGTTAGAAATCAAACTAAAGTAAATTGCCTTTGAACGTTTTTATTTGCTGAAAGTGAACAGTGATTCTAAGGCGATTACAACATGAAGAATCATTGAGCTCAAGTAAAACAATTGTGTTTCAAGTTTCCTTTACCTTAAGTTCACAACTTTTTTTAACCCATGAACTCCTTTTACCCTAAGTTTTATTTGATGGACCCCTAAAAAAGTCTGTTTTATGCACAAAAATTGTAAATGACATAAATGTATTAAAACAGTCCAATAAATTTCTTTTGAAATAAAACTTTATGTACAAAAATAGAAAAATTATTATTTAATAAATCAATTAAAAAAAGCATAATTAAAGGCATTTCTTGAATGCTCCATCTAGATTTTACAACGTAATTTCTATGTAAACGAGCCACTTTCGCGGAAGCGCTTTCAATTAGGAAAAACTATTCAACGTGACCTTTGTGATTGATATTTCTTAGCAAGTTTCTTTAAATTGGCTCGATCGATGTTAATAGTAATTGAAGATCACCCTTTGTAAATTTATAACGGGCTGTTGAAATAATCAGGATAAATTAATTAAGGCCCATTTCCACTACGAGCGTGGAAAAGAGCATTCTTTGTCTCTTTTATTGATCTTCGATTGAAGCGAGCGGTTAAAATTGAAGCGAGCGCAAAAAAAGCAATAAAACAAACAAAGAATGCTTTTTTCCACGCTCGTAGTGGAAACGGGCCTTTAAGCTCTCTTCTGCGAGATGGGAAGATGGAAAAGCAGTGGTTAGGAGATGTGCTTTTTCCCACACTAGTAGATATTTTTCTGAAATTTTCCTCTTTTTCCATATGCTTAACATTTTTGAATTTTGTTTGCAAAAAGGATCAATCTGCAAATCAATCAATCAAAAAAAGCACTGAATGATTTCCTTTTATTTTGCTTTTAATGACATGTATGCATTAAAAGTAATTGTAAAACAATTTTTAAAGATTGAATTGCCCTGTGGACCACCAAAATAATACCATGGACCCCCAATTGTATGTTTCTTTGTGTAAGCTCCCCCGAAATTTTCCATGGACCCCGGTTGAGAACCACCGACTGAAGCGTTTTTGGCTCACGTTTCTTTGATTTTATTTTAGATTTCTCGCGTTTTTGTTTGTCCGACCGACGATTCGCGCATGGTGAGTTGCGGAAGGGATAATATCCGCTTTTGGAGAGTCCGTTCCAATCAACTCCGGTCATGTCCGGCAGTACTTCCTTCCGAGCAGAAGCTGGAAGAAATAACCGACGTAAAATTCGCGGCGTCGGGTTTTAGTGAGTTGACTTTTTGAGATTGTTCTAACCGCGCTTAATAGTTTGCTGGAAAGTCAACGTTTGAAGGCAGGCTTGGCATTGTGACGTCACTGTTCCTCTGTGTGACTTTTCCCTGTTTAGGTTACATCTTGCCAATTATGCCGATTTTATTTTACAGGGTGTTTCATCTCAATATGTCACTTTATGATAATTTATATCTCAATAACTGTTGGAGATATGAAAACCGAACTTTTTTGGCTGAAAACTAATGTTCTTAAGTTTACGCAGCAAAAATTTGAACGTAAAAATCAAAGAAATAAACGTTTTATTAAACTTTTCACAAATCCGTCTTCTTCCAACATCGCCTGCATTTGGGTACATAAGTCTTCGCGAGCTGGTTTGTCGGTGTCCTTCAAATCCTGGAGCAAATGCAATTTATAAGGTATCATATGCAGGTGTTTTCTCACCACTCGCCAAACGGTTGTTGAAGACCTCTGAAGTTCACGACTAGCTCTTCTGATTGACTTCCTGAGGCTCCGAGCGGGATGATGTTTCGAATTCTTTCGATCGTTTTAGTTGAAGGTGATGGGGCAATTCTTCTCCAGGAGCACAAACATCCCTCCTTTTTAAATTTCGCGTGCCATTTCTGTATGGTGCGTCGGTCTGGTGGCTGCTTTGAAAATTCTGTTCGAAATTTACGTTGAACACATGTCTACGAGTTGTTTTTATCAAATTCCAAAACACAAAACGCTTTCTCCTTTCCAGTAAAAGACATTTAAAGCAAATAAAAGGCAAATTGATGGAAATGATATTTTACGCAAAAAGCTGAAATTTTGATTGTGACATAACAATAGTCTGGCAAAACAAAAAAATTGAAGATTTTACCTGCTACTTTTGCCAGTTACCGAGATATGAAATTTTCTAAAGTGACATATTGAGATGCAACACCCTGTACTTAAAGCTTATCGACTCAAAATTGAGCTTGTAAAATCAGTCATAAATTTGACCAGTGCTTGTATTTTGTATTAATTCATTTATTTTTAGTGTTGTTTTTATGGTTTTAACGTTTAATAAAAATCACCTAACTTTATTAGTTTTTAATTCCTTCCGTGGACGACCGTTATCGAACCCATTATTGCGTCAAGAAATTACAATATCGCAACACTCGTTTTTGTTCCACAATTTTTTTTTGCACGATTTATTTTTGTCAATTCTTATATACTCGTATTTTAAAATCAACTTCTACGATTTTTATTTTTTTAACCGCCTCCTTTAACATAGCGGCAAATTCAAAAACAAAAACAGTAGATGATTTTGCATTTTTATATGAAGTCCACATTGGAAAAACTGACCCTATCGAAATGTTGTGAACTTGAAACAAAGTTAAGTTCGCGCACCAGTCATCTGAGTGGCTCAAGCCATGGAACCAATTAATTACTCGATGTATTTGTTTGTTGATGATGCGACTGATTTGATTTTTAGTTTCAACGAAAAACCGTTCGGAATCGGGCAGTGTTGACGGCTTGTCCGTGTTTGCTTGCACAAAAGCTGGTTATATTATTGAAATTGATTTTCAAAAAGTCACCATTCGAAATCTACATCAATTGTTTCCTACCAACTCAAAAGACAAAACCAAAGGTATGTCACTGTTGATCAGGAGTTCAACGACATTTCTTATTTGCTTTTAAAGCTACAACATGCAGCATGCGCTGATGCTGCTTTTACATCTTTAGCTTCGAAAAACAACTGCAAAATATTTGATTAGTTTTTCGACACGCCAGAGAGCCAGGGATTGGGGGCTCGTTTGGTGATCGGACCATTTTGTCTTTCTTTAGTGAAGGTGTGCGTGGAGCACGGATTCGAAACATCACCAGATACGCTCTATTTATAATTGTAAAGTATTAAAAATCAGCTTCGAATACAACAATCCTTAAACTGTAAATTATGCACAAAAATAATGTTATATAATTTCAAAAAAAAACAAAAAAACTTACGCAAAAGGGATGAAGACTATAATTGAAACAAACTCCAACCTTGCTTGTGCGGCTTCTAGTTTTACGTTGACCATAAAGTTGTGTTGTCGATCATTCGGATTGTGAGCTTACTCGAAACGACCGGAACGATTTCAGGTCTGTCCTTGAACAGTTTACGCTTCAGTGGTTCCTACCTGGCGACGGGTTCGGACGACGGGATGCTGCGACTGTGGCCCCTTGACCTCTCCGCAGTGTTTCTCGAAGTCGAGCACGAAGGAAGCGTCACTGACATCGATATTTCACCAGGTTCCTTGTCAATAAAAGTGTTTTTGCTTTTTCCTTTTTTAAAGCAGCATTGTTTGATAGATGGGGTGAAGGTCCTCGCTGCCACCAGCATCGGGGCGCTTGGTTTTCTTGACATTTCGACCAGGAAATACTCGACCCTCATGCGTTCACACACTGGCGCGTAAGTTGGATAGTCGCCCCCCGTGTGATTATTTCAGAGGGTGCTCGTGTGAAGTGCGGAATGTGGTTTTTAAATCAAATTTCCGCTGTTCCAGCATCAAGGATTGCAGCATGGACGGATTAAGGCGGACTCTTTGCTCCTGTTCCGACGACCGCACCATCCGCGTGTGGGACATTGACGGCATGAGGCAGCTCTACGACTTTGCCACCCCTGATGACCCCCCCTGCGTTGTTTCTTGCCACCCACTCCTGGAAGTGAGCATTTCAAGTTGAATTAGAATAAATTTGATGGGAATCATGTTGAGTTGGACAACCGCGTAACTCCTGTTCAAACTTCGATACTATGCCACCCTTTGGGACCGAGAGAAAGTGGCATAGTAGCGAGGGTTTGTAAAAACAGCCTTGTGACGTGACAATGTACTGTAATGCCACGTTGTGTGTAAAAACAGCCTTGTGACGTGACAATGTAATGCCACGTTGTGTTGTACGATTATAATTTACATGTTACAGTACAGTATAAAGTACAGTGCAATAGTTTCGAATTCTAAAGTTTGCTTTAGATTCAGAAATTAACCCACAATGCCAATTCAAAAGCGCAAGCGAACCGACTTTACGTTGAAGCAGAAGAAGGAGATCATTGATGCCGCGAAAAAGGAGCCGAATCAGTCCAAGCTGGCCAGGGAAATGAGCAAGAAATGGGGCATCGAAGTTAACAGAACCACAGTGAAGGGAATCATCAGCAAGAAGGATGCAATCGAGGCGGCTATCAAAGCTGGAGTTCCATCGAAACGCATGAAGCTGAAGCCGTCTCACCACTCAAAGCTTGATGACGGGGTGCTCACGTGGCTAAAGCAAGCAAGAGATCAGAATCTGCCTGTCTGCGGCGATCTGATAAAGGAGAAAGCTTTAAAACTGGCCGAACTGATGCACATTCCAAACTTCATGGCGAGCAACGGTTGGCTGGACAATTTGAAGAAGCGCCACGGCATCACGTTCAAAACAGTGCAGGGCGAAGCTGGAGCGGTGGATTCGCAATCCCTTCTTGAGTGGCAACAACAGGTTCTCCAGCCCTTACTCGGGCAGTTCTCCGCAGACGACGTATTCAACCTGGACGAGACTGGACTCTTCTGGCGTTTGCTTCCGAACAAGACCATGAGTTTCAGGGGAGAACGGTGCACTGGAGGAAAGAAAAGCAAGCAAAGGATCACTCTTCTGGTGGGAACAAATATGAGCGGCAGTGAGAAGTTCCCTCTTCTGGCGATCGGCAGTTCCAAGAAACCCCGTGCCTTCAAGAACAAGAAGATTCCCGTTAAGTACAAGGCAAACTCGAAAGCATGGATGACGGCGAAGCTTTTCGAAGAGGTGTTGCGTGAGTGGGACAGACGACTTGGCCAGCAGGGACGCAGAGTGCTGCTCTGTCTTGATAACTTCTCTGGCCATCCAGAGATCCAGCTGGAAAACATTCAACTGGTCTTCTTCCCACCCAACACGACAGCAAATTCTCAACCAATGGATCAGGGAATCATAGAGAACCTCAAGCGACACTACAAGAAGATCCTGCTGCGTCGCCGAATCGAGGCCATGGACGAGGGAAAGGAGTTCGAGTTCACATTGCTCGACGCTCTGCATATCGTTCGCCGTGCTTGGGAGCAGGTCAGCGAGTCGACGATCAGAAACTGCTTCGTGAAGGCCAAGTTTATTGAAGAGGAAATCCAATCTGAGCCTGATGATGTTGATCTACTCGAGATCTGGGAAGCGCTGCCTGCCGAGGAAAAGATGCAAGAGAACGAGGAGATCGAGCTGTCTGACTTTCTTGAAGCTGATGAGCGCCTCGAGACTGGTGGGTCTTTCACACTGGATGAGATTGCGGAGGACATGATGCGCAACGAGGAGCCGATTGAAAGCGAAGATAATGAGATAAATGTTGACGAAATCGTTTCGTTCGAGGAAGCCCAGCGGGCATGGAGCACTGTCCGGAAGTTCATGCAGCAGAGAAGCGGGAAGCCCAGTGTGATGCAAGCATGCGATCGGCTAGACGACGAGGTGCATGAAATCCGCAGAAAGAACATGCGCCAGCTGACGATTCCTCAGAGTTTTGTGCTGAGCTACAGTAGATAACTAGATGCACATACATATACTTTTGCCGTTTCACAGCCTTTTAATCGTTTCGTTCGTAGCGTTTAGTGTTTCGTTAATACAGCAATACTGTACCTCATGTGGCATAGTAGCGAGGGTAAGGGGTGGCATAGTAAATATATTTTCTATTGAATTTAGTTGGTGACGATCAGAAGTGGTATAGTAGCGAGGGTGGCATAGTATCGAAGTTTGACTGTATTGTTTCGTTAATACAGCAATACTGTACCTCATGTGGCATAGTAGCGAGGGTAAGGGGTGGCATAGTAAATATATTTTCTATTGAATTTAGATGGTGACGATCAGAAGTGGTATAGTAGCGAGGTGGCATAGTATCGAAGTTTGACCTGTAGTTAAATTTTTGAATCACGGTCGTTTAACACAAATCTTTTACAAAAAAGTACAATAATGTAGCTTATTACAAAGACGACAGGTTTGAAGTTTTATGGGCGTACGAAGTTATTATGTCATAATAAGCATTTTACTACAGTAGAAGAAAAGTAGTTTGGAAAGGTTTTATAATTGCGTTTTTTATCCTTTTTTTGGCCCGTTATAAAGCATTAAAAATTTTGGAAACTGAAGCAGTTTACGCTTTCATTGAAGTTTTTGTCAGCAAGTAAGCGTAGCTAAGTCGATTGAGACCGAAAGCTCATTTTCGAATTTATTAATCTCATTTAATTGGACGTTGAAAAAAGTTGTTGATTTTCATCGAGAAATACTGGCATGAGGGGGTTCGTACTGAAAATGAATACGTTTTTCCTCGCTGCTCGAACTCGCCCGTCTTCATCGCGCATTTTTTTATCTTTTTCTCTAAATTTGCGTTGACGGTTATTGCAACATCTGCCGCGGTTCCAAAGCGGAGCAGCGTAATTGAACGTCAGCTTCCAATGGCGTCGATCTTTTTACCTGAAGCACTATCAATCATACTTCATCTTATGTTCCTTAGTTTCAAACGACGACGACTTCTTTTGTTGCAGATTTTTTCATGTGGATTCGAATCTGGTTCGGTTCGGATTTTCCACGTTTCGAAGACGTCAGTGCTGTGCGAGCACACTCCAACTGGCGCGAAAATAAGCTCGCTCTTGTTCGTCCTCACCGGGCAGCGATTGATAGCCGCTGACGCGAAAGGTTTGAAACTTGAATTGCACGTTGATTACTTTCACGAAGATGTAATGTTTTAGTGAGAAAACGTGCCGCAATCATCCCCATTCCAAAACTGAACAAAGACCACAACATTGGCACAAATTACCGACCCATAACACTTTTATCACTCATTTCCGAAACATTACCATCAGAACAGAAAACATTCCTGTCATTTCTTATCAACATGTATTCAAACGTAAACACTCAACACACACTGCTTTACACAACATCTGCCACCAAATTGCAAAAGAGACTTCAACAATCCAAGGCCTCCACAACGCATTGTACCTGTAGCTTTGGACATGAGCAAGGCTTTTGACACAGTGAACGTACACAATTTTGTACACAAACTCACACTAACAAACATTCCTAACATCATCATCAAGTTCATAGCAAACTGCATTAAAGGAGAACAAGCATGCGATCAATACAATGGCACACTCTCAAAACTCAAACGAATCAACACCGGAGTACCTGAAGGTGAACTTCTGTCTTTAACATTATTTAACAATTAAGTACATCCTGTGGTATTTCACTCCCTCTCAAAAGACATACAAATCACAACATATGCTGATGACATAACAATCACTGCATCTCACGCCAAACACCGTAAAGCCTAACCACTTATTCAACCATATCTTCACAAAATCCATGAATAGACCCCCACTAATAATCTTCGTATAAATACAGACAAAACTACAACAACACTTTTTACACCAGACCCAGCTGAATGTGGCACAACTCTATCACTTAAACTAAATAATCAAACGCTATCAAAAACAAAACAGTTTTGGGAGCACTTTTGACCCAAAACTGACATTTTCACAACATATAAACGTCACCATCATAAAGCAAAACAACGCTTAACATTCTGAAAGTACTCATTTCTACCAAATGAAGTAAATAAAAGGAATTAATTGTCTCTACATTCAAATCTATCACCCTCCCAATTTTGGAATATGCAAACACCACATGGGAGTGTTTTCCAAACTTTTTGAGCCACGGAACCCTATTTGCAAATCTTTTTTTTTCACGGACGCCAAACTTATGCCGCATCGATTTTCTGCCAACCAACGAGGAAAGATATTACAAACTTAAAAATAACAACACAAACTCATGTTTATTTACAAATTTGACAACATCTGCGCGATCTATGAGGTTGCTTTTTACTGCGTAACATACCGATTCTCGGAGTAATTTGTGACAACCAGACTTGCAAATCAGCCTCCACTGCAAGTCTGGACCTGATTTTGTCTTTGTATTGGTAAGAGCTGAAAATACTGTCTCAGACATGTAGGTAGTGGCAAAAGGTAATGAAATTTTAGTTGCCTTTTGTGAGAGTTGTCATAAGTCTGTTTTAAAATGCACTTTGTAAAATGTTTAGAAAACAATAGAAAATGTTGTTGAATGTCAGAGAAAAGCAATTTCGTATTAATTAAAGTTTTCTTAGCAATATAGCCACATGGAATTGGAAACTTATCCACAACATTATCATTATTTCATCACTAGAAACATTTCCACAACCTAGTTATTGCAAAGTTTCGATAACATTTGATACTGGAATGGGCGAGCTTTGATAGAGTTTACAATTTTGACACAAAAAGACAAGAAAATGATTGTCCCAACTTCAACGGCTGAAACGATCTTAGTGAAGTTGCAAACACAAGTCATACGTTAAAAAAATAAATCGTTATAAAACAACTTTTCGATAAAATGGCGCAACAATAATGATTTATGGTTGCAAAAACTTACAAATCGATGCGGCAATTAAACTTACTTTACCATGCACATGTTTGACACATTTTATCATATCGTCGCGGACGCCCTGTGCAGTTATCGCGGACCCCAGTTTGGGAAACCCTGCCATATGGAGCCGTATCGTATCAAACGCCAAGATCAAAACAAAGCTTTGCGAATTCATACTGGTTGCACACGAAATACAAACACTCAACACATACACGAGAAAACCAAGGTCCTTCTAAAGGACACTCATCTCAAACTTCATGCTGCTCAACTTAAACAACTGACTCAAACACAAACACAACCTGTGCATGATCTTAATGCATTTTCAGATCCACCCAGAAACATGAAAGCCACAATCTTTCACAACAATAAGTACACGTACATTATCATCTCAAAACTACACATAACACCTGAGGAATGTAGAGAAAATCTCAAACACATTAACACCATCATCATCTCACAATACCTCAATTTTAGAAAAAAACAACAAAGCTACTAACATCACACTCTATAACAGTGGTTCTCAAAAGTTTTTTTACGTTCCTCCCTTTCAGGACTTGGGTATCATTATTTCCCCCTTCTAAAAAAGAATATCTCGATGATCAGTGGTGGATATTCAAATTCAGGGGCCGGAGGCAAGGATTTCCAAAAATTAATGTTCTCTAAAAAAGAAAAAGAGCTTTGATCTCGTCTTTCACTTGTTTCTCCCAAAATCACGGTGTTCTCTAAAAAATAAAGGTCTTCACTTCGATCTCATCTCTGATTTCCCTATTTTGCTCCCAAAATCACGGTGTTCTCTAAAAAAAAAAAAAATAGGTCTTCATTTCGAATCGATCTGGTATTTCCCACTTTTCGTCTCGACTTTATAATGATCTCTAAAAAACATCTGCAGCGAATTGAACTATATATGCTATTTTTGAGGGGTCCCGAGGCAACTGCCTTATTTGCCTCACCCAATATCCACCACTGTCGATGATAAGAGTGAAGAATTTTTTTGTCTTCATCCAAATTTGTGACCCAAATTCCAGTTATCCCAGAAAGTTCAAAAATTAGCATTCAATTTTTAATTTTTCTCAGACTTCTCAATTTTTATTTATTTTATTTCATCTCTATATTTATCTTCATGACTTGCAGAAAGCATCACAACACAATAGATAGGGCAAGCAATTAACCCAACCTGCTTCTGGAGATGCCCAGATATTGCTGTCTGGTTGAAATTTTTTTATTTTGTTTTTTAGTTATACAGAGATATGACTGAAATTTGGAATTGCTTACCAAGACTGCCAAGCAAAGGAAAGTGCCGTAAAGTGTCTTTCCCAAGAACGCAACAGAATGGCGTGAGTAGGTTTTGAACCGAGACCATGTTAATCACAATCACAGTGCTCTAACCACTCGACCACACTGCTGATATTTTCGTCCCTAAAAAGTAGTAATTCCAAAAAACTTTTCACTTTGAAGTACCAATTTTTTTACCTCACATTGTAGTGAAATTTTCAAATTCCTCTCTGATTCCTTCCCTAGTGATTTTTCCTCCTTGGAGATTTCAAATTCCTCCTTAGGGAGCCAAGTGGCCCACTTTGAGAAACACTGCTCTATAACATTCATTCATCAGAACAAACATTACCACATCATACGCGTACGAAACTGGCACAGCTCAAAGCCAACAAATTACCACTCTTGCAAAGTTACCTACCTGCAATGAACTCTGAAACTTACATGCCACAATACTTGACACATGCATATGACACTAATCATCTCTTTAACTGTAGTCAAGTACCAAAACAACACGACACCACTAGTCTGTGCAAAAGTCTTTAGAAGCAGCAGAGATGTAGAGGTAATCCAAGAGTGAGAATTTAGATTGGCTTCTTTGAGGGGTTAAGAGATGACTTTTCCATAATATCCTTGGAGGAGGGGCAATAACAATAATAGTAAAAAAATTGGTTTTACTTGTTTTTCAATTAACCCCGAGGATTTTGCTTTGCATCGGTTCTAAGTTTTGATCTTAAGGATAAGGTTGGGTTTTCTTCGTCGTCGCCAAAAGCGAAAATATCTGACTGCCTGTCATCGTGTTTGGAATTAATTAAAATATGAAAGAATCTATTAATTGGTCATAAAAAAAGCTTGATTGAATTGAACGTCGCAGGAAACCTCGCTTTGTACGATACGTCGGATATCGAGCACGTGGGGGCACCCTTGTTGCGAACTTTACTCAAAGTAGCCGCCCCCGACAACGAACTGGGGCCTCATGCACTGGCAGCCAGTTCGGACGACAGAAGGGTCGCTTTTGTGGGACCGAACGATTTCACGGTCACGGTGGCATCGAGTTCGACCCTTGACGAGTTGCTTCGTATCGACGTGTCGACCGGTTACAGATTTGAACCCGACATCCTCAGTCGAAGGTGATTCGAAGTTTTGTGTGATTGGCTTTTTAATACTTGATTTAAACAATGTGTCTGTTCAATAAGCTTTGTTGCACTTTTAACTTTCAAAAAGGCAATTTTTCATGACTCGCACCAAACAAAAAAACGCATCAAAAGCTCACCAATATCTTTTAATAAACTTTTCCTTTCTCGTTCTTTCTTTTATGCCTTTTCTCGTCTACGCTGCGACTGACATAACACCCTGACATCGCAACATTAATTAAGGCGAGGTTTCTTCGTGCAATGGATATAGTTCAGCTCGTGCTTCACTCTTCCTAGACTCTACGTCAGGCCCTCTTCAGCTTTCTTTTTCCTTTTTGGACTTTTGGTACCGTCATTAGGGTCTCGCCCGATTGTTGGGAGTCTGCAGGCTCAATCACGGGAGGGGCATACCCCCAAATACCACTGAAGCAAAAAACAGGAGGATTCTGAAATCAACAATTTTTGTTGAATTTAACAAAAAGTGAACACAGTTGTGTTTTTTTGACCAGACCGAAAGTAGATTCTCCGCTTTGTCTCGCTTTCTCCGGTGATAAACTCAACCACTTGATCGTGCTGACCAGAGCTTGCCGCCTGCTCAAGCTGGACTCTACCTCGGGAAAACTTCTTTCCGTCACCGAAGACGTGCACAGGTGCGTGTCGCGTCAATCGCCGGCATCGATGTTCCTTTTTAGTGAGATAGCGCGATGATCGAATGTGACGTCAGAATTTTAAACAAATGTTTAATCTTGCGGTTGGACTCGCTTGCTGTTTTTCGGCTTTAAATTAACAACGAACGGTTTTGTTAAATTGAACGTCGTGGTTTTTGTGCTGCGAAATCAGCGTGACGGGATGTTTTTTTTATCGGCATCGCTGATCATGGAAATGAAATTGGCTTCAATTTGATCGATTTTCATTCAGGAAAAAACCGACTGCCTTATGTGTGTCCGATGATAATCTTCATCTCATCACTGCCGGCGATAAGATTGTCAAGGTTTGGGGTTACGAGATGTTGAAAGACATCAATTTCCAGGTACTTGAGTTGTGACCTTCGTCGTCTGCTTTAATCATTCATGTTGCAATTGCTCCTATCAAAGTCGCGCTACTTCGTTTTTGCCGGTCGCATTGTAGAGTTTACTTCATTTCACGGCTTGTTCTAATCGTTTCGGTTTGTATCGCCTGTTTTTCGTAGCGTTGCTGCCTGTACTGAGCCTCTATTCGCTATATCTCACACAGCAGCGAAAAAGTGTTTATCAATACACCGCTTTCGTTATGCTGATTGTTGATTGGCTCAGGCTTTCATTGGTCATTCCTCGGTCATCCACACCCTCCTTCTCACTCCCGATCGACTCAAGCTCATCACTGTCGGAGGAGACTGCATCTTCATGTGGAATCTACTGAGCGAGTCCGATCAACCTCCAACGGCGGAAGACCATCCTGACATGGTGGTCATAGGAAAAGGAAATCGAAGGTTTCCGAAACCCAGTCAGCGTGAGGAGAAAGGTATGTATTGAAATGTTATTTTTTATCTTATTTAAAGCACACATTTTTTCTTGTAATAGCAAAATCTTCTCAAACGATTTTTGAAATTCTTTCATTAAAAAATCTTGAAGTTCAACAGAAATATCTCCTGCGTTTCTAAAAAGCAGCGATTTTCTCGAATTTGAGATTAGTTTTAACCGTTGGTTTTGCTTTCTCAGCTGCTTTTGATACGAAAGTTTCGAAGTCCCTTGAAGATTGCCCTCGGCCCGCTCTTCCTCCCACTCCTCATCGAGGAATCAATGATCAGTCATCGTGGGCTCCTCCTGAAACTCTTCACACATCAGACCTGGACGCTAGTCACGTGTCCGAGTTTACGGTTGATGCGAAACTAATGGAGAAACTCGCGCAACGTGACCAGGCGCAGGTGCGAAAAAGCAAACGGGTTTTTAGGTTAAAGTTTTTCTTTCTTGCACTTAATGCTGCCATTATTATTTTCAAAAATTAGATCCCTGGCAACGAAAAGGATCAGCTCCCTGATAAAATTGATAATCTTTGTATTTCACCTCAAAGAAACGACAAATCTTCCAAAATCTCATCGCTTGAATCACCCAGAAATGTTCCAATCAAAGTGGCCTGGAACGAAAGGCCAAAACTGGACCTCTCGAGCATCGTTCCTCCCGCTGAATCTCCTCCTTTTCTTGCCCCTCCTACTGAAAAGCCCAATGTTCTTTGCCACTACTCATCATCTGTCTCTTCCTCTCAGCCGCCACAACGTACTTACGCCGCTCCTCCCGGAGAAGAAGGATTAACTATCAATTCCGTCATAGGGTAAGTCCCTTTCGTCATACGACTGTTCGCTTTATTGTTGACTTGGATTTTTTCCTCAGTTACAATGGGAACGGGCGCGGAAATTTGGACTGGAGCCCCGACCTCGGCCTGCTGGCTTACAGTTGCGGGGCCGTCGTGATTCTGGAGAAGCTCGCCGCCAACGAGAAGCACAATCTTCTAGGTCACACTGAGGAGGTCTCCTGTTTGGCCATGCAACACGACGGCCGAGTAAGCTTGCCGAATGACGTCTTGATTGCGTCATTGCTTTTCGTGCTATTTGTATTTTCGATTTGCTGTGGTAAACTTAATTACCTATTTGAGGTAAAAACATGGTATCCCCATTTCTTCATGGATGAGAATAAAATTCCACTAGTAGCAGAAATGAGCTACCAGCGGCATGACGTGCCGGAGAAATTTTATCGTCGCCTGCACTTAATTAAGCGATTGAATACAGACGACTCTGACTTTTATTCTATCGACATTCCAGATTCTAGCGTCGGCATCGGCCAGCAACGGCTTGGTCCAGTCGAAAATCTGTCTCTGGGACACGTCTGCCCTGACCTGTCGCGCCACGCTCAAGCATCACGATTATGACATCGTTCAGCTGGCCTACTCGCGTGACGACAGGTACTCAAAAAAAAATCAATAAAGAATCCCGGCATTGCTCTACCCACAAGCGAGCTTCATCTTCGTCGCTATTCAGGTTCCTCATATCACTCGGCGATTACCGTGAGTCCACCGTCGTACTCTGGAGTGGCTTCGACGGTCACTCCTCCCCAGTGGTTGTCGCTTCCGCTAAAACTACCTCGCCTGTGCTGAAGGTAACACCATCATTCGACCCTCCTGCTCTGCTTAATCGCTTTCGTCCAGGTCGCCTGGAATCCCCATCGATCAAACGAGTTCGTGACAGTCGGCTGCGGGGCGAACGTCTCTTTCTGGCTCGTGGACGAACAAGCGCAGAAGGTGGGTCGTCGTTGGACCAGGTCCTTTGTTTGCCCCTTGTTTTTAATGTGAAGCGGAAGTGCTGTGCTTGCTTTTGAACTTGATTGTTGAACTCGATCTCGAGTTTCATTCTCGAATCAATTCAAAGAACTCTAATATTTGTCGTTGATCTCGCTACTTCACACGCTTAGGTCACGTTGAACTTGCTCGAGGCGGAAGTTCCCGACGAGATAGCGAAGCATGAAGCTAATCAGCGATTGATTGATTTCACTTCCGCTTGCTTCGCGGACAGCAATCTCTTATACGTTGGTTCGTAATTTTTTTACGTTGCACGTCATTTTCTGTGCGTCGGTGTGTAAAAACTACATTAGACACAGTTCAAAGGCAATCAATTAAAGACTGTAAAAGTTTGTCAATTAAATTTTTTTTTTTGTTTCTTGAGTTTGAATTGTTTTTAAGAATCATTTTTACACTTACAGTAGACCTGGAGGTTTTTGTGTCAAGCCAGCTTAAGATCATTTTACGTAAAAATTTCAACCGTGGAGTGCAACTGCTTTCAGTTTGTGTTCTGAATCGTTATCACAATTTTATTGTTGCCGTCACATTGCCAAAAATTGATTACGACGTTTCGTCTACAGTGTGAACGCCCACGAAGTCTTTTAAACTTTGAACAAATCTTACGATGCGCAGGTGGCAGCAACGGCGTTGTTTCCGCTTGGGACACCACAAACAATCTCTGCTTTCTCCACTGGATCGCAGACTCGGCCGAAATAACCTACATGAAAGCTTGTGGGGCCCGACTTTTGGTGGCCGGAGCATCGAGAGGCATCCGCTTGTGGTCGACGGAAGAAACTGTTGTGGCGCGTTGCTGTGACAACAACGACTCTGTCAACTTTTCGTTGGAAGACGAAATGAGTTTAAACGCTCCTGTGCGTAACATGATACATTGCTTGCGTGTTCGGTGCTGATTGGCTTGTTTCTTTCCAGATAATCTCCGCTGCTTTCGACGAAACACTCGACATAGGCATTGTGGGTACGACTGGCGGCACCTTGTGGTATTTTGATTGGACCAGTCGCAGCACCGTGCGAATGGTCACTGGCCACTCAGGGGAGGTCAGTAGGTGCTATCCTGGTGTGTTCGGTTCCTCGTATTACTTTCTATGTGTCTGCAGATAACTGATATAGCCTTTGATGAAGACCTGTACTTCGCTACCAGCACCGACCAGGGGTCTGTGCGACTGTGGAATTTTTCAAACTTTGAGCTGGCTGTTCAATTCCAGGTGAGACTGCTTTGCATTGATGGTGAAAATAAGTATCTATCGACTTTGATAAAAAAAGAACTATTAGTCGTAATTTACAAATTAAATAACCAACGGAGCAACTATTGTACATTATACGACCAGAAAACACTGAAAAAAATATAGTGTCGTGTGAAAGTTCATCCTTATTTCCTATTCGGCGCACTGTTTCTCAAGGTAATAAAATCCATGATGTAAGGGATAAGGCGCTCCATACTAAAGTATAAGTATAAATACTTTGCTATTAATTCTTTTGAGGCATTGATTTCCAACCGGTGTGGCGCACAACGGCGTCGAAAGTTTTTTTGATGTTTGCGAGTTTTATTTAGATTCAAGTTCTTATTGTAAGTTTTCCGAAAAATATCTTTGTGGGGTTCCCGGATGCGAAAAAGGTTGGGAACTATGGTTTAAGGACGTGTCTAGGCTCGACTTGAAACAGTTTGTTTTCTCAGCTTTGTTAAATTGTAATCATGAACAAAACCAGGAATTTTTAATTGAATTTTGAATGGGATCTACAGGTGATTGATTATCCTTGCTGCTGTCTCGGTTTCAGCCATCCCAACAAGGGGAAAGGCTCGTCTACTCCATCACAACCCAAGATGTTGGCCGCGGGGTATCACGACGGGACCCTGCGAGTGTTCGACCTCGACAAGGTTTGTATCCGAATTTTTTGCTCCGTGCTACTTACAAAGCGACAGTTTTGAGATTAAAGCGGAAGCGCGTTTAAAATCAAAATTTTTTTGTTCGTGCGCTTTTGTCGAGTCACAGTTTATCGTCTCAAGTTACGTTCGGCTTGTTTTTGTTGAAAACCTTTCAATGTGCACTGACACTAATTGTTATCGATGTTGAAAAGCTGCTGTGTTCCTTATTGATTACAAAAAAAAAAAAAAAACTATCAACTTCAAGGGACGTAGCGGACATTTTAAGTTTTCATCTCTACGACGGTCGCGGGCCGTGTGAACGCGTTGTAATTTTGATTCGAGAACATTCCGTGATTGCTTCGTGTTTTGTTTTGAATTGTCTACCTTTGTACTTAGCAGCTCTACGCTCATTTAGTATGTATATCGAGATATTATCGAGTCTTTGTAGCCTTAGCGTTATTTCAAGTTTTTTTTTTAACTTGAACGTGCCAGGTCATTTTGAAGTTGAAGCTGCGGCCCCATTCATCTGCGGCCACAGCGGTCGAGTTTTCGTGGGACAACAATACGCTGCTCTCTGGCGCCAAAGACGGAATAGTGGCGGCCACGTCAATCGCAACTGGGGTCACTCTTCGAGTCTTGAAAGATCATCGTGGAGCAAATATCAATAATATTGCTTCTTCTCTTCGACTGGTTAGAGTTCTTGTTTGCTTAAACTTTTCCGTTTTACCGAAACAAAAATTTTTTACTTGTAGCCTGTGGATTCCAGAAAAATTTTTTTGCGTAAATCTAATCTACGCTTTGTTTTCAACTCGTTTTTTATATTCGCTAAATGTTTTGATTTTTCAAGTTTTGCCATGTCATCCAACCTCTTTTGATTTTGTTTTTTAACTGGTCGTTTCCTTACATTTCTATAAGATTAAATCGTTAATTAACACAATCCTACTGTTCTAGGATCATCCCGCATCATTGGTGGTTCGCGAAGGAGCGGAGGACCACGAAAAACCCTGCCTGTCCCTTGTTTGCGCGGGGGATAGGAGGGTCAGCGTTTGGGACACTGACTGGAAGCATGACGTGTGTGAGATGATCGACTGGCTCACATTTCCGGCTCCTTGTTTTGCCCCGGACGGAAGTAAACTGCCCAAACAGAAGGTGGGAATTCAGTTTGAATTTCCGATTTCGGTTTCTTACGATCGCTTCTCGTTAAGAAGTCAAACATGTACCTCCCTCCAAGTGTCTGCTTGTTCCATCCCTGCAACCCTGATCTGCTCGTCTATTGCGGATACGGAATGGACAAATCCGTCCAGCAATACAGCCTCACACAGCGAAAGGTGGCTTTTATCCTCTAAAAATTTTCAGTTCTTTTTGATTTTAGAAAGAAGTTTTCGTTTGAAAATTATGTTTTATCGTCGCTTTTTCGCGATTTCCCCTCGTGACAACGTTTGAAACATAGAAGTTTAAACCGAAAGGTCTGCTTTATTACGTCGAAGCACTACTGACGTTTGTCGATTTCTATTTTTCTGCAGATCCGGTTGATTTTATCTAAAAGCAAATAACATCGCTTTTGATGCAACGAAGTTATTGTCAAATTCACTGCAAAAAACCGTAAAGGTCAATTCACTCCTTTGCAAAGGCTAAGCTTTATTTATCCACCATAATTCATCATTCTGCCATTTAGATGGTTGAGCAAAGATATGAAATTCAGTAGGATCTATGCTGAAAGAAGCAAAAAGCAGGCATATTTTGTTATTTTGGCAACTTGCACAATGTTTTCAAGGCTTATTAAAATGCACAAATTAATAAAATGTGAATTGGTCCTTTAACGCTATGTTCAATGATCAAACCTTTATAATTTTTTGGTAAAAGTTGACGAATACTACTTTTAAGTATAATGTGCAATTACAAGTTTGACATAAAATGGAACAAAGTTGGCAATTTGTCAACTTTTTTGGTTCGCAAACTTGCGTTTATGAAGAAGTTTCAGCAAGTTCCGATCAACTAATAATTTTTTCTTATTCAATTTACTAAATTTTGAGAAGATTTTGTTTATTTACAAAGTCAACCAAACAGCTAAATTGCCAACCGAAAATTGCATTTGTTTTATGCAAACCAGATTTAATAATCGCGTAAAAGAGCTGTTGAATCCCTAGCAATTTATGATTTAACCACAAAAATTTTTGCTGAGAATTTCTATTTTTCTGTAGAGGTAAAAACTAAACAATTTTACAAATTGTTATCTAGACTATTGAAATTATTTCTACCTTCTTATTTATTTTGAATCTGTTTTGGTGATTGCAGTCCTCGTGGTCCCCCATTTACCCGTTTAATCGACTTCATTTGACGTTATTATTAACGAGAAGATTTTGTTTCATAGGTCGTAAGATCAACACCCATACCCAACTGGGCCCTTTCTCTTGACCTCTCAGCTCGCGGTCATCTTCTCGCCATTGGCACCAATACGAGATTGGTGGAACTAATCGATTCAAGGCACGGAACGTTTCAAGACTTTACTGGACACTCTTCGGAAGTAAAAAAAGTTCGCTTTTCGCCTAATGGCAAATTTCTGCTGACCAGCGCCAAGAACGAGCTGTTTATATGGAATGTCAAAGGTTGAATAATTCAGAACGTATTTAAATCAATTTTTTATACTTGCATGACTTTTTTTCCTCGACTTTTTTCATGCTGCTTGTAGTTTGTGATTATTTTATTCACTGCATTTTTTGAACTTTTAGTAATCGTAGCCTTTAGGTTAACGGCGAGATAGTTTTTTCATTATATTAAGTAGTTATTTTTATATCGCTATTTTTATTTTGTAGAAATACACTTTTTCAGGCGTTTCTTTTCTCACACGCCTTCCAAAGTGAATCTCTTTACGCTGTTGCAACTTGTAACTGTGACAACGTCCATTGTCTTCATTTCTGTTCGCTTTAATTATATTACATTTGTGTCGTAATCGAACAATCGGTGTCGTATTCAATTACGTACAACTACCCAGTCGAAGCGAAAAGTTTTTAAATGAGAAACTGCTTTGAGATTTCCTGCTATTGTATTAATAATAAAAGCTGATAAAAAATAACGCGTAAAATGTACATAAAATCATAAAAACTTGATCATTAATCCATTGGCAAGAGCCACAAGGTAAACTTTTGTACATGCTGAGCATGTCGCTTTAAGATTTATTATTACGCAAAAGTAACTTCGCCTTGCGCATAAGAGTCAAGGGTCATATTCAAGAAAAATCTCTTCGTTAATTTAAACATTCGACGTAGCTACTGAAATAAGAATTAAAAGAATTTTTTAATACGAGGTATTTAGATAATAAATGCATTTTGTTCTTAAAACTTTCAAGTGGCTTAGTTTCTTACATATGTTATCTAAATACCTCATGTTAACAAATGTACCTTCTTAAATATTAATTTTCAGTGGTTTAGTTTTTTACATATGAAATCGCCCTTTTGTTTGTTAATTTAAACATTTCACGCAGCCACTAAAATAAGAATTAAAAGAAATCGTCTTTAAAAAAATCACAAATTTCTTTACAAAACAAAAATCGAACAAGTTTTGATCTAAGCAGGCAAGTAATAGTTTTGCTGTCCAGTTACAGCAACGGCCGGGTCTCCCAGGACTACTGTGGCTTGTTGCTGTTCTGTTGACCACACTACGCCTTGCTGTGGAACCACTCGTTCCTGAGAAAAATTGTTTTTAATAAAAGTTTGCATCGAAAATAAAAACAGTTGGATTATTGTTTTTTGTGTAATGAGATTAAAAGCATCTTACTTCTGACGTTGTGCATCCTGCCACGCAGTCGATGATTGCTGCAAAGAGAATCAAAGCAGCTGCGGCCCAAGCCAAGTAAAAGGAGTAGCCGTAAGTGAACCCCGATTGAATTTGGAGACTTGAACCGAAAGTCTGAAGAGTTGCTGAAAATTCGACTAGTATCTGGTTGAAACCCAACAGTACCGCTGGTGCCGCTGCCGTTAATAAAGCTGAAACAAAGCATTTTATTGCCATTTTATTTTTCGGACTGGCAAGAAAATGTTGGAACGCAGTGTTTTAAGGCAACCGTCAATCGTTTGCCCTGACCTGCTTTCGGAAACGAGTGAATGAACAAATCTACAGTATTTTTAACAATTATGAAACGCATTAAATTGAATAAAACACTAAAAAATAAAAAAAACAAAATACAGTTAAAAGGAGTATGGTTTTTAAATGAAAATACCGTACGTAAAATAATATCCCAAAAAATTATAGGTTTTTATGCATTAAATTAATTGTACATTTTTACTAATAGTTTGTGATTAGTGCATTGAGATTATCAGAAATTTGAGATTGGACCAAAAAAAAAAAACAATTCAAATTTATTACTATGAAGGAGTACCGAAGAATAAAAAAAGCAAAATAGCTTGTTGTGTTACTAAAGAATGTTTAGGTTGTAACAATTTGATTTTATGAAGCAGCTCATACCTAAGAGAATGTTTTAACTTTCAGCTTCGAAATAAAATTTTTAAACTGTAATTTTTCATTTGAAAAAACGCAAAGGTATTTTATCGTAATTCCAGTATTAATTCGGGAGTTATTGCAAATTGTAACCGACACCATGTGATATTTTGTTTCGGGTAATGGAAAATTAACAAAGAATTTAAGTTAAAAAGATAAGACAGCCGATTTGTTTGCATGCATTTATTTTGAAATCCTGATAACACTGTTCAACAAGTTTTTGTAGCTGATAAGTTCTGAACGATTTTGGGGTAATTTTGGGGTGCTGAATCCAAATCTGCAACCAGTTTTTTTCTATCACGTCTAGTTTTTGAGTTATAAGCATACTAAGTGAAATTTGAGATAGGCTATCTGTCTGTGAAACTATAAATTGTTATTATGGTCATTATAAAGCTTAAAAACCTAGAAATGCTAGCTCAGCGCTTTTGTAGTTAATCCTCCTTTGAAGAATGCGAAAGAGAATTAATCTTCCTTTGAAGGCGACGCAACCTACGTCGGTACTTCTTTTGATGTGATTCTTTATCTGTGTCCACGCAATAAAACCGCCACGTTCTAGCGAAATTTGTTTCGATGAAGTGAGTTGCGTGTCTGTATACAGGTGGACAGACTGTACAGGCTTATTGTTTCTGGTTAGTAGAAATTTGAGCTTGGAAAGCCTTCTATTGTCGATTAGCAAAATAGCTTCTGGATTCTTTAATGTATAAGTCCGTCCCCACGGGATGTAAGGTTTGTTTGATCAGAGACATGCTAATGGTATATGTCTGACATTTTAACATCAATTTTATGATACAAAAATATTAGCTACAAATATTAGCTGTGTTGTTGTTTTAGAAACGCAACTACTTTTTTGTTTGTTACTTTTGCAAAATGACGGATAGAAGGAAGTGTGAAACTAATTCCAATAGCTTTTGTTATGTTTGTGGAAAATATACCTTGCCAGCACATCGACGAAATATTGCTCATAAAATGAAAACTGCATATAAGTGCTACTTCGGTTGCAAAGTTGGTGACCAGGACAAAAAATGGGCACCTCATATTTGCTGCAATTCTTGCAACACTCAGCTACTCCGGTGGGCTGTTGGTAAGCAAAAGAAGATGCCTTTTGCAGTTCCTATGATCTGGCGTGAACCAACTGACCATGTTACAGATTGTTATTTTAGTGTAACTAAAATAAAAGAATTTTCCAAAAAAAACAAATCTAAAATTATTTATCCAAGTTGCCAGTCTGCCCTGAAACCAGTTTCGCATGGTACTGACATTCCAATTCCTAAAGCTCCTCCTCCAGAAGTTTTTGAACATCCAGAGTCTTCATCTGAACCAGACAGTTCCAGTGAGGCTACGTCAAGTGATTTGGAATCAATTGCGGCTAGGTCAAACACTCCAGTTTGCATAAATCAAAGCATGTTGAATGATCTTGTTAGAGATCTGGCATTGCCAAAGTACAAGGCTGAAATTTTGGGGTCACGCTTAAAGCAGTGAAACTTACTTGAACAAGAAACTAAAATTTCAGAGTTTCGTCATTGCAATGAAAAACACAGCTCATTCTTTGACTCCTACAATGCTTGTGCTTTTGTAATGATGTTGATGGCTTAATGATGGAGTTAGGGTATGAACACAAGTGTGATGAATGGAGACTATTTATTGACTCGAGTAAAGCAAGTCTAAAGGCAGTGCTTTTGCATAATGGTAATATTCACCCGTCCATACCTGTACCACATGCAGTACAACTAAAAGAAACTTATGAGACAATTAAGCTGTTGTTAGATGCTCTTCAGTACCCTAAATATTCTTGGAAGATTTGTGGAGATTTTAAAGTTATATCTCTTATTTTAGGACTACAGTTGGGTTATACAAAATGTATGTGTTTTTTGTGCCTCTGAAATACATAGTCGAGATGACAGTAACCATTTTAGTAAAGTGCAGTGGGAACCACGAGAAGCACTTACTGCAGGCAGATTTAATGTTAAGCATGTGCCTTTAGCTGATTTGAAAAATGTCCTTCTTCCACCACTTCACATTAAATTAGGATTAATGAAGTGCTTCGTCAGAGCAATGGATCATCAAGGTTCTGGATTTAAGTATTTGAAGGAAAAGTTTGGATCGTACAAAAGTGATGCTAAACTGACTGCTGGCATTTTCATCGGTCCCGAAATTTGAAAACTTTTTGCTGATGAAAATTTTCCAAAACATCTTAATACAAAAGAATTGAAAGCTTGGAACACATTGAAGTTGGTTGCAGAAAACTTTCTTGGGAACCATAGAGCTGAAAATTACATCGAAATTGTGGAAAATATGATAGAAGCATTCAGACGTCTTGGTAGTAGAATGAGTTTAAAGTTGCATTTCTTGCACTCACACCTCAAATTCTTTCCAGATAATTTAGGTGCTGTAAGTGATGAACACGGTGAAAGATTTTACCAGGACATTGCGGTTGTGGAAACACGCTACAAAGGAAAAAGTAATGCTAATATGATGTGAGACTATTGTTGGTTTTTACAGAAACAGAGTGAAACAAAATATCATCGCAGTGCAAAGCATGTCAAAAGACAATAGACTTGGTATTGTTTCATAAGTTTCAGTGAACTCTTTATTTGTGTTATCATATTTTTCCAATTTAATGATTAAACTTTAACTAAACTAATAAACAACTTTTGTAATGTTTCAAAAACGTATATTAAAAATTTCGTCATAATTCGTATCGTTGTATCTCTAAAACCTGACGTGATAGAGAAAAACTAAAAACAGATTTGCATTTAGCGGTCAAAATATAGCCAAGATCAGCAAAAAAACCCTGAGCTACATAAAAAAAATTTTTTTTGTTGAACAGTGTAATTTTAGGGTATATTGTTTTTTTAAGTAGCCTACATTGGGAAATAGAACATCAGCAATAATACAAGAGTCATCTGCAAAATTCGTGAGTTAGCCTACCCTAAAGAGTATTGGAAGTGTTCATGATATAAAAAAGGCCAAAACGGAACTTTAAAATACACCATAATTAATGGAGAGAAAAGGACAGTTAATACAATAACTATAAACATACTTTTGTCTGTTATGAAGGTACAATGAAATTAGTTTGTGAGCTCTACCATGATTGCTACGGTGTTCCATTTTTTTCAATAAAACTTGGTTCACACGGTCAAATCCTTTCTCTAAATCAACTATGCTTTTGCTAAGCCCTATAAAATGATTGGATTCGATATTATTATAACATTCAGAAACATCATCAATAACAACATTTTCAGGGAAAAGTCAACAAAAATCATTCTGTGTGAGTCTTTTCAGCAATAAAAATTAAATCTTTTGTAGGTATATAGTTTTTACATACTTTATATGTTACGAGGAAAACAGAGATTGGTTGATACAGTGCTCTCTGTTTGAATTTTTTTCGTTTGTTTAGTTTTTATTTGGAAAAATGACAAAACTTTAAATTTGCTTGCTACGACCGCTAAGTAAAAAAATTGCCGTAAACTCTTAGCCCAAAGGACAAAACAAAATGACGAGAGAAGGTTTAGAACTGTGAATATCTATTTAGCGCTCTTAGCTAATTGACCAAGATACCGACAAGCATTCGCTGAGTACAGTAACTGACGAAAAAATTGTTGATAAAAAATAATTTTTACCTCCAAAAATGTAGAATGTGGCACCAGCAGTCAAGCAACATCCACGGGTTTTGCTTCCCACACAAAATGACAAGAGATGGAAGAAAAGTCCCACACCTAGGAAACCAGCTGCACATAGCATTAGAACTTTTGGAATCAAGATGGTAGCATTGCTTATGTCAAATCCTAAAAAATAAATTGTTCTGTGATGACGAAATGCTCTCTAAATAAAAATCCTATAAAAGTCAATATAAAAGACTAAATCGATCGCTGTCAATGAATCTTTACGTAAATTAGACTGATCATAGTTGCTTTGCGTGGATGTTGATCGCTTTAAAATAGTCAAAATCTATAAACTTTTAGCTACATGATTGTAAATCACGAATTGGCCAGTGTTTCAGATCATGCAGACCTAAGCAAGCGATTTTGATCGCAGCACATGGGTAATACATAACTGGCTGTAGGCAAGTGTTAATAGATTTCCTGATGGAAGCAGTCAGCTATTATTCTGACAGAACCACTACAGCTGTGTTTAATGGTAATAATTAGGACCATTTTTTAAAACTTTATTACCCTAACGATTAGGGCTGGTTATAAAAGTTTTTATGGATAATCTTTCGTCAAATAGTTGCGAAAACGTTAACTTACATCAGTAACAATTGAAAAAAAATTGTATGCTTTGTCGACAATAAGATAAAAAAATTCAGTTCATCTCGATATATTAATGATTTACGAAGAAGAACATTACTAAAATGTGCTTTTCTGCGTTACAACAATTGGTGTAAAAACTTTAACTTGTATTCAAAAAAATAATTTCATGCATCAGCAATTGTAAATTTTGTGTAAATGCTTTTTATGGTTATTTTCATCTTTAGGCTATTCGTTCTTTTGACTCGCAGGAAATCGTCGGAAGCGTTATACTTCAGGCAACCGTCAAGCGATTACATTTGCCTGCTTTCAAAGATGCCAAGTAATTGCTGTCCGGTTGAAGGTTTCTATTTGTTTTGTTGTTTTTAATTTTATTTTTAGAATTTTAGGATGTGAAATTTAGATTTTATTGATGAGAAATGAGTGAAATTTAGAGCTGCTTGCTAAGACCGCCAAGCAGAGGAAAATGCGTAAAATGTTTTTCCAAGGACATAACAGAATAAAGCGAATAGCCGATCATACCAGTGACATTCATCATCAATACAATGCTCTTGACTATACTTAGCTCTGTTTTTTTTCTAACAAACACACGTTTGGAGGCATATTTTCCTTTTCACTTACACAAGGACAATATTTTTCGTTTATCAAATTTCATATCGGTAAACATTTTATCGCATATTAGGCATATATCCAAAATTCTGAAAATTGTGTTACTTGGGGTGGGAGGCGCTAAAAGTTGATGGAATGTTGTAAAACATGCAAAACTTATATTGCCAATTCAGAAGTTATAAAGAAAAGGAGGACGTGAGGTGATTCGAACCCGCCACAAACCTTGATGTCAGTGATGGCTTTAATACTTTAATAGGGTGCGAACGGTGCGACCGCACCGATTCCCCCTAAAATACATCTAAAGTGGCCTCCCTATATAAGAAATTGCTCTGTTTCTTCATTCTACTATGAAGAAAGTCGGAATATTTTATTCGACTCCGA
Source organism: Diplosoma virens (assembly GCA_963680785.1). Lineage (NCBI taxonomy): Eukaryota > Metazoa > Chordata > Ascidiacea > Aplousobranchia > Didemnidae > Diplosoma > Diplosoma virens. Next base: position 34,932,276 of record OY796880.1, read on the forward strand.
CTCCACATGTCCAATTTCTTTACATATTAGTGATGTTAACCGCGCAATTACGCGGCCGCGCGCGCCAGTGGAGTGCAGTGCAGTAATCTTTTTAAGAGAACCTTGCCGCGTATCGCGCGACACAGCGTGCGACTCATAAAAATTTTACATTTTAATTTGTAAGCAAATAGTATTTTGGGTAATGCTATGCTTGGGTAACCAATTTAATTGCTTCCCTTTCTTTAATCCAATGACAGGAAGCAAATGCCAGGTGGATAATCAATTACTACCCTGAGCAGCCTCTTTCTATAGTACAGTGGTACCTTGACATACGAGTTTAGTTCGTTTCGTGACCGAGCTCGTACCTCGATTTGCTCGTAATACAAAGCGAATTTTCCCACTGAAATTTATGTGAATGCCATTAATCCGTTTCAGCCTCCAAAATGCCCCTCAATTTTTATTTTTGACGTGTCTTTAAATAAGTACTTCTTCCAACACAAGCGAGTGTTGAACGTCTGTTTTCATCACTAAGGCTCATCAGAACAGACCAAAGGCTGCAATAAAGAAGAAACTCACAGAAGCAATTTTGTTTTTATGAGCAAATTATTAAATTAAAATTTTTTAAAATTGAAACTTACTCTTCTTGCTCTATTCTTTCAAAAAAAAAAACAACTAAAAGTTTAGAACCAAGGTGAATTTTTTAATAATCTCCTAATATGAATATCTATAAACGGCAGGGAGCCAGCATGTTCAGTCTCGTACAAAAGTACAATAATTGAAATATTCATGAGATAGAGACTATAGAACCCCTTTTATTTTTACAAATTCCGACAAAATTCACATATATATTCTTACTATCAATATATAACCATGAACTACTGTGATGAAGATGAACTCCATGCCATCAAACTAATGGCTGAAGTTTATTTGAGAAAAATAAGGATGAGCTTATTATTGGTATGGAAATGTCAACATTTTTCTCTGGAGTTTCTTTATATGCAGTGGGTGATTCAGGAAAATTCTAAAATTAGTTGCATTTTATTGTTTTTTTGTAGTCTATAATTGTGGGTTTAAATTTTTAATTTTTTTACATATGTTTTTTTGTTTCTTTTGCTTTTATAAACTTTTTTTTTCAAATTTTTATTGTCAATAAATTCCATAGTTATTACTAACATTTATAAAAATTTTTACAATTATAAAATTTTCATATTTACGTTTTAGCTCTTTACCTACTGATAAAAACGAAATTAAGCCACCTAAAACAAGAAGCTCCAGACTCGCGTTTTGCTCTTTGTTAAAGCTCGTCAGTGATGCATACCTCATTGAGTTTCGAACCGACTAGATGTAGTTCTACACGCAGGAGACAACACTCAGGGTCTAGTCCTACACCCAGGCCCTACACAAGTCATTAGTTGTATTAACATTAAGGTTTGTCGTGGGTTCGATTTACCATGGGAAAAATAATAACCGTAAAATAGACTAAAGATAACATCATAATTATCCATGAAATAGTTTGATGTTCAGAAAATGTAATAAGCATTAAATATAGAATATATATTTAGTTTTGAGTTGTGTATGCCATTTCAAGTTAGTTTTCTAAATGTGATTTGTATTAATGTTTCATTCAAACACAGTAAGAATTATAGTTAATGGGTTGTGTATATAATATAATTATATGTATATACGTATTTATCAAAACATAAATATAACAAAAAAACATGTTATATTAAAATTAGTCCCAACAAACTGTTTCTCCTGTGAGGCTCATCAGGGAACACAACAATTAAAAAATACAATATTACGAGGGTAAATCAAAAATTATCCGGAATTGCTCTATAGCGCACTCTTGCTTTAGCTTTTTCAAAATTTTTTTTGCACGTGTTGTCTACTGTGTCACGTGATCACGATCTGCTAATCTAATTGTTCGTTCAGTTTTAACACGTGTTATTTTCTGTTGATAAAAATGGACGCTCCACTTGCACAATGCACCAGAGAAGAACAACGTGCTGTGGTCCGATTTTTGTGGTCAGAAGGTTCATCGGGGACAAAAATTCATCAAAGACTCTTAGCACAATATGGAGACAATGCACTATCGAAAACAACGGTATATGAGTGGATTGAGAAGTTTAAAACAGGCCGGACCAGTTTAAAGCAGCCGGACTTTCTGCAGGAAAGGTTATGCTAACCATTTTTTGGGATTCAAAAGGGCCTATTTTGGAGGATTTTCTGGAAAAAGGGAGTACAATCAACAGTGCAAGTTATTGTGATTTGCTAGCCAACCGCCTGAAGCCTGCAATTCGCACCAAACGCCGAGGATTACTGTCAAAGAAGGTTTTGCTGCAGCATGACAATGCACACCCACATGTTGCCAAAGCAACCATTGAAACCATTAACAAACTAGGTTTTGAAGTGCTGGAGCATCCTGCATACAGTCCAGATCTTGCTCCTTCCGACTATCATCTTTTTGCCCCACTCAAAGATGCATTACGGGGTCGTAAATTTTCTTCTGATGAATCAGTGCAAAAAGCGGTGCATCAATGGTTGTGTGACCAGCCAAAAACTTTCTTCTCAGATGGCATTTATAAGCTTGTAGACCGCTGGAACAAGTGCATCGAAATGGGTGGAGATTATGTAGAAAAATGATAAATCGTTTTCGTGTTTTGTGTTTTTAAAATAATCCATAAAAATAAAAGTCCGGATAATTTTTGATTTACCCTCGTATTTACGTTGAAAGAAATAAAATAAGCAAAAATTAAAAGTTAAAATAAATTTTTATGCTTCAAATGAAAATTCGCATCTTAGAAAAATAGCGCTACCAAAAGTTTGGGTTTAAACAATTATTTTACCCAAGTTAGTGATTGATTATAATTATTAAATAATTACTTTTGTCACGAGATATTAAAAGAAAACATGCTATAATGTTGCGCATACTCGTAGATGTATTAAACTTGGCCAAGGTGCCGAAAAGATTAAAGTGTAGAAAAGTTTATGGATCATTAGTTAAGAGCAAGTATTATACAGTATAAAAAGTTTTTTTATACTGTATAAAACATTAGTATGGATCATTCGTTAAGAGAATGTTATAAAAACATTTTTTTATAAAAAGATTCTTTTATAACACTTTCTTTTAACTAATGATCCATAAACTTTTTTACGCTTTACCGGTAATCTTTTCGGCAGCTTGGCCAAGTTTAAGAATACATCTATGCGCAACATTACAGCATGTTTTCTTTTAATATCTCGAAACAAAAGTAATTATTTGCTAATCAATCATTTACTTTAGTAAAATAATTGTTTAAACCCAAACTTTTGGTGGTGTTATTTTTCTAAGATGCGAGTTTTCATTTGAAGCGTAAAAATTTATATTAACTGTATCCCCTGATGAGCCTTACAGGTGAAACAGTCTGTTGGGACTATTTTAATAAAATGTTTTTTTAATATTTGTGTTTTGATAATCAGGAATAATCATTCTGACTATTGAAGCCATTGAGCACTCTTCTGAAGAGCACCAGTAATATCTTTTTATGTATTTAAAAAACCTGACTTATTTTGTGCAATTGTCAACTCGAAAACATGATTTTTGCTTAGTTAAATCTAATTTAAGATAAATACTTTGCCCATACTAGGGAATCGGAGTCAGAGTCGGGAGTCGGAGTCGGAGTCGGAGTCGGAGTCGGAGTCGGAGTCGGAGTCGGAGTCGGAGTCGGAGCCGGAGTCGTAGTCAAAGTTAAAATCAGGAGTCGGAGTCGGATCTTAATCTTCCGACTCCGCAATCCTGGCTGGCACACAGCATGATTGCTATCATGTGATCCGTATATAATACCGCAGCTTGAGGTAAAAGGACCTGATTATTGAATAGTTTGTATTTGTCCAAGATTACGATGACTCTCTCATACATTTTTAGATGTATTTTTGGGGCACCAGCAAAACATTTATAGCGCTCTTTAAAATTTGCAGTAGGTCTATAGAAGCACTGGGTTAGATTTACAATCATATAACTGGACAAAATTTAAAGCTAACAAGGTTTATAAAACAGTAAATTTACAACAGCAACTAACAGTAATTAGCAAGGGTGCAAAATGAAAAAAAGACGCTCTCTGGAGAAGTTACGCATAATCAATGTTAAAACGTTACGCAGCAAAAACATGGACGAAAATAGAAAAATATCACATCGATTTAAAGAAGACCTTTTTTGGTCTTCACTAGGTTTTCTGGAATAAAAGGGAGAAATGTCACATGGATTCAAGACATCCAAAAAAGTCATCACTTTGAATCTGTGTTAAATTTCACTATTATCGTCAAAAAAACTAGAAAAGATTAAAAATAATAAAAACACTTTTTACCTTAAATAAAAGTGCCAATTAAACGGCTCCATTACATGGTATTAGGTCATAATTCAACCAACCTTCGATATATTTACGGCACGAATTTATTGCCTCCCCCCAAAATAATTATATCTTCAACTATATTTCGATCACTGAACTTTCCATTTTAGACAATCCTATTAACTTTGAAATCTTAACTACAATTTTTTTCTTATTTAATAAAAAAATACCTTTGTTGTAAATTTTGCTCCCACCGCCAAAACCTTGACTATGATAGTAGTTCCATTAAAAACACTTAAATTTGGATCTAATTAATCTAACAAACGCACCGGTACGTTATTTTGCGCCTAGGCTATGGTCTTAGTATAATAGCATTTGTTATAATGCAATTTTCTTACCTGTATCAAAGCATCTTCCTGGGTTTGCAACTAAACAAACTGTAAATAAACCGAAATTCAAATCGCTGGTTAAAAGCCACTCCATGGTTCCCATGCTAACACCGAAAAGAGTCAAACCGGCTAACGTCGTAACAGCTCCGACCAGTTCCGCTGCTTTCCCCATGTCAATCAGAGTTTTATTTGTATAGCCTACTAAATAATAAATGTATCTTTTCAAAACAAAAACAAAATAGTCAAATGGTATAGCCCGATGGTTTACGAACTTTTCGTGCTAAGGGCTCCTTTTTAAAACTTACTAATACTCGCGGCACGCAAATGACCACTAAATTGCAATTAAATCCTGTTTAATACATAAAAAATTGAGTTTCTAATACACTAAAAGAAATTTTATTTTGAGCTATCTGCTTGCTGCTTCTAACACATTTGTATCAAGCGGCACCGTTCAATGTTCAATATCGCAACAGGCATTTTTTGCTCGATTTCAATTTTTTCAACTTTGAAATTGGCAAACATTTTTTGTGTTCACTAACTTGTTTATTGTCATCGTTTGAAAGTCCATCCACTCCGGGTTAATCACAAACAGCACTGGGGGCGAGGGTTTATCCTTTTACTACCTCAAGTTGTTGCTATACTGCCCGGATCAGATGCTGGCATGGGTGGCTAACAGGCCTTGCACTGTTAAGCCAGCATCGGGTTTCGTCATCCAAAACCGTCAGACCCCGTGCCTCATGTGGTGCCCGATGTACGGGGCACGCTATTAGAACGTGGTCTGCAGTTTGTTCAGGGGTGCCGCATTCGCAATTCGATGAAGGGGTGAGACCCCACTTGTGCATGGACAAATGGAATCACCCAACACCAATCCGCCGGTGATGGAGCATAACCCAAGCTGTTCGGGCAAGCTCAATCTGACAGGCCTGGCACTGGTCCTGGGTACGAAAACACGGAGCCTGGATGTATTCTCGCAGTACTCCGTTTTCTATCCGTAATTCGTCCACTAAGAAGCACGGATGCCTAGTCCCGAAAGATTATTTAATAGATTCTGCAAAGCTGGCGTCAACAGACGTCTAGATCTTAGTTTTTCATGGCGAGCATTTGAGGACTTACTTAAAAGACCATGCATCATATTGTTTGAGTCCAGAGATTCACGTAAGCCAAGGAGAGTGACGCTCCTAGTCGACAAAGCTTAGTCTGAACTCGGTTGTAAGTAAGTCTGCTCTTGTGACTACACATGACAGACCGAAACCAAAACTGCCAAAACGGAAGGATATCTACTTGTCCCGATGTTCAGCGAGAGTCTGCTAATCGATAAACGTCCATTTCAAGACGGGACAATACCTGGACAAAACTTGCCTTGTTTCACCGTACGATTGTCCAAACTTGAGTACAGTATTGCGAAATTACTTTAGTGATCTGCAGCCGTTCTATTACATAACAGAAAAAGTTAATTTTCTTACAAATCATTGTACGGTTCTAGAGATCCCGGACGAATTTTAAGTTTTTAATTTTTTTAAATTTCCGTTTTAAATTCAATAGGTTGGTTGATCGCGACCATGTATTAAGCAAAGGCTTGGGATTGCAGATGAATACCTTTTTTTGGAACAAAAATAAAGAAATTGGATACCATTGGAAAGTGAAGACCTTTTTTTTAGTAATCACCTGCCATCTAGGACGAAAACGGAGAACTTGGAAACTAATTGTATGAGAAAACTTTTTTTAGTCTTCAGTAAATTTTTCAAACAAAATTGTGTGACTTTTTGCCATCTCCATCGTACATTTTGCAATCCCAAAGAGTTACATTTTTTTCCGGAAAAATATCAATAAAATGTTCTGGAAATTATAAAGCCTAGCACGGTGTAAATACGAGTTTCTTTAATCTTTTAAAAAATTAACGTTGTGATTTACTTCTTAAAATTTAGTTTTTATGTATGCGAGTTAAACAGTAATTCCAACAAACTTTCATCAAATTTATGCTGCATCCAGTTTGGAAACCGCTATTATAGCATATTTTTAAAAGTAAAAGACTTTAAATATTCTCATAACAAATCCAAAAACAAGATAATTGAACTTTCTGATTCACGCTAAATTCGGTTTACTAAACTAAGCATTGAAAAAAACTCAGTAATTTGCTTTTTTTAGCCTAAATTACAGTGTACTTTACTTCATCAAAAGGCTTTAATTAAACTGTAACCTATATGTTCAGCGTCGCTTTAAACTAAACACATAATATCTTGTTGTTTTGTATTGTTTCGCTGACAAAATTTTTACAAATTTTACCGTTTTTTTATTTACGTGGAAGAAAACTTTCTATTCTCAGAAGAAACTATCAAGCAACGTCTTTGATTAAAACTATGGCAAAACTTTGTTTTGATTTGGTGAGACATGTTTGAGCACTTTTGAACAATGGCACAGTTGAAACAATGGACGAAATTTGATCTCAAAGCTTACAAAGATTGTTTTATTTGTTTTTTGTTTGACCAACAACTTTTTTGGCTTCGTAGCCAAGTGGTGATCAAAAGCGCCATTTTTGGTGATGTTTGTAATCAACCTAGTCGTGGTTCTACTGCTTTATTCATCATGTTGTTCTGCTCTGGAAAATATTACTTCACAGCCATTTCTTATGTACGCGATAGACTGGGCAAATGGTTTTAATGTTTCAGAAAAAAAACAAAATTTTAATCAAACAAAAATATTTAACTAACAACAATCTCCGAAATTAAGTCCGTGTAATTGCTTGGCAGTAACTCGAATTTTATCGCCTCCATTAGCAAGTAAAAAAGTAATCTTAAATTTAATAATATATTGATATACGTAATACGGCATCTTTCTATCATCATATTACAGTTTGCGAACCGGCGTGCCACAAAAATTTATGCTTGGTCGTTACATTTTTTATTTAAAACTTATATTTTTACATTTTAACAGTTTTTGTCAGATAAATATAAAGTACAAATGAAGAGCTTTTGTTAGGACTTTAATAAATCTTTGGTTAACCAATCAAAGAAAAACTTTTTTTTCTGCAGTTAATTTAGTCAATTTCGTCATTTGACCACAGATTTGAAATGAAAACTTTTGTTTTATTTTTGGTTTTTAGTTGACTCTCACGAGACAGATATAGTCAAAACATTATTTTTTCGAATGATGTTTCTTTGGTATGTATTCTTTGAGCCCGTGTAATTTTTTCAATATGAACCTCGTGCTATGGTTAAAAAAAGATTGCCAAACGCCGGTTTAATTCAAATCGATTCTAGCGGGTATCCAACCTTCTAAAATATAACTATATTGATTGACAAAGTTTGGCCGCTTCATACAGATTTGATTTTTCGCTAACCAATGTTATATCTACTCAAACTTTTATAAGAAAAAGACCCAAACATCAATGCTTTGTTTCTTAGGCAATTTATAGAGAGAAATACATAGTTTACAAGTTTCAAATGAAAAAATAAATAAAGGAATTTATTTTCTTCCAATTTCAAAACACATTTATTGACATAATCTGTAACAATCGTGAAGGAAGCCAAAGTAATAAGAATTACTTGATCAAATTTTTGGACCTTTAGAAATTGAGTCTATTTGTATTCTATTTTTTCAATATTAATCAAAATTGTTTATTTTTTTTTTTCTTCAAATTTAATTTTTAGTAACGTTGCAATAATATGGATGTATATCGATGGTAAATTGAGTGTTGTAGACCGTAAAAGAGCGGTACGTATAGATACGTAGGCCTACAGATCGTACGTATAGATCAGTGATTCGCAACCTTTTTAATGCCTTGCACCCCTAAAATATTTTAATATGTTCTCGCACCTCTTACAGTACATGTAATGATTTACTTAAGAATAAAGTTGAAAGCGGGCGAAAAAAATTTGCTTAACCAATTTTTAATTATGTACTGTATGAACAAAAATAAAATATATGGAAACAAAAAATGTAATAAACTGAACGTTGCATAAACTTTACAAAAAATTAAATTTTTATCTATGTATGATTTTTTTTAAAAAAGCTAAAGAATTCAAATTTAAAAGGGACTTCCAGATTCAATGACTTTTTGTTCCTGTTTATTGCTTAGAAGTTTTTCAAAACGTGGCACTTTGTTACTGATAGCAACCCGCATGTCTCCTTTTCACTCAAGTGATTTCTAGATTTTGTCTTGATTGACAGAAGGGCACTAAATCCAGACTGTCATAAGTAATTCGTCGTGAATGGGATGAGCACATTTAGTGTTTTTTTACAAAGTTTTGGAAGCATGTCCATTGCCAAGCTCCAACATTGCTCCAGGGTTTTGCTTTCAAACTGCATTTAAAGAATATGATTTGTGCGCAATTTAATAAGATCGTCCTTCAACTTTTCATCATTCGACATATAATCTAAATTAAAAAAATATGGATTTTTAATCCATTTTTTAGAAGTTTCCAGTTCTCCTCCAAAATATCCATTAAATGACTTTGATGGTATTTCCCAGGGTTGTGGAGTCGGAAGATTAAGATCCGACTCCGACTCCGAATCCCGACTCCTAGAATTTCTAAAATGCCCACTACGACTCCCAACTTTAACTTTGACTACGACTCCGACTCCAACTCCCGACTCCCTAGTATGGGCAAAGTATTTATCTTAAATTAGATTTAACTAAGTAAAAATCATCCTTTCGAGTTGACAGTTGCACAAAATAAGTCAGGTTTTTTAAATACATAAAAAGATATTTACTTAAAAATTATGTACAGTATATGAGGGTATATACATGCATAACAGCAAATCACTGGTGCTTTTCAGAAGAGTGCTCAATGGCTTCAATAGTCAGAATGATTATTCCTGATTATCAAAACACAAATATTAAAAAAACATTTTATTAAAATAGTCCCAACAGACTGTTTCACCTGTAAGGCTCATCAGGGGAAACAGTTAATATAAATTTTTACGCTTCGAATGAAAACTCGCATCTTAGAAAAATAACGCCACCAAAAGTTTGGGTTTAAACAATTATTTTACTAAAGTAAATGATTGATTAGCAAATAATTACTTTTGTTTCGAGATATTAAAAGAAAACATGCTGTAATGTTGCGCATAGATGTATTCTTAAACTTGGCCAAGCTGCCGAAAAGATTACCGGTAAAGCGTAAAAAAGTTTATGGATCATTAGTTAAAAGAAAGTGTTATAAAAGAATCTTTTTATAAAAAAATGTTTTTATAACATTCTCTTAACGAATGATCCATACTAATGTTTTATACCAGGGGCGTCCAACCTTTTTTGATCCGAGGGCCATTTTGGCTTATCAAAAATACTGGCGGGCCAAACAAATAAAACACCCCAATTTTTTTCCCAAAATCGAAGTGATCTCTAAAAAAAAAGGTCTTTAATTTGAATCATTCCCCGATTTTCTGAATTTCATCCCTTTTTTTCTAAAAACAAAAGATTTTTACTACAAATCAATCTCGGATTTCATGATTTTCTTTGAAAACTAGCGATCTCGAAAGAAAACAAGATAAAAGGAGGTCTGCGCATGAAATCTGTCTTTGATTTCTGGCTGGATTTCTGCCAAAATGGGCGGGACAAAGCTATAGGAAAAATATTGCGCTGGCCACTCAAAACCCTTACGCGGGCCACGGGTTGGACACTTCTGTTTTATACAGTATAAAAAAATTTTTTATAACACTTGCTCTTAACTAATGATCCATAAACTTTTCTACACTTTAATCTTTTCGGCACCTTGGCCAAGTTTAATACATCTACGAGTATGCGCAACATTATAGCACGTTTTCTTTTAATATCTCGTGACAAAAGTAATTATTTAATAATTATAATCAATCACTAACTTGGGTAAAATAATTGTTTAAACCCAAACTTTTGGTAGCGCTATTTTTCTAAGATGCGAGTTTTCATCTGAAGCGTAAAATTTATTTTAACTTTTAATTTTTGCTTATTTTATTTCTTTCAACGTAAATAATATTGTTTTTTTAATTGTTGTGTTCCCTGACGAGCCTCTCAGGCAAAACAGTCTGTTGGGACTAATTTTAATATAACATGTTTTTTTGTTATATTTATGTTTTGATAAATACGTATATACATATAATTATATTATATACACAACCCATTAACTATAATTCTTACTGTGTTTGAATGAAACATTAATACAAATCACATTTAGGAAACGTACTCGAAATGGCATACATAACTCGAAATTAAATATATATTCTATATTTAATGCTTATTACATTTTCTGAACATCAAAGTATTTGATGGATAATTATGATGTTATCTCTAATCTATTTTACGGTTATTATTTTTCCCATGGTAAATCGAACTCACGACAAACCTTAATGTTAATACAACTAATGACTTGTGTAGGGCCTGACCGTAGGACTAGACCCCAAGTGTTGTCTCAAGCGTGTAGGGCTACATCTAGTCGGTTCGAAACTCAATGAGGTATGCATCACTGACGAGCTCTAACAAAAGCAAAACTCAAGTTTGGTGCTTCTTGTTTTAGGTGGCTTAGTTTCGTTTCTATCTAGGTAATAAGGTTAAAACGTAACTCTGAGAATTTCATAATTGTAAAAAATTTTACAAATGTAAATAATAACTATAGAATTTATTGACAATAAAAATTTGAAAAAAAATGTTTTAATAAAATAAAAACAAAATAAAACAATAAAATAAAAACAAAATAAACAAAACCATATGCAAATGAATTAAAAATTTAAAACCCACAATTATAGACTACAAGAAAAACAACAAAATGCAACTAATTTCAGAATTTTCTGAATCATCCACTGCATATAAAGAAACTCCAGAAAACATGTTGCCATTTCCAGACCTTATTTCTCTCAAATAAATTTTAGCCATTAGTTTGATGACATAAAGTCCATCTTCTTCCCAGTAATTTATGGTTATATATTGATAGTAAGAATATATATGTGAATTTTGTCGGAATTTGTAAAAATAAAAGGGGGTTTGTAGTCTCTATCTCATGAATATTTCAATTATTGTACTTTTGTACGAGACTGAACATGCTGGCTCCCTGCCGTTTATAGACATTCATATTAGGAGATTATTAAAAAATTCACCTTGGTTCTAAACTTTTAGTTTTTTTTTTTTTTTTTTTTTTTGAAAGAATAGAGCAAGAAGAGTAAGTTTCAATTTTAAAAAATTTTAATTTAATAATTTGCTCATAAAAACAAAATTGCTTCTGTGAGTTTCTACTTCATTGCAGCCTTTGGTCTGTTCTGATGAGCCTTAGTGATGAAAACAGACGTTCAACACTCGCTTGTGTTGGAAGAAGTACTTATTTAAAGACACGTCAAAAATAAAAAATTGAGGGGCATTTCTGGGGGCTGAAACGGATTAATGGCATTTACATTAATTTCAATGAGAAAATTCGCTTTGTCATTGAAGCAAATCGAGGTATGAGCTCGGTCACGGAACGAATTAAACTCGTAGGTCAAGGTACCACTTGTACTGTAGAAAGAGGCTGCTAAGTTAGTAATTGATTATGCACCTGGCATTTGCTTCCTGTCTTTGGATTGAAGAAAGGGAAGCAACTAACTCGGCTGGCCAAGCATAGCGTTACGCAAACTATATTTGCTTAACATTTAAATGTAAACTTCTTATTTGTTGCACGCTGTGTCGCGCGATACGCGGCAAGGTTCTCTTAAAAAGATTACTGCACTGCACTCCACTGGTGCGCGCGGTCGCGTAAGTTGCGCGGTTAATATCACTAATATGTAAAGAAATTGGACATGTGGAGTCGGATAAAATATTCCGAGTCCGACTCCGACTTCTTGTACTCCTAACAGTCCGACTCTGACTCCGACTACGACTCCGCAACCCTGTGATCTACGTCACTTAGCCTCAATTAGCTTGTTTTATTATATTTTTTTTATTCATTCCCTTTTTGACTATTTGTTCGACTATTTGACTATTTGACCCTAAGGTAGAGTTGTTGTCTGCGTGTTTATGCTTGCTGCGCACATTTCCTGATTTGGTTGTGAAATCTTCAAATTATGTATCTTTTTCCCTTTTTCTTCTTTCTCCTTGCATCAAATTTTCTTCTGTTTTGTGTATTGTATTTTGGATTGAAATGGCGCTAGTTTTAGTAATAATATTCGGACCATATATTTTTTTAAACATCTTGCGTTGCATTATATCGTTTAAATGTGTATTTTAAAGACGTTTTAAATTCTTTATCAGCTTCCCATCGACAGCATTCTTCAAAAAGTTTCAACTGGGATTTCCGTTTCTCCAACAATTGTGAAATCACGATAGATGAAGCCTACTTTCGTCTATCTGGGGGGAGCTATGTGGCAAATCGAACCCACTTCAAAATTCGTATTGTTCAAAACAATTTCCGATTTCAACGCAGCCGCAACAACTTTATAAAACCGGACAATCGAAGCGTCAGTAAAGGAGAGCAGACAACAAGAAATCTAATAAAGTGCGAACTCAAAAAAAGAAAAAAAAGTTTTGAAATTATTATAGTTGGTTCCTTTCGGATAAAATCAATATAAAAAAATTGTATTTGAAGAAGAGACATTTTAATTTAATATATAATATATATTCTGTCTGTGTTTGTGTTAAATCGTTTTTTACAGTTAATATAAAAGTAATTTTAAAATTTTGCATTTAATCTGCAATAATTAAGTCCGGAAGACCATAGCAGCGTTAAATTAGTCAATCATCTTAACTTAGGTGGTTAATAGCCTCACCTGACATCGCAAATGCCATTCAAGTCCCTCATTTTAATTAAAGTTAGCGACGTTATTACCATCCAACCGATTTGTAGTTTTATTTTCTACGAGTTAATGCGTTTCTATAAATGCAGCCATTTATTTTTTTGTCCTGGCGTGGTTGTACAACCTTTATCGCTGCCGACCCAAATACGTACCGCAGGATTAAACCAAGACGTGGACTTGAATTATTTATCAATCAGTTTCGGTGTGGGAAACTTCATTGAACCGCGGGCGACGTCCGTAAATAAAAAATTGGTGCCAACCGCATAAAAGTTTGGGGAGCAACATGTAATTTTTCGTCCCAAAAACATTTCCAAAAAAAGGTCATCGCTAAGAATCTGTCTCTGATTTCTTGATTTTTGTCACAAAATACTACTTCTGGCTTTACTTCCACTCAACCACACGGGTCGCATTGACAACTGTCGTGGGATGCAGGTGCCCCCACACTTAAATTAGTCGTTTGCGATTCAAAGTGCGATTTAGTTTTATTGCAAATCAAAAAGAAAGTTTTTGTACATTCGCTTCAATGAGAGGTTTCAACTCGGCTTATTTGGTCAATCATTTTATCTAGATCAGCAGGATAACTTAGTATGATAACAGCAATACTCTGATTTGCTAGCAGAAGGATGCCAGTTCGATACTCAATCTACCCGGGTGTCTTCTCCGCTGTCCTGGAAACGACACTTTACGACGAATTCCATAATGGAGTCTTGTTGCTTACCTACAACGTTGACTCCGCTTAAAACAGAGAGCAAATATACGGTAGGTCAATGCGGCCAAAAGACAACAGCTTTATCTAGATTCAAGCTGTAGAGACCGGACATAAAACTGTTCAACAATAATTTGTGTTGCGGAAACCGTCATTTTATTTCAAAACTACAGCTTTTCTCAGCATAAGTTTGCTTCGCCGGCCGCAGGTTGCCCTACCTATCCGAACATTCTTAAGTCCTACCCTACAGCTTGCAGTTCAGTTTGTCTAAATGACAAAACATATTTGCAAGAATGCCAGTCTTTTCTGAAAGATGATATGAAAAGCATCCGCTTCAGATTCTTTTTAATAGGTTCTTTTTTGTTGGGTTTCAAGAAATAAAATGACTGCAGGCATTAAATGCATACATTTTGCAGAATTGATGATTCAGATAAATACAATAAACTGACGAATACCAATAATAATAATCACATTTTTATTTTAATTGCGCAACACGTAAGTGTACTTTGCACATGATAGAGCAGCACAAAGGTCCGAGGAATCTTCAAATATTTGTTAACAATCTCCCCATAATGCTGAATGTCGAGCAGGAAAACTGTGAATACCAATTCTAACGTCTTTAATTCGATGCAACTCATCCGAATGAAACCCAAGTCCACTCCTTAAGAAAGTCAAGCGCTCCAATTAAGTCTTACAGGTATATGGTTTTCTGAATGAAGTTTCTGCGACTTTTATTTTAAATTTATTACCGGTACTGATTTTCAAATATATTAAAAATGGTTTTGACGTAGTCTGTAAGAGATGCAATTAAAGGGAACAAATGATAAAAGTTTAGTTAAAATTACTTGATCACCAATAAACTATTACCACATGATAACTCGTAACTCGTCGGCAGTATGATCGAGTGGTTTGAGCACCGTGATCGTAATCGCCGCTGCCTCGGTTCAAAACCTGCTCGTCCCATTATGTTGTGTCCTTGGGTAAGACACTTTCCGCATTTTCCCCTTCTTTGCACTGATCATACTCCTCGAGCCAAACTTTGCTAGAAGCAGTTCGGAATAATCTCTTGCCCTATGTACTAGCGCCTCCATCGCTTTCCTGCGAGTTGAAAGGATAAATATAGAGATAAAAAAATAAAACCAGTTGAAGACTAATTCACCACCAAAACCCTTCAATTCTCTATTACTAAAAAATTCCCCACAGGTTAAAGCCCATGATGTAGACATTTAGATAAAACATTCAATTTGTTAAAACTCTCAATCTTGAAACGTCACTACTCCAAGGTTGGCTCGGACTGAAAGCGGTTAAGAAAAAGTAAAGTGTGTGCGGAAAGATTAAAAAAAAAAAAAAAAAATTGAAAAAGCTGTTTACATTACAGTAGAAGCGGAAACCGTAAACAAATTGCCGGAGAGGAAAATTTTTTGTGTTGATCAACAATAAAAGAAAGTTAAAATAGTTTAACATCTTGGTTCGCACTAAAAGCAATATTTTCCTTTGCGCTGTAAAAATGTTAGGCTACGCTATTCCTTTGCTTTTGTTTATGACCGCTTTCAGTCCTTTGATGAATGTCTCAAGACGTATTTTTGGGCACTTTTCTAAAATCTCCGTCTTTTCTCGGTCTCCCAACACTAAAGTCTCGTCTGGGTCTCGGACCTCTGTGTCTCGAGTGGAGGTTGAGACATGAAAGTAGTGTGGATCAAGCCCTCATGCTTTGTAAAATTTGTTATAATTTTTATGTGAAAATCTGCTATTTTTATGTTATTTTAGCAACAAAGAAAGCTTTGCGTCATGGCTTTCGTTAAATTCGCCATTAATTACCAGTTTTGTAAAGGCTCGAGTCCGGACTCGGACTCAAGTCGCACTCGAGATGTGATATATTTGACGCTTTTAACAGATCAATCTACTTATAGACTTTGTAACCTGTATACATTCTAAATGACCTAGATGCATCGTCCTAATTAAATAATCTCAATGTGACCTCGCTTTGGCAGTAATCTGTATAAGGGCATAAAATTGATTTTTTGTTGTTAAATTTTCTCGTCCGAGCCACGTGGTCCAATTCGGGTTTATTATAAATAGAGAGAGATCGCTATCATCGGACAGTAACCAGAATTTCGGTCTGAGAGCGGTGACCATTGTATTGTTTTATGCTGTATTGTGTTCAGTAGCTGCGCGCGTGAAATCGCAGATAAAAAATAAATTCAATCCTCTCTTTCATATTCAAGTTACAGCTATATTTTTCTGAATCGGGCGTCATAGAGTTACGCATGCTAAATAAGGGTAGTTTGTAACTGGGAGGGATTTCGCTGACCTTATTTAAACAAGTTCACTAGACGGATATAGCTATTGAATTCCGTAAATCGTCGGAAACGCCAACATTCTCTCAACGAAGAGTGAACTTAAGAATTGCGAGTCTTTCCTTCATTTAACAAAAAATTGAATTTATAATTTACTCTCTTCTCCAGTTGTTTGTATAGGTATAAGGTATAAATAAGACAAATATGAGTTGGGTTGTACCAACTGTGTGTAAATTTGGTTTTGAAAATTATGAAACAAAAAAAGAAGACTTAAAAACTCGGCATTTTGCAAAATGCAAGTTTTGCAAAGAAAAGAGTTACGCATCACTGACTGTGTGCCTACCACTACGAATTTCGTCCGACATTTAAAGAGAAAGCATCCAAATGAGTAAGTACACAACTTTCATATTAAGCTTAGTTTAGATCATTTTTTTATCATGTAGCCGATGTTGACTGCTTTAAAAAACACGGGCGTGCGCTAGGTTGGCACGGAGGGAATTTCATTTGCCTCTCCTAAAAATGCCATTTTGTTAAAAAATTCTTACAATTGCCATTAAAGGCCCGTTTCCACTACGAGCGTGAAAAAAAGCATTTTTTGTTTATTTTATTGATTTTTTTTGCGCTCGCTTCAATTTTAACCGCTCGCTTCAATCGAAGATCAATAAAAGAGACAAAGAATGCTCTTTTCCACGCTCGTAGTGGAAACGGGCCTTAAGGCTGGGTTCTCATCGAAAGGGTTTGTTGATGCAGGCGGAAAGGGTAAAACGAGTTGAAATATTAACCAATTAAAAACTGTTTTTGGCAAGGTTTTGCCCCCTAAAAAACAATCACCGGAAGCCTATTTGGAATCATAGGCCTACAAGGGTAATGTCTTATTCAAATGGAATAGAACTATTATAACTCTTATAGTCTTTTTGTGAAAGTTTCTCTTTTAGTGCTTTACGTATATAAGGCTATAATGTTAATAAAAAGCGGTGAAAAATTTTTAATTGTAAAATTAGTTTTTTTGGTACTGCTGCAAATTTTTTTGTATTTATTTAACTATTTATTTTCAACATAAAATGAATTCAAAACAAATGTATAAGCTATGTATACTGTAAGTTTTTGTCAAGGACGGTGCAAGTTAAAAAAACAAAAAAATTTACCCATGCAAAATTGTCTAAAGCCCGGTATCAAATGTATTTGATTCAATGTCTATCGCTTTTTTTTCTACATTAAAATTTACGTTCGGGCAGTTTTGTTAGAATTGCAATTGAAGAGCTTTTTATGGTAAAACTTGAAAATCAATTTGGTCAAAGGTTTTAAAAATTAAAATGTGGTAAGTCGTATAAACATACCACTTGTGGTTTTAAATTAAAAAGTTTTGTCTTTATCTTAAACAATTTTAAAATTTTACAGTTTTTGTTTTCGGCATCAGTAGTCTAAGTGCTATTTAAAAGTTACCGGTAGCTGTTATTCTGATAGCTTTATTGGCTTTTGATAAAGAGACCAGAGCTGATGCAGACATGAAAGCTAAATCATTTTAAGTTAAAAAAACTTCCTTGGCTTGCCAAATTTAAACTTGAGATAGTTTTTGGTAGCAATAACTCATTGTAGTGTAAAGTGTTTAATGTTATCTTTTAAATTGTTTTTAATTTTATTTATAATTGAAATTGTCAGATTGATGATCGAGTGTAAAAGAAGAGAGGTCCAACTCTGCAGCATTAACATAAAGGCCCGTTTCCACCACGAGCGTGGAAAAAAGCATTCTTTGTTTGTTTTATTGATTTCTTTTGCGCTCGCTTCAATTTTAACCGCTCGCTTCAATCGAAGATCAATAAAAGAGACAAAGAATGCTCTTTTCCACGCTCGTAGTGGAAACGGGCCTTAAGAACAACCTTTGTGCGGCAACAAAATTTATTATTGAAATATTAGCTTTTGAAGCTTTGCGTTATCTTTAGCAAGTCATGGTTTTGTAAATTATATAACGAATTGTTTTAGATACAAACATTATCAACAGCAATGTGCAAATACCGGTTCTCATTCGTCATTAAACCAGCAGGCAAGCATGAAAGATTATTTTTCAACGCAAAATCCAGCAACCTACAGCAACAGCAATCCTAAAGCATCCCTAATCACCGAATCTGTAATAACTGATCTAATAGTCGGGGAAAGATTGCCACTAAGATTAGTTGAATCTACAGGTTTTTTAAATTTTTTAAATGTGGTACATCCTCAATATAAACCTCCTTCTCGCCAAACAGTTCGAAAAAAAATTTAAAAAAAAAGCAGATGATATGAAACTCAAAATTATGAAACAATTCCAAAATTGCCAAACTGTAAGTATAACAGTGGACATATGGTCCGACAGAAAAATGCGCTCTTTTCTAGGAGTTACGGCACACGTTGTCGTACAAGAAAAAAAAGCCCATCTACTAAAGTCTTTCACACCAGCGTGCGAGCAATTTGTCGGACGGCATTTGGGAGAAAATATTGCAGCAGTTTTTGAAAAAATAGTTCAGCAATTTGAAATTAAAAACAAAATTACATACATCATTACGGACAATGCTGCAAATATGAAAAAAGCGTTTAACACTTGTTTCCCTAATTTTGAAGAAGAAAATTTTCCCACTTTAAATGAGCGTGCAAGTACAAGCAGCTTCTTATCGGAAAATACTGACCAGAAAGATGTTGACAACGAGTTTTCCATATTTCCCTTGGATGAAGCCGATCAAATAGAAATGGATGCTGAATTAGAAACTATTACAAGCAACATTCGTCTATCGTGCTTTTCTCACTCTCTTCAACTTGTCATCCGTGACGGAATAAATCATTCAAAAAGTATGAACTTAACGCGCTTATCCTTTCTTTCAACGAAAATACTATAGTCTGTAGGCATATAATTTCATTTTCATTAGATCATAATACATGATCAAAAGCAAAGCAATTGCAGTAGTTTTTATTTTTGGTTTTAAAATTATGTAATTATCAAAGTTTAACTTATATCGTATTCTAGAAGTCAACTGAACCGTTTATACCTAAGTGTAGTTCAGTTTTATGAAAACTGGACGCAACACCAACGATCATATAGATTTATAAAACAATAAGAAACTTCAACAATTTTAAGCAGGCAACGGGTTTTTTTCTGAGATTATTCTTGTTTTCGTAGGTATCAGAGGAGCTCTCTCCAAAGCATCAAAGCTCTCTAGTTTGATGCACACAAGTACAAATTTTTCTGAAAAATTCACAAATATGTTCGGCGAACATCGACGCATTCCAGCTCTAGTGTGTACCCGTTGGAACTCTATGTTCAAGCAAATCGCCAGTGTAACGGCCTTAGATCATTCAAAACTATCTACAGTATGCAGCAACGCAAATTGCATGGAACTGGACTTTTCTCCTCGCGAGTGGCTACAGCTCGAAGAATTTGTCGAATTGCTGCACCCATTTTATGAGGCAACTATGTTGACCCAAGGAGAAGATGCCCCAACAATAAGTTTGGTGTTGTTCACAGTATTATCATTAAAAAAACATTTGGTTGAGTTTATAAAGAAAAAATCAAAACACTTAAAATTCATGGCAGAACAAATATTTCAATCTTTGGCAACTCGCTTTTCCGGAATTTTTGAAAACGTAGAAACAAGATTTTCTGCTTTAAGAAATTTTGACACTTGGTTTGTTGATGAGCCTTTTGGAGATACTATTTATGTCGTGGCGGCAACACTTGATCCAATGTTTGGGTTAGAATGGGTGAAAGAAACCAGAACAAGTGATGAAGAAAAAGAAAGCCTGATTTCAAGCGTAAAAGGCAAGCTTTATTTTATTTTTATTTTTTGAAGTAATTTCTAAGCTCCGCATTTCATAAAATAGAACAAAAAACTTAAGAAATTTGACAGTTGTTTTCTTAGTAAAAATTTTTTAAAGTGCATAATACAGGATTGAAAATATGCAGTCTAATAACAATTTTCATAATGCAATGTTTGGAAATGTTTTTTAAGACTCAAACATCATTTTATTGACAATGTTCTCTACTTTTTGCATATTTTCAAAGCATTCTCTCCAAAATTATAGAAAAGCTACATTAAACTAGTAAAACAAAACGTTTCGTAAAATTCCCATTTAAGAAATGTAAAGTACTAATTATGTAAGATGCCCAATATTGTGAATAACGGCTAATTATTTGCCAGATAATAGGATAAATTGTTAAAAAGTAGGCTATACATGCAGTAATACAAATTTCGTAATTCTTGCTGTCAGGTGACATTTATCAGAAGAGATCTGTTCAAATATAAATTTACTAACTATTTCCTCCCCTATATTGAATAATTTTTCTAAAAAATGTTTTCTGTTCTCTAAATATTTGTTATGTTTTTAGAGCTGATTATTGCGGAATGCAACAGGGGTCCTACTTTGACTAATCCAGATACAGCAGCTAGTGAGAGTGAAGATGAACTACCCTGCAAAGTTCCGGCTTTGTTTGCTGCGTACAGCAAGGCTCGTCAAAAATTGTCAAGAGAAAAAAAGGGGACAACTCGGAAGTTACTTCGATTCAATTACTCACACCAGTACGAATTATACCGACACTTTAACATTTTGGTGCATAAATTCTGCAAAATTTGATTTTCTTTATCAATTGGCTATTAAAGTATTGTCTGTGCCAGCAACAAGTGCACCCGTTGAACGTTTGGAGCCTTGATGATGCGACCGCACAGGTCTCGCATCGGCAGTGATTTATTGTCTGCTTTGACAACATTAAAAAGCAATTATGATTTAAAAAAAAAAACATTGTAAATTAAAAACTTGTGCTTAATCGGTGCCCTAGCTTGTTAAGAGCTAAAAAATTGACCAGAAATTTTGTAGCTCGCACATAGATTATACTGTTCTTAATTTGAAGCTATTGAGTAAGTAGCGTGTATATCGTAAAACGTAACTTCAACTTGCTAAGATTTGTATAAAAACTCAAGTGGGCGTCATTATTTATTTAAAAGAATTAACATTTAATGCTTCTCAGCAATATAAGCAATAAGCATGCTTTTATACAAAACTATAAGCCTTTACAACATAGGCCCGAGCTATAAACTATTAAGATCGCGAATTTTTGATTTGACATTCAAATTTTTTTAAAAAAGTGCAAATTTTATGACTTGCGGACTCGGACTCGCACTCGGACTCGTAAATTTTTTTTTCTGAACTCGGACTCGAACTCGGACTCGTAGAAATATCTTTTGCTGAACTCGGACTCGTACTCGGACTCATAAGTTAGGGACTCGCACTCGGACTCGTAATAAAGGCAAAGTTTACAACACTGTTAATTACTATTGCAATCATTCAAGTTGACCACAACGTGACCCGGGGGAGCTCCAAGGCCTTCACCAACTGCACTTCCAATCAATACCAACAATAGCAAAACTAAAACCTTTATTTTAATCAAACTTTAAACATAAATCCAAAGATTAAAGGAATAACACAGTCAGGCACAGTTGGCATCCAATACAGCTGGCAAATTAAAATAGTGATGACTGTTCCCGGTAACCAAAACGACAACTGAAGTCAAAAACAAAGGGCAATAACCGAAAGAATCAATCTTGAACATCAGTCAAATGCATAAAAAAAGAATGTAAAAAAGGCATGTATTATTATGACAGAGGTCAAAGGGCGGGATATGAGCGAGTTCGAGTCCTATAGAAGTTTATGAATTACATGGATGATTCTCCAACAATCACGTGAAAATAAACCATGGCAATAATAAGCCTTTTTCCAGCCACCTAGTGGACACGGTAACTGTTGCTAACCATTCCAAGCTTTGGCAGCATGTAGTTTGTTTTAACAGCCAAGTCACAAAGCGGAATGCATTTTTTGGTGATTTACATTTGAGTTGAGATTTTAAAATTAGTTTAAATTTTACAATCTGTTTGCTATGTAATAAAAACTAAGTTTTTGCAATTGTTAGGCTAGACTTTGCAGTTAGCGTATGTATTCAGATGCTGTAGTTATTTATTTAAAAAGTTTTCTGAATATCTTTCATACTGTGACTCGCGGTCATTTTCCTTTTAAAATTTATTTAAGTCCAATGTTACGTAGATTGAATTAAAAACGAAATTAGGTAAGCAACCAAACTATTTTGTCTTTAATAATATCAATTATATCGACTTTTATAAAATAACTTTGCTTCTTTAGACGAAACCTTTCTTTTATCACTTATATATACATTGGTGTTCTGCAAATTTTAAACCCAATATATCATATCCGTAGCAACTGCCCTTGACGAGTTGTGACCATTTTGGCATTTTGACTCCCCAGACGCACATTTGGGGATGTTGCTAGCCCCCTAGAAATGGCAACGATTCAAAATCACTTTTTTCCTAGTTTTGGCCTATTTTTCAGGATTGAAAAACCACAATTTTTTTGATAATTAAAAAAAAAGTTTTTACTCCACCCTAGTCGGCGGATCTGCAACTCTTCTTACACCTTCTCTCCACCTGCATCGATCTGCCGCCTCTTCTTTCTCTAAACCAATCTTTCCCATGCCTCTTTCCTTGTTCCCTCCATTTCATCCTCGGTCGATCTTGTTTACGTTTTCCATCCACTTCATGTACCATTGCCTTTATCAAAACATCTTCCTCAGGTTGTCTCAAAACATGACCATACCACCTCATACCATTCACTCTTGCGAGCTTATCTGCTGTTTTTTTCAATCCCAACATGTCCATTATCTCCTCTGTATTCTTCTTGTCCACTAACTTTACACCGCACATCGCCCTTATCATAGATCTTTCTGCTCTTTTCAAAATAGCTACTTCATTTTCTCTTAAACACCACGTTTCACTTCCATATAACGTGGCTGCTCTTACATAGCTCTTACATATACCTTTCCTTTTATCCGCAAAGAGAATCTTTTTCCAACCAATATCTCACCACACTCTTTGAATTTCTTCCATCCCATTATCCCATTCTTGTTTTGCAGTCACTACAGCTTCACATCCTCCACTGGCATTCAACCTATCGCGAAGATAGCAAAATCCTTTTACAGTTTTTATTTAATTACACATTATCTCCTGTTACTCTTCTCCTGTATCATTTGTCGCTTTCTCACACTTGCTACAAATAAAAAATCTTGCCGCACTTGGAGTTACTTTCTTCAACTTAGAATACTTTTTATAAATTCATTGGTCACATTTTGTTCATAGCACTGAGTTGACTGTCACCTTTTTGCCACAAATTCTACATTTGTCTATTTTACTATTATGTATGACTTCACCCTCTGATCCACACACCATTATTTTCGTCTTTTCAAGATTCACTTTCGGTCCATTGCTCTCCAATGAATTTTAGCAACTTTTCATAGAAACGATGAACATAACTGACTTTATATTATGCTGGTTTGTGGTAAAGTTAAGATGCAGACAGGGGGAGCCACCATCATAATGCTACTATGCAGAAATACAGCAATATTTTGCTTAGGAAGGCCACTTTTTGACGTACTGTACAGGGGTCCGGTGCGTACTAAAGATCTTCATTTTAGGGGGTGTTTCCAATCAGTGTGATCATTAAAAAAAGTAATTGTTTTAGGAGGCCGACTTTTTAGTGTGTCAAAAAATAGCAATCTCTAAAAAAAAAAAAGTTTTATTGTAGACATGCTAAGGACGTCCTGGTGCTATTATGAAAAAATAGAGCAATTTGTTGTGTAGGGGGGCCCACTTTTGTATGTATTTCAGAGGGGGTCCGATGAGTTCTGGTAAAATATATAGTTGCTGATATATGGTTGTTTTACCGAAACTCACTAAAAAAACAACTTGTTTCATTCAAATACAACTTCAGTTTTATTCCAAACAAACAACAGATTGCAGAGATTATATTAAAACAAAAATAAATTGAATTTCAGTCTTTGTTGGAAAGATACAGGTGAGTTTCGGTAAAACGACTTTTTGAAGAGTCGTTTTATCGAAACTCACCTATTTTTAAAAGTCGGCATTATTTAAAAGATATTTTTTTGCATGAATTGATTATGCATAGGTGCTGTTAAATTTTAAAACCAAAAGTTTTATTTTAATGTTTTTATTTTAAAAGTTATAAGTGAGTTCTGGTAAAATATATAGTTGCTGTTATATAGTCGTTTTACCGAAATTCACTAAAAAACAACTTGTTTCATTCAAATACAACTTCAATTTTATTCCAAACAAACAACAGATTGCAGAGATTATATTAAAACAAAAATAAATTGAATTTCAGTCTTTGTTGGAAAGATAGAGGTGAGTTTCGGTAAAACGACTTTATGAAGAGTCGTTTTACCAAAACTCACCTACTTTTAAAAGTCGGCATTATTTAAAAGATATTTTTTTGCATGAATTAATTTTGCATAGGTGCTGTTAAATTTTAAAACCAAAAGTTTTGTTTCAACGTTTTTATTTTAATAGGTATAAGTGAGTTCTGGTAAAATATAGTTGCTGTTATATAGTCGTTTTACCGAAATTCACTAAAAAAACAACTTGTTTCATTCAAATACAACTTCAATTTTATTCCAAACAAACAACAGATTGCAGAGATTATACACAAACAAAAATAAATTGAATTTCAGTCTTTGTTGGAAAGTACTGTAGCGTTTACTTACTAAACACACTGTCTGACTTCGCGATACATGACCCGTTTCTAACAATGCACTTTTAATAATGAAAGCTCGAACAAAGACCGCGCGTACATTAGCGAAAATCATTGTAAGCGTTTTCACGCATGCTTGCGCACCGACGTCTCTCGTCCATAGATATCCTATATAACTCGTTATATAACTCGTTATATAGGATATCTATGCTCTCGTCACATGAGTCTTTCGTGCGCGCCAGCTGATTGGTCGCCACAATACAGGTGAGTTTCGGTAAAACGACTTTATGAAGAGTCGTTTTACCGAAACTCACCTATTTTTAAAAGTCGGCATTATTTAAAAGATATTTTTTTGCATGAATTAATTTTGCATAGGTCCTGCTAAATTTTAAAAACAAAAGTTTTTATTTTAATTATTAAAATAATGTTGGTTCCGGTGAGTTTCGGTAAGTTACGGTGAGTTTTGGTGAGTTTCGGTGAGTTTCGGTGAGTTTCGGTAAAACGACCTACCCTAATTTATTGCATACTTTGATGACAAACCAATTTTATTTCTAGCAAAATGCATATGTCATTTTTGCATTTAGTGTGTTCTCATGTATCAAGTCAACCTCCTTCAAGCTTTGATTAATTATCGAGAAAAATGTACTACTAGCTTATCTCTGCTTTGGGTAAAGAAACTTAAATGGACATTTATAAATCAATTAAAGATGGCGAACGACCATTGTAGCTGATGCCTTTGTTTGGCACTCATTAGCTTGCAAAAAGAAACAATTTGCTTGCCATGAATTGTGTATGCATCTGGCAATAAAGACAACATCTGTTACTATATATTCTAAAATACTGTTGTTAGATGGGTTTGTATAATATTTGCTCAAGTTCAACATACTCTTACTTACTATTACCAGAAACTTATTAATTTTTGTTTGCCATTAAGTAAGTTTAATAAGTTTAACTTCAGATTGTAGATGCACTTTACAGTACATTTGTTAATGTCTACATTTTTCTTTCCTTTCATTTTTTTCTTTTAAAATTGTTTTAAATTTGGGTCTCTTTAAGAAGTCACTGCAAGCGATTTTTGTTTGTGAAACTAACCTGGATCCTCTGCCAGTTACTATCACTTCTTGAGAGATCTTTTTCTCTTGGTTTGTTTATTCCATCCTGGTGCTAAAAGGGGGATTCTGGGGTTAGTTTCACCAAAAAAAATTGCTTACAGTTACTTCTTAAAAAGACCCTTAAATTTTTACATAAATAATTAATAATAATGCATTAAGTTAAAAAGCCAATAATATTTATCATTTTGACATTCTTATTTTAGATTGTGTGCACAACGTTTTTATTTCAAGTAAAAATGGTAAAATGCTGCTTTTTTAAATGACTTATTGATTTGATCTGCAGAAAAAAAAAACTGCTTATTTACACCTATCAAGCAAATGACTCAGAGCATCACTAAAACAAAAGTTTTTTTCTAATTTTTTTAAAAAATTATATTATTGAGCTTAGCCTACAGCAACCAAAAACATTCAAAAAAATTAGTTTATTTTAAAATCCCAAGTGGCTACTTTTTGACTACTTTTATTTAAAAAATCTGGAGACAGATGGAGTTCTTCAATAAATTTTGGAAGCAATGACAGAAAAGTATCTACACCTGCTGCAGTCGTTAAAGAAGCAGGTTGCCCAGACATTTCATTTTTATAAGGAGAGAGGAAGAGATGAAAAAAAACTAAAGAATTTACGAGTAAGAAAAAAAGAAACAAGATTAAAAAATTAATCAGGGCAACTTCTTTTTTTTTGTGGACCCAGACTGGTTCAAGATCCAGCTTTATGTGATCTGGCCACTTCTAGACTTAGTCAAAAAGTGAACACAGTCACCAGTACAGAAAATCCAAACCCCTTGAATGTATATCTGAGTTTCAATTTACTAATTTTTGTAAAAATTTTGTAGGCTTAACAATGGTACAGCCTACATGGATATTGGAAATTTACCTTAAATGATTGCTGGTATCTTATTTTTGACAAAGAGTTA
Organism: Diplosoma virens; assembly: GCA_963680785.1. Taxonomy (NCBI): domain Eukaryota; kingdom Metazoa; phylum Chordata; class Ascidiacea; order Aplousobranchia; family Didemnidae; genus Diplosoma; species Diplosoma virens. Next base: position 34,959,299 of record OY796880.1, read on the forward strand.
CAAATGTCTTACTTCAACAAAAAATCTGCTCATATTGTTATAGTTGGTGCTGGAATTAGTGGGCTTTCAACTGCTGTTTCATTGTTTGAGAAAGGTTTTAGCAATATCATTATTTTAGAAGCTCGAGAGAGAATTGGAGGAAGAATGCATAGTATAAAAACAGGTTTGCTTTATTTGGGTTTTTTTTAGTTAAAAGAACATAAATAATTATTTAGTTTGGGAAAACATGTGTAGAAAGAAAGGTTTGAAATTGGTAAATTTGTGTTTTGCTTATTTTGTGAAAACAATGATTATTTTTTATCAATTGATAATCAGTGCTAATTTGTTTTTTCATGGTTCTTTTGTTTTTAATTTTTTCTAGTTAATTACGACACAACATTTCTTTTTCTGATTGTGTCTCAAATTTTCTTTTCTTTTGTGCATTAATTGTATTGTGCTTAGAAGCAAGTTGTGTTATCATGTACAATAGTTTTAATAATTGAAAGCTACTTTCAATATACCGTAATTTGTTTATTATGGTGTTATTAATTGGTTGATTTTTATTTAATACTTGATTATAATTCAGCGCTATGATATTCTTTTAAACTGAAGCAATGCTGATGACTTACTCCTATTATTTTCTGGCATTTTTTGCTTGTTTTTTGTCAAAGTGAGCTAAACCAATTGTTTTTAAAGTGCAGCTCAAGGAAAAATTTGGAACCAGTGTTTGACTCTAGCTCCATCTCCAGTCAAATCTTCAAGATTTTACCAATTTTTTTATGCTGCAGCTCTTTGCAGTGCAATTATTTTTATCATCTTTCTTTGTTGTTTTGAGTCTAGTTGCTAGTTTTACTACCCTTATCAGATCTCAGCAAGTCTTGAGTTGCATGTTCTATTGGTCTACAGGCAAAAACTGTAATTAGAGTTTTTAATAAAGATTTTAATTTTTAATTGATAAACTGACACAATATATTTTTATGATAAATAAATGAGAATAATTTTAGTTTTAAAGATCTTAATACTAAAGAATAGTTTAGAAAATTTAATTAAATATTTTTGCAATTTTTTCTCTTCCTATAGATTTTTTTTACATATTAAAAATAGTTTATTGTGATTGGCTAGGCAAGTTGACAGAGACTAAAATAGAAAATTATTATAATATATATAAATATGTATAAGAATATAAAGTTCATGACATTCATTGAAAATACCTTTTAAAGTAAGCTGTCCTATCCCCAAACAATGGCCTAATTTCTATGTTATTAAATTCTTACCCCATTTATTTTGTGAAGTTAATGACCTTTTCTCTTTGATTGATGCTTGATTGATTTTTAAAAGCCTAATTTTACAATACATATATACATATTACCAATAAGGGATAGCTAGATGAATTATTGATCATTGAAAATTTAGTAATTTACACTTTGCTACAACCTTAGAATCAATTATATACTGTATTTTTTTCAATTTCAAAATTTTATTTCTATTAAATAATTAATTAAGTGTTTTCCAAAAGTAAATAAAATATCAGATCATCCTAAAGTAATGTCGTTTTATTAGAGCATTTTGGAAGAAATAAAAACCACACACAAAATATTATTTTTATCAATTATATAGTGTCCATCTGAATGAATGACATTCTCCCAATGTTCTACAAGTTTATTTATGTTACTCTTATAAAAGTCAGTATGCTTACTAGAGAAAAAATGTTGCAGATCCATTTCAAGTGCCTCACATCAGAGTATTCTCTTCCATCAGTGAAATGTTGCAGACTTTGGAATAGATGATAATCAGAAGGAGCAATATTTGGAGAATACGGGGCATCCTGAAGTTTTTCCCAAATAAGCTCCTCAATCTTATTGCATGTGATTCTTGCACTATGGGATCTAGCATTATTATGATGAAAAATGACACCCTTACAATTGACTAAAGAACTCCTTTTTTCTTTAAGCATTTTATTCAGTCTATCAAGCTGATCACAGTATGGCTGAGCTGTAATGGTTTGGTTCAGTGGCATTGTTTCAAAGTGTATGACACCAAACATGCCTCACCAAACACTTAACAGCATTTTGCAAGGATGCAGATCTTGTTTCGGTTGAGGTCTTGGTTGCATGGATCTTGGTTGGTCTTGGTTGAGGCATCTTGCAAGCTGAGGTCACCTTGTCGGAATTTTCAAAACCATCATTGACACTTCCAAACACAAAAACACCATTGCCATACACTTCTTTAATCTTTTTTACTGCAGTTGTTGCCATTTTGCCTTGTTGATACTTGCACAACATAATGTGTCTTATGTGCTCTTCTGTAACTTCCATCTTGCTAAGGATTATTAACAATATAAATTATCTTTTGAATGATAGCAATTCCAAAAGTAATTAAACAAAGCTTTCTTCATTTAGTTATATTTATACATGCATCAAAATGATGAGCTAAATCACATTTGGACAAGTTCAAACAAGCCCTGCCTAAAAAATGACATTACTTATGGGATGACTTGATATATTGCTAGCAGCTGAAGTCTGCACAAGTTTTGATGGCTTCAGCTCCCTAGCCCTGTTGTTGGATTGTGTTTTTTTCATGCAAGATTACAATTAGCCTATCTGTGTCAATACTTTTGGGTTGTGTATCTACATATGTATATATATTAACACTGTATAAAAATCAGTACTTCCAAAGTGCTCAATAACAAAGTTAGAGCTTAAATTAACAATAGCAAAAACATGGGAATAAAAACAAAGTTAAAAGCCCTACAGACTGTTTCACCCACAAAAGGGATCATCAGGGGTATCTTATTCAAATATTTTATTCAAATTCTATTTGAATAAGATATCCCTGATGATCCCTTTTGTGGGTGAAACAGTCTGTAGGGCTTTTAACTTTGTTTTTATTCCCGTGTTTTTGCTATATATATATATTATATTTATTTAAGACTATTTGAATCTATTTGAATAAGTGACCACCTGATGATTCAATAGGATGAAACAGTCTGTTGTGGTTTTAACTTATAAAGTGTAGTGTTAAATAAATATAATATACTTGCTCTAACCGTGTGTTATTGAGCACTGTACTGGCAAAGTGAAACATTACTGGATTATATATATATATATATATATATATATATATATATTTAAATATATATATATTTAAATATATATATATATATATATATATATTTAAATATATATATATTTAAATTAAAAACACTACAACAAAAAAGTTGAAACCATGACAGTCTGTTTCATCCTATAAAATTGTCAAGTAACCACCTGATAATTCTATAGGATGAAGCAAACTGTTGTGGTTTCATCTTTTTTGTTGTAGTGTTTTTAATTTAAATAAATTGCTCTAACCTGGTTATCGAGCACTGCACCAGCATTTTGAGACAATTCGGTTATATATATATATAAAATTTTTGCCAATTGCCAAATCATGATTTTACATCATTTCATGAAGATGCCAAAATCTCACTTGGATTTAATGTGAAGCCTTTTTTTTGTTTTTGTTTTATGCTAGGTTTTGCCAAAATAAACTTTTGAAAATCAAAAAAAAGAAAAAATTGTTTTGTGCTATTGTCCCTTGCCCCCAGCTTGTACAGCTATGCTTATGGCAGTGTTTCAGTCTTTTTTTGCCACTCAAATTTATTTGAGCTTATATTGAAACAATACACAAAAGCAATTTATTTTTTACCTTTATTAGCCTTCAACAAGTTTCTGTGCATAACTTAACTTTGCTCAAACACAAAAGTACTGTAAATGTGCTTTTACTGTGCAGCAGTAAAGCTAAAAAGCCTTATAAATTCAAAGTGATGAAATAAATGTAAACAAGAAATGTGATATTGTGTGGGGATAATATGATGTAATAATGCATTTGGTTTGACTAGAAACGTTCAAAGATTACTGACATTATTAAGCAAGTGTTGCTCTTTTATTTGTGGCAAATAAATAGTCTAAACTAACTGTAGATTTGGTTAAAAGTAAATGTAGATACAATCTTTTACAACCCACCTGCAAAGTCATGAAATCATGATTCATGATTTGGAAAACCCTGTCCTATGGCTTGATACAGGGGTAGGCAAACTATGAGTCACATGCAGCTCAAAACGATCTTTTGCAGTGATCAATCGATTACAGCCCACAAAGGCTTTATTAAACAAATACTGTACTTCAAGAAAAGTTATTGATTCTTGTCTTCAACCGAATTCTTGGTCATTGCTTCAAGCAATCACTAATTTTTAGGTACAAAAACCAAAAAAATTCTTGGCAAAATTAAAGTGAAGATCTTTTTTTTAAAGGTTACTTTATTTTAGATTCAAAAATTCAGAAATCCAGGGCAGAATTAAAGTGAAAACCTTTTCTTTTTAAAGATCATTGTAGTGTGGCCCACAAAAAAATTCAACTTCCAAATGCGGCACATGAGCAAAAAAATTTTGCTACTGCTGACTTAATGTATAATCATGTATTGCCTACTAGGAATGTGTTGAAGCTTCGGCTTCAGCTTTGGCATGCTGATTAATTGGCACTTTTGCCAAAGCCAAAGGTAATTTTTGCCAAAGCTTTGGCTTCAGCAAACAATTTTCCATTATAAGATCCTTACACCTGATAGCTGATATAATTCATTTATTATATCAAATATAAAGCTTATTACAAAATCGCACACTATTGCTACTGTGATGTGTTATTCATCTGTTTTGAAACATGTTTGTTTACACTGACGTACAGCAGTGACGTGCAGTCAGGGCATGTTGCAAAAAAAGTGCTTGAGTGGCAAAAAAAGACAAACTTTTGCGTGATGACCTATTTTTTACTTAATAACCAACACCACAATTTAGGGACAAAATTAGAGAAATCTGAGGCTAATCTAAGGTGAAGATCTTTTTTTTTTTAGAGAACACTATGATTGTGGGATGAAAAGTCAGAAATCTGAGAGTGATTATAATTGAACACTTTTTTTTTTTTGAGAACAGCATGATTTTGAGACAAAAATTGGTCTTCATCTTAGAATCCCAGACAATATTTTGCCCTATCCATGAAGTATTGCATGCCAATTGCATGACCAGCCTCAGATATCACTGCACACCACTGACTTATAGTTAGCCCCACTTTGTTCCATCTTTTCTTCTGTTGTGCCAGCACTAAGCAAGGAGGATGGCAGTAAGATGTCGGACCTTCAGATCAATAGTAGTGTTTGCTAGTTATAACTGTCTGAACTTTCAATTTCTAACTTTCTATCATTTTGATATAAAATTAAAAAACTTCTTGTGTGTCTGAGTGCTCAAAAAATGTGTTGTAAATAATGTGGTTTTTTAATTAGTCCATAGCTAATTAATTATATTGCTAAAGTGTATACTGTATTATGTAATTCTTATAAACAATTGCATCTTTTCAAGTGTATAAATATCCTCATGTTGATCATTGACATTTCAGATCTTAGCAGTAACAATATGGAGAACTAAGCTAATCATTATTCATAATACCTAAACAAGGTGAAAATCTTTTATGGGATTATTACAAAACAAGTAATGAGGATGTTTAGCAAAGCTGCCTAAAAATAATTTATCAGGAGAGAGAGCAAGGATCCTCACAAAACAACAACAACAAATGTTTGCCAAAGCTTTGGCAAAGTGGCTTCAGCTTCGGCAAAATTCTGGCTTTGGCACATCCCTATTGCCTACACATAATTGTTCCCATGGGTCACAGGAAAACAAGTAAAAAACACCAGAAAAATCAGAGCTAGTTGTCAGCATTTAGTGCAAAAGAATATCATAATGCTGAACTATAATTGTGTATTGATAAAAAATTATATCAAAAATAGTTTTGTTGACTCATTAAAACTAATTTATAAGAATGCAACTTGCTGCCAAGCACAATTGTTCATGAGAAAGAAAGTAAAGTGCAAGAAGCGATCAGAAATAGAAATGTTTCCCACAATCAGATATGAAACAAAGTTAGAAACAAGAGAGCTAGAATCATACATATATAGTAAATCTTGTTTGTTTTAAACAATTTTTAATTACTAAATAAAGATATTTTAATTTGGTGGCCATGTGATTTGCTTGAATGCTTTCCAAAGCTGTAGTTTTTGTACTCTAGCACTGTATCATATGCATGGAAATTTTTAATAGAAATTGTTTTATCACCTCATCCAATATACATCAAAAAAATTGTTTTATCTTAAACTGATAAGATGTTAAGCTATCAAAAGCATTTTTCCCAAATTTTTTATATTAGGTCTAGAACTTAGTCTTTGTTCAAATTTAAGGAAACAAATATCTGATAATACAAAAAGAAATCAAAAATCCTTTTTAATCAAAATACTTACCTTCATTATTAATTGTTTTTTGCCATTTTTCAGTTAAAAATTTAATTCCCCTTTTAAAAAATGCAGGGTCTTTCTCTTTAAAAAAGTTATCAAGGAAAAAATAGACATCCCCCTTCATATCAAATTTTGATTAAGAAGCTTGAAAAATTTCACTCCTTTTTGATCCCAAAAGACACTCAAAAGAACTTTTTTGCCATGGATGTTTCTCTTTGGCTTTTTTGAAGGTGTTTCTTTTGGGAAAACCCATGGTTTGTCTTTTTTAGGGTTATAAAAAAAATATCCATTTCTCATCCCTAGTGACTAGTCTCCACATGAAATTTCGACTTTTCTGCTTTTTCAGGAGCACTTCACTAAAATCTTTCCTTTTCTCATTGTTTTCTGACAAATTGTGGGGGAGCCAGATATTTTTTTTTATATCATCCCTATTTTTTTCATTCTTTTTGAAATTCCTCTCTGTGAAACACCAAAATGCTCAGCAATCTTTTTCTGTGTCAAAAAAGGATTTTCCTTTACCAAATCAATGAGCTCTTTATCCTCAAATTTTTTGGGCTGTCCAGACCTATATTTGTCATTAACAGAAAAATCACCTTCTTTGAAACGGCCAAACCAATTTTTTATAGTGCTTAATGAACTTTTGTTTCCATAAACACGGGTTAAGATTTTGTGGGTTTCAAATGCACACTTATTCATGTCAAAGTAGTGCATGACTAAATGATGAAAAAATATTTTGCTTCTGTTCATCTCAATTAATATTTAATCAATTGTAACTAATTTATTTTAAATTTCAAGTACAAAAATACATCCTCATGTATAAGGGGAACATCATACTAAAATTTGAAATTTTAGATTAACAAAATATCAGAGAATTACAATTTCAAAAATTTAGCCAAAACTAAGTTCTAGATTTAATACATAAGTTATTTGGATAATTTTTAGCTGGTTAATTGTGCTTGAATGTGGATATCACCTATGCATGTAATTAATTTGCATGAAGTTGGATATAATTAACTTGCTTGGTTTTCGGTATCACTTTCTCAAATTTTTTATTCAATCATTTTTTGATCAATGTTTTAACTGCATAATAGAAAATGTTTATTTAGTCTTAACATCTTGACAATTTTGCTTGTTAAAAAAACTTTTTATGCACAAATGTTTTCTATAAATATAATTTTTAATATATTTGCCTATTACTTTTTATTGTAATAAACTGTTTTTGATTTTTGTTTGCCAATGTGGTAGAAAACCAGCTGATCTCTTTCATAATTTAGATGACTTCATATTTGAGGCTGGAGCCCAATGGCTTCAAAAAGGTTTAGAAGCAACATTTGAGAAATTATCAAGTACAATCAAATTGTGTGACTATCCAATGTAAGAGCAATTTTTTACTTAAGTTCAAATTTTACATGTTAATTGACTGAAGTGCTTTAAAATAATGATTTGCTGAAAATATGTAAGTTCTACTGCTTGAATTTGTGTTGCAGAACAGTTGTTAATTTATTTTTGTTTTAAAAGTAGTATGGTGATAAGAAGGGTAAAATAATAAAACAAATTTTTAAAAGTTTTATTGCTTCATCCATCTGCATAAATTTTTTTGTTTTGTCAAAACTAAGTTTTTCACGATTGAATTCTGTAGATAGTTTAGTCTAAATTTTACTGCAAACAAAGCAGCATTTATGTAAAAATGTCTTTTCACTTTTCAAAAAAGTTTTTTTTATGAGTATTTTCTAAATGTCCTTGGCAAAACAAACAGCCTTTAACATGTTTACATATTCTATTAGAATAAAATAGTTCTTATGGCTTAGACAGCCTGAGTGGGTTTGTATTTTTGCTTTTATTTTTTTATTTTGTGACTCTTCTGATTCAATATGCCTAGTTGCGATATTGTTAACAAGCAGTGATATTAATTTTTTTTTTTTGAAAATTTCGTTTGTCAAAAAATCTTGTAAGTTTTTGCATTCTCACTCTGTTTATAAATGATAAAATTTTAGGAAAATGATGTGCTTTCATGAAGAATACAAACAATTGCTTAACGCTGATTTGGATTTCGTAAAAAATGCAAATGAGAAGTTTTCTGAAATATATGATCAAGCTGATGATTCTAGTGTATCCACAGTGTGTAATGACAGAATGTCATATACTTACACTGAGTGGAGAAAATATTTTCAGAATAGTAAATTTGCAGATAAAAAGTTAATAGAAGAACTCTTTTTTAATAATTGTTGCCATTATCGAACTGATGAAGGCTGCAACTCGCTTGCAGATGTTGCTGTCCACTCTGGTTATAAGAAAATAGGTGATGAAACTTTTGTGATCAACGGCTCATTTTCGGTTCTTTTTCAAACTTTGAGGGGTTTTCTTCCTGCTGATTGCATCAAATGTCAGCATATAGTGAAGAAAATTCAATGGCATCAAACTGGTTTGATTGATCAAGCTGTTAAAATCACTTATTCAGATAAAGAAACTTACACACATGAATTACTTGCTGATCATGTTATTGTCACTGTACCACTGGGTGTCCTAAAACGTCATCACAAAGATTTGTTTGAGCCAGCTCTTCCAGAAGAAAAAGTTATCTCCATTAACAGGTTGTAGCGATCATGTTTCTTTATGATGATTTGGTAATATTGTGACACCAAGTTAATCCTATAGCGTAAAAGTGATGTTGTGAAATTAAACCTTTTTTCCTAATTGAAAGTGCGCCAAACACGTATTTGTTTGCTTGTTACTTTACAACAGGGTTTCTCAAACTGTGGTCAAAAAAAAATTTTGGGTTCGCAAAATAAATTAGCTTTTTGTGCTTTTGAAATTGGCTTTTTTACAATAATATTTATTGACAATCAAAAACTAGAAAAGGTAAAGTGTCGTTACATCATTGTTGCTTAAGGTTAGTAGGCATTTAAGGCATTTAATCGATAAAATAAAGCCTGAATCAAAGTGAATACCTTTTCTGGTTTTTGTAATTTTGTTAATTTGCTTTAGGTAACTATTGCCATTTCTCGTTGTTATTACATAGTTTTTCTTGCACATGCGTGGTTTCCCATAGGAAAAAATTTACGTAAAATTAACCTACACATATTGGGGTCGCACAAAAATTTATTTTTTAAAATGGAGTCGCAGAACAAAAAAGTTTGAGAACCTCTGCTTTAGAATAAAAAAGCTGTGTGCGTTTGACCGTTTTCAACAAGAAGTTGCAGTCTTGAATTGCTTGGCTGTGCTGAGCATTTATGCTAATCTATGTTGGCAGATAGCTAAGTATGATAACACTTTAGTTTGTGAGCAGGAAGGCGCGAATTCGATACTCAATTCACCTGAATGATTTTCGTTGTGTTCTTGAAAAAACGCTTCGTGGCAAATGCTTTAATATGTTTTAAACTGCTTTGGTGCAACGGAGATTGCCTATTATTAGAGGGCAGCAGCCGACCATTGCGGCTAAACGAAGATGCCGATACATGCGCTGTTGTTTATCAATTTTCGTGTTTCGTAGTTATACGTTAATGCTATTAAATGACCTGATGTGTACACGCAAGTTCTTATATTTCATATGAAACCAGCATGACATTTGGCGCAAATACTTAGTAGTAGTTTAGATTTTTTTATATAATATGTTTTGGTTCCTTGGTATCTCAATAATAATGATCACTTAATACTTGACGCTATTGTCTTCAGATCAGTTTGTTTGTTTAATAAAATCCTAATTTAACAAGGTTTTCTATCCGCCATTTCAATGCTTTGATTATTAGTTTTTATTCTTTGAAATTTTGGCAGGCTTGCATTTGGAATTGTAAACAAAATTGTCTTATATTATGAAAAGTCATTTTGGGAAGAAGGAGCTAATAAAATCTTCTTTATTTGGAAAGATCAAGATAAAAGTAATCGTCCTTGGTGGAAAACAATTGTAACGATTCATATTGTACCAGATTTTGCAAACCAAAAATATTATCTCGTTGTAAGTTAATGATACTAAAGCAATAATCAGGCAAAACTTTGTTAATTTTGTTGTGAATGTCCATTATTTACTGTGGCCTTGATATACGTATTAATTTAATATACATCTGATATATTAATTTTCAAGGTATATCCGTGCCATTCATGGTTTTAAGAGTGTATTGGCCTTAAACATATTCTTACTGCAATAGATTTTCATTTCTGGAAAAGAAGCATTAGAATTAGAACAAGAAGATCCTGTCAATGTTGGTCGTATTTGTTCAGAAATTTTTCAAAAATTTCTCTGTAAGTTCACTACATATTTATTAATTTTAAATCTTTTAAATTGTCAAGTATATTTGATGTACAAACAATTGTGGTTTCGAGAACTTTTTCTCGCTCTCAATGAGATTTTCAAAATACGTCGGCAGCCAGGTTGAGTGGTTAAGAGCGCGTGATTGTGATCAACATGGTCTCTGCTCAAAACCTATTTGCGCCATTTTGTTTTGTCCCAGGGAAAGACACTTTACGGCACTTTCTTCTGCTTGTGGGTGTAACGATCTTACCAAGCAGTTATAAATTTTAGTCATATCTTTATAAAACTAAAAAAACAAATAAAAAGTTCTAACCGGACAGCAATATCTTGGCATTTTTGGAAGCAGGTCGGGATAATTGCTTGCTCTATGTATTAGCACCTCTGTCGCTTTTCTGTAAGTTAGGAGGATAATTATAGAGATGAAATGAAAAAAATTGATATATTTGTTTTTTCAAGCTAATTGACTGACCATTTTGAAATATCTTCACCTACTACCTACGCCCGGAGGTCCCAACCTTTTTTAACTCATGGACCCCTTTTGCTTAAAATATTATTCGGTGATCCTCAATACAAAAACATGTTTTTTGCAGCAACCAAAGCGAAGACTTTTTTGGTCTTTCCGTCATTGAGAATTGGAATTCCAAACTTTTAGGTCATCATTTTGCCAACCGGTATTTACGGTCGAAATTGTTTCGCATATCAAGATGATGACCTTTTTTTGCTTGAAGTAAATTTACGGTGCGATTCCAGTCCTCAGATAGGTGAAATCAAAAATATCTTGTTGATTGGGTTGTCCTGTGCACCGCCAAACCAGTGCCATGGATCCCCAATTGCTTTCTGCGGACTCCGGTTGAGAACCCTTGATCTCCACAAAGATATCATCGTTCGTTTTCACCTGATTAATTTTTTCATCCACGAGAATTCGGCGCTTAGCTTAATTTTTGCTTATACAAATGTAAAATTGTTTTTATTTGCTTTTTGGTAGTCATAGTCTTTTTGATTTTCTGGTCGGTGGCTAATGGTTATCTAGTGGTCGCAATGACGTTTACAAATAGCAAAAAAATACCATTGAACTGATAAACGAATTACGTAAAAAAAATTATGGGAGATTTGACTACATTGCCACACTCAGCGTGGGAATTTCTTTGCAGTATTGGCTATAACGATCTTCCAAATCGGTAAAAAACCAAACAAATTTTATATTCGTCTGAGTAAATTGTAAAACACTAAGTATGAACTTGATAAAACTGGGAATACTAACTAATTTCATTTGCTGTGCACATCTAGACTATAGTTTTTCTACCGTTTTTTTAAGTTAATTGATTCTAGCTGCAGATGAGCCAAGCAAGAATTTTGTTGTGTTTTACAGCGATGCCCAAAAGCTTCTCATGAATGAGCTGTTTACTATCAATAATTGCCACTCATCTTTTGGTGCAAAATGTGACTCGCTATTATTATATCGTCATCATCATACATCAGAAAGGGCGAAGATGCAATCTTGCTCTTTCAAGCATGATCTTTATTTACCACGAACTCTAGTCTTTTTCCGTCCCGCCGATCGATCTTTCTTTCACCTTTGTGAAATCGATATTTGTTAACCACATATCACAGATTGTCTTTGTAAAAAGCTTCGTGCCTCATCTACCAGAAAGTGTTAATAAATCTATCAGCAAACTATATGTCTGTCAATCGCAAATTATCTTGCTACATTTTAGACTTATTTTGCAAGACCAGTGCTGTACTTGACACGCAGTCGCTTGCAGGAATTAGAACTAGAACTATGCGTTTCGATATGGTTTGTGTAAATAGCCGATGGTCAAAGTAATTGCTTTTTTTCGGTTTGTCTGTGTAAATATTTTTACATACGCTTTTTGTTACTTGCTTTAAACTTTTCGATGAAGGACTACTATTCATATATGATTTGGTTGGAATGATTTAAATAATAAATTTTAATTTTAGGCTTACAAGAGCTACCTGTTCCAAAATTTACCTACGTTAGCAAATGGGGAAACGATCCGTTCAGCTATGGATCATACAGTTACATTGCAGTTGGTTCGTCCAGCAAACATTGTACCACGTTGTCACAGCCCTTGACATTTGGAGACGACAATTGCCCGAAAATTCTCTTTGCTGGTGAAGCGACACATGCCGATTACCTTTCAACTATTCACGGAGGATACTTTTCCGGCAAGAGAGAAGCGGAAAGACTGGAAACATTTTATTTGAAATAAAAAATGTTCTCGCCCGATCAAATGTTTTTAGCATGGTTTTAGATTTATATAACTTCATACATAACAACCGTGCCTAAGCAATCCGATTTTTTAAATTATTACTTTTTTTGTATTTTAGTAATCGAGCGTTCTTAGATAAGCAAGTTTTATGTTGCAAATTTTTGTGTATGGCTTTGTACTCTTTGTATGATTACCCGTTTTTTATAGCCATTTTGATATGGTCCGCAATATTGAAAAAAGTTTTCTGTTGCTGTTAATTATATAACCGAGTTTCAGGGTATTAATTATGTACCACATACACAAAAATTTAAATTTTTGAATATCACGTCATTATCTAATTTCTGTTCCATTGTGCCATTAAAGTAGCAAAATGTCGATAAATTTTGATCATATTCATTTTTGTCCCGAAATAAGAGACACGACGTGATTTTCCTGCTGACTAAGGTTAGCCGTTTTTTGCAGCTGCGCTTTCATTGTTGCCTTTCCTTCAGTTCTTGTCGTAACCCTTTTTTGCTCATAGCTTCCTCAACAACTTTCATCCATCGTTTCTTAGTTCCTTTTTTTTTTATCTTTTATCATAGCTATTGCTGGAGCTTTTTTTTGTTTATCCTTTTTACGTGCCCGAACCACTTCAGTCTTTGACTTCTCAAAAATTCCTTTAGTGGTTCAACACCAGTCATCTTTAGTATTAGCTCACTTTTTACTTTATTCTTCAGAGTCTTGTCACATGTGAAGCATTCTCATTTGGGTGGACTTGATCTCTTTCTATCGTTTACCTTTATTGAACAGTATTCTGCTCCGACATTTTATATACAAATCACCCCAACTTTACCAACAAACTTTTCTTTCCTAGCACATTTGCGACATCCTTAAATCTTTCCCATCCAGCTCTTATTTTTGCAGTCACTGCTTCCAGAACTCCACCTTCTGTATACAAAACATCTCCACTTTTTCAATTACATCTCCAGCCATGTTTAAATTTTTTAAGAAATCTGCAGCAACCTGGTTTGTTTCGCACATACTTCAAAAGATTTTACCTTAGCCAAGCTCCATTTAATTCCTAAACACTTATGTACCTATTTCATGCATTTTCTGCATTGGATGGAATTGACTCTAACACTCTTTCCACAGATTTCACTCGGCTACTTGGTAGCATATTTTGCATTACTCTTCAATACAAAAGGTTTTTGTTTTACTTACATTAACTTTTAACTCTTTTTCGTAAAAAGCTTTCTTCCTTCTCAAATACCTTTCTTTCACCTCCTCCCAGATTTCTCCAAGAACCACCACGTCATGTGTATAGAGGATTTCTTACAGAAATCCTTAGCCCTCTCATCCAATATAACTGTAAGGAGAAACGAACTTAATGTTGATTAAAAAATTAAAATTCATTTTTTCTGTTTGCCTTTAGAAGCAGCAGAGTTAATCAAAGAGTCAGAATCTAGATTGGCTTCTTCGATGTTTTAAGACATGGCTACTCCAAGATATCCTTACAGGAGGGGCAACAACAACAACTTAATATTGATTATTGAACCCTAATGTGCACGAACATTCACATCAAACAATTTTAATCTCATTCCTTCTCTCACTGCTGTCCTTGAGTTCTTATTAATTTCAAATATAACTGAAATCTTTCATTCCGTCGAAGTGTCCACCAGATCACTTTTCTAAGTACTCTATCAAATCGTTTTTCTAAGTCTACAAATACGATGAAGAATTGCCTCTGCCGCCTCGTACTTCATCATCTTACCGAAAATATCGCATCTATTGTGCCTTTTCCAGACATAAATCTCATTTGTATTTCATCTATTTCAACTTGCTTCCTCAACCACTTTTTAAAAATTTTTTCTGCAACTGTCATATCATACACCGATAATTTCACACTTCTGTAGCTACCGCAACATTTAGCACATTTTATATAGAGGCAAAATTTTACTCCTCCAGATTTGTGGCATTTTTTTTCATCAAACAAATCATTATTTGCCATGTCCTTTAATCTTCACACTTGCTTCTCTACATAGTTTAAGAAGATTTGGACTGCCTGCTTTTCCTGCATTTTGACAAGACCCATTGTTTTTGTCTTCACAAAGCTTTTCACTCTCATTTTTATTTCCTTCCACACTTGCATCTTGTCGCTCAAAGCTACCTTTAAATTGCCACTCTTTCCCACGAATGTACGGTATTCCAACAATATCTATTTTGTCTCTCTTGCACTGTTTAGCCATCTTGTAGATCTGCCGTAGATCATACCCATTTCTACTCGATCTCTTGATTATATCAGTAGTATATAAAAGGAATTTTGGTTGGTGTTGTGACGTCATCAGGAGCCAGGAGCGTGCAGATTTTTGTCACACCTATTTTTAATTTTTCTTAACAATCTTAATTTTTGTCATACCTAAACTCAATTTCTTTCTAAATAACCTTGATTTTGTCATAACTATCTTCAATTTTTTCTTGGCAACCTCAATTTTTGTCATAACTTTGTTTAATTTTTCTTGGTAATCTTGATTATTGTCATACCTAACCTCAATTTCTTCTAGACAAATTTGATTTTGTTATACCTTTGCTTAATTTTTTCTTTATAACCTTGATTTTTATTATACTTATCTTCCTTTTTTTTTTCTAAACTGCCTTGTTTTTGTTATACCTAATTTCAATTTTTTTCTTGACATTCCCAATTTTTCTTACACCTTTATTTAATTTTTTCTTGGCAACTTTGATTTTTGTCATACCTTTTTTAATTTTTCTTAACAATCTTGGTTTTGTTGCACCTACCTTCAATTTTTTTCTAAACAACCTTGCTTTTTGTCATACCTTTGTTTAATTTTTCTTAACAATCTTGGTTTTGTTGCACCTACCTTCAATTTTTTTTTCTAGACAAACTTGATTTTGTTATATCTATGCTTAATTTTTTCTTGGTAACCTTGATTTTTGTCATACCTAATCTTAATTTTTTTCTCGATTTTGTTATTAGTGTGGAGTGAAAATAATTTTTTTTTGAAATTGAAAAAAGTGTAGTTCTAAAAACCTGCCAAACAGGTAAAATCTACGAAAAAAAATGGTTTTGGCGAGTTGCTACCTTTGGGGGGCTAGCAACCCCCCAAAATGTGTTTTGAGGGGTAAAATTTCCTAAAAATGTCGTAACTCAGTAACCGCTTATCGTAGAGGCATGATTTATGGCTCAAAATTTGCAGAATCATCATGTTTCTATATGTGCTAAGAGAAAGTTTTTGTCTATTTCCACTAGAAAAAAAGTTATGATAGAAAAACTGTTTAATAAGTTTGTTTGTTTGTACTTAACTAATAGTTATCTGAAAAGTTATTATTATTTTTTGCAGGTATATTGTTAAGTAAGTCTGTAAATCAAAGCTTTGGCCAAACTGCGAAGTAGTAAAACATGAAAAGACGGAGTTCAACTTCTGTAAAGAAGATTTTACATAGTGGACACACTTTCTCTACCCGTGATAGTTTTCCACCAGGAGTATTGCCTACCAAGCGACATGTAATAGAACGCATTCTTCATTTGAAAAACTTTCGAACCTTCAATGCTGCAAATGACATTGCCAGAGAAATTTATGACAGATGGCTATGGTGCAACGTATATCCCATTCATCTGTACACCATTTCGAAAAAAGTTCAAAGTTTTGTGAATTGTTTCAGTGCACTTGATCGCTGGTCAAAGAAAAAACGAGGAGAAGCATTTTTACAAAAGGAAAAAGAGTTTATGTCAACTATTGATGAAATATTTGATGTGTTTTTGTGCTGACGATAAGCAGCGCAAAATTTTGGAGAAACAACATGGTTTGAAAATGACAGATGATGATTATGCTTTTTATAAAGATCAAACTAGTAAGCGAGTTGGAAAATGTGTGGATGCTGTGGTTCCTTCAACGTCAGCTGACATACAGTTTTTGAGGCGCTCTCGACCCTTACAACCTCATCCAGAACCACCAACATGTTCTTCCGTTACATCAGTTACATCAGCGCCTGAGTCAGCTTTGGATTATCTGTCAGATTCTAGTTCAACCAACACAGACCAAACGCAATCTTCTGCTGCTTCTGAATTTGATTCTCAATCAATGCCATATGGAAATCAGAATCGAATGATTTGGTCAAACCTTGCAAGGATGAGTGAGCGTTTTCAGATATCCGACAGAGCTGCTGCTGCGATCGCTAATAGTGTGATGCAAGATTTGGGTCTAATTACTGATGATGACAAGACATACGTTATTGATCGTAGCAAGCTTCGAAGAGAGCGAGAACGATGCTGTGCTGAAATTAGGAAAAAGGAGCAAGAAAATTTCAAGTTAGTGAGTGCCATATACTTTGATGGGCGCAAAGATACAACACAGGTCACCATGCAAGGGCCAAATGACAAGTTTTACAGGTCTGTGCAACTTGAAGATCACTATACAATGGTTGGGCAGCCTGGTGAATACTATCTTTCTCATTTTTCCACCTAGGATGGCAAAGGAAGAACCATAGCACAAAAGATCTTCAACACCATTGCCAACACCGAATTATATGACAAGCTTACAGTAGTTGGCACTGATGGAACTGTAGCAATGACAGGCAAGTTCAATGGTTGCATTCGTAAGTTGGAAGAACTATTGAACAAGCCACTACAATGGGTAATTTGCCTACTACATACCAATGAACTACCCTTGCGCCATGTCTTTACTATGCTTGATGGAACCACCAATAGTCCTGACACATTTGCAGGACCAATTGGAAAGTGTTTAACTGGAGATGTTTCAAGTTGGCCGGTTGCTGCTAATTTTAAGTCAATTTCAAACCCTCAGTTTGTACAGTTGCCAGAATCAGTTGTTAATGATCTGAGTACTGATCAACACTATGCTTACAAGATATGTTCAGCAATAATCATGGGAGTTGTCGACAGCGACTTGCAATATTTAAAAGTAGGTCCCATTGTGCATTCACGCTGGCTAACTCTGGGCTGTCGAATCCTCAGATATTATGTTTCGGTGGATGAACCCTCCTCAAACTTGGAAACTCTGACGAAGTTTTGTCTTCAAGTTTACTTTCCAAGTTGGTTTGAAATTAAGTTAAATAGTCAACTAACTTGCGGATCTAGAAATTTTTTCAACTTGGTCCAACGAATTCTTCAGGTGCCTGACGAAGCTGTTCGGAAAACTGCTCTGAAAGTTGTGCAACGAAATGCATTTTTCGCACACCAGGAAAATGTCTTGATCGCCATGTTGGGTGACAACGATGAGGAGATACGAATGCGAGGAGTGAACAAAGTGCTTTCGATTCGTGGAAACTTGCCATCAACGGTTTCATTGGATAATCATGACTTGGTTGACAGTCGCAGTGAAGAATATTCTTTGGAAGGAGCAAAATATTTTAATACCGCCTCAACTGTACGGCTGTTTGAACCGCCCACACTGGATCTAACAGTGAACTCGTACTACAAGATGGTGAATTTAACATCTTGCCATCAGCAGCCTCCGGTAATTGAACATTTAACTGATTTAGATATTGAACAATGCCGGATAAGACCACTGCAGCTCGACCACCCATGTCACAACCAATGTGTAGAGCGCCATGTCAAAATGGTAACAGAGGCCGCAGCACAAGTTGAAGGATTTGAGCGAAGAGATGGGTTGATTCGCCAGAAGATTAAATCTCGAAAACTTTTGAAAAAATTTGACACTAAAGTGCAATTCTGATGCGCTTCATTTTGCGTAGAGTATTTGGTGTACTCTAACTTGCTTTCTTATTTTTCTCTCACTCCTTAGGCAAAACAACCCAATATCAGCATCAACAGTTCGAAAGTAATGAGATGTAACAGATTTTCTTTAAATTACTGAAATACTAAACATTTTATGGGCAGTAAAGCTAGCACGTTCTGTACCTTATGAGTAGGCCTATTTAGGTACTTTGTCTGGTGACCAAAGTTATCCCAAATCATCTTGTTAATATTGTGATTGTCATAATTAGTCCTTATCAGTTAGACATATATCATTTCAAATGTTAGATCAAAGTTATTTCCAAACAGCGCAATTTTCGAGTATTGAGCATAAAAAACGGTTTATCGATTATAACTTTTTTTCTTGTGCAAATAGACAAAAACTTTCTCTTAGCACATATAGAAACATGATGATTCTGCAAATTTTGAGCCATAAATCATGCCTCTACGATAAGCGGTTACCGAGTTACGACATTTTTTGTCAATTTTACCCTCCAAAAACACATTTTGGGGGGTTGCTAGCCCCCCAAAGGTAGCAACTCGCCAAAACCAATTTTTTTTGAAGTTTTAGTCTATTTGGCAGGATTTAAGAACTACACTTTTTTCAAATTTTTTTTTTCACTCCACCCTATTTTGTTATATCTATGCTTAACTTTTTTCTTGGCAACCTTGATTTTTGTTATACCTCTGTTTAAGTTTTTTCTTGGCAATCTTGATTTTTAGATACCCGCATTCGATTTTTCCCTAAGAAAGCTTGATTTTAGGTACATTTATTCAATTTCAAAACTTTTTTCTCTAAGCAGCCTTGATTTTTGTTATACCCAATCTCAATTTTTTCTCTAAGAACCTTGATTTTTGTTATACCTATGTTTAACTTTTTTTTTCTAAGCAACCTTGCTTTTTGTTATACCTAAGTTGAATTTTTTCTTGACAACCTTGATTTTTATTCGCAGTCAAAGTAATTGTTAAAAGTTTTAAACAAAAGTTTCTATTGATAGGTTCTTCGTGTCCAATAAGCAGATGTTTCATAATAAAAAAGTCGTCTTTTTTCTTTATTATTTAGTAAACCGAATTCAAACATAGTTATTATTTTTATGTTGTATGAATTTAATTTCTAGTGTCAACATTTTTATTGTTTTAAAAATGAATTCAGTTCCAACTACGTTTAATCTTTTGGTCGTTTTATAAACTTTTAATAATAAGAAAGCTACGCGTAATCTCTGTAAACGTGACAACGTGTGTCAAAGTCTCCTCTTACACAGAAGCTTGTCATATCCTGTTCATAGCGTATTTCATTTCCTGACATATTCATGATCGGAGTTTGAAAATCTGGTTACCTTAATTTCCAGAGTGAAAATAGAGTAAGCGAAAATTTTTATAATACACTTTGATTTTTATAGTTTTTAACAATTTTCAGTAAAAAGGAAAATTTATTACAAGCTTGACCAAAAATATTTTGATTTCAAAACACCGACTAAATCTTAGTTTGATCCCCAGTCAATTGCAACTGTTTATGTTAAAAAGTTTTACATTTTTTCGCCTTTACTAAAGAAATTCATCATAAAACTGAACGTTTTAATTCATTTTGCCAACTAAATTTTCTAAACTTAACATAAAGTTTGAAGTCAAAGAAGACCAACGTAAGTTTAAAAAGTTTTGTATAAGTAAGATCAATTCCAAGAAAAATCGGTTGTATTTTGAAAATATAATAAGATTTATTCTATCAAGTCCTATCGCAGTTAGTTCTTATGTCTAAATGAAAACAAACCAAACTGAAATCTTTAAAATAAAACTATTTCCATCTTTTTGTCTAGTTCGAAATCTAAAAATAAACTCTTTAAAAAATCAGGATTTTTAAAAAACACCTAAAACTTTGCTTTCAGGATACGGTTTTGTTTGGGGTAACAAACACAAATAAAGAAACCAACAAATTCACTCTTTTATCTTGAACGTTTCTAACCTCTAAGAAAAAGGTGTGGACATCAACGATGTCAAAGAAAACGTATACGGATATTAAAAATCAAACTTTTAATTTTCATTTTCCGCAACAACGTTTTGTAGTCAAGTTTTAAATTATTGCACTAGTTTAACCAAAAATACTTTAGTTTTTCTTTCTCTAAATAAACGTTTTAACCAAAAGCTTCATTAATTGATATTAACAATATGATCCATGAATATAATTTTATACATTTTTCAGACAGAGGTTTTGTGATTAGGTGTTAAAATTATCACTATTTAAAATTTTCTCTCAAGAATCGCACATTGTAAAGTTTTTTGTATGGAAACACTAGATTCCTTTTACGTGAAAAAATTTAACTTTTTGAAAGGATTATCTTTCTTCCAAGTGTTTTACATTTTAAAGTTACAAAAACACTAGCTTAAAAAAATCTAAAAAAATTTTTCCTGAAAAGTGTACATTTCTTTGTTGCAGAAGTTTGTTAGTTTTTAGAACCAAACCCTAAAAAATTCTACTTTATGTTAGATTTTTGCCATTTTTTCAATGCATAGCAACAATTCAATCTCAAAATTTTTTATCACAATATTGCTTTCTTAATTGTGCGAATGTTGTAATTTTGTCAAACTCTTTGTACAATTGTTGCACAGAAACAAATATTTCGATTTTTGCACGGTTCTCATTTTACTTAGTTTTTTCTTTCCAAAGTGAAAAAAGTCGCATTAAAGCCTTTAACAAAATATCGATTTGTTTGTTTTAAATACTAAGCAACAACACAAACATTTCAAAGTAAACTAACAAAAAGTTGACTAATCGAGTTTATTACATTCATCTCTTCATTAAAAGATATCAATTTTTGACTTAAAGAATTTTTCACCTGTAATTTAAATGTTTTCAATCTACTTTGCATTAAAAAAAGGTGTTTAGCATCACAAAATTTCACGAGATTTTCTCAAGTTGAAACCGTCTTGACTGAAAAATAGCAAATTTGGCGTTAAAAGTTGTTCGATTTGCAAATCAATATCTGTTTTTAGCAACTGTTTATTCATCATGTGACCTAAATGTGATGCTTTAAATTAACTTTATGATGAAAATCAGTCAACCTTACAAATTTTAACTGGTTTAAGTTGAAACCGTTTGTGCCTCAAAAAAATCAGAAACATTACGTTTCAGCATAATTTAATTTTGCCTTTTTACAAGCAAACTTTTCGATTCTAGTGAAACAAACCTACATTTTACTTTGTTCACGTTTCAATAGCTAAGTTTGTTGTTTCAAAAGTAAAAACCAAGAAAATTTTTTTATTTTTCAATTTGAAGTCACAACTTGTGTACAGGTATTTTGATTTATAAACCTAAACTTTCTTAATCTATTATGCATGTAAATTGTAGAGCATATCAATTTCTATGTTTTTAACTGGTCTGTTAGATTTTTATTTTAAAAAATTCTCTCGACTTTACGTATTGTTGTCTTTAGTTATAAAAAAATTATCACAATTTGCTAAAAAATTTTCTTTTATCATCATTTACAAGTTCGTTTGATGGTAAGATATTAGATAAAAGTTACAATTTGAAAAAATTTTATAATAGTGTTTTTATTGCTTTTGAAAACAAAAGTTCATGCACAAACCTTGAAAAATACACAGATCGTCATGAAAAGTTTTATTTAAACCACAGTGTTGTCTATTTTACCAAGTTTTTTTGTATCATTACAGCAATAAACCTATTTCTCAAGTCAACTGTTGAACTTTGCGTCATAATCACAGTTCTTCTTCTTTCTGTTATTTTCGTTTTCAACACTATCTTTGTCATTTTTGATTATTTTCTTGTGTTTTTTGCTCCATGTCATCATCACCAATCCATGATTTCATAACTATTTTGTTTATTTGTTTTGGGGCTTTGGATCTTTGGATTGTTTTGGGGCAACTTTTTGGGGCTCTGTCCTACCTATTTTGGCAAAAATTGCGCAGAAAATCGAAGACAGATTTTAGTAAAAACTCCTTTTTTCTTGTTTTTTCCGACATCGCTAGTTTTCAGAGAAAAATAATAAAATCCGAGATTGATTTCAAGTGAGGACCTTTTTTTTTTTTTTTAGAGATCACTATGATTTTGGGACAAAAATCGAGGTGTTTCATTGTTTGGCCCAACAATATTTTTGATGAGCCAAACTCGCCCTCGGCTTAAAAAGGTTCGACGCCCCTGTATTAAGGTGTCCCGGAATGGCGAAACAGAAAGTTGGTAACCCTAGCTATGACACTATCTTGCACAAGAACAAGCTGTTCCTCAGTTCAACGAGAAGGTTTTACCGTTAAAATTGAACAAGTTTTTACAGTTAAAACTGAACAAGTTGTTTCAAACTTCTTCATTAGTTTACATATAGTAGACTCGCAGGGAGCTTCATTTCGGCCGAAAATAGTTTGAAGCATTTGCACGGCTTGCGTCGCACATTCTCCATTTTGGCAAAATGTCTTAACAAAATGTCTTAACAATAAATAAAAACTCGTTATGCAGTAAAAACCGCTCCATGGTACAATATTCTGAGCTAAAATTACTAAGCAAGTACCGGTGTTCCGCAAATAATTCAATTTTACGTAAAGTATTCAGCAAATTAAACTAATGTGAAGACGCTTTGCAAAAATGCTAAAAGTGTAGCGGGATAGTATCCCACTACACACTAAATTGGTTCATACAATATATAATTTAAATTATATATTTTGGCAACCCTTTTTTACAAAACCTTTTTTTTTCTTTGTCTCGTTTTATTGATAAAATGAAAAATGTGCTTTGGTTCTTTCTTTTTTAGGAGTAAACGTGATCAAACAGACATCATCAATGTTAATAAAATATAAGTTAATTTAATTTGTGGACTAATGTTAGCCTATATTGATGAGCTTAGAAGACTCCACTAACAACGTCTACAAAAGTATGCCTTTTATTTTAAACACCAAAAACGTTCGCCTAATTCAAATTCGGCGCACTTATAATAAATAACTAAAGTTGCACTTTGTGTGAAAATTTGAAATCAATATTTATGGCTTTGAATTAAATTGCTGCAATTTAAAAAAGATCTTCTTTTCAAACCGAAGGCTAAGAATAGTTTGTCCACAAAAAAAGTGATAAAGTTAAAGATGTGCCAACTGGCAACCATTGTAAGTAAGCTTTTTAACCGAAGTTTTTTCCCAAAAGTCAGGGTATGATTTTTTGGTTGTCTATAGTTTTAAGTTTATACTTTTGCGTTTACTACAGTAATTGGCTGTGATTTTTTTGCAGTTTATATTATAGCCTATATTTTGCAGAGCCGGATTTGGATTTTGATAAACCCGAAGCTTTGCGGTCGTCAGAGGCCTATAAATTTCTTTCCGTTAATTGCATCAATCAAAATTAAAATAAAATAGCAGATATACACGAGGCTACTTATCAAACGCATTCAAATGAAGTTTCCTCGACTTAGAGAAAGCAAAGCTTTTAATAACATTATCCGTGTCTATTTTTTTCAACATTTTGTCTGCAAGCCAGAGTAGATGTCAATTTTTTAACCAATAGATCAGGGGTCGGCAACCTTTTGCACTTAAAGAGCCATTTTAACCAATATTCCAAAAAATAAAAAGCACTGTGAGCCGCAAAACTATTTTCACAATCAAAGGAAAACAACACTGTGCATTACTTCTACTGTATTTTTGATTTTAATAAAAAAATGTCTTGTGTTGCATTTACAAAAGCAGTTCATGCAATCAGACTTAATGTGATTTTTGCTCTTGCATCTCAGCGCAAAGCTTCTGCACATTAGGGCTGTAGGATGACACCTTCACCTTCACACAGGATTGTAAGCTGTCATCTGTGAGACGTGTGCGATATCTGTTTTTAATGTAGTTCATGTTTGAGAAAAGTTGCTCACATACGTATGTGGATCCAAAGATCGACAGGATTCCAAATGCATACTTTTTCATGTTATCGTATACGTATCGGGGAGAGCATTCCATGTTTTGAAAATCAATTGGTCCGGTTTTGGGAGTTTTTCAATTTTACTCTAATTGTGACCCTGAGCAAGATCGGTATTCTGACGGGTTTCATCTTCAAGGTCAGCTGCCAGGCGTCTAAACTTGGATATCCATATGTCTTTGTCCGCTATGTCGGCCAATTCTATTTCAAAATCAGGTTGACTCACACCTGCCAATGTAACCATATTTAGTTCCGATGGATCGATTCTGAAGGGAGAAACAGGAAAGGATAAAGTTTTCTTTTCTTTTCTAAACTCACAGAAGCGTCCCCAAATGAGCTTTGCATTGCTATGATTGCGGATTGCAAACATTCCAAATTTATTGCAAACATTCAAAATTTATTGTAATGTCACTGTGAGTTTGTTTGAACTCTCTCAAACAAGGGAAGTGAGATAACGTACCTCTCTGTAAATCTCTGGCATAAACCGTGAACTTTCGTTCGAATGCCAAAACATCTTCCAGCATATGCAGGGCTGTGCGTCCTCTCCCTTGAAGAGCTGTATTGAGCGTGTTCAGGTGCGCCGTCATGTCTACTATAAAGTGTAGCTTTTCCAGCCATTCTGCCTGTTTTAGTTGAGGATAATTAAGCCCTTTGCTGTCCAAAAAGGTTTTCACTTCTTTTAAACATACCCCAAAGCGTTTCAACACTTCCCCTCTGGATAGTCACCGTACTTTATTGTACAACTCCTTCACCGAATTGCGAGTGTGACTCCTCTGAGCAAACCGCAGACCATGTACTAACAGCGTGCCCTATACATCGGGCACCACATGGAGCACGAGGTCTGACGGTTTTGGATGATGAAACTCGATGCTGGCTTAATGATATCACTGCCAGCATCTGATCCAGGCAGTACAGCAGTCTGGGGTAGTAAAAGGATAAACCCTCGGCCCCAGTTCTGTTTGTGTCTGGCCTGGAGTGGATGCCCTTCAAACGACGACGACGACGACGATTGTACAACAAGAGATCAGAGTACATGCTATCCACCTCGTCCAATAACATACGGAACTGACGGTGATTTAAAGCTTTTGCCATTATTTTATTGGTAATTTGAATGACTACATTCATTACTTGCGTGCATTCTGGGGGAAACGTTTGAGCACACAGGGCCTCTTGATGTAAGATGCAATGAAAAGTCAGCAGCTGTCTGTCCAACGACTTTTGCAGTAAAACTACAAAGCCCTTGTGCGCATCTGTCATGCTTGGTGCCCCATCAGTAGCTACCGACACCAGGTGGTTTGTATTTATGCCTTTTATTCTTAAACATTCCAAGACAGCCTCACAGATGTCTTCCCCACGCGTTTGGCCTTTCAGAGGTATTAACTCAATAGATGAACGCAGTTGAGTAAAAATGAGCGCTCACGCGAACAAATTAGAAATCATCAGACAAAGATACGAGTACATTTTTAACAGAACTGATATGTTTCATAAAGCAAGCACGGACTCGTTTTCCTTGATAAATCTGAAAAATTGAATTTCATCTTTGCTGTTAAAGTGGTGTTGTTTTTAACGGTGCGGAAAAATAAATAATTTCTCGAGGCAGTGACTCTTTTACACAATCTGGATAATAATTAAGTAATGTTTTAGGACTTTTTTCAATTTTACAGTTTGCTGTAAAAATAAAAAGCTCGATTAAACCTATCCACACAATAATTGAAAGGTTACCACGAATAGATAAAGAATTAAAAAATATTATGAAACAGGCCCTTATATAAAGGTACCATCCAAAAAATGTTGGACACAATACAGTTTTGCTTAATTTTATAACTTTTTCCGAATCATGTTCTTTAGTACTTGGGATTTTTCTTAAATTTCTCAATTTTTATCCCAAAAAAGTAGTGATCTCAAAAGAAAATTTTCACCTTAAACCGTAATCTTTTTTCTGAATGTGGAAACTTTGCCCTGCAAAAGTAATTGGTTTCTGTCCCCAAAAAAAATTTTTGTTGCCCAACTATTTTCCTGGCACTGCCTGAAAAACTTTGACTTTGCCCAAATATTTCTTAAGTCAAATACAACTGAGAAATTTAACAATTTAATATCAAAAATAAAATCCAAAATATTATTTATTCTTTCAAAACTTTTCAATTAATGAATTCAAATTTGATTATATAGATATGAGTTCGAGTTCAAGTTCGAGTTCAGCACTTTTTATTTTTGGAGTTCAAATTCGTGTTTCGCAAAAAAGACCGAGTTTTTTGAGTTTAAGTCCGAGTTCGAGTTTACAACCCAGGTTCCGTCAATACCATTGGCTATTTTAAAGTTGTCTAAATAAGGAAAAAATTTATTGCATGCGATTTTAACTTTTGTTCCCTTTTTGGGAGTTTTGTTCTTTGAATAGGGCAATTAATTTCCTTCCAGAACTGCATTTAATCAATCAAGTAAATTCAAAGTAGACTCATGTTTGCCAACCATTGACCGAATCCTTTTTGTCGATGAAAACCATAATTACAGTGTACAATCATCTTAAAAAACTTTTTTGTTTCTGACAAAATTAGACATTACAATTGTCCAAAGGGCTCCACCCGTTGCGCAGCCCCTTAGATTTTCCCATTTTAAACTATGTTGATTGAAAAAAGAATTCACCATTTGAAAAATATCATCTCCTTTAGTTATTGCTTCTAATGCTGCATTCATCAAGAACTCTTTTTTAACGCCATCTTTTCCTACATATCTAACAAAAATTAGTAGCTGAGCACAGTTAGTTACGTCTGTAGACTCGTCAAGTTGAATTCCGAATCCACTTTCCGATCTACAAATATCACTAATCACTTGCTCCAAAATATCCACTGACATTTCCTCAATTCTTCATTGGACTGTATTATTAGACAGGGAGATAGAGTTGAATTGCCATATCAATCACGTAGTGAAGATAAAAAAACGCACTTTATAAAAATCTGTAGTAAAACGCGAACTCCTGCTAAGATTGACAGCGTTGGTTGAAAAGATGAAAAAAGCCGCTGTTGTTTCCTCACAATTAGGGCTACCAACCGTCCCGGAATTAACGTCTGGCGTCCCGTGTCCCGGAATTTACTGACAGCTCTTTGGATTGTTTTGGGGCAACTTTTTGGGGCTGTCCTACCTATTTTGGCAAAAATTGCGCAGGAAATCGAAGACAGATTTTATGTAAAAACTCCTTTTTTTTCTTGTTTTTTCCGACATCGCTAGTTTTCAGAGAAAAATAATAAAATCCGAGATTGATTTCAAGTGAGGACCTTTTTTTTTTTTTAGAGATCACTATGATTTTGGGACAAAAATTGAGGTGTTTCATTTGTTTGGCCCAACCATAGCCGTACCTGCCGGGGGGGATGATCAACTGCAAAAAATAATGACCAAATTTAGGTGAAGACCTTTTTTTTTTTTTTTAGAGAACACCTTAATTTTGGGACGAAAATTGAAAATTGGAGACTGAATTTGAGTGAAAACCTTTTTTTTATCGATCACCATGAGTTTAGGACAAAAGTGGTTTTTCGTCTGAGAATCTCAGACAATTTTTTTGTTATATCCGAAATCTACTATAAAATCATGATTTGGGCAAACGTCACAAAATTTGGGCAAAACTTCATTGCCCCCCAAATTTTTTTGGGTTGGTACGGCTATGGGCCCAACAATATTTTTGATGAGCCAAACTCGCCCTCGGCTTAAAAACGTTCGACGCCCCTGTATTAAGGTGTCCCGGAATGGCGAAACAAAAAGTTGGTAACTCTACTCACAATGTGTGTGCAGTTTAAAAGATAGTCGGTTTTAAAACTTTCAGATTGAATAAAGTTAGTTTGATATTGCTATTTTCGCACAAACTAGCTTCAAAGTGATGTTTTACACCGCATTCCATTCGGAAAACATTCGCCTCCCGTTTTACGATAAGCGTGCACGCTTAAACGGCCTATAGTAGAGTACGCCATGATTATGCAGCGTAACTACTGAATAAACGAGCAGCCCAGTGAAAGAGTTAATCAATTTGTAGGCGTTAAAAAACGGTTAAATTTATTCGTGAAGATTAGTACAGGTACTGTAACTTGTTGCTTCATATTGCAAATGGTAAAGGTCACTGTTTAGCCAACCTAATTAGTAATTATTAATAACTATTAAGATGAATAAAAAAAAGCAAAAGTACGATGAGTCTTATTTGCAGTGTGGTTTTACATTTATCGTGGTTAACAACAAAGAAAGACCACAATGTTTTTCGTTTTGCTGGCCTCATGGAATCGTTACTGAGTACTTTGTAACAACGTACTCAGTAACGATTCCATGAGGCCAGCAAAACGAAAACAGTACTTGCTACTTGTACAGTCATGAACAAAAGTTTAAAACGCACTTGAAATTATTACGAGTTTCTAAGCACAAGGTAGTATAACACTTTATTTACATTTGGCAAATTGTTTTATTTCGCACCTAATCAATCATAAACACATGGAAAACAGTACAATACAGTCTAAACAATCGTATACAAAAAAATGTTCCGATTCTCAATATTTTGTGTGGCCTCCTCTGTTTTTGATCACAGGTTTGATTCTTCTTGGCATACTTTCGATCAAACTTTGGCAGTAGGGAAGGTAAGGTAGTTTGATACAATTTTGACATTTATGACATTTAAGCAAAAATGGTTAGACTTACACCTCTAAATTTATGTCTATAATAAAGTTTGGTTCTTTCCCGCCATTTCAAGAAAACTTTGAGCACTTCACCTTGTCATATTTTTTTGTTATTACTTTTTGAAATTACTCACTCAATCGTATTAAATTACCTTTGTAGGAAGGTAATTTGATATTCGTCAAACGCAATTTGATACGCTGAAAATACATTGATACAGCATTATTATTAATAAAAATAATAGCACCAACAGCAGTCAATTTGAATGAAATAAATACTTGCACACTCGGCAGCAATTTTCTCAGCAGACATGCAAAAAGAATGTCCAATTTTGCATCACAAATGCTTTGAATAAATATAACGAACATAACGAACAAATATAACGAAAATTTAAGAACAAATATAAAAAGACAGTTTACAAATACCGATAAAAAGTCTACAACCCTACATAAAAAAAGTGCTAGCCTGCCTAATGTAACATTTGAGTCGTTCTGTAAATTGTTATAAAAAAATAAATTTAACTCTAGTCATATTTGAACTCCAGTCACATTCTAGAGCAACATGTTTTTTTGTTTAATAGTTTCATGTTGATTGTAGCTTTATCCCCAAAATCTCAACTAAAGAGATTTTCAAAACTTTTATGCCAAGCTTTATTTGACCCTGATATGCCCAAGATATAGCAAAATATGTTAAAATTGTTATAGTTTGCTAAAATATTTCTCAATAGGTAAAAAATGATAATTTTTAAAGATTGTTACATGTTTAATATTGCTTCGAAAAACAAGTTTTTCATAATCCAAGAAGTTTTAAAGTTAATATTTCATAGTTTAATTTGTTAGAAAATCCATTTTCTGAAGCATATTTATGTAGGCTGCAAAACACAGTAACCACTATGCAGTATTGAAATGCGGTTTTAAAAAAAAGCAAATTTATGGGAGTAACAAAATAGGCAAAGCATTGAAGTTCTTGACACAAGCAATTGATTAAGCTAAATCAAGCTTACTAAAGTCATAATCAAATGGTAGCTGACTGCTCTTTTTGGATGAACCGCCAATAACAAGTGGAGCTGGAAGTTTTAAAACAATGTCTTGTGGTGCAAATGAAGCACCATCTGCTTCATTAATTATAAAAGTGGGTGCTGTATTGTTATCTCCTGGAATAATTTTTCGGTTAATTTTTTGCAAAAATATACCTTCGTAATCATTCCCATCAAACTCATCCACTCGAGCTATGTATTTTAATGTTCTAGATTTACTGGAGACCAAAACAACAACATAATCACCCACATTTGCTTCCACAATTTCATCCAATGAATCACAGTCACTTTCATCATCATACACCACATCTCCCCCATCAGATGATGATGACACAACAGCATGTTTAGCAGCCCTCTTTTTTTGAGAAAATAATTTTCTTTTAACATTCTTTGCACTCTTTTTTGACTTCTTTCCTGCTTTTTTAATAACTTGCTTGGCAACTTCATCTCTATTAGGAGTATAGCTATACACTCTGCTTTTGCCTTTTTTCCGGTTTGACCTTTTTCTAGGTGATGCTTTTGGAAGTGGCATAATGCTAGCAAGGCGAATATAACAAGAATCTAAGTTGCTTTCCTCATATCCTGATGAAATTACTGACTGAACGGTTAGTTCAACCGTCACGTTTTCAACAAGATTACCTTTTGGTATGTAAGAACTTGTGGATTGCTCAGCAGCAAATTCATCTTGAAGAAGCTACTGTGTAGTGCCAGAACTGTTCGGGACAGTTTCAGAGATAGGCTATCTAACTGCATAATCTCGATTGGCTTCCTTTTTTTTCTTAAATCTCATTAAAGTCATCTTATCAATCCCAAAATAATTAGCAGCTTTGCGATATGAAAATCCTTCTTCATTAATTAACTTTGTAGCTTTTTCTAAAACATCTTCCAGTGATCGCACACTTCTGTTGGTCTTTTTAATATATTTTGAAGGCATGGTCTACCTATTTGTCTAGAATAGACCTCAGTAATGAAGTTAATAATAAATATTAAAATTTGAAAGCAACAAATAGGAAAGTTTACTGAATATTACAGAATAAATCTGCAACTAAAAATATAACGTGTCATTAGGCCTATAGCAAGCAATTCCACGTGTGTTTATTACAACACCTATGATTAAAACAATTGCTAGTTACTAGTAGCACTTGCTGGTAACTATATAGGTTTAGTTGCTGCTGGGTGAACTAACTAAGAGTTTGTACAGGTTAGAAGTAAAACTTATATGTTAACTAGATAAGAGTATAATAAAGCCTATGTATATATCCCTAATGAAACATTATTGAAGCTTTTTATTAGCCTAGCCAATTAGGCTACTAGGCATTAAGCACATACCGGTAACATTTCACGGAATGATTAGAGTATTCTAACTCAAAAATACAAAACAGCTAAAACTGTAAACTTACATAACGTAATTGAATAAGTTTTAGCTGCTTACACTAATTTTTTTTTTATTTGAAACTTTGTTTTACCTAAACATTTATATAAATATGTATATAACAAAAAAAAGGTAATTTGATACCGTTTATCAATTCACCTTCCCATTGATGTATCAATATATCTTTTTTCCGATTTTGCAGTCAAACTATTTTTTTGAAACAATGAGTTGGAATTAAAAAATAAAACTACCACTAAAAGAATCTTTCTTTTATGTTCTTACAACTAATAAAACCTTTTTTTATTTTCCATGCTTTCTGACAACACAAGAAGCAGTAAAACGTAGGCCACAACTTTTACAAAAACCTACAAAATTTACACTTTTACTCTTAACAGCTTTTCCAAATTAACTGGCGCTTAGAATTCAACACGGACGTTATTTTTTTGTTTTGTGCAACACTTGATGGCGATACTTTCATTCAATTTCTTTTCTGGAATCCTGTAGGGTAGGTGTATTATATTACTTTTAGTATCAAACTACCTTACCTTACCCTACTCCTTGGATATTTCTTTTACCCAGACTTCCTTTATTGCTTTTACCAACTCTGCGCCACTTAATGGTTGCTTTTCCGACACTTTATTTTTCATGTTGGTCCATAAATTCTCGATGGGATTTAAATCCGGACTGTTTCCTGGGCACTCGAGAAGGTCGATGCTGTTGCTATCCAGAAAATTTTTTGCAACTTTGGAACGGTGGCAAGGGGTGCCATCCTGCATAAATATTTGATAATTGTGAACTTGCAGGTGAAGTTTTAGCTTCTCTGAGAGCATTTGCACGTATTTTGGCCCATTTATAGTGGTTCCTGGAGGCAGGAAACTGAGAGCAGCGACACCATTTCTGGACATAGCCCCTTAAACCATCTGACTAGGAGGGTGCTTCACTGTTGGTATGGTGTATCTCTCATCAAAACGTTTTCCAGTTGGTCTACGGACGTGCCTCTTTCGAACCACAAACTGTTGGAAGGTTGATTCGTCGGAAAAAAGCACTTTTCCCCATTGCTCGGCGGTCCAATGTTGATGATTATTAGCAAACTGTAAACGCTTGGCTTTCATAGCTGCAGTAAGTCTTGGTTTTTTGGCCAGTTTGTATGACTTCAGATTAAATTCTTTGGATAAACGCCTGGATACGGTCATATGATTAATTCCACGACCTCTGCGCAACAATTCGGCCCTAATTTTCTTTATTGAACTCGTGGGTGACCTCACAACTATCCTCCTCATCACGTTGTCTTCTCGTGCAGTGGTGACACGCTGTCTTCCAGTCCTTTTCTTATCTGTATAGGAACCATCCTGTTGATACTTTGCAACCGCTTGATGCACTGCTATCTTGCTGCACCCCATTTGAGCAGATATTTACCTTTCAGATAGATTTTGGCCGCGCAAGGCAACTATCTGAGCCCTCTGAATCTCGGTTAGAGACTTTTTCTTGCCCATTTTAAGCACCAAAAAAATCAGTAAATAGCAAAAAAATTAACCAGGAAATGTGGACAGAAGTAAGAATTGGTGCGAAATGAAACACAACGAAAAAAACAAACTTATGATGTAACAATAAAATATGGCTGATGCAATCACATGCTAAATGTTGAAAATCGTCACTTTTGTATAGTGGTCTTAAACTTTTGTTCATGACTGTATAATGTCCACCCGCATAGCAAAGATAAAGACAAAACCTATTTTGAACAACAAAGCAGAGCTTTGAAGAAAAAGAGACTAATTGCTTCAGGAGAATTTTTTATAGTAGAGCGCAAAAATGTTGAAGCTTCATACGTAATGGCGCTTGAAATAAAAAAAACAGAAAAAGCTGCACACTATTGGAGAAACTTTAATCAAGTCATGTGTTCTAAAAATGGCTAACATAATGTTGGAAAAAGATGCTGAAAGAAAGTTAGCTTCAGTTTCACTTTCCAAAAGCGCAATTCAAAGAAGAATCAAAGATTTGTCTAATGACATCAAATGCCAGGTCGTAGAGAAAATTAAAACTGCTCTTTTTGGTCTATTTGCAATTAAAATTGACAAATCAACAGAAATCTCTTGGTGTGCACATTTAATGGTGTTTACAAAATATGTCTACAATGACATATTCAACAAAGAATTTCTTTTTTGCTTACCTTTAGAAACAACTAAAAAAGCAGCAGATATTTTGGAGAAGGTTTCAACTTTTTTTGAGTCCGAGAATATGGACTGAAAAAATCTTGCTGGTTATTGCACAGATGGATCAATGTTGGGATGCCATTTTGGCTTTCAACCTTCAGTGGAGAGAAAAGCGCCAACAAGCTTGCTTGTTATAGGGTGTTCACTGCATGCTGCATAGGCAAGTTTTAGCTTCCAAAACTTTGCCTAATACATTACAAAAGGTTTTAGATGAGATGATACAGATTGTTAATTTCATCAAAGCTGGAGCACTAAATTCTCGGCTTTTTAAGAAGCTATGTATGGACCTAGATTCTGAACACTTGGTACTATTGTAACACACTCAGATCCAATGGTTCTCCAAAGGAAATGTTACGCGACGATTCTTTGAACTTAAAGACGAACTAAAAGTATTTGGTCAACGTAAAAACAAAACGATGTATACCTGGCTGGAAAATGAAAAATGGGTACTCTCACTTGCTTACTTACATGACATATTTGAACAACTAAACAAACTGAATCTTCGAATGCAAAGCAAGGACACTAAAATCATTATGTTTGTTGATGTGCTGAAAGCTTTTAAATCCAAACTGGTTGGAGAAATTTAGTAAATAGTTTTTGAAATTTTGTTACTTCCACAAATTTTAGTTTTCTAAATTTTGGAAAGTTTTTTAAATTTTATTCCGATGTTAAAAAGTTTTTTGAAATTTTGTAGAATTTATTTGGTAACTTAGTACGTTGTTTAATCGTCTACCTTTTTTGGCGCCTGCTAAGAAGGCCTCGCCAATAACACAATCTAGGTGTCTACTAAACGATAAATTTCTTAATCTTCTTGCTGGATCTGACCTTCGAACCAGCGACAGCAAAAATATAGTCTAGCTAAATCACAGCTCAGACTACCACAATATCTTCTTTATTAAGAAATATGCTCCAATCCACTTAGGAGCCCGAATAGTATAAATCAAAGCAACAGGTTAAAGCTCAATAGCTTAATTCTTCACAATCACGTAGATCACCAAAGACTTGCGTTCAAAAACTATGACTTCACACAGTTAACAATTTTCCAATTTTAAGTTACCACAACGAAACATCGAATTAATAATACTGCTTTTCAGCGAATCGTATTTATACCATTCAGTAAGATTACTCGAATGTTCTGACATTCTCCAAAGCAAACAACTATTACGTCATAATCAAAACAGGTCAATCGGATAGTTCTGGAAATTACTTTAAATTTCGTGAAAAATAAGCGGTGTTGCCATTTTTTCTTGTAAATAAAAATAAATTATTTAAATTGCTCATAAAACTGTTATTTCTTCGGCTATTTGAGCCGGACCAAAGCGAAATCAAAGATATTTTTTATGAGATTGTGAATCTACATAATTTGGGCGATTTTTAGGAACGGAACAAAGCGGCCCCAATTTGACACACAGTTGTCAAATTTCAAACACAAATGAAGTTCGAAAAATCGCAACTTAACAAATCACAAAGACACTTGAATTCGATGTACAAATACACAACTTCACTTAACTCAATACTCAATAAAAAAGAAACACAGCACAATAAATAAATGAAATACACTAACTTTAACACTGCAGCCAATTGTAATCAATATCTTGTATACAGCACAAATGTGAATAACAGAAACATCAGTAGTTTATATTTGCTGCAACTTATTGCCTGGTTCAAATCAACAATTCAATTTCAAAGTCAGCATTTATGAATCACAAGGGCAGAAGTAGTACACAGCTTTCTTTTACAATTTAAGCAGCAATATCTCAGATTCATTACATGTAAATAGGGCCAAAATAGCATAGGCTACAGCTAATGTCTTCTACTATCAACAGGAACGTCTTATTCTTCCAATAGAAAACCCAATAAGCGAAGCACATACATAAACAAAAACACAGAAAATAACAACACAACCAAGTAAAAATATTATGGCAGGGTCTGCCCTCCGTCATCCTTGCCAAGTTGAAATTTCAGCTATCTAAGGGGCAGTCTACTGGGGCAATACAAGAAAGGTCCCTTAATACATAAACCACTTTGACATCACCAGTGCTTTCATCTGTACTAGTAGTGGCAACTTTAACTCTACGCACAATTTGCTTTCCATTTCTATTCTGGGGAATGACCTCATGCACCCTCCCAAGTTGGTATTTGCCTCGTTTTGATACATCTTCCATTGAGGTTAAGATTACCAATTGGCCTGGAGTTAGGTTCTGTGCCATTTTCAACCACTTCTTTCTCCCCTGTTGCCAAGGTAGGTAAAACTCCAGCCATTTTTTCCAAAACTGATCACTAAGAGAGATATTAAAGCGATAGTCTCTCCTTAAATTGTCTTTGTGTTGTGGTGAACCTACCACACAATATGGGCTTGAATAGGGAGTTAAGAGTGAGGCAGGGGTTATTGCTGTAAAGTCTCTAGGGTCATCACTTAAGGGGGTCAAAGGTCGATCATTTACAATCTTGGTGGCACTTCCCACGTATGTCAGCAATTCTACAAAGCTGGGTCTGCGTTGTGACTTTTCAAGTATATTAGCAATCACATGCTTGATTTGCTTCACCATAGTTTCCCAAGCCCCACCTTGTGCAGGTGCATAGGGGGGAATGAATTCCCAGTTGATACCTTTTTTACGAAGTGAATTTTTCAATTCTGTAGACTCAAGCAATTTTGGCAGCACTTTGGCTGCAGCTTGGAATGTAGTTCCATTATCAGAATAAATTGTACTTACTGGCCCTCGTAAGTCTGTAAATCGGGTAAAAGCTAGTATAAACTCACTCAAAGTCAGGGAAGTCACCAATTCAACATGCACGGCCCTTGATGACATACAAGTAAATAAGAGGCCCCAGGCCTTCCTGTGGCTTCTACCTTCCACAAATGACATGGGCCCAAAATAGTCCAGACCACAGTAAAAAAAGGGCTTTTTGTTTGCAGTAACACATGACTGTGGCAAATCTGACATTAATTGCCTTACAGGCTGTGCCTTTTTAATCATACACACACCACACTCATTCACATATCTTCGTACTGATGCATTACCATTAGTAATCCAAAATTTTTGTCGAGTTGACAACAAAGTGTGTTGCACTCCACTGTGACAATTCCAATGATGATACCACAAGATAACAAGCTTTGTTAAACTGTGCCTAGATGGCAAGATGAGTGGGTGTTTAGCATCAAATGCAATATCAGGAGAGCTATTTAACCTGCCTTCTATACGTAATGCACCTTTGTCATCTAAGCATGGCCGAAACTTCTTCAGAGAGCGTAACTCTTTTACCCTTTTTCTACTTTCAGGTGCTGTTTTCTTTTCTAAGCACTTGATAATTTCATCAAAGGCATCTGGAGATTTCTCACTTAGGGATTCAATAAACTTACCATAGATGCGTCGTTGGACAAAGATCACAATTCTTTCTAGTGCCCTACTTAAGCAAGAAGCATCCAGTTTTGGAGGGACATACTTACTCTTTTGGACTTTGCTTCGAATATAATCCAGGAAAGATAGAAGATATGCCACTCGCTTCTGCAATACATATAAGGATGATGAGCTGTCAATCAGTCTTTCCAACTTATCTTCCACAATTTGGTTCAGATCTTCATCCTTTTTGACGTCAATCTTTCGTATGGGCACAAGCTCTGGGACAGGTATTTCCGGCTCACCATACTTAGCCAAGAATGGTGGGCCATTTAGCCAAAGAGAACGTGACTCTTCTTTCAAGATTAGATTGGGGCGAGACCCCACATCAGCAGCATTTACATTTGTTGGACAAAATCTCCAGTCTGATTCATTTGACAGCATTAGGATGTGGTCAATTCGTCTGGTGATGAACTTATTTAGGCGTAAATCTGGATTCTTTATCCAAGACAACACAGTTTTAGAATCACACCAGAAGTATCTCTTACTAATGTCCAGTTTTAAAGCCTCATTTGCTTGATACATCAACTTGGAGGTGTTTACGGCAGCTGTTAACTCTTTTCTTGCAATGGGCCAGGATGACTGATGCCGCTGAACAATTGTAGATTTACCAAAAATAAAAGCTACACTAGGTGCACCATTAACTAATCTGCGCAGATATATCACTGAAGAAAAAGCTTGATTTGACGCGTCGCTAAACCCATGCAACTCATATTTCACATCATAAATTGAGCAAGGTATATTGCTATTTAAGAATAACCACCGGGGAAGCGAAAAACTCTGCAGCAAAGAAAGTGAATGCAGCCATGCATCCCACTCTTTAACAATCTCATCTGGGACTTTTGTATCCCAATCATATTTATCTATAGCCAACTGCTGCAAGATCAAACGTGCTTTAATAAAGAAAGGGGACCCAAATCCCAGTGGATCAAAATTCTGTCCTAATTGACTGAGCATGGTTCTACGTGTATACTTACCAAGAGGCTTTAATGAACAGTCAATACGCAACTCATCTGAGTCAGGATCCCAGACACAGCCTAAGGTTTTGGCAGAAGGCAAGGCTAGCTCTTCACCACACAAGTCTAATTCTCTTATAGAAGCTGACAAAAGTTCAGGACCTAAAGAGGACAAAACACTCATAGTGTCCCTATTTGTGCTCCACTTAACAAGTTTAAATCCACGACTTTTAAATAGACTCACTGCCTCATTTGTGATTGTCTGTGCACTCTATAAACTATCTACTGAAAAAATAAGGTCATCCATATACATGTTCTGCAGTATATTTTGAAGGGTCATGTCACTAGCACATGTGGGGTTTTCCTCAACAAGCTTTTTAAATGCAAGACAGGCAATGTAGGGGCTACTTTTGATGCCCCAAGGATGGACTCGAAAACGGTAGGATACCAACTTACCTCTTTCTACATCATTGTTTTCGAACCACAGCAAGCGAAATAGGTCTCTTTGGGCAGCCGGCAACTGAATTTGGAAAAAACACTTTGTGACATCTGACATCAAAGCATACTTACCTAAGCGAAACCTGGTTAAAACATGCAGCAAGGGGTTTAGAAGATCAGGTCCAGACATAATAATATCATTCACACAGGTTCCCTTAAACTTGGCCTTTCCATCATACACTATACGCTTCTTAACTTGAGAGGTAACAAAATAAGGTAGATACCATTTTTGGTCATTCGCACAATCAGCATCAGGCACACGTTCAATGTAATTATTGGACTGCATTTCTGCCATAGATTCAACTAAAAATTCTTTAAGATCAGGTTGCCGAAGGGCCTTCTTATGCAGGGCAGACAGTCGCTCGTGTGCTAACTCAAAGTTATTAGGCACTGTTGCTTTTTCAACCACAGGTACGGGAATCTCAAACCGGTCATCTTTTACCTTTATGGAGGGCTCTACCAATTGACTGGCAATAGTATCAGTGCGAGACCATTGAGATATCTCATCTTCAACAGATAAATCTTTAACAACACTACGCAATTCAGCAATTTCTGCATCTTTTCTGTCAATAGCCTGTTGCAAGCTTAATGTCTTGCTTTGCTTGTCTTCAACATTGGCTCTTAAGACTTTGACAGGTACCTCACTTAAAGATGTTTTTCCGCCAACGGCTAACCAGCCTAATGGAGAGAGTAGTGCGTGTGGGTCAGTTTGACTCTTGCCCATTCGTTCTTGCTTGGCATACATAAGATGGGCATTGTCATTGCCCAGTAGCACATCCACACTATGACAATTATCCAAGCAAACAATTTCAATATCATTAAAGTGCTCATACACACTCAAGTCCTGTTTATGAGGCAAAATATTTTCATCATCACTCCAAGGTTCATTGACAACTGACACCACATTACCAAAAATCTCACCAGTATGCAATGACTGCACATTAAACTTGACTAAATCTGCCGTGGTAGCCTTGCAACTAGTCATTGTTTGCATTTCAAATGAAACATTATCAAATGCAGTTAGACCTAAATCTTGTACCAGCTTGTTTGAGACCAGAGTAACCTGTGACCCTGGGTCATGCTGTACATACACCAACCTGCTTTTACCATTTACAGGGTTCATTATGCGGGCAGCTGTGACACGACTAAAGGCAGCCTTCACACTCCCAATACCAACTTTGCGTACAGTAACTGAAGGTTCTGAAGTGTTATCACCACTCTCATGTGCTTGAGATGGTGTGACAAAGGCATCATGCAACAAGAGAGAGTGCTTTCTACTATATGCAGCTCCACATTTTCTACAGCTATTGGGGGCAAAACAATCTTTAACAAAATGCTTACGCAGACAGTTCAAGCACCGACCAGATTTAACAATTACATCTTTGCGATCAATAGGTGTCAAACGCAAAAATTCAGAGCAATTTGACAGATAATGATGCTCAACCAGCCCTTTCGAAGAACAGTAGATGCACATAGGATGCTCTGGTCGACTATTAGTAGTTGGAGACTTCTTCTGTTTATCATTTATATCAGACCTTCTTGGGAGATTAGGTGATTTAACGGAAGTTTGTCTTACTGGGCAAGCCTTTTTACTTTTATCATGGGGCTTTTCAAATTTGCGCAATTCACTTGAAGCATTTAGAAGTGAAATACCAAAATCTGTCGACTTGTAAGATTCTTCTTCAGTTATAAATTCAAATAAGCTTTCAAAACTAGGCTCATTTGTGTGTCCAAACCGATTTGCCAAAAACTTTAAGAACTCTTTTTTAGTTACATCCTGCAAACGCTTAGCCAAATCCAATACAAATCGACCTTCTACTTTATCTGGTTGATTATAAGCTTTGGCGTAGAGCAAACATTGAGACAATTGGTCTTTAAATTCTTTTAGCGCAAAGGCCGAATCTGATTTTAATTTATCACCATACCGAAACTTGCGGATTTCCGGTTCAGCATAAAAACCACCTCTAACACCAAATCTCTGCGACAATCTTTCAAGAGACATTTCAATGCGCCTAGCCTCAGACAGGCCAGGTGTGTCAGCAACCAGATTAGCAATATTTTGGCCAGCAAGTCCAACACAAGCAGCTTGCAACAAAGTTAAACGTGAATTTTCGAACGGACAACTATCCATTAAAGCCTTAATGCGATTATGAAAGAAAATATATGGCATATTACTTCCATTGTAATTAATCAAAGACGCCTTATCTATGAAAGTACGACAATTTTGATATTGAAAGAAACTGTCTTGCTGAGTCGAGCCTGACTGCACAGGAGACAATCCATTATTCCAATTTAAACCACCAACATTGCAAGATCTAGCATTCGTAACAGCAGGTAAAGCAGCACTAACATACTTATTTTTAACACCACCATCATATTCAACAGCACTTTTACCATATGGACCACAAATTTTAGGGCATGTCTCGGCCCGACCAGACGGCACACCAGGGGAAACTACATATTTCTCAAAGTCAGGAGGCACACTTCGGGCGGCCCCAAAAGCCACATTGCCTCGCAGAGACCTATCATTGCTACCTAGCAAATTATTTGAGTCAGAAAACTTCTGCAAGGTTAAATTCTCCCGGACAGCAGTCTTGGGGAGTAACACATCACCAGTCTCACCACCACCACCAGAGATCACAGCCTTACTTTGCTGACTATTAGTATTCAAATACCCACCATGGGTTTCAAGAAAATCGGTTCTGGTGTGGGCTGACCGCCTTGAACTGACTTGAGAACCAGACCGTGACTTACGGCATTCCAAGTCCTTCTTTAAAAATTCAGCCTTTAATGCTGCCTCTTTTAAGGCCAGCTCC
This sequence comes from Diplosoma virens, assembly GCA_963680785.1. Classification (NCBI taxonomy): domain Eukaryota; kingdom Metazoa; phylum Chordata; class Ascidiacea; order Aplousobranchia; family Didemnidae; genus Diplosoma; species Diplosoma virens. The sequence continues at coordinate 35,000,600 of OY796880.1, forward strand.
GCCTTGAGCTCTGCCTCTTTCTCCTCCCGGGCCAGTTGTGCCTGCCTTTCCTCCCGGGCTAGTTGTGCCTGCCTTTCCTCCCGAGCCAGTTTGGCTAACCTTAAATCAGCCATGATGCGATTAGTCTCCATCTGCCGTTGAATTTCAATTTGTGCTTCAGACAAAACAGAGGTACATGAAGCTCTAGACCCCAAGTTGGAGACACTATCCTCTGGGTCAATAATCCCATCATTATCTACCCCCCTGGCCATAGATCTAGTGGTCATACCTAAGCGAGTACCAACCTGCACCCCTCCCGGGACAACCTCATCTAACCCCAAACCAGACGGGCCAACATCGGGCAGCCCTACGTCAATATCTTTACTAGACATAGCTAAAATTCTTAACAATAAATACACTACCAAATGAAATAAATCACAATTACCACAAATTAATAAACTACCAGTTCACAGCTAAATAAAAGAAAATCCAAATTCCACGGTACCTTTAGTTGTGAGGAATTTTCTTGCAATTCCCCTCTGGAGTCTTCAAATTAAATTATACTTTTCACACAGTTCAATTAAATTAAGCAATTTTACCAACAGTTTATTTCAAAGTAGGTTATTCAATTTAAGAGCTCTTCTTATATAACAAATTTACTTGATCTTCTTAAAACTTTACTTGTTGAAATTTACTTGTTAGCTTGTAAAAAATCTTTTCAAATTTGCTTGTTAACCTTGCGAAAAGTTTTTGAAATTTTGGAGAAATTTAGTAAATAGTTTTTGAAATTTTGTTACTTCCACAAATTTTAGTTTTCTAAATTTTGGAAAGTTTTTTAAATTTTATTCCGATGTTAAAAAGTTTTTTGAAATTTTGTAGAATTTATTTGGTAACTTAGTACGTTGTTTAATCGTCTACCTTTTTTGGCGCCTGCTAAGAAGGCCTCGCCAATAACACAATCTAGGTGTCTACTAAACGATAAATTTCTTAATCTTCTTGCTGGATCTGACCTTCGAACCAGCGACAGCAAAAATATAGTCTAGCTAAATCACAGCTCAGACTACCACAATATCTTCTTTATTAAGAAATATGCTCCAATCCACTTAGGAGCCCGAATAGTATAAATCAAAGCAACAGGTTAAAGCTCAATAGCTTAATTCTTCACAATCACGTAGATCACCAAAGACTTGCGTTCAAAAACTATGACTTCACACAGTTAACAATTTTCCAATTTTAAGTTACCACAACGAAACATCGAATTAATAATACTGCTTTTCAGCGAATCGTATTTATACCATTCAGTAAGATTACTCGAATGTTCTGACATTCTCCAAAGCAAACAACTATTACGTCATAATCAAAACAGGTCAATCGGATAGTTCTGGAAATTACTTTAAATTTCGTGAAAAATAAGCGGTGTTGCCATTTTTTCTTGTAAATAAAAATAAATTATTTAAATTGCTCATAAAACTGTTATTTCTTCGGCTATTTGAGCCGGACCAAAGCGAAATCAAAGATATTTTTTATGAGATTGTGAATCTACATAATTTGGGCGATTTTTAGGAACGGAACACTGGTAAACTGGAAAAGAAAAGTGGAGATGCACAATTACGCAATGTTTAAAAAGTTGGACATACTCCTTGATGAAAGACCAGACGGCATGCCCGATTACATAAAAATAAAATTCTGGAACATCTTTCAGCTCTTGAAAGCGAGTTTGAGAAGTATTTTCCAGAAACCACTGATGAAGACCTTGACTTCGTGAGAAATTCTTTTAAATATCCAGTTGAAAAGCTTGCTGATAAATACCAGGAAGAATTTTTATCAATGATTCTACTGCACGGCAGGAATATGAAGAGAAACTTCTGCCGCAATTCTGGGTCGCAATCAAAGATTCTCACCCCAAAATAACAGAAAAAGCTCTTCGCATTCTTATCCCCTTTGTCTCGACCTATCTGTGCGAGTCTGAATTTTCTTCTTTGCTGCAAATTAAAAGCAAGCAAAGAAATAGATTTGATGTCAAAGATAATTCACGATGTGCATTCTCTCGGACTGCACCTCGTATTCGGATGCTTTCCGATACGAAACAAGGTCAAGTATCGCATTAATTTAAAAATTCAAATAATTGCATCTTTGAATTTGTGTGTTTCCTTATTTCGTCCAGTAATGATTCGAACAGTCGGTACTTTATACGAGTAGGGGAGGAATGAAAAGATTCAAAATAGGCAAAGGGAGGCATGCATCAAAAAAGGTTGAGAACCACTGTTATAGTGGTTACAATAGTCTAAGCCGGAAATAAAAGAAATGTTTTTATTTTACGTTACTATATCTTAAGCTCAAAAAAAAAAATTTTTAGAGACTAAAACCAGATTTTGTTAACTAAATTAAAGTAAATTTTCTTTTTATATTTCAGGTCATCGTCGATATCAATTCGAGAATTCAACTCTACATGCACCTGGAACAATCGTTTAATCCCAAATTGTATTAAACTAGTCTTGAAACGCGACAAAATTTTTTTTTCCTAAAAATTAACCAGATAAAAAAGTTTAATGCCAGCAGAGTCTTAAAATAAACTCATATTAGAACTTTAAATAATACATTTAAAGAATTTTAAACGAAAATAAATGTGTTACAAAAACAAGTCTTGTCTATAAATATGTTTCTCTTGGGTATGAGGGTAAACTGCATCCGGTTGTAAGCTTATCAACTGATAAGTCCGGATGAATGAGGATACCCAATTACAACTTCCTCCAGGTCACCCTTGGGCAAGGTGAAGTACCTGAAAGCCTCCCTGTGCTGGGGTTACATGCCAACAAATAATATAATAATAAACAAGGCTGTCTTAATATTTGTTGTTTTTATGCATTTTTTCGTATGCTTTTTTTTATTTTGTTTTAGGTATTTTTATTTTCCATACTCCTACATATATTTTTTTCTAGGTGATGCAACCATGCAAGCCGTTACCTTAGCTAGTGTAGTTTATTGAGTTTTTGCATGTTTCAACGTTGTTTCGTTTTGTTGCATGTCCCTTTTTCCGTAGTGTAATTACGTTGATGTAAGTATTTTGTTCGACAAGTGGCGGAAATAAAAAAACGACTGAACTGACTGAACTGAAATATTTAACTGCTTTCTTAAAATTAACAGGAAAAGTAAAGCATGATTTTTTGTGTCTGTTGGCATTCATCATCATCATTATTTTCGAGGAAAACATTGAATTAATTTTGTGTATTTTCATTTGCCCGCTTGTCTTTTTCGGGTTGCGGAGGCAGCAGCTCGAGTTGGGATCTCTAAGCATCCCGATCTTTTGCAACTAGCGATAATTCCGCTTGTGGATTCCAAGACGCATTGCCCCTTCATCTGCTGGCGTTATTATGTCTTTTTTAACATTTGGATTTCGCTAAAACATTCTTCGTTGAAAACCTTTTAAGGCTTAAACAATCCTGCTTTCCTCTATTATGTCCAGTAAAAACATTAAAAGCCATAAGCCAGCTTAAAATGCTTTTCAAGGTCATGAATAAATTAATTTAAGCTTATAATTTTATAAGAGAGATATAAAAAATTTACAGTTTATATAAATTGCACCTTTCAGCTTATAAATCTTTTTTTAGAGAGTCAAGTGGCTCATTTTGAGAAACAATGCTTTAATGTGTCATTTTCCTTAATAGTAAGAGTAAAATTACTCTTCTGCGTACATTTTTTCTAGTGATTAAGTATATTAAAGATCAAAAGTTATTTAGTCATATTCTTTAAAATATGGAAAAGTTAGTAGTGATATTCTATTTCTTTTTTTAAAAGCAGAATATAGTTTACTTTAATATTATATAATATCTTAAGATATTTAATCTGTTGCATCTATTTATTAGTAAACAATATCATTGTATAAAGATTAAGAATATCAAAACAAAAAATTGTTTTAATCATAACATGTTTCTAACTTGAGCGACCTGTTTTTCGTTATGTACATTAAGCATATCATTTATATCTTTTAAAGGTTTTAATTTTATGTTTGAAATTAATGATAAGATTCTAAAATTAAACATGGGCATGACATTATTTTATTGCAATATTGTAAAAAAAGTTATTATATATGTGTTGCTGTTAAACTGTCTTGTTTTTGATAGGTTAATTTTGTTAAGTGTTTTTAAAAATTTTTTTGCTTTTTTCAAGCTGTTTTATTATGGTTTTTCCATGCTGCTTTTAAAGGATTTAATAACTTTCTGAATTTCTGTAAAAAAGTTAAATGACTCAAACTATTAAAGAGTTTGCAATTGATTTTGCATCTGGTTTTGCAGGTAAAAATAATTTTTATTGGCATTTTTTAACATTTTCACACTAAAGAATTTTTAATAAAATACAAAAGTCAAAATGAAAGTTAAACCCACAATTATGCATTACAGTTTTGTGTGTAATTTTCTTATTAATTTTAAGTGTGGTAGTTAACTTATTGTGGATATTTATCAATTTAACTTTTAGTAATGCTTCAAGTACACTGATTACATAATGTTCTCCCAGTTAAGTTTTGTATGGATGTTTATTTTTGTGTGATATCTAAACTGCAATGTTTTGTTTTTTCACTTAAAAGGGTTACCTATTTAAGGCCAATTGTATTGTTTAGTGACTGCTTCTTCATTTGTAATTTCTGTTTGATGTGCTCAAGCAATTAATTTTAAATTTTAAGTAAGAAGTGAAAGAAATACTGCTTAACCCTTTAAGGGATATAAGAATTTGATTGTAAAATAAAATGACAATGGTTCAATAATGATGTCACAAATACCTAAAAATTAGAATCATAATGCCTTCACAAAAGTGCTTTTGTTACGTTACAATCACAATCATGGTACACATATGTACCATTGTCCCTTAAAGGGTTAATACATTTTTTGTAGCATTTTTGTATTTTGTGCATTTTTGCTTTTTAAAGGTGGTGCAGCATGTGTCTATTGTGGGCAGCCATTGGACACAGTGAAAGTAAAACTTCAAACTTTTCCATCTATGTACAGTGGTACACTTGACTGTTTTCGAAAAACTTTGCAGCAAGAAGGTATACAAGGTCTATATCAAGGAACTGTACCAGCTCTTGCTTGCAACATTTCAGAAAATGCTGTACTTTTTACTGCTCGTGGTGCTATGGACAAGCTTGTTGGGAATACAGTTCACAAAGAAGTTAAGGATTTGAGGTTTGTAAAGCATTTTACTAAAACAAAGTTTTTTACTTCTTCATAGTATTATATACATACTTTGTATTTTTTTAATAGTCAGCAGAGTGGCCAAATGGTTAAGAGCACCATATTGATGAAGAAATGTGATCAACACAGTTTTGTTTTAAAATCTACTCTCGTCATTCAGTTGTGTCCTTGGAAAAGACACTTTACAACTCATTTCTTAGCTTGGTTGTCTTGACAAACAGCTCTAAATTACATTCATATACAGTCATTGCTTTAGTATGGTGCAAATGGAGCGGCTGCACTGCCCTCCCCTAAAAAACATCAAAAAATAGGCCCTCTCAAGCAAAATATTGCTCTATTTTCATAGTTGCATAATGACAGTGACCCCCCTGTCCATACTTCAACTTTAAGACAAAAGTAGGGACAAATACTTGATTGATTGTGATGACCTTTTTTTCTTTAGAGATCACTACACTTTTGGGACCAAAATGAAAATTTTGGACATCAATTGGATGTGAAGACTTTTTTTTTAGAGATCACTATAAATTTGGGATGGAAATTAAGATTTTGGACATTAATTGAAAGTGAAGACTTTGAGATCACGTTATTTTGGGACGAAAAAACTTGGCGCACTAAAAAGTGGCCTGCTATGTTTCTTGCACTGGACCCCCCTTTTGTAAGGCCATCACTGGTCATATATATAAATAAATAAATTTTACTGGGCAGCAATATCTTTGGCGTCGCCGAAAGCAGGTATGGCTTGACGATTGGCCTAAATATAAGCGCCTTTAACGTTTTCCTGCGAGACAGATGATAAATAGAGATAAAAATAATAAAAAAATACAGTGCATATTTTTCTAAGATTTTTTAGCTTAGAATAGCAAAGTATGAAAATTGGTTTGTCATTACTATAACATATTTGTAAATGTCTTCATTTGCGAAATAGCTAGAAATAAATAAAGTAAAAATAAATCCTTTTATCAGACGAAGATGAAGGGTTTTTATATTGTAGATTAACACGTTTTTTTAATTCCAAAAAACTTTTGCAGTGATTTTCAACGTGCTGCTGCCGGAAGTCTTGCATCAATCTTTTCGTCATTAGTTGTTTGTCCGACTGAACTTATTAAATGCCGAATGCAAGCAATGACTGAACTGCATGCGAGTGGAAAAGTTACCGGAATGCCACTGTACTGATGGTTTGAATTGAGTTTTTTGTCAAATTCGCTGCTTCTTTTGGAAAATCCTTTAACTTTTAGAAACCTGTGGGGTGTACTTCGACATATGATCAAAACTGAAGGGTTTCGTTCCTTGTTTAATGGTTTAACAAGTACTTGGGCGAGAGAAATACCAGGATATTACCTATTTTTTTATGGTTACGAAAAAACTAGAAGTCTTCTTACACCTGCTGGAAAAACAAAAGATGATTTAGGTAAGAAATCATCAGTGGTGACGAAACACTGTTAAAAAGCGGTGAAAATAATACCTCAACTAATAATTACAAAAAATAATTGGTAAAGAAGAAAACAAGCTGTTATTAATGGTTTATGGAACGACGTACCTTAAACAGCGAACAGAGGTGGGCATTTTTATTAGGAAAGCGCAGCGTGATTTTGAAATCTTGTATAGCTCCCATGTATTTCAGAAATATATTAAGCGCAGTCCAACATTATTTTTAAATCAATTAAAATGCTATGTTCTTTTTCAAATCATAAGCGCAGCCCAATCATTTTTTAAGTAGTCTACAGTTTATAAGGGCAACGCAATACACATACTAGGGCATCCCAAAGCAGGTTGGGATAAATGCTTAACTTTAGCATTGCCAACTTGTCTTGTAGAACAAAAAGGGCATTTTTACTTCAGAGCCAAATACGTTACTTGTAGACTTTAATCAAAAAATGAAAGAAAAAAAAGCAATCAAGGGTATGTTTTGACGAATTTTTTTTTGTTACACCTAAAAAACTAAGCAGTAGCTTACGAAGATTCATGGTAATAAAAAAAAACAAAGTTAACTAAAATTGATTTTTTACGTTTTTGAGTGTTTTCAATAGTTGACACGGTTTTTTCCTTATTCGATTACAGACTTTTACAGAAACAACTACAATGCTGCGTCATAATAAGCTTACTCATCAACAAACACACACAAAAGCAGTTTTGCCTGCAATCAGTCATTTAGGCAAAACCAAAGGCGAGGCCACACTCTTTATTTTCTCAAATAAAAACAAATCCTTCGAAGTTTTCTGACGATAACTTTGCTTAGTTTGTTCTGATCGTGTCTGATCTAACAGAAAAGACACGTTTTATCACCGCAGAATTTGGGATCCTGGTATGTACTGTACTTTGAAAAACTTCTATCCAAGATTTAAACTAAATCTGTGCCTTCATGTTAACTTTACGATTATTTCATCGTCTATAGCAGGGATGTCCAACCTGTGGCCCACTGCTTAATCAAATTTTTTAGTATTTTTTTATAGCTGTATAGAATTCTATATCACTGCAGTAATTGTAACGTATGGAAAAACAATGTAAATGCATCAGTTGATTGCTGCGTCGAGTGACGACCAATAAACTAATCTACGAAAGCTTTTCTGGGCGGATTTTGTCATGAACACGCTTGCCCCAAGCCTCGTTTTTAGTAATCACTTTGATTTGCTATTAAATCAATATTGATTGTGTTATTTCCAAACAATTTTTACAATATCTAATCATTAGTAGTTAATGACTTTAATTGTAGTAAAGATAGTGACTTTGAACAAATGTGGAATGATTTGGAATAAGATTACAGTATTAGCAGCGATGCTGCTAGTGTTAATAAAGGGAAACGTGTTGATATATTAGGAGGGTGAAAAGAGGATCAGACATTTAAACTTCAAGTCCAATCCAGGAATTTAACATATGGTCAGGGTCCAGCGATCCACCATTAGCCAAAGAAAGTGTCGCTACTTGTAGGCGAAGCTCATGGTATAGGTATGTGGTCCATCTAAGTGGAACGCAGGCATCCAGTGACAATACGCAAAGCGTCATACAGAACACTGTCTATAAGGCGAGTATTAACGCTGCGACACAGACTGGTGCGTAAAACTCAGCTGTTGAGTAGACCAGAGATAGGAAAGTTATGCGCAGTGTTTTAACACCAACACTCCATTTTCAGCCTGCAAGTTGCCTCAGCTGTGTGACTCGCGAATTTTTTTTTGCGCAATGCCACAAAATGGTGACGGAACGTAAGCGATCTGTCTTGAGGTTAGATAAAACAAAATAGAAGTTAGATAAAATAGTAAAAGTCTAATGTTGTAAACATTTAAGCATTCTTGTTGGGCCTTTCGGTTAGTGTGACTCAGCTTCAGCTTCCAGATCTAAAGGTTTTTTGACTTAAAGTCTTCATAAAGACTCCAGTTTTAAGACCAGTGCAACAATGCTAGATCTTCTCCTTAGGTACAACATATGAAAATCTTGGAGAGCAAGTCGTACATATAGATGTTGAAAAGGAGAGCAGCCAAAACCGATCCTTGAAAAACGCCGTTTTTCAGACGGTGAAGTCTACCTTGCTTGCTGTCACCTGTAGTAAGGGTAAAACTTTGATTTCGAACAAGCTCCATGATCATTCTGACCATGTGCTTATCCGACAGAAATCTCTGCAGCTTGCATGTAAGGCCACAATGCCAGACAGTGTCATATGATGCGATCAGAGCGACAAATCGACAAAACATGCTCGATGTTTTCTGTCAATAGAACGATTTGATCCACGGTTGTCTTTCCATGTTGAAACCAAGCCTGCTGTCTAGGTAGCAATGGATCAATAATTGGTTCGACACGGCCGAAGATAAGCCTCTCGAGAATTATGCAGGGGACACAGAGCAGAGATATCGATTGATAACTCTTTGGGTCCCCCACAGGCTTCACCGGCTTTGGGATTGCGACCACAAGCGCTCTTCTGCAGATCTTGGAAATTTTGAGTCGGTGCAAGCAGGAAGAAAAGAACTCACGTAACTAGGACTTCGAAGCAGCTCCAGCAAAACATATTTTTAATGCTAATTACGTAATGATTTTAATAGTTTCACATTTTACTTAGATTTCTATTCAGTTGATTAATTTTAAATTTATATTTTAATACTCGTCATTTGGTCATGGTATCTAATACTAAAAAGAGAAAAATTTGTATACAAGTAATTTTGCGGCCCGCCTCATACTTAAGATTTATAATTTGGCCTATTGCGAAAAAAGATTGGACATCTTTGGTCTATATAAAACGCAATTGATATGTTTAATCTTTGATGCGCAGCGCAATAAAGCGCTAGTGGTTTTTTTATTTCTAGGTGCGCAGCGCAATTTATAATTCTATAATCATTAGCGCGACGCTGCTCAAAAAATTAAATAAGCTCAACGCAATCGCGGAAGTTGCGACTAAATAACTTTTAGAACAGTTGCATAATTATTTGTTTTTTGATCGATATTGCAGGCATACTTTCAACGATATTTGCTGGCGGAACTGCGGGTCTTTTTCTTTGGGTCGGTATTTTTCCTATTGATGTTGTAAAATCCCGAATTCAAGTTTTATCGGCAGCAGGAAAACAAGCGGGTTTTATCGGTACTTTTACCTCAATTCTGCGTAGTGAAGGTGAGTTTTTTGCGTTCTCTTTAATAGATTATAAGTCAACTTTTTTTTATACTGGTATGTCTATTTGTTTGTAGATTATATCGCCGGAGCTTTACTATCTTAGATCTGGTAATTCGTTTAATGATATTAGATTAAAATGTTTTTGCTTCAATTTACAAACTTTCTATATGGGTGCATGGATTTATCTGAAATCTGATCCTAGGCCGTAGTTTGAAATAGGCCAGTTTAGGTCAAGACGGAAAATAGTGTTTGATTCAAAACCAGTCACTGCATAAAGAAGTTTCGGCTGGACTGATCTTTAAAAAAAACAAGATGCAGGCGTTGCGTAGATGAAAGGTCAGGGAAGTGCCGAAGGTATTGCAGGTGAGTGATATTGAAAGAATCCATTAGATTTCGTGACGCCAACAAGGACAGAAAAATAGGTGCTGCGAGAGTAAAAACAGAACCAGTCTGAGCGATAAAAATTAGAAAATTCAGGTAGTGGGTAAAAGATTTGGCAAATACTTTAGAGTAGCGCTTCTTAACCCCGGAGTCGCCAACGATTGTAGTTGTGTGAGAATTAAATCGTTTTGGGATTCGATTTTTGGTTTCACTGATTAAGAAATCACTACTTTTTAGGGACGAAAATCGAGAAATCCGAGACAGATTCAAAGTGAAGATTTTTTTTGGGATCTCTACTTTTCTGGGACGAAAATGAAGAAATCCGAAACAGAAGGTTTAAATCAGGGATGTCCAACCCGCGGCCTATTGCTAACTCAAATTTTTTAGTTATATTTTCATAACTGTATCGAATTCGATGTCACTGCTGTCATAGTAACATATAGGGAAACAACGTGAATACATCAGTTGATTGCTACATCAAGTGACGTCCAATAAACTGATCTATAAAAACTTTTGTGGGCGGAATTTATCGTAAAGACGCTTGCCCTAAGCATCATTTTCAGTATTCACCTTGTTTGCGACTAAATTAATATTGAATGCGTTATTTCCTAACATTTTTTACAATATTAAGTGATAGTTGTTAATGACTTTTGTTGTAGTTAAAATAGTACTTTTGAACCAATGCAGAGTGATTTGGAATAAGATTATAGCAGTAGCAGCAATGCTCCCTGTGTTGAAGAAAAGGAATCGTGTAGATTAATTATGAGAATGGAAAGAGGATCAGACATAGATTCTAGGTCCAAATTAGAAATTTAACATATGATCAGGGTCCAGGGTTGCACCGTTAGCCAAAAAAATGTCGCTTCTAGTCGGCAAAGCTCAGCTGACTGGATGCCTCAAAGTATGGGTAAGTGGTCCGTTGGAGTGGGACGCAGGCATCCAGTGACAATGTGCAAGGCGTCATTTAGACACTGTCTGTAAGTCGAGTGTGAGCGCTGCAACACCAGACTGGTGCACAGTACTCATCTGTTGAGTACAACAGAAATAAGGCTGCTATGCGCAGTGTTTTGACACCAGCACCCCATCCCGAGCCTTCAGAAGTTGCTTCTGCAGTGCGACACGCGAATATAGTTTTAGGATCATTGCCACAAGATGGTGACCGAACGAGAGCGATCTGTCCAGTTTTACCCCTAGATTTGTAGGGGTTGGACAAAATGGTAAAAGTCTAATGCTGTTGTAAACATTTAGCTCACGTTTGGTTCTTGGTTATTTAAATGAAAGGCTGCCGTTACCGTCATAGTGTGATTGACCTTTAGCTTCTAGCTCTGGAGATACACTTAAAAGTGTAGTCATGTCTTGGCTTAAAGTCCCTTCAAAGGCCTTCCATTTTCCAGAGGATTGCAACAATTTTAATCTTTTGCGTAAAAAAAACACTTTCTGGAAATCGTGGAGGACAGAAATACACGTAAATATAAAGAAGTTGAAACGGAGTGGAGCCAAGACTAATTTCTGAGATCAGATCAACAAATAGACAAAAAATTTTCAACGTTTTTTTTCAATAGAATGCCTTTCCTCGTCGAAACCTAGCATGCTCATTAGGCAGCAATCGACCAATAATTGGTTCTACGCGGGCGTACATAAGCCTCTCGAAAATTTTGTAAGAGACACAGACACAGAGCAGAGATATTGGTCGATAACTCTTTGGGCCCCTACGGGCTTCATCGGTTCGGGATCTCGACTACAAGCGATCTCCTCAGATTTTGGGAATTTTGAATTGGTGCAAGCAGGAAGAAAAGGAACTCACTAACTTGGACTTCACAACAGCTCCAGCATAGACAGTTTTAATACTGATTTTAATAGTTTCACATTTCATATAGATTTTTAATTAGTTAATGAATTATGAATATATAACTAATCCGTGTCATTTATTCATGGCATCTAATACTAAAAAGAGGAAATTTTCTATATCCGTACATGTGAATTTGCGGCCGCTAAAATACTTAAATTTATAATTTGGCCCTTTATGAAAAAAGGTTGGACATCCCTGGTTGAAATTGTTTTGTGTCTAGTTTACTTAAGTCTGTAAAAAAAGAATGGGTAGCCCTATTTTTTCGCTTACCATTTGGGTCTCCACAAAAAAAGTTGAAAAACACTAGAGAAAAATCGGAAAAATAGACCACCTTAATAATTTTGTAAGTGGTGATATGGCGAGTATCACTGCCGCAATTTGTTCAAGGCAGAATATGTTGGCGTCTGACATGGACTTCGTAAATTCCTGCATTTTATTAGGTGTCACTGCCCTATACAGCGGATTGCTTCCAACCGCCATAAGAACCTATCCTGCGAATGGCGCGTTGATGCTGACGATGGAATGGACAAGACAATGGTTAAACGAGAAACAGCTTGGTAGCCAAATATAACTAACGTCGTGGCGCAATTTTTTAGAACTGCGGTCTCAGCAGTCTTAATAAAGGTTATTGCTCCGTATTTAAGGTTCTGGTGACGTTTTAACTTCATAGAATTACTTTTTGTTAAACCTCATTTCTTTACGTTTCTTTTAACTTGTTTATTGGGTTGATTTGCAATTACTTGTCCGCAAATAAATCATGCAAATAAAAGAAATAGTACAAAACAGGGTAATCATTAGCTTAAAGAATACTGTGGTTTTACACCAAATAAAAAAACAATTAAAAAAATCGGATTGCTAAGGTATAGTGCAGGATAAATCGGAAATCATTTTTAAAACCATAAAATTTTTATTGCAAATAAAATGTTTCCAGTCTTTCCGCTTCTCTCTTGCCGGAAAAGTATCCTCCATGAATAGTTGAAAAGTAATCGGCATGTGTCGCTTCACCAGCAAAGAGAACTTTCGGGCAATCGTCGTCTCCAAACGTCAAGGGCTTGGACAGCGTGGTACAATGTTTGCTGGACGAACCAACTGGCACGTAGCTATAGGTACCATAGCTGAACGGATCGTTTGCCCATTTGCTAACGTAGGTAAATTTTGGCACTGGGGGTTCTTCTAAACCTACAATTAACAATTTTATAAAGTTCGAGAAATACCATCTCGGGGCAAAGGTTCACACCGAATCTCAAGTTACGATAAACGAAAGAAATAGCGGATGAAAAGAGTGACACACGCTTTGGAGACTGTTCGCGAATTTGTTGCATCAAATTTTCCACAGTCATGGTGGATAGCGTGGCTGAGTATGTAACAACGTCGTTTTGCGGCGAGAACGATAATTATGGTCTCCCTTTAAGTTTGACTTTCGTAATTCCGTCTTGTTCTCGGGAAAAAGCACTTTTCTACTTAATGATCTTGACAAGAAAATTTAAGTTATATTAGCAATATATAAAACATCGCGATAATCACTTGAATTGAGAGAAACACCATTTTTAATCAATGAAGGTGATAGTACGGTATCCTAAACATCTAACATAAAACCAATCTCTTAGTCGAACCAATCTCTTAGTCGGAAAAAATTAAGTAATCAATCAACACAATTTTTTCTGTCTACACCAATGTTGTTTTGGATTTAGTTTGTTTTTCGGGAATCTCTCTCTCCACTTTAAAAACTTGATTGACAAGTATTCCTATTTTGTCTTGTAATCCTATAGATAATATATATACGAATAAGTCACTGAAATAGCTACTACGAAATTCATGCAAAACCAAATAAAAGGTACTCACAAAAGTTTAGGAATGTGGAGAGCCAAATAACTTAAATTGATGATTGCGATTCCGAAGTTCGAAAACAATTAGCTGCACTTCGGCCAAAAATTATTTTTATATCTTAAATAAAAAATGAATGAATCCTTTCTCTGGCGAGCGTTATTTATATTCTGAAGGCCCCCTGCTAATCAATATTTGAAATAAAAAAAAAAGCTAGAACGAGAAAGTTCACAAGGGCCAAAAGGACAGATAAGCGCCAACCGCCGCGCGTAGAACAAAAGGAAGTTAAGAAGGACGAAAAGAGTTCAGACGAATGACAAACCACTGTGCATCAAATAGAATTAATATACCGATGGGAATTGGTCGCACTTGCTGTTCAGCGATATAGCGGTTTAAATTTTAGATCACTTCAAAACAGAAATTGTCCTTTGCTTGAACTCAAAACAAATGTGTTTAACTTTTTCAGGTTAAACCTCACCAGACCCAGAGGCCTTATTGAAAGTGGAAAATTATCTTTTGACTATATGAAAGTGAATAACAAGCAATAGAATTTTAATTCACTTATGTCCCAAGGCCATAAATTTTTTACGGATTATGCTGTAAAAATTAAAGCACTTTGAGTATACAAGTCAGTCTAGCTTCCAAACAAGGGATTTTATATTTTTGTTCAATTCGAAATAAAAATTAAAAGCTTTTTTCCAGCCATTTAGTCATTTTGTAAGTACTGGCAATCAAAACTTTGCTGTTGTTAAGTTGATTTTACAGCCACCAAAAACAGATCGGATGGCATAATTAGGTGACTTAAACTTGAGTTGCGACTATACAGCTATCCTTGATTTAAAATTAGTTTGCTAAATAATAAAAACTAATTAATTGCAAATCATTATTGTTGCAAGCAATGTATTTAGAGATGTTATATTTTACATTGAGACTCGTTTCCACTACGAGTGTGGAATGAAGCATTACTTCGTTTTTTTTATTCATCTTTCCGCGCTTAAAATCTAAGCGAAGTAGAAAAAATCAATAAAACAAATAAATATTCCATTCCACGCTCGTAGTGGAAACGAGCTATTATGCTGTCTTTACTTTGAAAGTGTTTTATCTATGTTCATTAAATGGGATAAACAAAGTAGTTTATTCTGCATAAACAACTAACAATTCCAAAAATATGTAAGCTATAGGCCCAATATAAACCCAACATATTTAAATTGCAAGTAGCACACGACAGTCAAAAAAATCGTACGATACTATTTGAGTCAATTGCCACTTTTTTAAGAAATAAGATGATGTTATGTTAATTGTATAATGACTTGTAAATGTATAGTCTTAAATTTTTTAAGATCAGTTTAGAGATAAGTCGGAGATAATTAAAAACAAATTTATAAAATAAATATTTTAAAGAAAATCAAATAACTGATTAAAACATTAAAACAAAAACTATTAATTTGCACAGTAAACTTGTATTGAAAATATAGTTAAGGGATAGTATTCTTTTGTAAGTCTTTTTATATTTCTTATTCAAATAAGTTAGTTACTTTTAGCTCAGAGGTAAATAGTTATCAGACTGTATAACGTTATTAAATTAACAAATTTGTTTTTCATGGTGGAGTTACAAAGTAGCACACACCCATACGTTTATAATTTAACTCTTATATCATTACGTTTAAATAAATTGAAAAAACAAATTACAGAAAATTTCAGTGAAAGCTGGGCTCAGTAAAATTAAAACTCCAACTGTTACGGGACACACAACCAAAATTTAGTCTAATTATTGCAATTAATAAGTCATTAACATTTAACTTTCTGATTAGAAAATTCAAGATAAGTTTATAGTTTCAACTAATGTTTAAATCAACCAATTAAGCTATCTGCTCTACCAGTTAGCTGTAAAATCAACTTAACGGCAAAGTTAGGATTACTTAGCAATGCTAAATAGCTGGAAATGATTTATTTTAATGTACCGGTACATCTACGTTTTCCGCGCAAGAATGATTGGTCCAAAAACAGAATAAATTTTAAAAAAAGCAGGGTTAGCCTGGTGGGACACAAAGTTCAAGTTTTTAAAAGTTATAAACCTGAAAAATCTAAAGGGCGGTTAAAAAAATTAGGAAATAAAATTGCTTGTGATTATTTTTACCAGTGAATTCCAGACAAAAGTAACCGTATTAGGC
Source organism: Diplosoma virens (assembly GCA_963680785.1). NCBI lineage: Eukaryota > Metazoa > Chordata > Ascidiacea > Aplousobranchia > Didemnidae > Diplosoma > Diplosoma virens. The sequence continues at coordinate 35,016,581 of OY796880.1, forward strand.
GAAACAGCACTCATTAGATACAAGCGAGTAAAAATTGCAGTACGTTATGAAATGTGGAATTCCATTGTTGAGGGGTAGAGATGGTAGCGTACGTTGACGGGTAAGCATGCAACACTACGTTCGGAGACAAAAAGAAATTGTTATGCAAAATCGATGACCACATGATCTGTAAAGTATATCCACAAATGTAATGATAAAGAGGGAGTATATTCACAAATCCAATGATAGGTAGGGTGGCAAAAGGGCAGGAAATATTTGATTAGAGCCCGCAAAAAAGAGCTTCTTAAATGAAATGACAAGGCACCACTACTTTCCGTGTTATAAAAACAGTGGAATTATCTGCCATAGAAACACATTCTGATCAGCACATTAAGCCTGAAGACTGTGACCGAAGAATGGAATTATCGACAATTAACGCTGGGTTGGCATGACAATTGGCCTGAATTGTCAGAAAATATTCTTTGAAGTGGCGAGTCAGTGTTCCATGTCGGTGGTTTCGTAAATCACCACAACTGCCATTACTGGAAAACAGATAAAACCCAATCCTAAAAATACTGTTGCGAGCATGCAAACTTGACCAAAAGTGCGGCGCGGAACGGTGGCAGGAAGAAATATTGGTCTATATCTTTTGCGTGATACCATAAATGGACAGCGCTACCTTCAGATGCTAGAAAGTATTTTGTGGAAACAGGGTCTTGCTGGGATAACATCAATAACTTAATATTTATTCCACTTTCACTTTGCTCTCAATGTTCGTGAGTGCTTAGACAAGTGCGTGCCGGATTCACAAGTTGATTTTGTTTGCGGGCCTCAATATAGTCGATCTTTAAAAAAAAACGTCATCACTTTCAATCAATGTCCAAATCTCCTTTTCGTCTCAAAAACGTTGTATCCCAAATTTTAGACATTTTTTCAGAGATCGCCACAATTAAAAGTGAAGAGAGAGTAAAGTTATTTGCTGGAGGCTTTCGCGACCCGCACAGAAAGTCGTGGCGAACTGTAGTTTGCCCACCCCTGGGTTAAAACCAACACTTTTTGGATCGACGCAATCCTCACGAATGGTCTCCAAGAAGCCCACATTTTCTTACTTTGTGTGACTTTTACCTGTGGAAGTTACACGAAAGTACAAGACAAAACCTCCCACACTGGAAAATTTGGTATATGAATTCAACAAGTTCTGAATGTTATCTCAAATGACGTTCTAAAAGTTGTTAGTTCTATCCAGGGCTGGGGTGTCGGCAAAATTTTTCCTTCAATTATTTTTGAAAATTCTGATACCGGTATATAATTATGGATTAATATTCTTTTTTAGATAACTTAATACTTATAAGCTATAGCCTTCTATTTAGCCTGTATACCTTGTTAAATAGTATAGAAGCCTGATGAATCTTGCGGCAAGGATGAAATGGAAGTTCTACGAACTGCCTGTGTCGGTGTCGGCAAAATAAAAAATGCCGATACCCCAACCCTGATTCTATCCCAGGTCGTTAAATGAAGCAGTTGAAACAAATGGTGCATACGTTAAAATATAGATACTGTGGTGCCTCGATATACGAAAACTTCTGTAAACGAAAATTTTATTTTACGAAATGATATGTTAAGATTTTTTTTTGCTTCATACTGTATTACGAAAAATTACTTAGTAAACGAAAGATACGAAACGAAACTGGAAATTTCCGCGCTCAAAAAATAGAACATAGGACGTCTTCTTGCGCTGTCTAATGACATTTGTCTAAGTCTTAGATTAAGACATTTCAGGAACACATCGAAAAGTAGGCATAAACAAAGTTCCTTGAAACATATTTTTCAAAAAGGCCATTAGTGAGTCAAGGTGAAGGATAATAAAGTGATCCAAAAAAAACAGAAAAGAAGAATCTGATGAAAATTAGGAAACAAAAAAAGAAAAATTAATTTTAAGCGTTTCGTAAAGTTAAGTTTTAATTGATGAAATTTAGAAACTGAAAATAAACAAAAAATAATTTAATTTGGTGTTTTCGTAGGGCTTGAAACGAATCAAAACGCGACTCATTACACAAAAAATGATGATACGAAAGCCACTCCGGAACGAATTATTTTCGTATCTCGAGGCACCACCATATTTGGTTTTATTTACAAACTTTGGTAATTGGTGTCCATAAAGTCTCTTTACAATTTAAAAAAATTATTACAAAGTGAAATGATGAGATATCGCAATGAGGGTTGTTTTATGTTAATCAGTATTTCATAAAGTTTTTATTAACACTAAAATTTATTGTTTCAGATAAAATTTTTTAATTAAAATTTCTTATGTTTAATGATTGAGTTATATGAACTGAACCGCCATAAAATGACTACTCCTCAAGAAAAAGCGCAATGTGTATCCTGATTCATTGAGACAAAATCAGATGTTCAGACCCAGCGAAACTACAGAAGTATGGAAGAGACCCACCATCACGTCCTTCAATTCGTTTATGGCACAAGAAATTTATGGAGACAGGGACAGTGTTTGATACAAGGAGTGGGCAACCAAGAACATCTGAAGAAAACATCGAGCGTGTAAGGTAAGCCTTTCAACGTTCTCCTATGAAGTCCATCCGTACTGCTGCCAGACAATTGGAACTACCACATTCAACAATGCACAAAGTCCTACACAAGAATTTAAGATTGTATGCTTACAAAGTGCAAATGTTACAGGCACTTCAGCCAAATGACATGCCAAGACGAAAAGAATTTGCAGTGAACATGCTGCAACGAATTTCTGAGGATGAAGCATTCCTCAAGCGAGTTTGTTTTAGTGATGAGGCAACTTTTCATGTCTCAGGAAAGTTAAACAAACACAATGTAAGAATTTGGGGATCAGTAAGAAGTAAGAAGGGTCTGAACATCTGATTTTGTCTCAATGAACCAGGATACACATTGTGCTTTTTCTTGAGTAGTCATTTTATGGGGGTTCAGTTCATATAACTCAATCATTAAACATAAGAAATTTTAATTAAAAATTTTTATCTGAAACAATAAATTTTAGTGTTAATAAAAACTTTATGAAATACTGATTAACATAAAACAACCCTCATTGCGATATCTCATCATTTCACTTTGTAATAATTTTTTTAAATTGTAAAGAGACTTTATAAACACCCTGTACTTTACCATAGAATATTCAATAGATTTCATTATATTTTAATAAAATTTAAGTCAAAAATTTATTACAAATTTTTAATGCCTAGTTACTTCTAAGTATCCAAAACCAGTTGGCTTTGGCTACTGAGACCATTAAGAAATAAGACAAAACTCGTTTGTCAGTGAAAAAAAGATTTTTTGTTGCAGGAATAAAGTTAGAAAACAAATATGACTAATTGACAGTACAGAAAATTGTTACCTTTAAAAACAAACTGATTAAAGAGAAATGATCCTTTTTTTGTCTATTATTTTAGTTTTTAGATTAATAAGAGCCTTGTATACTAAGCGCTTCAAGCGATACTTTGGCGCCACAATAGTCGAAGTCGCAACAATGATGACTTCACTTTTAAATCCTATTTCGTCATACGGTTGTGCCTCAAAGACACTCTACAACAGGCATGTCAAACTCGTGAGTGTATGCGGGGGACGCAATTTTCAATTTTATACCCAAGGAATTGTAATCTACATATTTTCAATCTATCAAAAATCCAAATTTTTTCTCTGCTCAAAAAATTCTCATTCAGCTCTTTACAATTCAATCGTATTTATCTTTCGGTACGTTTGCAAATCAATCTTATTTATTTTTCGGTACATTTGCAAACGCTACATATGAAACAGATTAATTTGTTTATCATCTTAAAAAGTCGCTAAAAAAAAGCTTTGCCACGTCAACTAACATGGAGTGCTCCTTGATCGCTCCAAGAGCTGAATGATAGAATTTTTATGAGCAGAGAAAAAATTTTGAATTTTTGATCGGTTGAAAATATGTAGATTACGATTCCTTGGGTATAAAATTGAATTGCATGCGGGCCAACTCGTAAGCAAAATCGAAAAATTTTGTCATCCGGTAAAAGAAATTAATCGGATTCGACAGTATTAGGATAGAATAGGAGCAAAGAAACAAGTCGCAAAAATTTTAAAGTTGTGCTTTGCAAATTGTATCATTTATTGATTACTTACCCCAAAAATATCAATTTGATAATTTTTTTTATGAAAATTCATCAGCTCAAAACTCTCATTGTTAAACAGTGCATAGTAACCGAAATTACACGTTTAACATAATTCCTGATTAGTTGTCCATTTAGAGACAACAAAATGGGGTAATAAAAAAAAATTATTTGAACGAAGAAGCAAATACTTCATAGGTCTGGATTAACCTAGCTTCAAGGAAAGACAAAAGTATTGTTATTCAAGCATCAATTATTCATGGAATTGGTCCATTTCAAACCATGAAATAGAAAACCAATGCAAATTTCTTATCCATTTAGAAAAGCAAAACAGGTGCGCTTGATGTAGATTTTGGTGGACCCGAAAACAAGAAATTGGTATCAAGAGTAAAAGATAACATCTGATTATTTGAGAATCACAATAATACGATATGCTGTATAAGATTTACGAAATTTTTCTAGTTGATTCCTGAAATCTACAAACTTTTATGCTTTATTTGCTATAATTAAAGATACCATCAAAACTAAAAAAAAACTAGTTTACAACTGTTATTATTTGGTCACAAGTTTTAAGTTTAAGGCTACCTGGACAATTTTAAAAAATATAATAATTATTTTGGGAACAAGGAAACTTCAAACTAATAAACAATGTAGAATTTAAAGCACAAAGAAGCTATACGTCGGTGTAAAGCAGAATTTTAATTAAAATGTTCCAGTAAACACAACTTAAATTTTTAAATCCAAGTTTTGTGATTACGCTTGGTGATACTATATTAGGACCCCGAAATAAAATTGGTTTGCACTGCGTTATTGTAATATATTGCAATAATGCATTTAACAAAATTAAACTCTATTATCAGATTTTTTCCTACAGTTTCATAAGTTTTTACAATCTACACGATCCATTAAAAATCATTCATCAAAGTTAACCAAGATTGCACAACAAGATTGCACAACTCTCATTACCCTGTTCGTGGTAAAAGAAAAACAAATTTTTGTTTTTCTTTTACCACGAAGAAGTTTGCGAAAAAAGCGCACGAACAGTTCAGACCATGCCGTATGACAAATTCTTTTACGATTGTAGAAAGATCAAGCTACAGAACCAAGTCGCCACAGCTTCTGTTTGAACTTGAAGTCATTAGATCGCGCTTTGAGTTAAATGCAAGGCGCTTCTCTTCAGACATTTTGCGAAAAAACTTGTCCACTTTTTGCGAAAAGTGTATTGAAAATCAATTCTAATTAAAATTAATATCTAAAATTAACCGCATGAAAAAAACAACTACCTTTGTACAGAAAAAGTAAAATAATTGCAAAATAATTTAATGTCTCTAGGCAACAGCTAGGAAAATAAATATACAAATACAACACCAACATCGTTTTTGAAAAAAATCTCTCAGAGCCAGAAAGAATTTTCGAGCACACAATTGTTTGTACATCAAATATACTTGACCATACAAAAAATTTTGAATTAATAATCATTTAGTAAACTTACCGAGAAATTTTTGAAAAATTTCTGAACAAATACGACCAACATTGACAGGATCTTCTTGTTCTAATTCTAATGCTTCTTTTCCAGAAATGAAAATCTTTTAAAGTAAGAATATGTTTAAGTCAATACACTCTTAAAACCATAAATGGCTCGGATATCACTTGAAAATATGCATATTGAAGCCGCAGTAAATAGTAGACTTTCACAAAAAAATTAACGGTTGATTGTCAAATTATTGTTTTGGTATCATTTACTTACAACGAGATAATATTTTTGATTTGCAAAATCTGGTACAATATGGATCGTTACGATTGTTTTCCACCAAGGACGATTATTTTTATCTTGATCTTTCCAAATAAAAAAGATTTCATCAGCTCCTTCTTCCCAAAATGACTTTTCATAATATAAGACAATTTTGTTTACAATTCCAAACGCAAGCCTGCCAAAATTTCGAATAATAAAAACTAATAATTAAAACAGTAAAACGGCGGACAGTAAATCTCGGTTAATATAAATTCTATTCAACAAATAAATTGATCCAAAGACTATAGAGTCAAGCCCCAAGTTATTATGATCAGTGTTTCTTGACAATCAGACAGCGAATCGGTGCCAATCACAAGAAATGCTGGATCAACCGGGGGACTGCAAAAAAAATTCGAATCAGATGCTCGATCAACTCGAAATATCGCTGCGCTGTAGCTGAACAAAGTTTTAGAAAGAGATTTTCGCTTCATTCAGGAAAAACACGCGCCTTTCTTTTTTTTCGGCCTTTATTTGCTTCTAACATATAAGCTATAAGCTTCTAGATAACCTGTTTTCCAACCGCACATTAAGTAGAAAACCAAAAATAAACAATAAAAAAAAACTCGTCACTTTGATTTCTAAACCATGGTGATAGAAAAAACACGTGATGACTTTTTTGTCTTGCACTAAATTGGTGGTTCGAAGTTTAGTTGTCAGGGAAATGAATTCAAATATATTACGTCAAAATCATTAGCGAAGATAAAAATGTCATCACTTTGATTACTGAACTGATTGCGGCAAATGATAGATTTTCAGACTAAAATTTGGCCGCCATGAGTACGCGGTTGGGCACCCATGCCGGTCAGGCAGTCACAAAAAGTCCTGGGCGCAGGCTATTAATAGAATCGTAATGAAATATAGTTAAATAAACAGCGGAACTTGCGAAATCCGCGAAAAATTATTGCCATGGCTTTTGCAGCGTTTTTTACACAAGTAAAAGCAATTAGAACGTTTTTTTCTAACCGCATCGGCGTTTGTAATTAACCAGTATAAATTGAAAAATTTTAATCTAGATTTAAAACTTTGTGAACGTTTTTTAAATGTTAATCGATAACCAAATCACAAAATTTTAAGGACCCGCATGATTGAATGATAAAAGATTTCAATGGTTTTTCGAACTTTTTCATACGACTTCAAATTGGTTACTAGGAAGTTTTAAACCGTTTGATTGTGCTTGTGTTTCTAATTTATATCAAGTTGGCCAAATTGTACGACTTAATTTAAGTGAAAAAATTAAATTTATTTTACTTTTTTTTTATATGTACTGTAATTGTTTTGTTAGTTTGGGCGGAATTGCAGATTACGAAGCAACAAAACAAATTTAATGATAAATATTTCTGTTTGTTAAATTTTTTAATAATAATTTTCAAATTCGAATTAACAGTTAACTGGATTTTAAAGTAACAAACGTTTTGCTACTTTTTTTGCACGTGACAACACTATTTTCACGTGATATAATATTAACTACACTCCACAAATACCACACTCACACGTTCCAGTATCGCCCAATAATTATCACTACACCTGTTAATGGAGATAACTTTTTCTTCCGGAAGAGGTGGTTTGAACAAATCTTTGTGATGACATTTTAGAACGCCTAGCGGTAGAGTAACTATAACATGATCTGCGAGCAATACATGTGTATGATTTTCCTTATCCGAAAAAACGACTTTGACAGCTTGATCGGTAGAGCCAGTTTGTTGCCATTGAATTTCCTTCACTACATGCTGACACTTGATGCAATCAGCAGGAAGGAAACTGCTCAAAGTTTGCAGAAGAGCAAGAAATGACCCGTGGACTAACAACGAATGATCCCCTATTTTCTTATAGCCAGAGTTGGCTGCAACATCTGCGAGCGAGTTGCAACCGTCGAAAGCTCGGCAATCGCAACAATTATTTAAATACAGCTGCTCTATTAACTTATTATCTGGAAATTTACTATTCTTAAAGTACTTCGTCCAATTAGCGTAAGTATAAGACAAAATGTCATCATAAGCTGTGGAAACGCTAGAATTATCGGCTTCGTCATATAGTTCAAAAAATTTCTCGTTTGCATTTTTCACAAAATCCAAATCAACGTTGAGCAATTGCTTGTGTTCTTCATGAAAGCACATCAATTTCCTAAAAAGTCATTAATTATACATCGACAAAAAAATAATAATAAGAATGTCTTACAAAATAAACTCTTACCAGCAAAAAATATGTTTTATTAAAATTCGTCTGTATAAACAATGTCATTTTTCAGTTCAAATTTAGACCTATGATTCATCTTAAAAATTTATAAAACGACAACTTAGTCAAAAGAATAAAGTTTATGCACTTGCAATAAAACTTTTTGGCAAGATGTAATTGACAAAACGATTCGATTAATTTACATTGAAGAGCGAAATCATTTTTCTATAATGACTTCAAACAAAAGGTACTTTGTTTACAACTTGTACATTTATTTCGTTCTAGCGCCATTAGGTTTACTAAGGGCGTAATGAGTATTATTTGTTTGTTTTGAATTCTTTGCTTCGCTTAGCGAACAGCTAACAAAAATGCTCCATTTCACGCTCGTAGTGGATACGAGCTTTATTCACAAAATTAGCCGGCTTAAAAACTTACAAATTTAACAACCAGTTACTTATCAAAAAAGTTGTTCAGAAGCTTATCGAAAATTGTAGATCTTAGGTTATGATAATATGTTGAATAAAAAATTTTTAAACTGGTTTTAACACTTTTGGTACTTATAAAAGATAAAACAGGAAATAACTTTTATTTCATGTCAAAACTTTCAATTTGCCTTAAGGCCCGTTTCCACTACGAGCGTGGAAAAGAGCATTCTATCTTTCTTTTATTGATCTTCGATTAAAGTGAGCGGTTAAAATTGAAGCGAGCGCAAAAAAAAATCAATAAAACAAACAAAGAATGCTCTTTTCCACGCTCGTAGTGGAAACGGGCCTTTATGGTGTCGATTTTTGCGATAATTGATATCAATCGTTCAATCGTTCTCACCAGTATTTGAATCGATGTTGAATCGATCTTACTTTGAAGCTATAATAAACTTTACGATAGCTACAACCCACAAAGCTCGATTGTAGTGCATTTAATTTAGATGCATGTGAGCATTAACGCAAGATCAAAGACAAATAACCCACGTCTTTTTTCTATTAGGAAGTTCATAGAAAAGAATAGTTCACGCATCGTGGATGCTGCTGTATAACGTCAAAAAAGTTTCCCACGCTCTTCAAACCTTTAGCGTTGTTGTGAGAAAAACTTTAATTTCGCTAGGGGGGAATAATTCATAAAAACATTGCGCAAAACTTTAAGAGGCACTGAAAATACCTAAGTGGGCTAATAAAAGCCTAAACTATACCAGTTGTTGGCATTCACGTGACGATGCTTTTTAACCCTTTGGTTGGAGGTTATGATTTAGAAGATATTGCCGGACAGTTGCCATTAAAAACATTAAAAAATAACCAGTTGCCATTAAAAACCATTAAAAAATATCTAAATCTTTTTACTTTAGACAGTAAAGTGCAGACCTTTCTATCTTCACTCCAACGTTATCAATGTGGCTGTGTTGGAAGCTATGGGCACTATGGTACGGATAGGCTCCGAAGTCGGGTCAAACAGAGGCACGTTTTGACCGAAGCAAGACTATTTGGCGGAACCAATTTGGCGGGAGACAATTAGACGGGGCAAATTTGTCGGCAAGCCAATTCGTCGGCGAGCCAATTTGGCGGAAAAATAAATAAATTTGATTTACTTTCATTAGAGTTGAAGCGATAATAAAAAAGTTTTTTTATGGCACTACGACAATTGAAAAGGCAATTGCAATTGTTCAGCTGATAAGAGTGAAAATTAGCATTATGATTAAATGCGTTAAAATTTAGAGATGTTTACAGTCGAATACTATTTATTTGAATTTACAATAGCTTAATTTCGAATATTTAAATGCAAAAAAAAGGTAATTAAATGTTAAATTTTTGAACCAAGATCGTTTAACATATATTTTTTACGAAAAAATACAATAATGCAACATACTACAAAGAAGACTGGTTTGAAGTTTTGCGTGCGTAAGAAAGTTATGACGTCATAATAAGCTTTATGCTTACAAGTATATAAACATTTTTGTACAAATCTATTCTAATCGGCACGCATAAGCATTTTTTTGCAGATCGGCGTATCAGAAAAATACTGAATGACGGTTAAGTGAGAGCGGTTATTATATTGAACTATCAAACTATGAATATTTTTTATTAGCTCTAACAGTTTGTTTCGTATAGGGCTCGTCAGAAACCAGTCAAAAATCTGAAAAACAAATACAAAAAGGAAAGCTTCACAAAGCGATAATAAGTCGGCAAAAGAACCTAAAAACAAAAAGAAAAATACGGCAGTAATAAAAAGTTAAATAGGTTACAAATTTTTTTTGATTAAATTTTAATGTGTAAAGTTTTTTTCCATTGCTTATGCTAATGTTTCCAAATATGAATTTATAATGGCCAAAATCATAATTAATGATTCTGGCACTGAACAAATTGGCTTGCCAACGAATTTGTCTCCCGCCAAATCGTCGCGTACCCCGTTTTGGCATATGTTACACGTACAATTAAAGGTTAAAAAATATTTCTATTTGTTTTAGTTCTTACGTCAAACTGCAAAGAAATGTAAGAAATATTTCAACAAAATGCTGCTTGTTCTGGTTCTTATGTCAACTGCTAAAGGACGAACCAACATTCAAACAAATGCTAAAGAATTTCAATAAAATCGTAATTTAGGTGATAAAACATAAATTATTTTTTATTGTTTTGCTCTTCTTTCATAATAATAATTTTATGCCAATAATAAAATAATCTTTTTAACTTTTAACAAAATTTTATATAAACTTTGTACAAAAATTACAAACCAAAATCCATACTTTTTGTAATTTAGTTTGCAATTGCATTGATCAGTGAGGCAAAAATACAACTATGCTGCAATAAAAATAGAAGCAACAGAACTTTAACATTTTCAGCAAATCATTACTTTAAAACGTTCCAGTGATCTAATACATGAAATTTGAACTTAATCTACAGCATGTTCTTACATTGGATAGTCACACAATTTAATTGTACTTGAAATTTGTTCAAATGTTTCTTCCAAACCTTTTTGAATCCATTGAGCTCCAGCTTCAAATGTAAAATCATCTAAATTTAGGAAAAATTTAAGGGTCTTTTGCAGCACTTGAGCCACAAAATAGAAACTAGTTTGACACAAACTTATAAGCTAACCACATTCATTTAAAGATTAATTATGATGTTTAAGGTTGCATTTCCCAGTTTTTTATAAATAGTTGTAAAGATGATGACAAAAGAATGGAATTAATACAGGATACTAAAAATAGGAGACCAACAGGTTAGGACAAATAACATAAGAAAAACTTTATTCCCAACATAAAATTCACAAAATTTATCAATTCTCAAGAAATGCCATGGTTAAATTATTATGTGATTTGTCTTAAAATTTAAAAACTTTTTAGTAGCTTTAGTTTGACCAACTTGATTATTATATTTAATTGATTCGTTTGGTTAGACTTGTTTTTAAGAATTTTGTATGTTATGTTAAATATGTTACTGAAACTATTCAACAAGGTTGCTATGTACATAGAGAATACCTTTGAATTTATTTGGCATATGAATGAGCTTGGGAAAAACAAAAGCCATATAAATTTGCTGCAGACTATCAGTAAAAACAATCAGATCTTTTAGCATCTACTAACTAATACAACAATACTATCTTTAAGTGCATTTTAAACTATTTAGCTTTTGACATAATTTATAGATTAAAAACCTAACTAAACATATAGCTTGTTAATTTGTTCTTACAGTTAGTTAACTGTGGGTGTGTAATTTCCAAACTTAATTTTTTAAATTCATTAGATTTTTACAGAATTTGACACAAATATTCATAAAACAAACATCATTATGCAGGATATATGATCCATGAGTAAAAAAATATCATTCATATAATAACTCCTAATATATAATTAGCAAACTTTATTATTAGTTATTTCACGCTTTCTTTTTCAAAAAAAATTTTTTTTCTAAAGAATTTGTTGATAATATTTTTTATATTAATTAGAAAACAATTAAAGTAAAAGCAAACCTGTCTTTATACTATGTATTCTTCCTCCAATTCTTTCCCTAGCTTCTAAAATGGTGATGTTGGTAAAACCTTTTTGAAACAATGAAATAGCAGCTGAAAGTCCACTAATTCCAGCACCTACTACAACAATATGAGCAGATTTTTTGTTTAAGCAAGACATCTATAACTCTTTAAAAGGCAATCTTTTAGTTTTAAATCTGTAAATACAAGCATATGCTTTAACTAGATAAAACAACATTTGATAAACATAGCATTTCAGGTAATGCTTTATGTTAATCACAATTTTAGTGTAATCCCTACAATTAGAAATAGAGCAGCGCAACATAAAATTGAATTGCAATTTTGCTTTTGAGATGTGATTGAACTACAAAGAACGTTTTTTTTAGAATTACCGAATTAATTAAATTTTCTTATGCTGTAAATTAGCTAATTCTTTTGCTTTGTCCTTAGGTAAAGACTACTAAAAGTTAGCAACCAAGTTTAAGTCATTGTTTTAGCCCTGGGCAAAATTAGTGGTTATTTTTACTGTATTTTTAGCTGCTTTTCGCCCAAATTTTACAGTTTCAGTCTTGGTTGATTGGTTCTGAAATACAACAGAAAAAGCATAAATGCGTGCTCTTTGTACATACCACGTGGCACTGTCAACAACAACCAGTTAAACGGATGTCATTTGTCATCGTCATCTAATTGATCTTAAGGCCCGTTTCCACTACGAGCGTGGAAAAGAGCATTCTTTGTTTCTTTTATTGATCTTCGATTAAAGCGAGCGGTTGAAATTGAAGCGAGCGCAAAAAAAAATCAATAAAACAAAGAAAGAATGCTCTTTTCCACGCTCGTAGTGGAAACGGGCCTTTATTTCGTCACCATTTTCACTTCGAATGCGTGACTACTGCTCGCGCGATGCTCTTAATCATACTCTTATAAATAAAAAATACATTTAAACTTTTTCTGACTTTAAAAATTAGATTACTTAATTCTAGGAAACTATCCCAACGAAAACACTAAGCAAATTTTTAATTTATTTACATAAAGTAATAGTAAAATTTTATCCTACTACATTGTTAAATAATAAAACCTGGAACTTGCCAAAAACTTGTAAATTTTTTAATTAAATTTCCTCTATATTGCATAATTTTTTAAAATTGACGTTTTCTTAGTTCAATGGTCTCCCCAAACTAGAGCGTCGAACCCAACTCAAACCGGATCCGTACACCCGTATTAGCCGTTATTATTCTTCAAACCTGAACCCGAAAAATTATAATTTGCTGAACCTCAGAATTAAACTCAAAAATAAAATTTGCTGAATCTGAATCGAAGCCGAACCCGTAAAAATTAAATTCGCCAAACCTGAACCTGAAACAAAATTTCATTTTAAGCCTTTCCAGTTTGACGCTCTAATTTTAATTTTATATAGGCCTAGATGAAGTTGCATTTAAAGTTGCTACAATTTACTTGATCACTAACTTCATGTGTGGCAAAACAGAGACGTCATAAACGACTTTCTAGGCCAGCGTGGTCCAACTACGGGCCCGCGGAACAATTTTGCACAAGTCTTGTCGATTACAAGCAGCGGCAACTTTTTTTTGAAGAACGCTATGATTTTGGGACGAAAATAGGAACTTCTTAGATCGATTCCAATTGAAGACCTTTTTTTTTTTTTAGAGAACACCCTGATTTTGGGACCAAAATAGGAATTTTGCAGACCGATTCCAGTTGAAGACCTTTTTTTTTTTTTTTAGAGAACACCCTGATTTTCGGACGAAAATAGGTGTTTTTAGCCGGCTGAGGCCCGCAAACTCGAATAATTTTGAAAAGTGGCCCACAAGAGTGCAGAAGTTGGACCACCCTGTTCTAGGCGATAAGTTACAGCAAAAAATTGTTAATTCGGGCTATATAAAGAAAGCGCAGTTTTAAACAGATAGGCTATAGTATGCTAAGCAGCAGAGTAAAAGATTCATTGAAATGGAAACGCTTAAAAAACAACAAAACAAACTAATAAACAAAAATCAGGTCTTAAAACTATGATGATTAATTTTAACTTTGTTAAATGACTTAATACGGGGATGCACAACATTTTTATTGTTGCCGGCCGCATTATTGAGTTTAGTTTACCATAACTCACTAGCGGTGAGTTATGGTAAGTAGCCTACATGAAAGTATTTATTAGAGCTATAAAATAATAAGCTTTATTAACAATTGTTTTTTACTCCTACCGATTGTAAAGGAACAAAATGTCATCATTTTTTAACTATCGAATTTATTTAAATATAATTTATAAAACATTGTAAGCTTAATAGCCTACTGGTCTTTTTTCTTATATGCTTTTAAATAACTTGTAAAATCAATTAACCTAAGCTGTTATGCTGCTAACAAAATTATATAGTCAAGAATTCGTACTAAAGATGAGAACCAAAGCAGCATGGTTATACTTACTGCGAAAAAAGGTAAAATTTAGGTTAAATTTGTATCGGAATGACGCGAGTAGATTTTGAACCGTGACCGTCTCGATCACGTTCGCCATCAACACGGTGCTTTTTTTCACTACTCGGGCACGGTTCAAAACAATGCCCAGTGGCGGCTGGCAAGTAAAAAGTTAATGGATGCTGCAATTTAGAGGTGCCGGAAAATTTTTTGGCGGGTGGGCAAAATTTTAAAAAGAGCTTTTTTTGGTTGAAAAGACACTTTTAAGCAATGCAAATTTTAAGCGTAGGTATAATGGAAAAACTTTTATTGAAAAACCTATTGAAGAACAAACAATTTATAAATAAGCCGAATGGTCTTTACTTTTCGATCGCGGCGTTTCATTTACTTAATCCCAGTAATGGCCTTACAAAAAGGGGAGCCCGGTGCAAGAAAAGTAAGGTGGGCCACTACTTAGTGTTTCAAGGCAAAGCAATCTCTAAAAAAAGATCATTGTTATAGGGGAAGCCACTTTTTAGTGTATCAAAACAAAGTTATCTTTAAAAAATAAAAAATAAAATGTCTTCAATTTAGGGAGCACAACTGTTAAATGTTCCAAAACAGTGTTTAGTGTTGCACTATTAGTGTTCCATAGCAAAGCAATCTTTTAAAAAATGATTGTTTTGGGGGGAGCGATTTTTTAGTGTATCAAAACAAAGTTATCTCTAAAAAAAATGTTTTCAATTTAGGGAGGCATTGTTCAGTGTTTCAAAACAGTGTAATCTCTAAAAAAAGTCATTGTTTTATTTGAAAGAATCACTTGTTAGTCTATCAAAACAAAGTAATCTACAAAAAAGCCTTTATTCTAGACTTGCCACCGTCCTGGTGCTACTATGAAGAAACAGAGTAATATCTTGTGTAGGGGGCCGCTTTTTGATGTATTTTAGGAGAGGGCTGGTGTGGCTGCTCTGTTCGCACCCTGTTAAAGCCACTACTGCTTAACCAGCAAATATTTTTAATTTAGCCTCTCAAAAAGGTAAAACGTCTCTTTTGCAAATGAAGACTTTTTCTATTTTTTGGACTTTATTTTTCATTACAAAGATTTGCGCCTTCATTTCAAACTAAAGCGAAGACTTTTTTTTGGTTTTTATCAATTCGCTAATTATGTTTGTTGAAAGTGCTTTTTTAACTAAACAGAAACTTTTTTCTAAATTTTGTCCTTCTCGCTATAAACCACTGTTATATCAGGTGGCTCTTTTCAAAAAAAGTTAGGTGTACTTTTGTTTAAATTCATATTTTCAAAATTTATTGCTTTGATTTTGGTCGAGATTGTTGCGACAAATCTAACACAATGCTTTTATCTTGCGAATGTCAAAAGTAATTACCCCCTGGTCCCCAATTTCGCCCCGCTCCTTAAATCTGCCATCTGTGAAATACAAATTGTGCTAATTTGAAGGATGTTAAAGTTTGTTACCAACTAAGCATTTTAATCCATTAAAAAGTCAAACACTAAATGTATTCACCGGTAAGCTATTTAAGTGTTAATTGTAGTAGTAGCAGTAATTTGTTTTTATTTGCATCCAAATGTACAATTGATTATAATTGAAGATAAAATAGAGTAAAGGTTGCAAATAGGTAGACGGCAACTAAACGATATACGTTATAACATGCAAAAAAAATTGGGCATGGTCACCGCACCCGTGCCTTAACCTTAAAAATTTAAAAGTACATTTACAAAAATAAAAAAATAAAAAAATTGTAAAAAGTTACAATACACTTCTACAGGTCACAAGTCAAGAGTATATTGCTTAATCAAGGGTGGGAGTGCGAGCACTGGTGACCCCGCAGGGTCGGGCAGGCAAAGAAACCCACCAAAAGAAATCCTGCCGTGGGTCAAAGACCATTTCAGTAACTGATGACCTGGGTGTGACTCTAAGTCGGTAAGATGTATCAACACTAGAGAAAAATTATCACTTATCAAAACCCTGATTAAATAGAATCAAAAAATCAAAGCATAGTTTAATTGATTTTGAGGGTGCTTGCTACTTTTCTTATGCTTCGTTTTAGAACTAAATTCGGATGTACTTTCAAATCTGCAATAATAAAAAAAATCAGCAGAAACCACAGAACAATAATTAATATAACTTAAAAACAACAACAACAACAAGTATAGTAGATGTATGTAGGCCACTTACTAAGAGTGTAAGATACGACGTTTCAGCTCGTTTCGAAACTTTTTGTAAGTTTTTAATTCTTTAAAAATTTTGTTGAACGGGGAACACACAAACAAGTGAAAAGAAAAATATTCTATCAGGATTAGAACACAGTGCTCACTAGACACAAAGAATGCTCCATCCCACGCTCATAGTCAAAACGAGCCTTAAAGCAAAAAGGCTCCGGCAGCGAGTGCACGTGCAAATTATAATTTGATTAGCACTCAATTAGCACTTCAGAACATGCCAAACCAGATTTTAATTTGGACTACAATACATCTAAAGGTGCCGTTGATAGTCCAGACAAGATGCTAAAAGAATTTTCTTGTCACAGAATCTCACGGCCGTTTGTTCTTCTGACGCATATTATTAATGTTTGCGCTCTGAATGGTTATCTGTTGTACCAAAAGAAATACCCTGGTATTTCAATAACAAGACTGAACTTTTTTAAAAAAACAAGGGCAATTCCTCCAAGAATAGGGTTACCGACCTCAATCTAAGCAGCTATGGAAACAGTCGATCCGTTTCCACAACGGTACATACACCAGGGCAGGTAATTCTAAAGCAGGAAAAAGAAAACGGTGTATATTCTTCCCAAGGTCGAAAGGGGTCAGATGTAGTGCTAAGTGTTCATTATATGCTCACATATTTTCCCTGAACATATGAAAACCAGTGTAGGTATTTGTGTGAACTGGAATTTTTAGTTTTTTTTTCACGATCATGCTCTGTTCTTGGTAAGTTTGTTTTTTCAATAAATATGTGTTCTAGTATATGGATATTTCTCAATAAACGTTTAAAAAGTTTTAAAATATAGGCTATATCATTTTCATTTATTATTTTCAATTTACTACTTTTATTTAAGCCTACAAGTTCAAAAGTAAAAAAGGGTTGGGGTCAAATATGATTCCAATTCGGGAATCTGTGTATCAGGAGAGGTTTTGTAGGAATAAGGTTAATCCGATTACTGCATTCGTTGCTTCGTAATCAGCACTTGCAATGTAATCTTGATTTCTCTACTTTTGTATGTAATCGTTACGTCCCGAGCTTAATTTATCGCGTTTAATTTTATTCTATTTCGTCTGTTTTCTTTATCTTGTTCATTAAATTTTTCACTGACCGTAAAATCCAAATTAAGCTAATTTGCAGTTTTGTTTTATCGCCGCAGTAATACCGAAAAACACCCCGTCTGATCTGAAATTGTCTGATTTTCTTTCAAAAACATATTAACCTAATCGAAAAATAATGCAAGTATTTATTAACTGTACATAACTGCTCTCCAGTGACGGCTTTAGTGCGGAGCAAATGGAGTGGCCGCACCGCCCCCCCTGAAAACCGTCAAAAAGTGACTCCCCTAAGCAAAATATTGGTCTATTCTCTTCATAGTAGCACCATGACGGTGCCCCCATAAAGCAAAGCTTATTTTTTTAAATATAACTTTATTTAAGACCATCAACAAGTAGCCTCCTTAAAGTGATAACCTTTTCTAGAGATCACTTTTTTAGGGACCAAAAAATTGTAGCACAAAAATATGGCGCCCTGTTCTTGCACCGCCCCCAGATTTTGCAATGCCATTACTGCTGCGCTCATAGCATTTCAGCAGAGGGAGAGAGAGCGAGACTCATCATCATACCCATTAGAAATATTAATCTACTAAAAATAATTCAATCAAAAATTAACTTGTCTGTCACGCTATACCAGTGGTGCCAAACTACGGCCAGCTAAGCATGCAAGAAAAATGGTGTAAAAGAGCTAAATAAAGAAGATTTTTTGGTCTTTACCTTCAAAAAAAGGTGAAACAAATCAAAATAAAACAAGTTAACGATCTTTTTTTGGTTTTTGAGTAAGTTTGAGGCACGGATTTACGTTGTAAAAACTACTACGCCCCGCGATTAAAATCATCTTCTAAATTCGGCCCTTGAGCTAAAAAGTTTGTCCACTCCTGCGCTACCATCTAGACAAGGCTATACAATAATGCCTTAACTCAAACCCGCCCTTGCTTAACTCTATTTTTATAAAATTTTAAAAGTATTTTCTAACCGAATAACCACACGAGTAAAAATAATTTGTTGATACAACTTTTTTTTGAACTTTTTTCACTAAAAATATGACAAGAAGTGTGAATTGAAGCAAAAAAAAAGCTTTTATCCTTTGAAACTTGTAGCTTTTTTTGGTTAGTAACCAAAAGTAAAAAAAAAACTTTGAACAAAACAATAAAAAAGTCTAGACGTTTTCGTTTAATTCCATTAGCAGGGACAATAATTATGATTATGCCCATTGTAATAATTCAGCATGTTTTTTTAAGGCACAATAAAAGACAAGTTTATTTGAAGACGCACAAGTATTAGCGAAATGATTTTCAAAGCACGTGAAAAACATTTGAGTGGCCACTATAAGAATAGATACGCTGATTCCAGAAATACTTATAATGACCGTAATGGCTTATTCTATAAAGTCCCTTGTTTGCCGATAAAGGAATCTCCCAAATGACGGTTGCGATGCTTGTTCCAGTGATTCCACTGAAGTAACTGGACCGCTCCCATACATACCTAAATGTTTATAAGCATCAAAAATTTCCACATGAAAGTGCAGCTAAAGTTTTGTTCCGAAACCTTTTATCAATTTTGATTCACGACAAACAAAACAACCTCTTACTTTGTGCTCCAGTCAGAATCAGTATGAACCACCGTCCATGTTTGATTGTTGATAAGCTTTTCAACGGTTAAAAATGTCATGTTGTGCTGAAAAACAGTTGTATTACA
Organism: Diplosoma virens; assembly: GCA_963680785.1. NCBI lineage: Eukaryota > Metazoa > Chordata > Ascidiacea > Aplousobranchia > Didemnidae > Diplosoma > Diplosoma virens. Next base: position 35,035,980 of record OY796880.1, read on the forward strand.
AATCACAAAATCAACCGCGTTTTGAAAAATCATATTTATGGTTACAAAAGGGGAGCCTTGAAAATTACATTTACCAAGGTTTTCAAAATTTTACGTAAGTTTTCAAAATTTTACGTAAGTTTTCAAAACAAATAAATTTTTAACTGGCATCGAATAGCCATTAAAGACCATTGGCGGATTATTCAGTCAATTAGGCCCAAACAGCTTTTTTAACCGTAAGTTTTTTATTAATTTTATTTTTGTTTAAGAAGAGATTTTGAATTAAAAACGGCAGAACGATTTAAAAAAAACAAGAATTTTGAATTAAAAACGGCAGAACGATTTAAAAAAACAAGAGAAAAAACAAATAAATGATGTTGTCTTACTCTTGGGCTATTGCGCGGATTCCCGGAAACAAATTTAGCCATGACAACATCGCTCTAAACAAGTAAACAGTTAGTAAAACGTCATATAGAAAAATGATATCAAAGCTATGTCAGCAGTAAATTAGTTTTTTTTATGACAATTATAGATTTATTTAAGCTATTTTAAAGGTGCTGCAACCATGCACACTTGTTCTTAAAAATCTCTTCTTATCTTGATTGCATGCCACAACGTTTATCGTTTTGTTGCCTCTTACTTTTTCTGTTCTGCTTTTTAGACTTACAAATTTCCTATTTCACTATGTTTTTTACGGCGGAACTGAAATAAAAGATACTGATACTGATACTGATACTATGCGCATTAGACTTTGGCAGCGGAGGTCTTAGAGTTAGACGAACTATATCGGAATAAAAACACGAAGCAACACTTATATGTTCAAAACCGCATTCGCTTGTGCGACTTGGTTGGTCCCTTGGTTTGGCTAGTTTAGTTTTTATTTACTGTCACAATTTGAAATGTAGACAATGAGATATATACTCTGGTCAGTGATAGGATTCAGAGGGTTCGCGCGAACCCGTTCTTGGAATGTCGCGACGTGTAGCGATCCTGTACTTTTCTGTACCTCTATATCTGTGTATACTGAGGAAACCTGTGATTAGTGAGTTCTATACGAAAGAGAAAAAATGAAAAGAAAAAGAGAAAAAGAAAGAGAAAAGAGAACCTGTTCTTAAAATTTGAATCTCATCATTGACTCTGGTCTACTCTAGAAAGTATTTCAACGATAAATGTTAGTCGACTAATTTTTTTGCAGATCTTAATTCACTTTACTGTAAACTAGAATAAAAGTGGACACTGAAGTTATGCCAATCAGAGAATAGATGATCAATGCCAGGGTTGGCGAACATATAGCACGACATTTAAAATTAAAGTTACATTGGAAATACATATGATTAAACTTTATACCAGGGGCGGGAAACCTTCACCCGCAAGTTGTTTTAATGCAGCCTATGTGTAATTGGGAAGCCAATGTTCGGCGTTTTTTTGGTCTTCACTTCGAATTCGGCGTAAATGCTGAATAAATTCATGGGATTAAGCATACAATCCTAGTTTTTCGTCTTTTGACTTTTTTTTAATTTTCATCTCAAATTCGGTGTAAAACTTAAATGAATTATTGAATTTAACCTTAGAATCTAAGTACAAATCTTTTTTTTCTACACTTGACATTAAAGAAATATTTGTTTTATTCTAGTGAAGATAAAAAAGGTCTTGACATAACGAACCAGATGAAAAAGCGTGGTCTGTCGAAAAACTACTTTTTTTTCAAATTAACAAAAAGTTTAATGCGGCCCGCACTTAATTTTTTGATTTTGGGGTGCGGTCCGCGAGTTCAACCAGGTTCCCCACTGTTGATTTATACTAAAAGTATAAGTTGCAACGGCAAGAATAGCGGTAGGCTCTATCAAATCACGTCGATATAAATTAAAAACCAAAAAAAGAGTCATCATTTGGATTCCAAGTGCACTTCTGGCCACAATCAATTGTGTAATCAGAGAGTTTTCTTAATTTTCACTTGATTTTGACATGTGATTTTCGAATTTAAGTCTTTGGTAACCGGAATTTTAACCATAAATTTAGTTGACGACCGAAAAAAAGGTCATCACTTTGGTTACACCATCGATTGTGGCCGATTTTCACACTTGGAATCAAAGCGATAACTTTTTTTTGGTTTTGAATTTAAATCGACGTTTTTTTAAATTGTTCACCTTAATAAATCCGAATTTGGCATGGTATTAATTTGCTAAATAATATTTGAAACATTTTGGAAGGTTTGCCACCCATGATCTAGTCATGATCGACTGTAATTTTGTTCTTTGTCACATACAACAAAGTGAAATCAATTATGACAAAATAAACGTGTTATTGCTGCTAAATTTGCGAGACATAGCTTCGTTAATACCAATCTCTATTTTGCTGAAAACGATTTACACTTTACAGTATATGTCCCTGTGGTAGCTCAATGAGTGACTGTGAACTTTGACCTTTTGGGTCGGACTAGTGGGTAAAATTTAATGAAAGAAAGAGTATTTGTTTCTAATTTTAGCGTCGGAGTCAGATTGGGAGTTTTCGGATCAAAGAGATAAAATAAAATAGAAGAAATCCGTTTTAGCAATTTTGTGATGGACGGGTGGATAATTCCGATCACCAAAATTTCGATTAACACAATTTGACTGTTATAAAAATTGCAAAGTAAATTTAAAATTAAACGTATTGTAAACGTAATTTTTGAAACAAAAATTTATAAAAATTTTATTTACTTTGTTATAGACTTTTTCAACCTCCAACAATATGTCTCCGAAGTCAAGATTTAAAGGTTTTCCATCGTACAGAACCCCAGGAACAAAAGATAGCATATTCTTTAAGTTATCGTGAGGCTTAGCAATAGATTTGGGTTGTCTCCCCTGCAGCAAAACCTTGATTAAGACTACACAAACAACTTTATAGACGAAAGACTCAGTGTGAAAGTAAAAATTTTTTTTTTTTGCTGACAAACCTTTGTTGCATAGTATCAGCTTGTATAACCAAAGCAAGAAAAAAAACTTTTAATAAATGTTTTTTTAAAATCGCGGTTGCAAACTATAGTGATAACAGCAAATTTGTTTTGTAACAAACGGCACCTGCATTAACATTGATACAAGGTCATTGTAGTGAGTGATATAAGCTTGTAGTGTGTGAGGTCCGAAAATAGTAGATGCTCCTTCATATTTCTGTTCCTAAAGAATTTGAAAATTTTAATTCATTGTTGGAAGCAAGACTTTCTAAAATATGAAATATCGTTCATCAGCTTAAGACAATCATTATAGAAAAACCAGATGTAGGTACTATTTAAAAAATGTTTAATAAGAATTTATGGTGAAGAATATCATAAACGGTCTTCAAAGCATTTTTTGTTGAGATTTACAGTAAAAAAATTGGAATTTTGGAAACTTTCTTTTTTGCTAACCCATAATGGAAAAACGATTTTAATGATTTTTTACTGGTTAAGCTAAATAAGTAAAACCAAATCTAAAATTCCACAATCGATACTTTCCAACGATAATACATCTTGACCAATCCCAAATTAATGTAGTTCGGCCATTGGTTAAACTGCGTCACAAAAAAATGCGTCATCTCGCTAACTTGAATCACTCCATTTATTTTAAAAGTAATTAGAGGTGCTGAATCCAAATCTGAGCCTATTTTTCTTGTATCCAAATCTGAATTTAAAAGAGTTGTAGTCTATTAAGGTTTCAAAATAAATTTTTTTCCAGGATCCTTTTTTACAAGCTTGTTTATTATACATAACTTTGAAATCATCAAAAATTTCAGACTTACATCGACACATATTAAACGGATTCTTCGTTTATTCTTCCACAATTCCACAATCTCCTCGTCTAAACAGCCATTTATTTGCTAATTGCATCTGCCTGTCACCTCTGAACTTAGTCTCCACCGTTTGTTTACTCACATCTGGGAATTACCCTTACCCGCTAAACAATAAAATCCTTAAAACAGCTCCTTTAAATACCAAAAACCCGAAGGATTTTCTAAAAAGTTGCATTTCGTGTCAGCCAGTTATTTTTTCAGTAAAAGTAGTGATCTATTGCAATAGAATTTTAGGGAAACATACTACCCTGTAGTTGGTGCAGCGATTTAGAAATATTAAAACCTGTTGCAAAAGTTGCAAAACACCTGTTTTTTCAAATAATTTTTTCTGTTGCAGATACAGCTATTACATGCATTAGCTGGTCATAGAAAATCGACCTTTCCGCACATTTTGATACCAATTTCATTGCTTTACGACAAGTGCTTTTCGATACAAAAAAATTACGCTAAAAACGTTAAAGTTGGAATTTATCAGGGACGTGCTGTCAGGGGAGTGCCTCACCTGTCAAAATCAAATAAAGCAGAAATAAAATATTGAAGTCATAATCTTTAAATAATTAGTAAAAATTATACTGTACTTGTAGGCTATTAGTTTAAATAGTTTTGCTTTTTAACCCTAATTTTCGACGGCTTAATCATTCTATTTTTAGCGCTTTAATCATTTCGTCAAGCATTCTTGTCATAAAATCGCTAATACATGCTAGTGAGGTAGCTTCAAGACTTACTTCCTTTCAGATAAAAAATATAACAAAAAAAACAATAAAGCGCTTTTTTCTCTTTTTGGTGAAAATATCTGTTGAAATGAGAGAGATTTGAGGCATGCCGCAATTGTGACCTCTTAGAGAAAAAAATTTTCTTAATGCGGGCATTGGCTAAACAAGATACATCGGTTTGTTCTTAGTAAGTCGAAATATAAGCATCGGGCAACTGCAAAGCAGCAAATTTATTTTAAGTTTTAGAAATGAAACATGATGTAGTACTTAAAGCTAGGAAAATTTTTAACATTAAACTTTCGATCTAATTTTGGTATATATGTATATAATTCAGTGTTTGAACCTCAATTATTGGCAGCATTTTTATATTTATAACATACATTTCTAACTAACTATACTTTACCTTAACTTGTAAAAGCAGATTGCAAAAATTTGTACTTTCATTGTGAAGACAATTGAAACTAATGAAACAATTGCCATTGTGAACGACAATAGCCCTTCCAAGTTTTTGTTTGAAAATGTAGAACGTCCGACTGTTTATTTAGACAACCGTCGGGGACTAAGTTTCAAGACTAAGCCAGTGATTCTTAACAAAAGGCTCGCCTCTCTTGAAGGGAGTTAAAAAATTTAGGGAGGCCAGTTTTAATAACAAAGTTTTATCCATGCATATATTTTGTCAACTTCAAAAATATTATTTGTTTCCAATTAAGTTTGCATAAAAATTAAAGTCTCGTTTTTCCATTTCATAAAAATACTTTTTAGTCCTCTTTCCACTATTTTGATTTTTTATATTACGATCTTGTTTATCACCTAAAGGAATTTATTAGAACACCGAAAAACTTTTGAATTTGTAGGAAGTCATGGGTCAATGCACAATCAAAACTTTTTCGGCGATCACCTAAAGAGAGGTCATGGTTAAGCCAAAAAAGTTGGTTATCTGCCTGAAAATTTAAGGATTTAAGCCCCTTCCCCTGAATTCGATCACGAAAGCTTTAGCAAGCATGTAAAATCAAAGGCTCTCATTCAAAATTAAGTTTCTTAAGACTTTTAAAACAACCTAAAGAACTGATTTGTCTCTAAATAAATAGATTCTTCCATTCTAATGATAAAAGAAACTGAAAATTTTGCAAGTTTTTCATAAAAAAAACATTTTTTTGTCGGCAGGCGTGGTCGAGTGGTTAAAGCGCCATGCTTGTGATCAACATGGTCTCGATTCAAAACTTACTCACATCATCATAGCCGTACCTTCCGGGGGGGCAGGGGGAAATTGTTGGGCAAAATTCAAAATTTTTCGAGCAGTGACAAGAAAATATTTGAGGAAAACCATAATTTTTCGGGCAGCGATATGAAAAATTTGAGCAAAGTCAAAAGTTTTAGGGCATTGACTATGATCAACTGCAAAAAATAGTTACCAAATTTAGGTGAAGACCTTTTTTTTTAGAAAACATCTTGATTTTGGGACGAAAATTGAAAAATATGAGACTGAATTCATATAAAGACCTTTTTTTAGAGATCACCATGATTTTAGGACAAAATTTGTTCTACGTCCGAGAATCTCAGACCATTTTTTGCCCTATCTGTGATGTACTAGAAAATCATGATTTGGGCAAACGTCAGAAAATTTGGGCAAAACTTCATTGCCCCCAATTTTTTTTGGCTGGTACACCTACGCGAATCATTCTGTTGTGTCCTTAAGAAAGACACTTTACGGCATTTTCCTTTGCTTGGTGATCTTGACAAACAGTCCTAAATTACAGTCATATTTTTATAAAACTAAAAAACCAAAGTAACAAATTTCTACAGCACAATAATTTCTTGGCATCTTCGAAGCAGGTCGGGGTAAATGCTTGCCCTATGTGAAGCGCCTCCGACACTTTAGGTCGAGTCCGCAAGGAAATACAATACAAAAATGTTTTTTTAACTAAGAAAGATTTATCTAAACGTGAGAGAATGCTTCAAATTGCTTTTTTTATTTTGTTTTTTTATTCAAACAGAGCACTGTGTTGTTATTAAAAAAAATTAGTACTGACATTACTTCAAAAAATTAGTGCCTCCCCAACCACTTCACGGCACGTCACTGGAATTTATAATGAGCTAAAGTTTTGGTTGTCGAGTTTTTATTCAAAACCCCACCACTTGAAACCCCAAACATTTTAAATTTTGAAAATTTTGAAAATATGAAACACTCTAATAGTACAATTCGTTATACTATATTCCGTGGTGTTACTAGTTGAAATGCATATGTTAAATAATGATTAAGTGCTTATCAACATATTCACTTGTCTATGTAGTGTTTTTATTCTCAAGAAAAGAAAATTTTTCAAAAAAAATTTATTTTTTTCTATTTTTGCCATATTTCAAATAAAAAACTTTGGATAACTCAAAAATCTAACGTGATGCAAGAAAAACAAGTTCAGATATGGATTCAGCGCCTCTACTTACATCTAAAATAGATGGAGTGATTTGAGTAACCGAGATGACCAATTTATTGATACATGTATTTATAAAGCAATGTTATTGTTATATTAAAACAATTATTATCAATGTAAAATTGTAAATAAAAAAACGTAACTAGCGATAAAATTTTATTGCATCAGCTAATTGACTCGGCAGCGTGGTCAAGTGGTTAAGAGAGCCGTGCTTGTGATCAACATAGTCTCGGTTCAAAACCTGGTTGTGCCATTCTATGGTGTCCTTGAGAAAAACACTTAACGGCATTTTCCCCTGCTTGGCGTGGCAAACAGTTTTAAATTTCAGTCATATCTTTAGAAAATTAAAAAACCAAAATATAAAATTTCAAGCAGACAGCAATATCTTGGCATCTCCGGAAGCAGGTCTGGGTAATTGCTTGCCATATGTATAGCGCCTCCGTCGCTTTCCTGAGAGTCAGAAGGAAAAATATAGAGATAAATAGAAATAGATAAAATAAGGTAGCTGGTAATAACCGATATAAGTTTATTACCAACAAGAAATTTTAAAAATGTACTTGATATTCTTCATAAGTTGTGATGTAATCGGAGTAGGAATTGGCTAATCCACTTATAATGCAATCGAATGAAATGTTTGGTTGTTGTAGTAACGCCGTCTGTTTTGAAAACAAAAGTTGCAATTGTTTTTGTTTTTTGCACGAGTATAACTTTAGAAAAATAATACAGAAGGCTGGGTAATTCCCAGAGCAAAACGCGAGACTGTACAAAATATCAATGTCAAATATTGAACTTTGTTTTTCTATTTTTTTAATTGAATTCATTTTGGACTCTTAAATTTAAGCAAATCTTTAGCATGGTGGTCTACTCAAAGTCGTCATTGTACACTGGCTGCTTTACGCAAATAAACAGAAAATTTTTTATTGCAGCTGTTATTTTTTCTACGCTATAACTGAAAACTCTACTAAGTACAAAAAATACTTTTTATTCATGCAATTCTTTATAAGATCGAAAGAACATTTTGATTAATGATTAAAAACTAATACCTGAACAATAGATTCTCGAAGTCTTCTACCGGCCATGGTGGAAAATTCCCCAGGCACAGCTGCCACAAGCAATCGATCAATCTGGAGCAACTGGGTGTCTACCACACTGGACTGCCACGAGTATGGGTAGTCCATCTTGAAAAAACAAGAAACCTTTGGTTGCTTTTTTTGTTTAACTTAAAAAATAATTTCAGCTTATATTACATTTCCAGTGTCCAGTAGAATAGGTTTTGGTACATGACATTTGATTTGTTCCTCGGCTGGCGAGTGCACAAAATTACGAACTAATCTCCAAAATTTGTTTCCCGCGGTGTCACCTAAACAAAAGTGACCAACATATTAAGACTTATCGTTGTGACCAACAGGTATTCATATCTGCATGATAAGAAACTATACGCGACTGTGAAAAATAATTACAAACGCAGTTTTTCTATTTAAAAACACTTTAAGTAGAATCAAAAAAAGATTAAAAATACTTAAAAAGCAATTATTTTAAAGAAAGCAGTTTGTAATACATGATAAAGGATAAAAAATTAAAAACGAGATAAAAATTACTAACACATAATTGAATTGCTTTATCGAAAGGTTTTATATGTTTATCGAAAACATAGAGAATTTTTTATTGCCTCCAAAATCGACTTAATTAATCGCTTAAACATCACTTTGAACGTTGACACTCAACCAAAGGGGCAACCCAGTGGCTCAGACTGCAGCCGATCTACTTGCTCTTGACTGCTTAACACGTGATAATGTGGTGGAGAAAAAGTAGAAGTTTTTTACGCTAAAGATAAGAAAAAGCCTCTTCTCATTTACAAAATTATGCTTGCGCGCCTGCTCTTAACCATTGTTTATCAATTAATGAATAAAACTTGATGAAAACTTAATTTAGTTACCCTTGTAGCTATTGTAGGCTATTTTTTAACATTTGTATATGGTTTTGTAATCTTCCTCATTGAAATTACCCATTTAGTAAAGTTATATTTCTATTTTTTTAAAATTTGATTTAAATTGCAAATCTTGAAAATTTTATTGAAATGTCGAGCACTTTGCTTTTTGGTATTTGTTAATTACCAGCGAGAAATTCGAGCTAGGATTTTGAAGGTGGAGCTACACAATCACTAATATCGTAAAGCCGAAAGGAAGGCTAGCCATTTGCAAAACAGTAGCAAATTTGGCCAGCTTGGAAATGTTATTCAGAATTTCAACACAAAGATTAGAAACATAAACTATCAAGTATATAATAAAAAGTTAACTAAATTTATGATGTTTTAGCTTTTTTGCAACAACATTTTGACCGTTGGTCAAGGCTTGTTTCCACGACACAGGCCATGTTATTGGGCGAATGCCAGAAAAATTTGTGTTGATTTGTTGATTTCCTTCAGCGCGAAAAACGTTTTAGCGTCAATAATAACAAAATAAAATCTTCAAGAAGCAACTTTTAGAAAAATAGGTTAGACGACATAGATCTATACTAATGTTGTTTATAAATAAGTTTTGTTTTGCTTAATAATATAGAGGTAAAAATAAATTTGAAAGGAAAAAATAGCTGCAAAGTGAAAACGCGATCTAAAATTCCTGCAGCTCACGATTACAATTTCCATCCCGCTCTTGTGCTAGACAACAATGAAATGTTGATAAATATTTGTTACAAAGGGGTAAAACGTAAAAGGTACCTTTGTTTCAACATAAGCTTGCCCAAAAAAAGGGTGAAAGACTTTGAAAGTAAAAAAAGAAATACACATTTAAAAAAATGCACTACAACCAAGTGAAAAAAATTGAAATGTTTAAGTTATAGGCTTAACGCTCATGTTAAAACTATTTATATTTTACCAAACCTTGCGTAAAAAAGTTTAATGGGCCTGGACCGTCAGTGGTACCAGCCGCAAAACTAAATCCCATAGCCGGTTTGCATGTCCGTACGGAATGAGTTTCATTAACTGAAAGACTCTGATTAGCCATATCAATGTATTGTTGCACATACAGAAGACGACCCCCAAGAAATTCTTTGGCTTCACTATATAGTTCCTAAATAACGAAACAAAAGAGTTATTTGTTCATTAATAAAACAAACAAAGTGTAAAAAACAACTTACAAGTGCTTTATGAAATTGTCTTTCGCCAATAATCTTGGTGCTTTGAAACATATTCTTTCCGGGCCCGAATGCAACACATTTTCTTATATTTCCGTTGCATGTGTTATTCATTGCGTCACAGGGTTCGCCTACAGCAAGATATAAGTTATTTTCGATAAAAGAAGAAACATGGAATGAAAATGATGGGAATTAGAGTAACATGTCACAGCTGCAAAGATACTTTCGAGCAAATCAAGCAGATGAGTTGAGTTCGAAGCAATGTGCTTAGGCAACTTTCATAAAAACTGTCAATTCATTTCACTATTTATTGCATTTAGCCTTATTTTAAATATGTTTGAAGGATGATGTTTATCTAAAAAGTTTTAAGTCTTTTAAAGAAACCTCGCTAGGAATAAAAAACAATAACAATTGTGTAAAAGTATTGCTGTCACATGCAGGGGCGCCGGAAGCGGGGGGGGCAGGGGGGCAATTGCCCTCCCTGCCTTTTAATATTCTGAAAACACGGGGGCACAGGTAGGCAGATTGTGCCTTTTGAAATTTGTCTTACAGAAATATTTTTAGATCTGCTCTACATTTAACCTATGTAATCTCAATCACCATCAAATGCAACGATGTTTCTAAAATTAAAGACATTCGTAAATCATGGTACAATAATGAAAGTCGCGAAAATCGTAAGTTTTAGGTAGTGATGGATTTTGGGTGAGGCGAATGAGGCAGATGCTTGTTTAGAGTGAAAGAACGATTTTGAGTGAAGACTTTTGATTTTGGGACAAAATAGGAAAATCAGAGATCGACTACAAGTGAAGACTTTTTTTTTTTTTTAGAGAATATGCTAATTTGATTGCGACATGGCTGGTATAAACGACTTTTGTTGGAGTGCCTTTTTAACAAAAAGTGCCCTTTTTTTGAAATTTGCCCCCCTGGAAAAAAAACTCCGGCGCCCCTGGTCACATGCTGCTGTCACTTACATATGTATAGAAATATGCGGGGTTATCATTCGTGTTCAATTTTTAGAAAACGTGTTTATTTTAAAGTAAAATGCTTCATTTTTCTGGATAATATTAACAATGTTTTAATTTTCAATAATATTTCTAGAGAACGTGCTTATTATACTGGCATTGTGAAATTAAAAAAAAAAAAAAAAAAAAAGAAAAGAATTATTGTCACACTTACTTCATTCATAGTTCTTATCTTAACCTTATAACTCTATAGTTCATTATTAGTTTTTTACAGTTATTTTTAAACTTTTAATAATGACGTTATATTTTCCATTGTTGCCTAGTGATCGCATAATCGGTACACATACCTCTACTTTATTTATTTTGTCTGCAAGCCGTTCTTATACGTGAGTCTATTATACAGATTCTTTTACCGTTTTTATTCAAGCGCATTGATTGACTGAAGTTTTTAAGCCGTTGTCACGTTGTCAGATTACGTAATTTTGACTAGAGTGTTCAAGAAACAATTTGTATCATCTACTGCTATTAGGCTAATTCTACTCTATAAGTTACATAACGTGTTTACTACTTTATTATAAGATTGTAATGTGGCGTCATAAACTGCTTTGTCCCCTTGCGAAACCTATATAATAATTAATCTTGGAATTTTTGTTTGTTCTAGTAATTTCGATTATTCTCTGGTAATTGTAAATAGCGTTGTAAATTTTAACATTTTATTCCAGTTAAGAAACGCTTAAAAATTGTTTGTGTTACTGTCGCTTGCGTGGCGTTGTTTAAGTGTTTAAGTAATCAGGGTTAATGTTGACGCTTTAGAAGTTAATTCCGTAGTGAGATAGAATTGTTTTATTCTGCGTGAAAGACGAATTATTTTATTTAATATTGGCAATCGGGGTACTAATTTATTCTTATAGTTAGTCAGTCCGCAGTTGTTGAGTAATCATTTGCTCTTGTTGGCGGTGTGAGTTGTTTTGAAGCAGTAGCGTATTAGGGGAAAGGGCATTGTGCTATGGCCCACCCTTGGAGATCACTAATACAAGAAATCAGAGACAGAATCAAAGTGAAGATCTTTTTTACACTTGAAAAAAATTTCTATTAAGTATATTTGATGGTGATTGTATGCCCGTCTCCCTTCTTTAAAAAATTCTCGATACGCTGCTGTTTTGAAGTATAATGAAGCTTGAGAGTTAGGTTTTACGAGAATCGATTGCGTTATTTTGTTTTTGTGAATACATTCTTTATAGTTTGAGACAGTGGTTTCTTTCTATTTGTAGAGAGAAGTTTTAAAATGAATTCATTCGTATTTATCCAGAACTAATTGTTTTACGAACTTCAGTCTCGTGACAAACTATTTCTAGAACCGGCAAAAATAAGAATAAACACAGCTTAACTTCAGCGCTGGTATTTGGATTACTTAGTTCAAGTGGTTCTTTCGGATTCCCGAGTAAAGTTGCTACAATTGCATTATAAAGACCGTTTTTTGGTTGAACATCAAGTTAAGGCATTTTTTGATTTTTCCTTGACGTTAATTGCCAATAAAAAGAATATCAAATCAATTACAACTTACCAGATTTGGGCCTCCTTATTTTGGGTGAAATTACCCGTGCTTATTTTTCAATAAATTCTTAGTTGTACAAAACTTTTGAATGATGGAACCATTAACTCTTTCAATTTATGGCAGTCTTTAAAAAGGTTGTTTTTTTAAATTCTTTCGGTCAACTCTTGTCAGAAGAAATCTTTGGCAATGACAAACAGGATGAAAACGTGGTTTATATAGAGAACATCGAAAGTGGTTCTCTCATTGGTTTAAAGAAAGAGAGCACGCGAATGTTTGCGTGTTCACTTACGCCGTAAGCCAGAAAGCTTCAGTCTATAAACAAATTCTTTTTGGCAACAAAGAGAGGGTTCAAGTAATTCTATAAAGGTGGCTGCAAGCGTTCCCGGACTGGAGAGATTCTACAAAGTCCTCTCTTTCTCTAAACCAATCAGAGACGCCATTACTTTCGATGTTCTCTGCATAAACCACATTTTCTTGCTTTTCGTCATTGCCAACGATTTCTTCTGACAAGAATTAACTGAAAAAATTCTAAAGAAAACATAAATTGTACTATAAATTGAAAGAGTTAATGGTTCCGTCAGTATCAAAAATCAGCTTATTTTTTAGTCGGTTTCGATGGCATCTTGCTATAGGTAAGTAAAAATTTTTATTCAAAATTTTTATTCAGTAATCCAATTTTTTTTATTGCAAAAAGATCACGAAATCAATAAAGACTTTTGGTGTTACTTAGGCATGTAATATTACTCGATAAATGTTCTCAACATAGCCGAAATCTATTTCGGAATGCTACCTCATTTGAATAGCCGTGTTATACAGAAGCGCTTCAATTTTTTTCATAGCTTTTCAGCAAATGAAATCGACAGGGCTTTCAAAAGTTTAATGGTTTGCTCCTCTCATCCACGCCCAAATATGGCCGTGAGATTGCAACTTTCTATTAGAAACTTTAAGAAAAGCTTGTAGCGATGGCGTATTAATGTTTCATTAAAAAAAACTTAAATTTTTTCTTCTTTCTGGTGCCAGACTTCAAATCGGCAAATGAGTGTTGTCTCAATAAATCTCTAATTACATTTTTTTTAAATTTTAAGTACTTACCGGTATCAAGGCAATGAGGTCCTCTGATGTTTGGTGAAACGTCTCCTTCGTTGCTTTGAGCAAAAATGGCCACAAATTTGCTTTTTCCTACAAGAGCACCAGGATCCATATGTTGCTCAAAAAGCAGCGACGCGTAGCCTATAATAATTGGGTTAACAACATTAGAGCTTTTTTTGTATTTCCTGTTTCGCGGTTTTAGGGAAAAAATTCCTGGTTTTTTCTAATGGTAAATAATATATACTGTAAAACAAAAAAATTAACTTTTTTAATTTTTTTTGTATAAATTTGATTAAAGTTGTTAATACAATTAAACAATGATATTGCTTATAAATTTTAATTTCATTTGGTTTTTGTTGCATCACTGTGATTATATTGTTGGATCAGTCGTTCTCGCGGATTCAACTTTGTATATGATCACTGTTCTAGTTATGTTAAGCACTGAGACGACTTAATTATTTTCAATGGCTTACTTTTAACAACTTCTTTAAAGTTAGTAAATCAAGCTTAAATACGTTTTTGTCTTGCTGATTTTACATGTTTTGCTTCTTGTTTTTTATGAAAAATTTCCCTTTTCTTTTCTCGGGTTAGATTTTTCCCGCTTTCCTCTATTTTTTCAAAACTGGGGAAATTGGAAACCCCTTCTTAAGTTTATAAAACAGTGGCATTATCACAATCAGCCATAAGGAAACAAAATAAAGCCTACCATCAGCGGCGCAGTGAATAATAACAAAGGCAATAAAAATTTTAAGTTTGTTTTTTGGCATTGACAATAAAACAACAACCAGAGTAACTCATAAAAAAAATAGTTTACGACTGTCGCCGGAGACATTTCTTATAGTAACTTTTTGAGACCAGTAACTTTTTGATTTTGCAAATGAGCACAGGTGGACTTAGAAATAAGGCAAAGAAAATTACTTTTTAAGTTATTCTGAACGTGGAAATTAAAAAATAAACCTAAACTGATGATAATATTAAAGATTATGAATTAGAGTCCACCACAACAGAGTGACAAAAATTTTAAAATCTTTTTAAAGGCGAAAACTATTGCCGTATTGCCCCCAAATTTCAAGCATTTAGGCAAAATCATAAATTTTAGGGCAGTGACAAGAAACTGTTTGGAGAAAAAAAATTTTGTGCATCGAAAATGAACACTAACTGCAGAAAAAGTTTACGAATTTAGGTGAATATCCCTTTTTTTAGAGAACACTATGATTTTGGAACGAAAATCGCGAAATTGGAGACAAAATTGAAGACCTTTTTTTTGGTTTTCACCCTAAATTGTAGACAAATTTTTTTTCATATCCTTAAAATTTTAGAAAATCAAGATTCGATCAAACGTCACAAAATTTGAACAAAACTCTACTGCCCCCAAATTTTTTCCGGCTGGTACGCCTATGGCTAAACCATTGTTTTTTCTTGACTTTCTAGTGTTTACTACTTATAGTATAAAAATTGAATAATATGTTGCTTTTCTCTAACTTGTTTGAAATATTAG
Organism: Diplosoma virens; assembly: GCA_963680785.1. Classification (NCBI taxonomy): domain Eukaryota; kingdom Metazoa; phylum Chordata; class Ascidiacea; order Aplousobranchia; family Didemnidae; genus Diplosoma; species Diplosoma virens. The sequence goes on from OY796880.1 coordinate 35,051,144, forward strand.
AGCATCTTTTTACAACTCACATTTTTTAAAAAAAGATTGCTTTTTTGTAGAGGACTAAATCATTTTAATTTTGATTTTAATATAAAGCAAAAATTACAGAGAACAGTTTGTAGTTAGCAAAAAAATGCTAAACATCTATAATTTTATACACCGAATGAAATGGAATTGTTTTACCTTTATTATCTCCACTAATTAAGAAATTCGTATTGTTCATACTGGTACAATGTACAGGAAACCAGTTGATCATTCCAATTCCTGTATAAAAAATTAAAATTTATTATTCTCGAAAAAAGCGACAAAAACGTAAATTTGATGCCTGACTCGGACTCTTTCGCAGCCCATTAAATTTTAAAAGGCTACAGTTTTATAAACGTGCATATCCAACTTTTTTTTGTAAGACAATGTTGATTACTTTTGAGCAACTCACGAGTTTAACTGATTTTGATTAAGCTATAATAAATCTGTTTTTTGGAGCGAACAGCAATCGTCAAGAACGCCCTTCAAACATGAAATTAATAATTATAGGTCGTAGCGAAACAAAACCAAAAATTTATTGCAGCAGTGTAGCCTGCATCACCCAGCACTATCTACCTACGCTAACCTGTATAATAACGTCATAATATAGATGGAGTATTAAATGTGGTTGTAGTTATTTCAACCCTTATTTCCACTTTCTCCACCACCCAAATAACATGGCTGTAGACATTCGAGCATCAAGAATTAAAATGGCAGGTAAAATCGAATTAAACATTCGCTAAAATCTATGACCATAGCTACAATGCTTGGCGTTTTGCTTCTGTATTCGAAGCAATGGTTTGAAATTTCACGTGTCTATGTTTGTAGGCTGCGTCTAATTTACTTTAGAATTCGATTCGAGAGCTGTTCTCCGAAAATTGCTCAGTGTCACGTGTTGCTGGTGTCATACCTTCTCCGCTGGAATTCAAAAACTTGAGAAGAATCATTTCCTTATCAACGTTGTACTTGTATCTGCGATTAAAAGTTTGGTTTAAATGAAGTTGTGCCTAAAACTGGAACCAGACAAATCGCTGCAAAGCAATTTTACTGGCAGGATAGAAGTGAACAAGATACTAAATGGTCGTGCACTTGATTCGATTTGTTTCACAAAATCGTTCAAAAAGTTTTATCAAAAAAAAATTTCTTGAATTATTTTTAAAAGCAAAGCTGATTTATTTTTGGTTGTTAAGTATTTTATTATAATTTTATGAATTCAATTTCATAAAAAAAAAAGGAAAATTTTTAGGCTACTGTCTATCAGCTTTTAAGTTTCATAAACCTTTTTGAAAGACAAAAGTTTGGATTCATTTTTCAGCATCTGACATAAAGTTTCGTTTCAAGTCGGATGCTGAAATGTAGACAAAATTTTGAAGGTAATCAACAAAAGACAAAAAAATTTTCACTTTAAATCGACGGCCAATAATTATCTCTTCTCGATCTGTTTCGTGCGTGTCGACTGATTATGAAACAAAAAAAAAAAATCTCGATTCTTATGAATTATATGTGACCCATAATTATGACCCAAATCGAGCGAAAGTATTTTAAATTTAAAATTACTTTTTTCTTTCGGCATCTGGGTTTCTGAGATAAGCGGTTGGACTCCTGTTGATGCTAGAATTCAACAACTGACCTTTATTGGTTTGAATAAAACCAGGCACCAAATTGTTATGAGCGGTGACTATGCTCTGTTGAAACAAGGCAAAAACGAGACGATAAGCTTTGGACGACTAAATATAAAAACTGCCGCAAAAACAAAAAAAGTGTCTAAAAACTCCAAATGTATAAACTTAAAACTTCATAAAAGTTTTTCAAGAGGTTTAAGCGTTTTATTGCCATAACCTGATATTATAATCAAATTATTATTATAATATTTTATCACAATAATCTAATCTAATTTACGATTTGATTAACTAAGCGACCAAATCTTACACAAATGATGTCATACCACTGTGAGAGTAAAACGTAAGTTGCAGTGTGGTCAAGATCCACTTTTACGAAGATGGACACCACAAACTCGTGACACGCTTCGGCGTAAGTAGTCAATAAAATGACGATTTAAAGGTAAAATGAGGAATAAAAAAGTTTCATAATGTATAGTGATATGATATGCTAAGAAGAAAATTAGTAGAAAAGAATTCACTCAACTTTTTTAAGCTTTCAGGTAAATAACTAAACAAAAAACTAAAAATTAAATTCCAATTTGGCTTAGTCTTTTCTATACCAAACTACAAACAAAAATTAAAAAAGCAAATACTAAACTTGACTTTAAGGCAAGGTTTCCCAAACTTTTAGTTCATCGGTACCCTTTGAACACTGTAGCAGTTTTGCATGTACCCCCAAAATTTTGTGACGTTTCTCTAAAAAAAAAGGCTTTCAGTTAGAATCAGCCACTAATTTTTCCCCTATTCATTCCCAAAATCAAGGTGATCTCTGAAAAAAAAAGGCCTTTACTTTGAATCAGATACAAATTTTCCCAATTTATGCCGAAAATCAAGGTGATCTCTAAAAAAAAAGAAAAGTCTTCACTTTACAGCAGCCAGAAAATTTTCCCATTTAAACCCAAAATCACGGTGATCTGTAAAAAAAGTCTTCCCTCTTAATTGTCCTGTTTGACGTAATTACAATCGACCGGATTTGAAATTTCTAAACATTTGAGTCTATTATTTCTTCCGGACACGGAATTTAGCTTAAATAAGGACATTCTGTCACATAATAATGTACCCCTTGAGAAGCCAAAATGTACCCCAGTTTGGAAACCCCTGCTTTAAGGATTGAACAATTGTGAAAGAAATTTGAAATAACTATGATAAAGAAATTAATTGTTGAAAAGTTTTGTCGCTTTGACGTTTTCATTGTTGTTTTTTTTAATATGAGAATTAAACCGTAAACTTCGAGGTAAACTAAAAAAGTTTGTTTAATTTAGAATTCAAACTAAGATTTGCAATTTTTTGTAAACACAAATTCAATTAATATTAGGCTTAATTGTATTTGCAGTTTGTTTTTTTTTAAATCAATTACAAAAAGGAATTAGAAATTAAATTTAAAAATAAAGAAAAACCCAAATAAAAACAACCTCGCAGATAAAAAAAGTTAACTCGAGTGAGTGAAAGTTATTGAAAAGAATATCAAACAAATGAAAACCCAAACGAACGTAGCAATTTTTAAGCCGAAATGATATTCAAGCCAAAAAAATTTAAACTTTTTATGCATGATAAGAATACGAGGGCTGTTTGAAAAGTAACGGGACTGTGTAAATAATTATTTTATTTGAAATGCCACGTAAAAATTACAACTTGTCCCCTTCAAAGTAATCTCCTTGAGCTCGAATGCACTTTTCTAATCTCTGCTGCCATGCTTCTATGCACTTCTGGAAAGATTTCATTGGGATCGCTCGTAGTTCCTTCGTTACGGCTGTTGTTATGGCTTTTGAGTCTTGAAAACGGGTTCCTTTAATGACTCCCTTGAGCTTAGGAAACAAGAAAAAATCACAGGGAGCCAGATCTGGCGAGTAGGGTGGTTGCTCCAGCACGGCAATGTTATTTTCTGCAAGAAATTGTCGTATGCTTAAGGCATTGTGAGCAGGAGCATTGTCATGATGAAGCAGCCATGACTTTGTCTCCCACAATTCTCTTCTTTTCTCCCTTGCCGAACGCATCAAACGTCGCAAGGTGTCTTTGTAAACATTCTGGTTAATGGTTTGGCCCTGTGGCAAGAATTCTAGATGAACAATTCCATGAACATCAAAGAAAACAATCAGCATCACCTTAATTTTGGACTTGAACAGCCTTGCTTTCTTGGGTCTTGGTGAGGATGCACTCTTCCATTCAAGGCTCTGCCATTTGGTGAGTGGATCGTACTCGAAGATCCACGACTCATCACCGGTAACAACTCTACTCAGCAGATCTGGTGTAATTTCAAGTTGTTTCAGGATGTCTTGACACACTTGCACACGATTTTCCTTTTGCCCATCATTCAGCAACCTTGGTACCATTTTCGCACAAACCTTCCTCATCCCCAGATCTTCTGTAATGATCCTCCACACCCTCTCACTATTCATGCTCAACTCATCTGCTATCATTCTAACAGTAAGGCGGCGATCACTGCGCACTTTTTCTCTCACACGTTCAACATTTTTGTTTGTTCTGCTTGTTGTTGGCCTTCCACTCTTAGGATCATCTTCCACATCCTCTCTTCCCTCTCTGAACCTCTTGTGCCACTCAAAAATCCGAGTTCTTGACATCGTAGCATCTCCGTAAACTTCTTGGAGCAAATTGAATGTTTCAGTTGGAGTTTTTCCAAGTCGAACGAGAAACTTCAAGTTGATTCTTTGTTCAATGCTCATTATTTGTTAACAAAAGAAGAAAAAAAAAGAAAAAAATATTTACTAAATAAATTATCCCAAAACGAACTACAGTAAAGCACCTTTCAAGAAAAGCCTGTAAAAAAGCATATGGTTGTCACAGAATGCTGAAACTACATTTTTACAACCACAAGACATTGCGCCATCTTAAAAAACAAAGCTTTTATCACTGTTGCAAGTGTTGTTTGTGCAAAGCATACAGTCCCGATACTTTTCAAACACACCTCGTATGCTATAAATTCATATGACATCGTATTATGTCAAAAAAAAAAAAAAAAAAAAAGAAGAACCTCTTCGATTCCATCCACTATCGCCCAAAAGGTTTCGGAAACAAAACCTTTGGGTGTTATTTGAAACAAAACGTCTTGGAGAAAACCTGAAAATTTTGTAACCGGTTTTTAAAAAATCTTAATATCAATGGAACTCAAATAAAATCACAGTGACCTGAAGGTGCAGAATGCGTGTGTGTTGCTGTGATGCAAACATTTTCAGCGGTGTACAAATCTCCAAAGCGAGATTTCAATCTTTTTAGTACCTGTGTTAAAAAATTTGTCAGATGAAAAACTTCAAAGCGATTTTGTAAACTGTTTTAAATTGCACTATCGGTTTCTGAGTGATCACGTAATTTTAATAATTTATCGTAGGCTAAATAAATTATTTAGGACTCAGGTAAAAATGTGTTAGGGAAGCTTTTTTATTTTCATCTCTAAATTTTTTCTCATGACTCACAGGAAAATGTCGGAGGCCCTATACCTAGCGCAACCGTCAAGCGAATACCCGGACCTGCTTCCGGAGATGCCAAGATATATTTTGGTTTTTTAGTTTTTATACATTGATATGACTGAAATCGGGCGCTGTTTGCTAAGACCGCCAAGCAAAGGAGAGTGCCGTAAAGTGTTTTTCTTAGGGACACAAGAGAATGACGGGAATAAATTTTGAATCGTGACTACATCGATCACGTTCGCCGTCAGTACAACGCTCTTTACCACTCGGTCACGCTGTCGACTTGAATACTGCTTGAAGTAAAAACAAATAAACGTGAGCTTAATTACTATATAATTTGAAAGCTTAAAATTGAATGCTTATTGTTTCAAGATTTTTTGATCCAATGTGAATTTTTCAGCATTTGCGGTAAATATGGATTGGCAAAAGTCACATATTTTATTGTTTTGCTGTTTCCTGTAATAACTGTCTTTTTTTATTAAAGGGTAAACTTGTGACAATTTTTGTTCACCCTTTAAATTCATCTATGATAGGCTAAATATTGTGAAAGAAAAGGCAAATAGTAGATCGATATACAATTTTTTTGGTAGTTTATCTTTAAACGAGTATTCTAATGTTCACGATCAAAATTTTTGAAAAAAGTGTCAGTTATAATTCGTTAAATTTTACATGGCCCATTATTTTCGCATAGGAGGCTGGAATGCATACAAAATACTGCTCGTCGTATAAGAGGCTGAACTCTTCATCACTAAATCCAAAAATGGATTGAACAATACTTTACCTCGAGTTTCACCAGGGTGCTCCCCATGCACACGTCAATGCTTACAAACACAAAACGGGTTGAACCTTGGCCGATAATGATCGAGCGGGCAAAGAGCCTCATGTGAACTCCTCCTGCAACTTGATCTGTATTTGCATAACCCAACTGCAAAAATATGAAAAGAAAACAAATCGAAATAATTAATTTGGGGAATTTTGATATTGCTTTTTATCTCTAAAAGTTGAATCACGGTTGTATTGATTAAAATACCACTTCTCAATCGAATTGAAACTGGTGAGTTATGAGTATTAGTTTAGTTGATAAAATATAACTTTAAAATAAACTAAGATTCAAAGCTTATTATTTCTTTATTGATTTAATTAAGTGATTATCTTTACATTGCTTTTACGAACAAAGAGCTCACAAATGAAGGCCTACTGTTCTCTGCAATGTATATAATCTGACGTCATAGCATTGCTGTATGATTTTATAAGTGAACGTCTGAAATTGATACAAGGATTTAAAATCTTTCATAGCTCCTCTACAGCATTTTGATAAATGTGATACATCAAAGTCGGATTAAAAAATATCACTCATGAAAACCATTATAAATTCTCACCATAGCAACGTCAGCTGGTGGACCTGTTACGTCAGCCCGACCCACGCCAATCAAATAATTGGTAGATTTACCTAGAAATAAAAATGCTTTTTATCACATTTTGAGTAAAAATTCTGAACAATCTTTCAGAAAAGAATCACAAATATTTTATTTGAATATACAGTACGTATACGCATTTGTTACACTTCATTCTTAATATTAATTTAAATCTCATAAATCTATAGTTATTTTTAATTCTTTTCCAGTAATTTTAATTTTTTATTATGACGCAATTTTAGTCTAACAGTCTAGCATTTCTTTTGTCTCTGGAATCTTCAAGAATTGCTAAACGAAATTTTGTTTGTTAATACGAGATTTCAAATTGCGTATAATCCGTTCGTGAACGTGTCTTGTGATTGGTTGTTTTTGCGGCGGCGGATATTGTTGACTGATTATAAACTTAATTTAATGTTTTATTGGAAAAGTCCACCATAATCTCAAATTTTTTATCATTATCTGGTATAACGTGGCTTGATCTAATAAATAGCGCGCATTTTGTTTTCATTTTGTTCCAGTTGTTGTATTCCAGTTAAAGCGTGCAGAAATTTTTCGTCGTTATTTAGCTACGTTTAAGTTGTCGAAGGTCACGTGGACGCCTTGGAAATTAATTCTATAGAGAGATAGAATTATTTTTGGCCTTTGTAGCGGACGAACTATTGAGTTTGATATTAATCGTAGGGGTGCTAATTTATTCTTATAGTTTTTCAGTATAACATTGTGAGTGATTATTCCCAGTTATTGGCGCTGTAAATTGTTTCAAAGTTTGGTGAAGCTGTGGAGTCAAGTTTTACGCGAATCAATCACGTTTTTGGGAATTTTGTAAATATGTTTTTTATAGTTATGGACCGTGTTTTTTCTTTCCGTGGAGAGAAGTTTCTAGCAAATCAATCCGTATTTAGCCAGAACCTACGGTTAAAAGAGCTTTAGTCTCGTGGCAAACTATTTCTAGAGCCGGAATAGACAAAAATAAACACAGCTTTACTTCATAGCAAGTATTTGGTTACCAAGTTCAACCGGTCCTTAGTTAAGTTTCGACAACATTAAATTCAGTTCATCATAAATATATCTTGAAATTTACATGATTCAAAGAGTTTTAATGAAATAAAGCTATAAAAATAGCTTTTGAATTCGGGTGACACATAAAAGTTCGTTGTTTCGAAATGCCGGCATAAAAATTTTTCGTAGAGTTTTTCTTTGATCTTTGCTTATGATGTTGACTCGACAAAAACATCGCCTAGTTTTGCATTTTATTTGTAAAAATTGAATTTTTGTAGTTGACGATGTTAAAAATTACTTTAGTTTAAACTTAACTGTGAAATCATTAAACAATTTTTATGAGTCATTTGGTAGAACAGAAATAGACTAAAAGATTTTTAACACTGAACGGTTTTTGTTAGAAGTACAACCTTTTAGAGTGACTTTTTCCACATTTTCAAAAAATCCATTTTCGAGCGGTGTATCTGTATGAATTTTATGAACTTCATTTTTTTCCATCTGTGGTGTTGTTTGTTCATCTGAAAATGAGATCAAAACAAATAAAAAAAGTGTTTAAAATTTATTCAGAAGTTTTTTTCATTTTTTCTTGAAGCACTTTTTTCAAAAGCATAGTTTAATTCATTTTTCATTTCATTTTATTTTTATATTTATCTTTTTGACTTATAGGAAAGCGACAGAGGCGCTATACGTAGGGCAAGGAATTACCCCGACCTGCTTTTGGAGATGCCAAGATATTGCTGTCCGATGGAAATTTTTTATTTTTTTAAAGATATAACTCAAATTTAGAACTGCTTGCCAAAACCGCCAAGCAGAGGAAAGTGCCGTTAAAGTGTCTTTCCCAAGGACGCAACAGAATTGGCTGGAGTAGGTTTTGAACCAAAACCGTGTTGATCACAAGCACAGCGCTTTAACCTCTCGACCAAACTGCCGACACCAGAGATGTGCCAATGACGTCAGCAGGGGCGGCCGTTGGCCATATTTCACAAACGCTCTGGCCGATTGCAAAAGTAGTTTTTGTATTTGTGATTAAAAAACTTTACTCTTGTCAAAATAAGAATTACATAGTTACATGTTATTTGTAATTTTGCAAACTCTTGTGTGAAATATTTCTGAAACTTCTAGCAAAAAAAGGACATGCTACACATCCCAAACATTTATTGAAAAAAACTATTTGAATAATTTTCAGGAAAAGAACTAATTAAAGTGATAAACACAGCATATATCAACGTTATATAAAGCAGGAATTGAGTTATAATAATCGACGTTGTTAAGAAGGGGGTTCTTAAACTAGATAGTGCGTTGAAAGTCTCCTGAAAAAGCTTGAAGGTGGTGGAATGTGCGCAGTGATGGCCTGACAAAACGGGAGCCGGTGCAAAAAAAATAAAGGAAGCACTTTTTCTCGTTCCAAATTTTTTGGTCCCAAAACAAAGTAACCTCTTAAAAAAAGTTTATCACTTTAGGGGGCCTCCATCATAGTGCTACATAAGAAAATAGATAAGAAATAGAGTAATATTTTTCTTAGAAAAGGGCCACTTTTTGACATTTTTTAGGGAGGGCGGTCCGGTCGCTCCGTTTGCTCTGTACTAAAGCCATTATTGAATGCGCGTACATTCTGCATAGTTCGCTTGTGATATATAATCTAAAGTTGACATAGTCTCAGTTCAAAACCTACTCGCACTATTCTATTGTGTCCGGGGAAAAAACACTTTATGGCACTTTCCGCTACTTTGGTGGTCTTGGAAAGCAGTTCTAAATTTCAGTCATATCTCTGTTAAATTTCAAGCGGACAGCAATATCTTGGCATCTCCGTAAGCTGGTGGGGTAACTGCTTACCCTCTGTATTAGCGCCTCCGTCGCTTTTGTGCGAGTCAGAAGGATAAATATAAAGATTTGGCTTGGCTGTGGCTATGCAGTAGCACATACAAAAAAAGAGAATGCCAAAATTTTTTGAATAAATTTCATACGGGTCGAGTGACGCACACAGTTATAAGGGTCAGTGATTAAAGTTAATTTTATTGTCTTTTTTCTATCTGCTTTTGTTATCTTTTTTACTGGATGTTTTAACTAGTTATCTTAATGTTCATTTAGGCATGTAACTTCAGCGATATCGTAAATGATACTAATATTTGGAAGGGCCAATACATGAGCAAAAACTGGCATCACTATATACAAAAAAAAATCAATCAATTATTGTTTTTTTAAACTTTAAAATCCATTTCAGTAAATAATTTGAAACTCACTTTCAAATTGGTTGCTTCCAAGAACTTCACCTGTCATATTTCTTGCAGAAATTTCACTTTTTGGTGTTGATTGTTTGTCTGAAAAATATTTCGATATAGCTAAAAAATTTTTGTAAATTACAAATTATAATTAAATTTAAAAATTTTTCAAAATCTATCTGGAATAATTGTTTAAAACTCACTTTTAATTTGCTTGATTTCACGAATTTCACCAGTTGAGTTTTGGAGAAAAATTTCATAATAGGGTGTTGTTTGTTTGTCTAAAAAACAATTTGGAACAGTATAAAAGTGTTAGAACCGTTAAAAGTTTTTATTTTGTTTTTTGTAGTTTTTTGTTAATGCCAAATTTTTTCTAAACATTAATTAATCTTCAAAAATTATCAAATTAAAATTTTCTAAATTTTAACATCTATTTTAAGTAATCTTCGTGAACTAGTGAAACTCACTTTTAATTTTGTTGTTTGCATAAGCTTTTTTAGTTGAGTTTTCAAGAAAAACAACATCACTTGTTGTTGGATTGTCTAAAAAATTGATCGACTTTGTTAAAAAAATCTTGAATTTGTGTTGCAAATTTTTTAATAGTTTTTTGTTTATTCACTGCACTATATGCCAGAGGTGGGAAATCTTTTTGCCTTTTTGTTATTGAAGGCCAGATTTTAAAATTTGAGAAAGGAGGCAGCATAAGTTGAAATACCTATGAAAACAGCGAATCACTCTGAACCTGTTTCGGTTTTGATTTTCGTCGCCAAAAAGCAGTGATCTCAAAAAAAGGCCATCACTTTCAATCTGACTCGAATTTCTTGATTATTGTCTCTAAAATACCATGATCTCTAAAAAAAATTATTACTTTAAATCTTATTTGAATTTTTTGATTTTCGTGCCCAAAATAAAGAAAACTCTAAAATAAAGGTTTTCTCTTATCAGCAGTAGTCATTGACGCATAATTTTATTGTCATGGAGGCCGCACAAAAAACTCACGGAGACCGCAGGTATTCCATCTCAGGCATATACCATAAGTGGGAACCATGGGCGTACGCAGGGGAGGGGTTAACCTACCCTTTGAAAAATGGTGATCAGAGATATGCATTTATATGGTTTAAGTTTTTATCGTTTCTGGTTAGTAAATTAGTAAATTTATAAAAGAACGTTTTTTCTGTCGTCTCAATGGCATCAAAGTAGTTAATTTGAATAAAACTTTCAAAACAAATAACTTTTCAATATAAAGTCCGGTCTTCTATGCTTCACTTTTCATGTGTATTGTTTTATCGCAATGTTTTTGCGTGAGATGTGATCCTATTTTACTCCGCTATAAGATTCATTGCTATGAAAAGCTGAACAAGTGCTAGCATGTTGTTGTTGTTGATGCCGCTTCTATCCGTGTAGCAATGCATCTGGTAGAAGCCCACAAATCGTAGATTTTTTTCTTTATACATGACCAGCTCTGCGACAAACCTGGTTGAGTAAATTGTTCCTGATGTGAGTTTAAAACTCAAAACCATGGTCGAGCAGTGAGCTCCGGTTTGGCGCGCGTGATGCACAATGCCGCAGATCACATTCTTTGTGCTGTCTGTTCACAACTGGACATATTTGTAACATCTGATCATCGGCGTGCGTGATGCACAATGCCGCTTCTATCAGTGCAGTAATGCACCTGGTCAACAATCAACAGGAATAATTGGAATAATCTTTTTGGCTGCTTTCTGATGGCGTTAAAAAATTCCTGATAAGTCGCTTCCACATCAGGTGAATTCAGCAACAACAAAGTCTTTTCGAATTTTTTTGTTAAAGTGATGTAATCACTTTACGTGACACTGCAAAAACTCTTGTTTAACTGGCACGCCTATTACTGGCAAAGCAAAACTTGGTAATGGAAGCCTATTAGGCGAGGGTCAATATTTAACTTGGGAAACTTTTTTGTGGTTTATGGTGAAGACTTTTGATGCGGAAAAGAGTTTATATATTTTTTGTACTAATTGTTTAAACCAAGGTTGTGGAGTCAGAAAAATTATTTTTCAACTCCACCAATTTCAAGTTTTCCAATTTCGACTACAAGAGATTTAATAATACGACTCCAACTTCAGCACACGTACAAAAGGAGTCCAACTCCACCCCAAAAACATGCGGCTATGTCAACCCCGACTCAACAATATAGTTTTAAGCAGGGTTGTGAAGCCGGAGTCCCCGGAGTCGCATATTTTAGAATGGAGTCGGAGTACTTTCTTTAGATTTGATGAAATCGGAATTGCAAATAAGAATCGGTTTTTAGATTTGGTGAAGTTGAGAATCGGATTCCTTATTGCATTTGGAGACTTCAATTTAAGCTAAATCATTTTACATTTTTACATTTATCTCTATAATTATCCTCTTTACTATCAGGAATGTGACGGAGGCGCTGTACATAGGCAAGCAATTAAGCAATTACCCCAACCTGCTCCTGGAGATGCCAAGATATTTGCTGTCCGATAGAAATTTTTTATTTTGTTCTTTAGTTTAAAAAGATATGACTGGAATTTAGAACTGCATGCTGGCTAAGACCATCAAGCAAAGAGGTGCCATAAAAGTGTTTTTCCTAAGGATACAACAGAATGGCTTAAGTAGGTTTTGAACCATATAATGTCGATCACAATCACGGCGCTTTAACGCACTTTAAACACTCGAATATTAGGCCTCCACGGTTGTGAAATCGGAATCGCTGGAGTCCCACGGTTAGGAATGAAGTCGGAGTTGTTTTTTAGATGTTCTAGAGTCAAAGTTTGAATCGAAAAGTTTTAAAGAGCTGGAGTCGGAGTCGAAAAAAAAAACTTTTCTCTACATACAGAATACAGAAGAAATTTTTTTGACTTCACAAACCTGGTTATAAGTCACACTTTGGAAGGATCCAGCAAACAATTAAAAGCGATACTTCCTCATATAAAAACAGCTTTTAGTAATTGCAGAGTTAGCTTTTTATTATAAATTTTCTTGTCTGCAATTAAGAGTAGATTAAAATTGAAAAATTTTTATTCTTAATCTGGTTACACTCAACCGCTGACCAAAGCACTTTTTTTCTGTTAAGTTAATGCATATTTTAAGTGTTGGGAATGATAAGAGATTGCAAGCGGTAGCTTTAGACAAGTAGGCCTACTTACAATTCTTAAGGAATCTCGACATTTTAGGGAGAACTGAATTCAAATAAAGACTTTCAAAACCGATAAGCATTTAAGCACTTTTTGACGCCTTTTTTCCAATAAAAATCTATTTTTAATCTTTAGTTGAATTTTTAAAAACAACTCCCAAACCGAAACTTAACTTTAATTTTTCAAATAAAAATTCAAATTTGGCCGTCAATATACAGCCAAAATCATTTTTACTTTAAACTTCAAATTAAAGTCCAAAAGGTGACCTGTCCAAGTACTCGCCGTATTTTTGCTTGCTTATTTCTGCATCATTCAGATGATAAATAAAACTCGGCTATAGTTTCCAGCAATTCACCAAAAATTGGAGTTTTAGAGACCAACGAATAGTACGAATCCCATACCAGCTCCAGCATATCTAAAAAAGATGCTCCGGTTTCAGCATATTTAAAAAAACTACTTCGGTTCTGACTCCAACCAAAAACATGCGACTCCGACTTCCGACTCTGACTCCATAAACCCTGGCTCACAACCAAAACAACCTATGTAAAGTCTCGTGTCTCGTCTCGGTCTCGATACTCCAAAGTCTTGTCTCGGTCTCGTTAAGCCAAAGTCTCGTATCGGTCTCGAAGCACCGTATCTCGACTCTACCTCTAATTATTACATTTTAGGGACGAAAATCAAGAAAACTGGGACAAATTCAAAGTAAAGGCTTTTTTTTTAAAGATTACTGCTTTTTATAGGGATCACTCACTGCTTTCAGGACAAAAATCAAGAAAACCCGAACAGATTCTAATCATGACACTATTATTTTGGGCATTTCAACTAATTCGGCCTCCTTTGTTACTGCTTAATATAAATTGGGCCTCGAATAATAAAAAGGTTTTCCACCTCCGGTATATACTATTAAAATGACAAAAAAAAAAAGATTGAATTATAGTTTTTTTAAATTTTGAAACCCACTTTTTGTAGAATTATCAGTTTGAACTTCATCAGTAGAAAATTTAACGAAAAATTTCATGTTTGGTGTTGTTTGTTTGTCTAAAAAAGTACGTCGTTATGGGCAAATTTTTTAAAAAGTTGTGAATTTCTATATATTTGTAAATATTTTAAATTTTTTATAAAAAGTTAAATTCAGAAAATCATTGAATTGTTCATTTTTCAAATTTTTTTATAATCATGCAAGTTAAATGGTTTCTTACTTACTGTAGATTGGCTTTTTAGTATAAATTTCACCAGTTGAATTCTTGACAAAAACTTCAATATTTGGTAATAATTGTTGGGCTGAAGAGTGAGTCCACACAGCTATAAAAATAACAGTTCAAAATTGGTTAAAAGTTTTAATAGTTAAGAACAGGGATGTCCAACCTGCGGCCCGCGGGCCGCATTGCAGCTCACTTGCTGTTTTTATGCGGCCCACTGCTTACTCAAATTTTTTAGTTACTTTTTCATAACTGTATAAAATTTGATGTCACTGCGGTCATTGTAACGTATAAGAAAACAAAGTAAATACGTCATTTGATTGCTGCATCGAGTGACGTCCAATGAATTGATCTATGAAAGTCTTTGTGGGAAAATCTTGTCATTAAGACGCTTGCCCCAAGCCTCGTTTTCAGTATTCACATTGTTTTGTTATTAAATTAATATTAATTGTGTTATTTCCAAATAATTTTTACAATAACAAGTGATTGTTTGATAATGACTTCAGTGGTAGTAAAGATAATAACTTTGAGCCAATGTGGACTGATTTAGAATGAGATTACAGTAGTAGCAGCAGTGCTGCTAGTGTCAATAAAAGTAAACGTGTTGATTTATTAAAAAGTTGGAAAGAGGATCGGACATTTTTAAAGATTCTAAGTTCAATCAAGAATTTAACATTTGGCCAGGATCCAGGGATCCACTATTAACCAAAGAGAGTGTCGCTCCTAGTCGACAAAGCTTAACTGGCTGGAGTCCTGAAAATATAAGTAGGTGGTGGAAGCGGGACGCAGGCATTCAGTGACAAAGTGCAAGGTGTTAGACAGAATACTGTCTATGAAGCAAGTATTAACGCTGCGACACCAGACTAGTGCAGAGTACTGAACTGTTTGGTAGACTAGAGATAGGGCAATTGTACGTAGGGTTTTGGCAGCATCACCCCATGCTCATTCTGCAAGTTGTCTCAGCAGTGTGACGCGCGAAGATTACTTTTTTTTCCTATGTCACAAGATGGTAACGAAACGTGAGCGATCTGTCTAGTTGTACCTCAAAATAAATAGAGGTTGGATAAAATGGTAAAAATCTAATGCTGCTGTAAGCATTTAACGGATGTTGGGTCTCTCAGTTATTTAAATGGAAGGTTGCCATCACTGTCTTAATATGACTGAGCTGTAGCTTTCAAATTTAAAGATATCTTGATTTAAAGTCTCCTTAAAGGTAGGGTTACCATATTTCGAAGGGCAAACCGGGACGCTTGTTAACAGAAAACAAATTGTGCCCAAAAAGTAGTGTTACCTAAAATAAAAGTCTTTACTTGTAATCAGTCTCTGAATTCAAAATTTTTATCTCCAAGAAGAAATGTTTTCTAAAAAAATCACTTCAAATTGGTCTTGGATTTCATGATTTTCGTCTGTAAAAACCAGTGCTCTCGGAACAAAGCAAGAAGGAAAAGCTCTGCATATGGAATCTGACTTAGCTTTCCGGCGGAATTTATGCCAAAATGGTTAGGACAAAGGGGTAAAAACTGGGGACGCATGTTAAGCCTACTGAAAGCCTACTTACTTTCAGTCTCCAGAAGAGTGCAACCATGCTAGATTGCGTGCGTAAGCAAACTTTCTGGAAATTTTGGAGGGCAGTTCGTAGATATTTTATATGTTGAAAAGGAGGGAAGCCAAAACCGATCCCGTTTTTCAGACGCTGTAGCCAACCTTGTTTGCTGTCATTAGTAAAACTTCGGTTTCGGACAAGCTCCGTGACCATTTTGACCATTTGCTTATCCGACAGAAGCCTCATCAGCTTGCAGGTATGGCCACAGTTCAGACGGTGTCATAGGCCGCTGTCAGATGGACAAATTGACAAAAAATCCTCGATGTTTTTTGTCAATAAAATGGCTTGTTTTTTGGTTGAGTTTCCGCGTCGAATCCCATTTTGCTCTCTATGTAGTAATGGGTCAATAATTGATTCGACACCACCATAGATAAGTCTCTTGGGATCTTGTAGAAGACACAGGGCAGAGATATCCATTGATAACTTTTTGGGTCCTCCACGGGCTTCATCGGCTTTTGGATCGCGACCACAAGCGCTCTTCTCCAGATCTTGGAAATTTTGAGTCGGTGCAGGAAGAAATAAATTCAAGTAACCAGCTCCAGCAAAACACATTTTTAATGCTATTTAATGATTTTAGTAGTTTCACATTTCCCTTAGATTTCAAATTACTAAATCAATTTTAAATTTATAATTTTATAATCGTCATTTTGGTCATGTTATCTAATACTTAAAAGAGGAAATTTTATATACTGTACATGTAATTTTGCGGCCCGCCACATATACTTAAATTTAAAATTTGGCCCAATATGAAAAAAGGTTGGACATCCCTGGTTTAGAACTTTGGATCCTACACTTGTTATTTGAGCCCAAAATTGATCTTAATGTTTAAGAAGTGATTATATGAAGATGGGACAAAAGGTGTAGATTAATTTTCGGATAAGCCAATTTGACTGAAATCATCGCTGGGACGAAGCCATGTAGTTCTGTTTAAGTGGCTGTGTTTTCCAAACACTGAACAGTTGGTCACTGTCACTACAAACTTGTTGCATGCTGCAGTATAAATTGAAATAAAATATAATAAAAATGCAGGAAAAGCTTTTCTAGCTTTAGCAACAGTCAAGCGATTACCCAGATTTGCCTTCTTGGATCCCAGAACATTATTGTCCGGTTGAAACTTCTCAGTTTTAAGAGAGTGATACGGCTAAATATAGTGATGGTAAATAAAATTTGACACGGGGCCATGTCGATATTTGGAAGGTATCTTACCTCTATCTAGACTCCACAACCTTTTGTTTTAGCCTAGCGTAGCATACACACTGAAGCGAACTACCTTCTGAACGACGTTATTGAAAAATTCAACTTTGTTGTTTTTGTTAATAATTGTGCTAATGTCTTATTCCTTCACAGCATTGTGCATTTTAGGAAAAATTAATTGTTAAGCTTGGTTTTTTACACCTTTAATTTTAAAACTTTACTTTTGCAAATAATTTTTTTATTTTATGGAACTCCTTTATTTCTTCCTTTGAAATTTATTGGCTAATCATAACCTCGAAATCGTGACGCAATGCGCATTTAGTTTACTTGCGCCAAGGTTATTGAAATAGTATATTTCCGATCGCTTAGCTTTGTAATTGCATGATTTTTGTAAAGAAAAAGAAAAATCGTCACCAAAGCAAATAAAAACAAAATCCTAAACGCTGATGTTCAACAGCAATTTGGCAGAGTCAGTTGTTGTTTTCAAATCTGCTGACGACTTCAGTTCGAGACTCGTTTGTAGTAAACACAAATCAGTGTGTGCTGACTAACTCTCTGCAACTCTAAAGGCGCGTTTACAGCCGTTTACAGTACTTTCTTTTTCAGCGTGATCTTTGTTTGTTTTATTTGACGCTCAAATCCACTCATTTTTTCGAGAAAAAATGTAAAATGAGGGGAAAGAGTGGATTTGAGCGTCAATAAAACAAACAAAGATCACGCTGAAAAAAAAGTACTGTAGTGTAAACGACTGTAAACGCGCCTTAAGATGTACCTGAGTTTTTTAAGGTTGTATCACTTGATGGTGCACTGAAGCTGCACGTAAAAAAGTACCTATTAAAAGCTTTTTTTTCCCGTTTAAAGTGAAGATTTTTTTAGTTTTTTTTTTACGAGACGTATGTATACCATGCGGAGCGGTCATTTATGCCTTCCATTATGAGAAAATACTTTTTTAAATTTTACACTTTTCATTTCTGTTACTTTAAAAGGATAATTTTGGTTAAATTTTTCCTATACTTTTTTTTCAGAACTGAAAAATATGGTGACATGCAATTTTAAGCTCGTCCTTCTTGTCTTTAATTGTAACTTTTGCAAATTGACAACCCTAACTGTACTTGTTTTTTGAAGACTAAGAAAAAACCCTTAATTGATAGCTTTTTTACCACACCTGAACTGGAATGTACGAATTATCAAGAAACCAAAATAGAATGAAACACTTTAAAAAAGAATAATAAAACACAATGTAGACTACAGTGATGGCCGTACAAAAGGAGAGGCCCGGTGCAAGAAAAATAGGGGAAGCCACATTTTAGTATACCAAGTTTTTTTCGTTCCATAATAAAGTTATCTCTAAAAAAAAAAGGTCATCACTTTCAATCAAGGTCCAAAATATTTTTTTTCAATGCAATACCTTATCCTTGCTTTCGTCCTAAAGCAGTGGTTCTCAACAGGGGGAATTTTGTGTTTTCAAGGGGGGAATTCTTTGAAATGTAATTGAACGTTTTAGAGTTAACGGTAATGGTTTATAGACTATCTATATCAGTGGTTCCCAACTGGGGGTCTCTGGGAGAAAAAACAGCAAAATTGGAAATAAAATCGAAGCGAAGACCTTTTTTTTTTTTTTTTTAGAGATCACCATGTTTCTGGGAGAAAAAACAGCAAAATTGGAAATGAAATCGAAGTGAAGACCTTTTTTTTTTTTTTTTTTTTTTTTAGAGATCACCATGTTTTTGGGAGAAAAGAGTGGATTTTATTTCCTTTTTTATTTAAGGGGTCCACAACTTTCAAAAAAATTCTCAAAAGGGTCCATGACATTAAAAAGGTTGGGAACCACTGTCCTAAAGTTAAGGTGCAGACAGCGGGACTATCGTCATAGTGTTACAAAGAAGACACAGAGCAATATTTTGCTTAGCGGTGCCACTTTTTGATGTTTTTTTGGGGGGCCGGTGCGGCCGCTCGGTTCGCTCCATACTAAACCCATCACTGGCAGACTACTGTTTTTCAAACTTTTTTCGTTAGGTCCCTGCAATAAATTCTGGATCCGTCCACGGTGCACCTACTTCATAGAGGCGAAACTTACTTGATACAATCTCCAAATGTACGTTTTGAAATAACATTTAATACATAACAACAGCAACGTATAATAAGATGCGTGCGCGTGCATGAGTGCACCGATTGATTACCAGGAAGCCTAACATCGCTTCGTTTCCTAACTTAAGCCACACGCCATATATTGTGGTTGCGGAAGAGTAGAATTCCACATTCACATGATAAATAACTAGCAACGTATTTTTGTGTGCTTGCTATTTTATACTTTTTGCCAGCACTCTTCATTACACTTTCGTTCTTTTTTTCTTATAAAATTTAAGTTATTTTTCCTTTGTGTTTTACAAATTGGATATTAATATTGGTCAATTAAATTTAATGCTTAAAGATTAATAATAAGAATTAATATTGAAAAAGCATTACACTACTTAAAATTTTATAAAATAGTTAAAGTAAGTCGCATATAATATAATTAAAATCTTGATGTAGACCACGTTTCACTAGAACAAAACGTCGACCAAATATTTTAGGTAACCAAGACCTATCACAATATTTTAATAAAAACTATTTAGAAATTCACTATGTTTTGCAATATATTGACTTTACTTTTTATCCTAAAATTATTTGATTTCTTCAAATTTTATGCTCCGAAAAAACAGATATGTTTTTTGTTGTAATTGAGTTTTACCAACTAAAAACTCATAGAACTCATAGAAAAAAGAGCCGAATGCTTATTTTGATGGCTTACTTCTACGTCAATTTAATTGCGTATCTGACTTAAGACTAAAAAAATTTTTTTAGTATGAGATGGCTGTAAGTCGGACCAGAATTTACAAACACAAACCTCTGAGGGCAAAAGTGAAACTTTTTTTAACGTAAAAAATGATCACAGCTTGCGATGTCTTAAGAAAGTTAAAAAAGTTTAAAGAAAGTTAAAATTTTTTTTTGTATGTATTCATTCTTCTTATTATTTTTTGTATGTCACCAGATGCATTCAGAAAAGGTTTCCGGACCTGGTGAGATTTCTTTTTATGGGTGGTTTTTCTTTACTCACCTTGCTCAATTGAGCTAAATATCCATCCTGGCTAGCTGTGCCACCCGTCATTATTACGCAGACTAGTCATGCACTGGTTATTCAATCTCTCAATTTGTTTGATAATATTATTATTATATTTCTTTTTTCTTTCTCATTTCTTATATTTTTATCTGATTAAGGTGTTGCGGCCATGCTTTCTACTGTTTTGTACTTTCACTTTCTGATTATCTTATGCATGTTTTAACGTCTGACGTTGTGCTGCTACTTCCTTTTCTTGATCTTTCCAATATTTTTAATTTTTGTGTTAAACTGTATTTTTTTATTTTTTATTTTTATCTCTATATTTATCCTCCTGACTCGCAGGAAAGCGACGGAGGCGCTATACATAGGGTAAGAAATTACCCCGACCTGCTTCCGGAGATGCCAAGATATTGCTATCCGCTAGTAATTTAGTAGAGATATTACAGTAATTTAGAACTGCTTGTCAAGACCACCAAGCAGGGGAAAGTGCCGTAAAGTGTCTTTCCCAAGGACACAACAGAATGGCGCAAGTGGGTTTTGAACCGAGACCATGTTGATCATCAATCCGGCGCGTTAACCACTCGACCACGCTGCCGACTCGTATAATAATGATTGAGAATAAAATGACCAATAAATGACCAATAAAATGGCCGACTCGTATAATAATGATTGAGAATAAAATGAACGAATGAATAAATGAATGAATGAAAGTTTATTTATTTTATCTCTACATTTATCCTCTTGATTCACAGGAAAGCGATAGAGGCGCTATACATAGGGCAAGCAATTACCCCGACCTGCTTCCGGAAATGCCAAGATATTGCTGTCCGCTTGTAATTTAATAGAAATATGACTGAAGTTTAGAACTGCTTGCAAAGACCACCAAGCAGGGGAAAGTGCCGTAAAGTGTCTTTCTCGAGGACACAACAGAATGGCACAAGTAGGTTTAGAGCCGAAACCATGTCGATCACAATTACGGCGCTTTAACCACTTGACAACGCTACCGAAGGTCTTCACTACGATGCCGAAAAACACTGCTAAAGAACTCTGTCCCGGATTATCAAGTAAAAACTAAACAATTTTTTTCTAAATAAAAAACCCGAAGTAATTTTGTCGGCATCTATTTAACGAATTCGTCGCGGGAGTAAAAAATGTCATTGTAAGATATTATCATTTTCCCAAAAATTTGCTTAAAAGATTTGGTTTTTTATTAAAAAATTGAAATATGTCATAGTTGCCTGAAGCGTTTCGTCGACATCCTGTTCGTGGACTTCAAAATGATATTAGACCTGAATCCAACTAATAGTCAAAAATC
The DNA here is from genome assembly GCA_963680785.1 of Diplosoma virens. Taxonomy (NCBI): domain Eukaryota; kingdom Metazoa; phylum Chordata; class Ascidiacea; order Aplousobranchia; family Didemnidae; genus Diplosoma; species Diplosoma virens. The sequence goes on from OY796880.1 coordinate 35,072,423, forward strand.
GAAAACATCAGCTGTTAAAACTTGTAGCTAAAGCAAATATACAGCTTTTTCCCTCATTAGCAAAGTTATCAAAAGTTATAATTGTTATTATTGTACCTTTTATAAAAAAGATGACGGCAGTGGTAACAAACAGAATAAATACAAGAAAACATATTTCGATTTTTTTTCTCTTTAAATTTTTAAAGAATTTGTGCCATTGTCGAGATTCCAAATACGATAAGAATATTACTGCAGAAAAAAAATTTAAAAATTTAAAAACAAGTTATTTAGCTCTTACTTTTTCAGTTGGATTCCATAAATATATTTTTCAATTTCACGCTCAAAATTTTTCTTTAAAATTTTTCTTTAAAAAAAAGATTTGTAATCCTAATTTTACACAAAAATTTGTTTTTTAATTCATTATCAACAACCTTGTGAAGTCATCATTAGCACATAACCAGGGGCGCCGTAGGTGGGAAAAAGAGGGGTAATTATTCCTCCTGCGATGCAATATTTTAAAATGCAAAAGCCCAGGGGGCAGCAAGTTCCTTTTGAAATTCACAAGACAAAAGCATTTGGCCACACTTGTCTTCACAATTATATGAACTCAATCAAAATTAAATCCCACGAAGTTTTTTAAATATCTATTTGGACAAGAGATTACCCACTTTTTTCGAAAAGAGCCACATAACAAGTTATAGTAATTTAGCAAGTGAGCAAAATTTTGCAAAAAAGGACTTTTTCGTTCAAAAGGCATTCTCAACAAATGTAAATTAAAACGTATTTGAGAAAATTTTTGCTAAAAACTTGGTAAAGGCATTTTCAATGAATGTAAATTATAGCGCTTTAGGGAAAATTTTTACTTAAAACTTAGTAACGACCAAAATATAAAAAGGATTTTAAAAGTAAAAATTTTGTTTAGTGCAAAAAAACTAATTTGGCTTGTTGAAAGTATTTAGGCCAAGAAAATAAAACATCGCGACCAAATTTTAGACGAGAAAACTTTTTTTGACAAAAACTAAAATTGAAATCATTTCCAAAGTCTGATTCAGAAGAAACTGTCAAAATGAAGAAGAAGCGAATCGAATGGAGTGTAAAGTAAAAAATAAAGTTTTCATTGGTCGAGAAGAGAGAAAGCTAAAAGATTTTCAGGCCATATAAAAAATTTTTTTGGTTACAATAATAGGGTTGAAGTACACTGTTAAAAAAACATCAAAGAAAAGTTGCAAAATTCTGCAAACATCAAAAACGCCGACTGCAATGATCAAAGAACTCGCAGCAGCTTTTTAACAGTGTAGCTTATAAAGCGGAAAGGCAAAAAGTGGAACGACTTTGACAATCTGTTATAGCTGATATAGTGAATCTGTTATAGCTGCAACAAAGATCAAATTGCCTGTTGTAAGAAGGTACTGACCAATAGCAAATTCGTGAAAAGCGTGATGCTGAGAACTACTGTTAGCTTTGCAGGGACAAGGAAGTGTGTCATGGAAGTGTTGTTATGCTCTTGCAAGAATTTAAACTTGTGACCAACGTACCCATTATCACAGTGATCAAATTGGTGAATAATATTGCTGCAGTGATGTAGTTTTTTAGTTGCTGGCATAAGGTGTCGGGTCGTAAAAACAACACATGATTTGACGGGTATTACGACAGTTGATCGAATGACACATGATTGAAACCACATTTGATCGAAACAACAGTTGATAAAAAAAAAGGTTTGCTTTTGTATGTTTCTGCGATTAAACAATCTCTTTGTTACTGTAAATTAGATTCATAAAAAGCAGAGGCCATCAGTAAGAAGACAGTTTGTCATTAATTTTTATAATTTTTTTGCCAATGTCAAGGTAAGGGTTTCTTAACAAGGTCCCTGGGCAAAGCATTTTTAGGGAGGCAACAAATAGATGCCTTGTCATGGTTATGGTTTGTTAGATGCCTATTGATGCCATTTTTTGCATTCTTTTTACATTGTAGTCAGTAGCATATTTAGGGAAGCATTGTGCCATGGCCCCATCCTTGGAGATTCCTTCAAAAATCAGAGACAGATTCAAAGAGAAGACTTTTTTTAGAAATCACTATGGTTTTGGGACGAAAAATTAACAAAACCGGGACAGATTCAAAGTTGTAAATTTTCTCTTTCATTATTCGATCAAGTGTCGTTTCTATCAAATGTCGTTTCGATCAAATGTCGTTTCGATCTAATGTCGTTTCGATCAAATGTCGTTTCGATCTAATGTCGTTTCGATTAAATGTCATTTCGATCAGGTGTCCTTTCGATCAAGTGTCGTCTCGATCAGATGTCGGGTCACGGGTTTGACGGTTTACGGACAATTGTTTGAAAAACAACGCTCTATGCAGTTGTCTGAAAATATTTATTTTATAAACATTCGTTTTTCCTTTTTTAATAAATACCTAACCTAATTCTAACTTTATCGTTCGTAAAATGTTGGTTCTTGTTTTCGAATAATTTTTGGAATAACAATAATTGTTTTCGAACAATTAATTGTCATTCAACAATTGTCATTCAAACAACCGTTGAGTCGAAAAATTGTCAATGCGAACAATTGTTCCAAAAATTGTTCAGATACGTGGTTCTGCAACGAAGTAGTAGCGTTTAACTACCGCGCTGATTTATTTTTCGAATCTCGTCAAAACAGTTTCGATCTGCATAACGTGAAGGTAGATTCAATATTTTTTTCATTTTGTTGACCGGCTTGGCATTTAGTTACTTATTTTTTTCATAGATAAAACTAGAACTAATCAGTCTAAACGTTCCGGGTAGCCTTTGGTGATTAAAATACATGTAGATCGAATGTTTATCAATTTTAGTTGCGATATGCTTTTCGAGTACATTATTATAAAGGCTTTGTGAACCAAAATACAAATAAAAATAATTTTGCGTTTTTGAAGACTTAAATCCTCAATTCTTTCCATTCTTCCCAACAGTATGTTCATGAAAAAAGCTAAGCACTCCCTTTTCTTTTTAAACGTTTTGGTAGAAAAGCAAGAATTTAAATTTGTGATTATTATACAAAAAAACTTAGGCTTATTTTCACTGTCTAGTAGGCCCTACATACGTTGGAATTATTTTACTACAAAAAGACTCTTGAGCAATGAGAACTCTCTTTTTACTTTATAATTCAGTTCTTGTTGTTTCTCATTCGGATGATTTCTCCTAATGAGTACCAGACGAAAAGCTGTGGGAATAACTCCAATTCTAGGCTATTTGCTATTTTCAAATTCTGTGCAATAAACGGTCTCTTATCATTTTTTTCTTGGTCTTTACAAGGTTTTTTTTAATAAAAATTTTATCTAATACTCTAAATCTTGAATTGATTGAGATTGGTTTTTCAACCAAAAAAGTCCTTTTTTTAAATTTTGTCCCTTTCTCCAAAAATTTTTGGCGCCCGTACTTATAACAGAACACTATTGTTGGGTAATTGCAGATAATTAATAAAAATTGCGCACAGACTAAACGAATTCGGTTCAGTGTTGCCAGATCGATCGGGCGATTTATCGCAAATCCGACGAGTTTTTGCTTAAGTTTGCGCAACGAATTTCAAATTCCCGTTTGAGCGATTTTTTCGGATCTGTATTGCGCTTTTAGTTGGATTGACCATGGCGTACGAGCTGACGGCAGGGGACTCTAGGTTTTGTAGATGGAAACGGAGAAATCAGGCAGAGATTTAAAGTGAAGACCTTTATTTGGATTTTCTACCAATGGTGCGGTCCAAAATTCAGTTTTCGGGGCAGTAATTTTTAAATTTTATGTATATCATAGTGGTGACTAAAATTTCGTAAACAGATGGTATGGCGCTTTTTGAAGTCAATTTGTGCGTTTTTGGGCACCTTTTTGTGAAACGTTTCCGGCAACACTGATTCGATTCTTAGCTTTTCAAAAATGTATCTGGAGGGGAAAGAACTCAAAAAAAAAAGAAAACTTACTCCATAGGTCTACTTACGGCATCCACGCTTATTGGCTACAACCTTTGTTTTTGTCATGTTTGACTCTGTCATGCTGTTTTTCAAAGGACAATTTTCTTCAACGTTTATTCCCACTTGATTTTGATCAGAAATATTTGTTTTGTGACGTGATTGAACAGTTTTAACAGTATTTGATTTTTTAAATAATGCTTCTTGACATCCTTCATCGCTGTTTCCTTGCTTCATGTTTGCAATTATTTAAGCTAAATATTATTAATTTAAAAATTAACCTTTAGTTCAGTTTGTTGACTATAAGAAAATAGTATTGTTTTTTACACCGTTTTAATGTAATGTAAGCAAACAAAAGCAAGATTGAAACATGAGCCCAGACATAAACAATTATAGTAAATATGCTACTATAAAATATCCTTACAGTTGTATTTCCCAAAAAATTATTAAAACTTGCAAAAAATTATTTTTCAAAGCTGTTTTAGTTGATTTAAAAAAAGTTTGTTTGGACAATTTAAAACTATATAAAAGTCGAAAGAAATCTCCCTATCTTTTTAAAAACAGAAAAGCTTTATTTTCAAAGGCACATAGAGATTGTGATGACGTAAATTTTTTGCAACAGGTTGCCTGTTTTTTTGTTATTAAGTTTAATGATGAAATTAAGGTAGACAAACTCCAATACAAAACGTTGGTATCCTGTTCATACCAAAAACGCCTTATTGGCTTTGTTTTGAACTGTAACACTTTCTTGTTGTGGAACGTCACCATATTTTTTCAAAACGCTCTTCAATCTATTAGTTGGCGTGTGAAGTAAAAGATTTTTTTTCTTCCCAAAGCTTTTCATCTGACACTCTTTAGGGGAAATCGTCAGAATAAAGCAGAAATAAAACCGAACTGGATTATAAAGAGGAAAGCAGAGTTCTAATTGGCTAAAAGAAGTGAGGCAATGAGAAAAAAGATTAAGAAATTTTTAAAGAGTAGACGAATTGTTTTTGTTTACACATAAGGGGATTTAGAGATTTAATGAAAGTCGCTTCAAGAGCAGAAAGGTGAAAAGAAGAGCGACCTCGAGCGAGAATAAAAAAAATTTTCATTGTTGTAGTGAAGAGCGCATTGGGCGTTGTCAAGAAGATGTTGACCAATGGCGGATTCGTGAAATTGTTGTGGGCGTATGTTGTCCTTGAAAGAGCGGGAAAGGCTTTGGCGGTTGTGCCAGGCAGGAGGATTGACAATGGATCTTGGAACGTGTTGTTTAATTCGCTCTTCTCGGCGTTGAGACATGCGATTAACGTACCGACTATCGAAGTGGAACACAAACTGGTAAATAACATTGCTGTAATGATGGGAAGGTAACACGTTTTTCTTAGTTGCTGGTAAGAGCTGTCGGGTGTTAAAATAACACGTGGTTCGACGGAGAAAAAGCACCGTTTCACAGCAGACGTAATCTGCTTTTCGAACTTCATCGAGACATTTCCAATCCATAGAATGTGTAGGTAGACAGGGTACTCTTCCACTATGTGAACCGGGTTAGAATTTAGTTGTTGAAGTTTTTGTTTGAATGCCGAATTGATTGCATGTTCCGGGTAGCCATTTTCTAATAGAATTGAACGAATTTTGTCAAGCTCTGGGTCCAGTTTGCTTTTAGAACAGATCATAAAAGCTCTGTGAACAAGAGTACCAATTAGGTTGATTTTTTGTTTCTGGGGGCTAAAGGAGTTCCAACGTAGATACTGGCCGGTGTACAGTGTTTAGGCATCAACATCCCAAAATACGCCTGCTAGTCGTCTCAGCAGTGTGAAGCGCGAAAATCATTTTTTCGCAATGCCATTAGATGGTGATGGAATACGAGCGATCTGTTCAACTTTAAACTAAGACAAGTAGGGGTTGGACAAAATGGTAAGAATCTATTGCTGCTGTAGACTTTTAGCTCACGTTTGACCTCTCGGTTGTTTAAATGAAAGGTTGCCGTCATTGTCTTAGTATGATTCAGATTCAGCTTTTCAATCTGAAAATAAGCTGAAAGTGTGGTCACGTCCCTTACAATTCTTGACTTAATGACTCTTACAAGTCTTTTCAGTATCTAAAAGAGTGCAACAATCGTTTGCATAGGCAAACGTTCTGGAAATAGTGGTGGGAAAGTTGTAAGTATAGATGTTGAAAAGGGGAGAAGCCAAGATTAATCCTTGAGGAACGCCGTTTTCAACCTGCGATACCTGCTTTGCTTGCTGTCATCGGCAGTAAAGGTAAAACTTTGGTTTCGGACAAGCTCCATCATTATTCTGATCATGTGCTTATCCAACAAAAGTCTCTGCACTTGCAGGTAAGGCCACGGTGCAAGACAGTTTCATATGTTGTATACCACACAGATCGACAAATACTGCACCCGCCTTCTCAGTCTCAAAAGAATCCTTGATGTATGCGTGAACAAAACAACTTGATCCACAGAACAAAATATCTCTATATTTACCCTCCTGATTGGTGGGAAAGCGACGGAGGTGCTAATACATAGGACAGGCAATTACCCCGATCTGCTTCCGGAGATGCCAAGATATTGCTGTCCGGTTGAAATCTTTTATTTGCTTTTTTAATTTTATGTAGATGCGACTGTAGCTTAGAACTTCTTGTCGAGACCACCAAGCAAGGAAAAGTGCCGTAAAGTGTTTTTCCCAAGGACAGAACGGAATGGCTCGAGTAGGTTTTGAACCGAGGCCACGTCGATCACAATCATGGTGCTTCAACTACTCAACCATCCTGCCGACACCACTTGACCACGCTGCCACAAATAATTCTTTGGCTCCCCGACGAGCTTCAGGCTTTGGGATCGCGGCCACAAGCGCTTTTCTCCAGGTCTTGGAAATTTTGAGTCGGCGCAATTCAATCAAGAATCTTCTATCTAAGAATTCATTCATGGGCTATTTTGCTATTCCAATAAGTTTACTTTTATATTGTTTAAATTTCGGTTTGTTCTAAAAACGCCTAACTAGGCCTATTTTGGGCAAATTCAAGCTCAAGTGTTTAAAACGTAAGCTATTTTATGGCCTACTGCACAAGCCAAAAAAAAAGTAATTTTAACAAAATTTCATTCTACTGTATAGTTAGCATAGCTTTTTCCCTAAGCCTCTAAGCTCAGTAATAAATATAAATATTTTTTGTCTACCTATTTTTACAACTGTTTTTAAAAGTTCTACAAACTTTTACTTTAGGGCCACTTAAACCTGTTGGAGGCTTGAATAAATCTCGGTTTCAAAAATGAGGATATCTTACTGAAATACAACTAAACAGACTTCTGCTTGATATGCTCAGAATAGTATTAAGGAAACGATTACCGAAATTTCCGAGCTTCCTGCTTATCTATATGATATCGTTTCATAAAGCGTAGGCTTAGGCTCAACATTAACCATCGTTAACCAAGCTTTAAGTGAACTTATTTGAACCACTCTTTTTTTTGTCAAATGCATGCAACGCCCATGTTCTGGGCAAAATAGAATTTATGCAACAAATTAATAAAAAAAGTAGTCAAAGCAGATATCATAATGTAAACAATTCTTTATACTAATAACCTATTAAGAGCTACTAGTAGCTACAAAAAAGACACGATTCAATCCTTAGTCACTGCTTGACTTTCAAAAATAACAAAAACCTCTATCCAAAAACATACATTCAGCTTCATAGCAATATATAACTAATCAGAACACAAAACTGAAATAAGAATGGTTTATTGTCTTTAGGATGCGTTTGACCTAAGCAAATGCTGATCGAACTACGGCGACTTCATACTTCATTTGCTGCAGTGTTCCTATTGACATAGCCGTACCAGACCAAAACATTGTAGGAGACAAAGAACTTTTTCTCTAATTTTATGCGATAATCCACCGAACCATGATTTCGCTTCATATCACTGTTTAATATGAAGATCTTTTTTTCGTCTTAAGTAGTTTTTTAGTTTAAATAGATATAAATAGATACATTTTGCCAAAAAAACGTTTTGAAAACAAAAAAGGTATTCACATTAAACTTTTTTTCTATTTGGGCACTAAATTGACACTAAATTGCACTAAATCGAGGTAAAAAAGCGAACAGCTAATTCTCGGAAGGGCGCTTATCGAGAAAAGAAAGTAGTGTCATCGGTAGGACAAGAACTGTTTTAGATGCTAAATGGTTGCTTGACTTGAAAATTTGAGAAAAAAGCAACTATGTTCACAATTGCTCGAAGTGCTTTTACAAAAGCTCTAATTAATTGTAAGCCTTGATCCTAACGTATAAACAAATACAGATAGATTAAGCAGCTCCATGTCACGTGATTCTCAATCTCAACACTTTCGTTCTCGGCCACCGCCACCGCGATCTCCAAATGTTTTCTGCGTCTCCCGCAGTCTCATCTCCGGTCCTCTGTTTGGAATCTTTAAGTGACTTTGTCTGTGTACTTCCCTGTACCCAATGCCACAAGGTGCAGCGAAATATATTTAGGTTTTCAGTGGGTGACGTTGGCGAATGAACCAAGCAAAATAAATGAAAGAAATTAAAGCTGAACTTTGATGTCCCGAAAACCAGAACAAGACATAAAGCTATTCATCGAATAAAAAGAGCGATTGTTAGCATAATTATCGCATACAATTGACCTTAATTCCGCGACGATTATGAAAAATGAGGGTTAGTGTTTGCAACAATAAATCGAGTTAATTACCATCTATTAAAAGCACAATGGGTAAAACCTCGAAGCACAATGCAAGAATGGTAGTCGGGAAACTCAAATCAACAAAATGAGTTGGAGCTAAATTTTGAAAAGCAATGATCCGATAACCATTAAGACGCGTATTGGCATTGGATTGGCAGAGGCAGTGCCTCACCTGCGGGAATCAAATACAGTGTTTCCTCGGTTATTACGGTAGAGCGTTGCGAGACCGGCCGCGATAAGTATTTCCGCGATAAGAATTTCCGCGAAGTAGCGATACTTCGTTTATACTTCGGATTTTGACCATAGTGGCGCAGTAACAGGGGGAGCTGGCTGTTTTCTGCGAGGCGTAAAGAACTTTGTGATCGGAAGTTGCTTTTGTTGCTTCATTGCTTCTTATTAAAAATGAATCATTTTAACGGAAATAAGGATGTTATGTAATGCGGGCGGATGCAGCCAAGTGGTGAATCCGCGGTTGAAAACAGCGATATCCCGCGAAATCAAATATTTGGCGGAAAATAATAAAAATAATATGGCTGGCTGATGACGCGATGTAGTGGCGTTGTTATTGCAAAATTTAGTACTTCCATTGTGAAGACAATTGAAACTAATGAAACAATTTCCCTGGTAAACGACAGTAAAACCCTTTCAACTTTTAGTTTGAAAATGTAAAATGTCCAGCTGTATCTTTTGACAACTGTCGGTGACCAAGTTTCAAGTTAATTTAAACCAGAAATTCTTAACAAAAAGCATGCCTCTCTTGAAGGAAGTTAAAAAAATTCAGGCGCTTAATCAGTTTTAATTACACATTTTTAACTCTGCATATATTTTGCCAACTTCAAAAATATTATTTATTTCCAATTAATCCTTTTCTTGTCGAATTATCTTCCAGCAGTTTAAAAAATCTGAAACTTTCGTTATATGCTACTTTACCTTCCTTAAATCAAATCTGAAAAACAATTTATGATATGTTTGTTGCTATAGCAACAGCTCACTGTTACCGTACGGTAACATTGGGAAGATATGGTATAAATATATGCAATTTGTCACTCAATACTTTTACTTTGCTGAACACAGTTTTATTAATAATTTGGCTTGCTTCTTTTTTGAAATGAAAGGAAGCATGTGCATGAAAAACCCTACAATATAAATGAACATTTATAAAAAAATAACATAAGCAAAAAAAATTTCATTGCAAATACAAAACACCACTAAGAGGTCAACATCAAAATAATTTCAACACTGTCTGAAACGAGGTAGGTTGTTCAAATTTCTTTGGTGTGAAAAGCCAAAAAGCAATTGTTTCGCTCGTTCCAACAAAGTCCTACATCACATTTCACACATAGCACACGGCTAGTGCCAGTTGGGCAATATCGGTATCGCATTTTTTTTGATCATAAACTGCCCAATGGGCCTGGTTATCGTATCTTACATCTGCGACTGGCAAAACTGTCGTGATTTTTTTATTGCAATGAATGTGGTGTTTCATCATTCAGAGACGATGGTCTTTAACGCGTTTTTGTCGTTGTCTTTCCAGTTAATGTTAGAGCAAAAGCAATGCTGCAACGGAAATCTTCAGGAGCATGTGCTTTGGCTGGTTTTTGATTCAAGTGTCTGCGATATAGCAGCCAAGCCTTTAGCACTGCTACGTCTAAGCAATAGTACACGATATGCATGTACCATTTATTACTCCGGATGTCTGTGCAATATAATTCTAACATCATGTAGCAAGGGTCCACTCCACCCATGTGCTGATTATATTCTTTCACAATATGGGGCCTCTCTACATCCATCCTTTTTTCAAAAATACTCCAGCGCTTGCACTGATCCATTGGATTAACGCTGCAGAATGTTGAAATGAGATAGACAGGTTTGCTGTCGTACCACTCAACAACGCTGATTCCTTCAGTTTCCTCGCATCGATGGTCTATCCTACCACGCCCATTTAACTTCAATTTTTTGTCAGAAAGTAGCGAATTGTAACAACAGACAATATGCTTTGCTGCTTGAACAAGCATACAAGGTCAACCGAGCTAAACTAATTATCAAAATACAATCTGAAGTTTTTGTTTTCTGGAAGATTTTTAACAAGCTCCATCACAACATTTCAAGAAACACCTAACTTTCCCAGCAAATTTATTGCCTTGCCAGTATAGACTATAAAATCATAAATCAACCCAGACATGCCTGCTCTTGCAAAAACCTTGAAGCCCCACCGATGAAGGTTGTTTTTTATATATTGTTTTGAGTCCAGAGCGCCCTTTGAAAAGAGTCCTCTGCTCATCTACTGAGTGACGCTCTTCTGGCTCAAGATGTAACATGGCGTCACGCAATCTTTTCAGAAGAGGAGACACCTTGAAAAGTGGATCGTAATCCAGGTGGTCACGGCGCTTCATTTCAGCACTAGGCTATCATTGAAATGATCATAGCAGAGAAGAACTTGAAAACGATTTCTGGACATTACATATGCAATAAGAGGAAAGCGTGAAAAAATGCACCAGTACATAGGATAAGCTTTGCAAGGAAAAATCCCTGTGAAAAACAATATTCCAAAGAACTGTTCTATTTCTTTTGCAGAAGTATTTATTGTTTTTCCATCCTTTGCAAGAGCGTAAAGTTTTTTCTGCTCTGCCACGTACGCCATACAAGTATCATCTAGAAAAAATTTAAAATATTTTATTGGTATTGGTATGTCACTAGGTGGTGGTGAAAAATCACCTTTGAAGGAAACGTCCGGAAAAGAATATACCTTTTTCTTCCATTTATACTTTTTTTATTGCTGGTTGATTGTTTGGTTACCTTGATATGTACAATCTTTATCTTCTTCAGATCTGTACAATCTTTATCTTCTTCATAGTCGATTAAATTATCTGCTTCTACTTCTAACGGCCCAGCATTCATATCTAAATCCGAATTATAATTCAGGTCTAAATCATCATCAACTTTCATCATCTTATCTTCCCACTCATCATCATCCTCCAAGTCAGACTCAATTCCATCAGGAAGCAAAATGTAATCGAGCGCTTCTTCAACACTTAATGTATTTGCCATCTCAAATATTGTAATTCAAACAGATACTAGGCTTATAAAGACCACAATTATAAATTTATAAAAGTTATCTGCAAGAGAAAATGCTAAAATTAGTCGATCAAATCTCATCACATTACCTATTTTTACACCCCTAACTTATCATTGTTACCGTGCTGTTACAACCAAAAGCAAAAAATTCTACAAAGCAAAGTAATTATCAGTAAATCATAATCTTCAGGTTACATACTCAATGATAACTAATCAACATCTTTACAAAGAAAAATGAAGAATTTGTTTTGTATAATTATTTCAAACTATTTTCAAACTATTTCACTTTTGGCAGTTCTTGTCTTTTATTAAACCACGTGCGTTTGACAAAGAAAAAAAAGACAATGATAATAATCAGTCAAGCGAAAATTGTGATTCAACACCTTCAGTTAAGTTCTATTTTATGATTAAATCTTACCAATGGTGCCAAACAATAACAAATCAGGGAGAAAAAAACATAGAAGTTCGTGTTACCGTACGGTAGCGCTGGGAAGGAAAGGGTTAAGTGTATATGAAAATTAAAGTCTCTTCTTTTCATTGCAAGAAAATACTATTTAGTCCCATCTCCAAGATTTTGATTTTTTTATACTACGACGTTGTTTTTTACTTTACCGATAGAAATTCGTTAGGAAACACCAAAAAACTTTTGAAGCTTTAGGAGGTCATGGCTCATGGGTCAACGCACAATCAAAAGTTTTTCGGCGACCTCCTAAAGATATCTTTAGACCGATTACGAAAACTTTAGCAAGTATGCCCCTTTGCCCCCTCGATCCGATCACGAAAGCTTTAGCAAGTATGTGAAATCAAAGGCTCTCATTTAAAATCAAATTCTTCAAGACTTATAAAACCTGAAGAACTGGTTTGTCTCTAAGTAAATAGATTTCGCAATTCTAATGATAATACTGAAAATTTTGCAAGTTTTTCATAAGCAAAACATTCTTACGTCGGTAGCATGGTCAAGTGGTTAAACATTTTATCGATAACATTTTTGACTTTCATCGGGCGAAAAATGCAACAACCTATTAACCTAATTATAAATGCTCAAACTAACTGTTTTATTAATGCAGGTTTTTTACTTTATTTTAAATCTATGATACTTCAAGATCTGATAGCAATTTAAAGTTTTTAGATGTAGACATCATACTGACATCATATTGAATCCTCTTATTCAGCCAGCTTTTTTCTAGAGATTTTACAGAACCTATCTCTATAAATAAATGTTTTATTAATGGTAATTCTTTTCACCCGCCACACGTTTTCAAATCCATTAATTTTAATGCAGCTGTACGGTTACGAGACTCAACGAAAATGACTAATTGTATAAGCAAAGCCTTGATTGGCAGAAAAATGTCTAAAATTGAATTCTACAAAAACATGATTTTCAGATTTATTAATGTAACTAAACATTAAATTGACTGGGCATGTCAAAATCGTGAGGGTATGCGAGCTACATGGGTGAAATTTAACCCAAAAAATGTATCGCGGGTCGCAATCCGGTTAGCAAACAAAGTGATAACTTTTTTTTTGTTCTTCACATAGATTTCAACGTAAAATATTAAAATTTCCCTTGCAAAGTTTTTAAATTTGCGTCTCAAGTTTAGACTACCCTTTTTTTTTAAATCAAATTGAAGACAGAAAATAAAAGTCTTCGTTTTAATTGGGTAGTAAACCTCGGCTACGCAAGGAGTTGCGCAAACCTTTTCTAAAAATTTATGTTGAAATCAAAGTGATAACAAAAAAATTAGGTCAGCACCATTATTCGCCCAATCAGTTTTTCCGAAAAAATTACTGTTGTTTTGGTAGATTAAATCTAATTAGAAATAATTAATATTTCGTATAGGGTATTTGATTAAAATTTTTTTGAAAGATTTCGCGGGCCGCACTAAAAGAGTTTGAGGGTCGCAAGTTTGACATGTTTGGGGTAGACCGCTTTCAACTTTCTAATATGTCAATAATGATACCGTTAACAACTAACCTAGAAAAAAACTTATATAGACCACTCCTTATGCTGGTATTTTAAAACTAAATAAAAAAGAGAAAAATATTAAGTTCAATTTCGTAGTAGTATACAAAAACCTATGTACTTTCTATTCCATGTTTACTAATTACCGGTAAGTGGCGCATTTGCAAAATAACAAGACATTGTGGAAGTTTTTTTCCATGTGGCAAGTGCGCACCGTGCGGTAAACATAGTAAGCATAAAACTATGATTTAATTCGGCGAATCATATATTCACCCATAAAAGCAAAAAAATATCTCTTAAGCAAAATTTAAACTGCTCTCACCATGGTATACATGCTGCACAATGCAAATTGTGTTGTCATACACTACAAATAAATTTTCGATTAGATGGTCAAAACACCGTACATTTTGAAATAATGCTTAGAATAAAAACAAAAACAACATAAACTTTAACAAGGATAAAGTTGCCTTTTTTATCCATTACGAAACAAAACATAATAGCAACTTAAATAAAGTTTTTTTCAGATTGCTATAAATTTTATAATGTCATTTTATCCAAAATCCCTACAATAGGAGGAGACCGGGACACGCAGTAACACTTTTTTTTCTTTTTACTATTTCTCTCGTAATAAATTTTTTTTTTCAAAATTCTTGTTTAATATAAAAAATTTAGATCACTGTTTAACTAATATTAAAAAAATAAATAAATAATTTTTAAAGCTTAGTGGTTAAAATTACGATTTGAATGTTTAAAAAAGCGTTACAATGTGCCCCGTCAATGGGGTGAGTTGTAACACCAGTCGGGGTTAGTCGTAACAGCAACAAAATCACTAGTAAATGTTTAAATATAAAAGCAATTTGAAGAAAATAGCAATATGAAAAAGTAAAGACAATGAAATCACACATAGCCTAGTCATAGACATGCGTATCAAGTACAAAAAATGAGGTATTTGACCGTTGCCTAAAAATGTTAAAACAGTTTTTTTCACTGCTGGATTAGCCTAATCATAAATTTTAGAATCACATTTGCGACAAAAATATGTATTCAAATTTTCGGCACAAGCTATATGTGACCTCTTTAGGTAACCATAGCATTGTAGCCTACCACCCACTCCTCATCGGGACGACTGTTAAAATAGGGCTTAAGAAATGTAATGCAAAACTACTCTTTTGCTTTTAGTGTTTTTCAAAAATTGGTTTTTCTTTGTTTGGAGCTGTAACAGATTGTCCTTTTCTGGTGTGTCTGTTAACATGGCACACTTTTTAGACCTTTTCTTGTTTAGCACCAAGCACTAGCCTATCTTTAAGTCTTTTTAGCACTCTGTAGAATTTTACATGGCCAACACCAATGTTTTGCTACTCCCCTTATTGATCTCTTTTTTCAATTATAGCAACTGCTGTAGCAGCTCTTAAGTTGTCTTGTAATAATGAGCTGGTGTTTTTGTAAGTCTTTCTTTTATATTTTTTCACATTATTTACAAATGTTATTGCTCAAGTTACTTTTAATGTAAGCTACTCAAGCCTATGCACAAAAATAAGTGTTACAATTTAATTGCCCCATCAGCCTATGTTACAACTTACCCCATCTCATACTTAGTCAAGTTTTTGTTAATATCTCAAAGAATTAAGTTTTAGTTGCTAAACCTTGTTAGGCATTTAATAGCCTATTGTTTTGTGGTTCGACTGATATAAAACATTTTAATAAAACCACACCCGCTATCTCTCCAGAAGACAAAAATTAAATTTCGAAAAATTTACTT
Organism: Diplosoma virens; assembly: GCA_963680785.1. NCBI lineage: Eukaryota > Metazoa > Chordata > Ascidiacea > Aplousobranchia > Didemnidae > Diplosoma > Diplosoma virens. The sequence goes on from OY796880.1 coordinate 35,087,804, forward strand.
TGCCTACTCAAAAAGCTTGTTTTAACAGTAAGCCTATTTTTAGTCATGGAAACTAAACAATGTTATTTGCTAGCAACCGGTCTTAGTATGACTGTTATTCGGGGCTATTTAGAATTTTATTGGTTTATGTTAGATTTTCACAAATACGAATGTTACAACTTACCCCATGTTACAACTTGCCCCGGTCTCCCTACTCATAATTTAGATTTTTACGAAAGCAAATGGATTTCTCGACTCAAAGCCACCAACAACATTAACAATACAATCTTACCACTTACAATTAAATGTAATTAATTTGTATTGTGCAGTAGTTGTTTACCAAAAAAATTGATTTTTTTGTCTTCGTGATGGCTCCGTTTGGATGACGGTGTTTTTTTCTAACGAGAGTGACTAAATTTGAATGTATTGAGTTTTTTCCAGTTTCTTTTAGTTTTTAACTCGAGATTTTTGCAAGTTTTGGTACTAATTTTTTTTAAATTGCATAGTATTTAAAATTTTCTCTAATGTTTTTACTGACTGATTATGGTTTTTATACCGAAATCCATTTTTACTATTTTATTGTGTTAAAAAGTTTTTAATAATCGTTAATTTCAAAAATTTTGTTGCTGTGCTGACTTTCGTAAAATCCTGGACTTTTTCTATTTTGATTCTAAAATGATTCGGACTCGTTTGACTCGATGTAAATAAATCTACTCAACAATTTTTTTTTGCCGGCCCCTGTTAAAAAACCTTAGTCACTATTCAGATAGTATTATAGGCCTAACTTCAACTTACGAAGGATTTACTTTACGTTGGAGATAAAAAAAACTGTTCAAATTAAAGTAAATAACAAATAAAAAAAATTTCACTATTAAAACTGTCTGAATATGGATATAATATTGGTCATTATATCGAATACAATAGGACTCAAGCTTTGGTAAAATCGGATTTGGACTTGACTCGAACTCTACCTTAACAAGGGACTCCGGCTCGGACTAATTCGCATCCTTCAAATGCTGAACTCATTACAACTGTGCGACTTATACCTTCTAAGTTGAACAATTCCAATAAAAAATTGTACCGTCTATTATTACCCTTCTTTAGTTATTTTACTTTAAGGTACTAAGCCTGCATAGTTTTGTCTCCGTTAAATCCTTTTTGCTTTGTCGCAAAAATTATTTTTTAGTTTACAAGAAATTTTTTTGACACTTGTGGCCCACCTTGTGATTACGCTTTGTTAATACAAACAAAAATAGATTTTCTAAAGTAACAAGTTTTTTTAATCGATTTGTTTTTATCTCAGTGGTGGATCCAAAAATATATTTATGGGGTGAAAAGCTAAGTTTCAAGTTAAAATGTGCTTTATGCCAATTATTCTTAACTCACCCCCTTATTCGTTTGCTTCTGATTCGAACGTATAATATCATAAAATAAACAAAAAATCATACAGAAAAAATATTAAAACATAGCTTGCATAAAAAAGCAAAACTTACTTAAAAATTAGTCAACATCATGAATCGTACTAAAAGCAACATTGGTATATAATCGATATAGATTGGTAACATATTTTAAATTCAGCTGAAATGGAATCCAAGTATATTTTTTCTGTTTTGTAAATATGAAGCTTGGTCTTCATAGTGATTTGAGGAAAAGTTTTCGGGCGACGAAAAGTCAGAAAACTTTGACCGGCTTCACATGTTGTTACTGACAATGTGGCCAGTAGAGGAGTGTCACACTTCATTTACAACTTAATCTTAACCGCATAAACCTGTATTTAATTTTCTGTCTTTTTCAGTAATTTTTTGTGTCACGTAATCTTTTCATGCCAAATAATTATTGCCTAGTCGGAAAAACCCAATTAACTTAATTCAATTTATTTGCAAGCTGTTTTGTGATTGTTTTAATTATTTGTTTTATCAATTTAACCACGTGTCAAGCAGATTAAGAGCACGTGACTTTAGCTTCTAGGATCTTCTTTTTCTATCTCGATTGTTCTAGAATCACTATTGGAATTTTTCATTTAACGCAAAAACTTCTAATTACTTAATCCGTTTGCTGTCGCGATTCTCTGATTGGCTGTATTTGGTAAATGCAAACTACGACAGAAGGTAAACTCTATTTTAATTCTTGATTTCCACTTTCTCGTAATTTCTACTATAAACTAACGTCACGTAATGTCATCTTATATAAACGCATTTGGTTTTCATTTCATTTCAGTCATTCAAGTCATTTTCCAGCCAAAAATTTAGTTGAGTCGTTTGTGTTTTTGTGGCTGTATGATCGCAATTGCTCCACAGAGAGATAGAATTGTTAAGTTTTGTAGGGGACAAATTATTAAGATTAATATTAGCCATCAGGGCGCTAATTTATTTTTATAGCTCGCTAACACAAAGTTGTTAAAATGATTATTAGTAGTTGTGGCCCTGGAATCGTTTTGAAGTTTGTTGAAGCAAAGTTTTTTGTCCATAGATCAAGTTTTGTGAATTTTGTAAAGATATTTATTATTGTTAAAAACTGTGGTTTCTATCTGTGGAAAAAAGTTTTCTAAAAATTTAACTCGAACTTAGCCGGAACTAACTGTATTAAAAACTTTATTTTTGCGGCAAACTATTTTTTGAGCCGGAATAAATAAAAAAATGGACACCAGTGATGAAAGTCCTGAGACCGGTCTTGGTCTCGAGACCAACTTTTTGTGGTCTCAGTGTCGTCTCTGTCTCGACCTTGCGGTGGTGGTATCGGTCTCGATTTCGCGTTTTTTAAATTGGTCTTGAGGCCAGGCATTTTTTGGTGCTTTTCTTGTTTGATGTTATTTTAACGAATTTTGCAATTTGGTTAAGAACAACCCTCAATCGACCAGCTTTGCCGCAAATGGAAGTGGCAAAAAGCTTAGAGTCAAACTTCTGTAATCTGTAACTTTGCCAATTTTTTACGTTTATTTTAATGAAGATATTTATTGTGATCAGGGCCATTTGTTACAAGAATCTGATTACGAAAAAACTTTATTTAAATTTTTCTTTTAGCTACAAACAAGTCTGGTAATGTTTTGAATATTCAGACCCTTGCCCGCAATCGGTACACTATTATAGTCATAAAACTGTTTTTGGTTTTTACTTTGATTTTAATGATTATTTTGAATTATCTTCCATATAAACTTGGACCGAACGCTTCACCCCTAAAAAGTGATTGCTTTGATCTTATATATTTTTTTCTTAAATAAAGCAAACAAATTCTAGTTACTCAGAATCAAAAAGCGCTACTATAACTAAATCAACACAATTAATGTGAAAAAAGATTTAAAAGGGATCTAGACCAAAGCGGATGCAACATGTGAAAAATCAATTCTCAACAAATACAATGTGTTTTCTAAAGAAATCACAATGTAACCAACCAAATGTAATTTCAGAGAGTTAAATAGGAACAGTAAAAAAGCGACTAAAACAAATTAACAGAGAGGACGATTATTATGCAACACGACAGGACTGTTTCGGCCTTATGGACCTCATCAGGCATAAGTTATCGTAACCTCTACGGCGAATAGGTAACACGAAAAATAAAGATGAGAATTCCATGAAGTAACTCTTTTGGAAATGGAGAATTTTTATAAGACCGAAACACGCCTGTCGCATAATAATCGTTCTCTCTGTTAATTTGTTTTAGTCGCTTTTTTACTGTTCTTATTTAACTCGCTGAAATTACATTTGATCGGTTATATTGCAATCTTTTTAAAGAATTCATTATCCTTGTTGTAAATGCAGTTATGTTGCCGAAATTTGATGATAAACATTATACTGTAAAAGTTTTTGCATTTGAAGATGAATAGATCTAATTAATATTTGCCATGTAGGCTAATTTTGATAACTTGCTCAAGTTTAATTTTACAGTAGGCTATTTCTTGTATAATAGGCCTACTGTATAATTTTAGTATTTTACAGTATTCCAGTATTATTTTACAAGTTTGGTCTAATTTCATATTATTTTCTGTGTAATTACTGCATTTACAACAAGGACAATGTATTCTTTAAAAAGATCACAATGTAACCGATCAAATGTAATTTCAACGAGTTAAATAGGAACAGTAAAAAAGCGACTAAAATAAATTAACAAAGACAACGATGATTATTCGACAGGCGTGTTTCGGTCTTATGGACCTCATCAGGCATAAGTTATCGTAACCTCTAAGGCGAAATGGTAGCGCGAAAAATGAAGGTGAGAATTCCACGAAGTAACTCTTTTGGAAATGGGAATTCTAGTTTATAATTTGCAATTCCGAGATTAAATATCAAGAGTCAACATCAAAAAAGTATTAATCGGAAAGAGAATTGAAAAATTGAATTTTGGACGGCAGCGAACCATTGGGAATAGATTTCATCGAAAAGGACCTTGAAGTAGCATCGAAAGGGTTTAATGAAATTTGAATTTTGGACTTCGTCGAATTAAATGGAATAAGTTACATTGGAAAAATTTACAGTAGCCAACATCGAAAAAAACTAATCGGAGAAGAGCTGATAAAAAATAAATTTCGGACTACAAAAGACAAATTTGAAAAACTTCATAGAATACATAGAATTCATCACTTCAAAATTGGTAACCAAGGTTCTTTTCGATGAAACCTATTCCCAATGGTTCGGTGCTGTCCGAAATTCAATTTTTCAATTCTCTTTACGATTGGTGCTTTTTCGACGTTAATTATTGATATTTAATTTCGGAATTGCAGATTATTAATTAGAATTCCAATTTCCAAAAGAGTCACTTCATGGAATTCTCACCTTAACTTTTTACGCTAACATTTCGCCTTAAGGCGCGTTTACAGCCGTTTACAGTACTTTTTTCTTTCAGCGCGATTTTGGTTTGTTTTATTGACGCTCAAATCCACTCATTTTTTCTCGATAACATGAGTGAATTTGAGCGTCAATAAAACAAACCAAGATGGTACTGAAAGAAAAAAGTACTGTAAACGGCTGTAAACGCGCCTTTAGAGGTTACGATAACAAGACCGAAAAAGGCCTGTCGCATAATAATCGTCCTCTCCATTAATTTGTTTTAGTCGCTTTTTTACTGTTCCTATTTAACTCGTTAAAATTACATTTAAATCATCACGCTTTGCTTCTTTTGAGAAAGTAGTCAATTTGTATATCTTTAAAAAGATAATTTTGCGTTTATTAAAATGATATAAAATTTGTTCAAATTTGATATAAAATGAGTCAGTAATAGATAAAAATATTAGCCCTAGTTTTTTGGAAAAAAACCTTTATTTTTCCTTTTGTGCCGTTGTGCGGTTAACTAGTTCAAACTTTTTAGTCGCTATCTGTAGCTAAAGATCTACTTTAAATCTAAAGAAAAAAAAAGATCTTAAAAATATCTAAGTATTTTCAGTTATACCGGTACACCTAATTTTAGGTGCCCGTAAATTGATATTTTCATCGTACGAGAGTGTACAACCGCAGGAATGTACGTGCTCGCTCGCGCCTCTAGACAGTGACGTAAGCCAAGCGAATAAGAAATTCAGACAAACGTTAGAGATTTGCCTGCCAAACATTAGGGCTCGTTTCTATTACGAGCGTGAAAGGAACATTCTTTGTTTCTTTTATTAATCTTTCCGCGCTGAAAAATGTAAGTAGCGCTAAGCGAAACAAAAAAATTGATGAAATAAGCAAGAAATACAGTTCTTCATTTCACGCTCGTATTGAAAACGAGCCTTCGCCGCTAAAGAAATCAAAAACACTTTACTGTGCTAATAGAGATTTGTCGTTTGGCTTGTAATGTTTTGGTTTTTACTATGTTTGGCGTGCAAATATATAGGTTTTGATAAACACGATTGATTATTCGAAATTTGGATTTTTGAAATAATTAGCAATTAATGGATCCCAGTGTTTTTAATGCTGTAAAAAGGGCGGTTTTACATTAACGTGTATGTTTATCAAGCCTGCAATGCTTTTCAAGATGATACAAAACTTTCTTGACTTTCCGTTTCTTGGTCCGTATTTGATCCTGCATTCCGCTTCCTGGTCCGTCCTATTAGATTTGGTAAAAAGCTCCTTTTCTCAAATTGCAAAAACTGCTCATCGTTCTACAAATAATGTTTTGTAATGTTTGAACCCGATCACCTATTGAGAAAAATTTAGCTTTTCCAAAAGGAGTGTTAGTCAGTTATTGATGTATGCTCACAGTATGATATGAGCTCAGATCATTTTATTGTCTTAAAACTTTTGGAAATAACTCATTTATAACAATGTAGAGTTCTTTGCTGATCTTTATTTTTCTGATAAAGCAATCTTCAGAATGCATAAAAATTTGTCGCGAAAAAAATAAGAACTTGTTTATCAGAATAAAAATACACCCAGTTTGACTTTAATATTATTTAAAAAACCGCAGTAAATCACACCACGTCATTCCTGTAAATTTACCATTACATGGGACTAACCAAAGTTCCTTTAAAAAGGTGTGATAAGAATTAATTTCGTTGACTCAAAATGAGTAAAAAACAGTGCATGTTTTTAAATGCAATTTTTTTTAAAAATCCATCTTTTACGTTTGAAAGTGTTTCCGCGCATGTCCACATGATAACATGACATGATCTATAGCAGGCATGTAAGACTCGTGAACGCACGGGAACCGCATTGATGGAATATTGGTCGAAACATTTTTTTTAGCAGTTTGTTTAGCCCAAAAATGTTACAATCTTTTTTTAATCTTAAGTTAGATTTCTACGTTTAATCTTAAAATTTTTGGTCCGACCTTCGCTTGACCTTTGGGACAATATTATGACCAGGGTACCACTGTTTTTTGAGAGTCTCTAAAAGGGGGCTAAGGACCACCAAAGTTTGAGAAGCAATGGGATAAAATGTCATGGGTGTTGTTTTAAAACTTTTTGAAATAATTAATGGTTTGTTTCGAATTGAACATCTACATGTAATTGCAAAATTTTTTTGTGGGTCCTAACAAAAGACTTCTCGGGCCGCTAGTTTAACATGCCTGGACTTTTAGAAAAAAGACAAAAAGTTTTTCATCCAAAAGATTTCTTTAGGATAAAAAGCTATTCAAAAGAATTTCGGTCGCTGATGAGGTAACAAAAAGCCGAACAGTCAATACTGAGGGCTCGTTTCCACTACGAGCGTGGAATGGAGCATTCTTTGTTTGTTTTATTTTTTATTTTTATTTTTTTAACACTCTTAAAACGGCCTAAAGCGCTAAGCGAAGCAAAAATATCAATAAAGAAACAAAGAATACTTTATTCCACGCTCGTACTTTAGAAGGTGACCCACCATGATTCATCAAGCTCTTTTCCCATCAGCTTTCCTGACCAGCTTTTCAGTCCCGAAAATTATCATCGGCTGGAAAAAATCCCAAAAGAAAACCCCCCCTATCAGCGCGAGTGTTATGTCTGTAAAAAAAAGTACAAATGGGGGAGGGTAGTCCTCCACTGAAACGTCCCAAGCGGACAATTTATTATTGCCCTTTGTGCAATGTATCGCTATGCATTGGAAATTGTAACCTTGAATTTCATACAAAGCGAAAATACTGTCAATGATATTTGTTCGACATTTTCGGAATAATTTTTTTAGTATTTTTCTTTTTTCAAACTTTGCTTTTGGAATGCAACATTCAAATGATTGGTTTAATTCAAGATTGTTTTTTTAAATTTTTAAATTTTTAAAATTTTTAAATTTTTTAAAGTTTTCGTTTGTGTTTTTTTGTTCTTTTTTTTAATTGCTTTTATTGTGTATATCAGGAATGTCCAACATGCGACCCACTGCAAACTCAAACTTTTCAATTATATTTTCATAACTGTATCGCAGCGTTTCTCACTGATGTTCCGCGAACTTATCTTTTTTTACTACGTTTTTGACACGAAAGTTGAGAAATCGAGTCGAACTTAAATCGAAAATCTCTTTGCGGCCCGTCGAGTATAAGTAAATTTATGATTTAATAATTTTTCCCCTTTTTGCTTTGATTTTGTTTTTGCGTCCATTCTAAGTATGCATTTTTCATCTTTCTTTTGTTCAATATGCGTATTTTATTCTTTTCGTCAATTTTTTTTTTAACATGTGCACCTATTGATTATGACAAAAAAGTATGGCTATTTTTAATAAATGACAAATTTTTATTCCAATTATTTTTTCAAGCCATGACTATTTTTGCAAGCCTTTGGTAACACTCGCTAAAATATTATATCTATTTCTACATCTTAAAACACGCGAATACTCTTGCTTGAATGAATTACTTTCTTTAGGAAAGATCTCTTGTTTGCTCTTGAACAAATAATTTGTTGATAATTTTTTAAAAAAATGAGCCATTAATTAATTTTGCTTCATGACCATCATGTTATTTCGATCAAGTGCAAAGTTTCTCCCCCAGCGTTAACAAGTGCAAAAATTTTCCCGGAAAAAAATTAAAAAATACAGCATTAGCAAGCGTTAACAAAAGAACGTAACGAGCGTTATCGGGCGTTAATAAGCGATCCCCTAGCGTTAACAAGCGCTAAGAAAAAATTTAGTCACAGCGTTATCAAGCGTAAAAACGCAAGCCTTCAGAGCGTTAACAAACTTTCAAGCGTAAGCGAGCGTTAACAAGCGTTAAAAAAATAAAAAGCGTTATATAGCGTAAAAAATCAAACGTTAAAGCGTTAGCGAGCGTAAACAAGTAATCCCCCAGCGTTAACATAAAACACAATGAAATAAGCTGACGTCATCGCGGGGGTAACCAAGTTCGAAAAGAAGATCAAAAAACGAGCCGTTATGGTCTGCGGATCAAAGGCAGTGAAGCATTACATAGCATTGGGACGCATTTTACAAAATGGAGACCTCCTACATTTAGGAGACTTGATCCTACCAATTTTCCTAAACCTGGGAGACCGCCGGGAAAGAGTTAATCGGTTACATTGTGATCTCTTTAGCGAATGAATTCTAGTTGTAAAAAAATTTATCTAAGCAATAATTTGAACACTATATTTATATATTTATCAATCATAGTTTTTATAAAAATGTAGAGTTGGTGGCCCTCTCAGTCACAACGTTTTTCCTCTACTATAGTTTATTTATTTATTTTTCTACTTTCATCTTTATATTTATCCTTCTGCCTCGCAGAAAAGCGTGGAAAGCGCTATACATAGGGCAAGCAATTACCCCCACCTGCTTCCAAAAATCCTAAGATATTGTTGTCCGGTTAAAACTTTTATTTTTTATTTTTTAGTTTTTTAGTGACTGAAATCTAAAAACTGCTTTCTATGATCGCCAAACAAAAGAAAGTGCCGCGTAAAATGTTTTTCCCAAGGACGCAACAGAATGGGACAAGTAAATTTTGAACCTCACCCGTTTTGATCACAATCACCGCGCTTTAAACACTCAACCACGCTTCCGATAACCCGTTTAACAATCGGTTAAAAAGTTGTACTGTGAATCCATGGCCGTATGCGCGGAAGGGGAAGGTTGGGGGTTAAAAGACCTCATGAAAAATGATGGTTAAAGGTTTATAGTATCACTAAGAGAGCTTAAAAACTGTTAAAACAAACTGAAAATGTTTTCATTTAAAATAAAATTAGGGCTTGAAATAGTGAAGAGCAAAAAAGGTCTTCACCTTTGTTTTACATTCGTTGGAAGCGTGGTTGAATATTAAGAGCAAGGGTGCCGGAATTTTTTTGGCGAGGGGAACAAGATTCAAAAAGGGCACTTTTTTGTTGAAAAGCACTCCTAGCAAAAGCAAATTTTGGCAACCATTCTACAAATTGAAATTTTGTTTGACTGATAGTGATAGAATTTTAGCTTGAGCAGGACAGACCGGTACCTCGGAAAAGTTTTATTTTGCTAATCTGTTTATTTTGGTTCGCGATCAATTTTTCCGGCAATATCAACCCTTTCTAATAAACCCAGAGCATGAATCTAAGTGGTATTTCTACAGATTGTCCGAAAATTTGCAAGCTTGCTCTAACGAATATTCGTTATGTTTTGAATAAGCAAAAGTTTTGTGCATGATAGCGCCCATATAGAATATATAGTGAAGGGGCGTAGCGAACAAGATTATCCTGTTGTATAAATATGATGGAATTTGTATCGTTAAACCAACCAGTCAGCCTTGTCCCGTAATGTTGTGGAAATTCAAGCCAAACTGTTTGAGATGCTTAAAGAAGAAGAAAGAAAATTTTATTTATACTGTAGATACTTGCCAAAATTCAAACACCACCAGTAAAAGAATACAAAAAACACGTTTAACAATGACAAGATCTAAATGACTGCTAAGTGACCGCTAATGCAGGTCTTCGAGTTGCAGCCATTGTCAAGTTAAATTCAAACAAAGAAAATTAAACCAAGTAACAAATAACAAACAATAAAAAAATAAAAAAACTGATGTTTTGTAACATTTAAACTAACGAACAAAAGCAACAGTACGCTATCAGACGAAAATTCAACAACACTACAAACTACAATAAAAAACATAAGAAAGATCAAAAAATATCGTTTAACAAAAAAAAAAAAAAAAGCATCTATGTGACCTAGGTTAGCAATATAGTGTGCACAAATCTTATGTTTTTTGAGAAAATTTAATGTATTCCTTTCTAAAACGTTTGAATGGTAAGTTCCGGATTGAAATGAGTATGGAATTCCATATTTTGATTGCATTGAAAATAAAAGATGTCTGTAATTTACTAGATGAATAACAAGACAAGGAGTAATTAAATTGATTTCTGGTTGAATATGCGTGACGAAGGTTTACCATTGAAAACTGATCCAGTAGAGGTTGGGGGAGGGAAGAGGTGGAAAGTTTGTGCATAAATTTTGCTATTTCAATTTTATATAATTGTCTTATTGGTAATATTTCTAGCTTGTGATACAGCGGTGCCAACTTTGGTTTATATGATTTAGTTTTGTGATAACATAAATGGTTTTATTTTGTATGACTTCTAATTTTTTAAGTAAGATTTGTATGTGGAACCCCATGTAACAATTCCATATTTAATATGTGGATAAAACAAAGAATAATATAATATTCGAAGAATTTTACTAGAAAAATAAGGTTTACATTTGTAGAGAATACCAGGCGCACGAGCAATTTTTGATTCCATATAATTTAGGTGTTTCCTAAAATTCAGATCCTTGTCTAAATAAATACCTAAATATTTTAAGTTGGGCAAAACTTGTAATTGTGATTGATTGAAGGCAATATTGATATTTACGTTTTTAAGTTTTGATTTGAAGGGAATTACGAGTGCTTGAGATTTTGTTGTGTTAATAGTTAATTTGTTGGCATTTATCCACTCATATACTCATATATATTAGTTACTAGTTAGCTCATTACTGCACTTTACTTCAAAACTTTTTTGATTTGAATCCTTCATAATGACACAAGTTTCATCAGCAAAAAATCGAGGGAGAAGTGGTGCAGTTTGGTAGGTCGTTAATATAGATCAGAAACAATAAAGGGCCCAAAATTAATCCTTGTGGAACACCGTGAGTTATAGAAAGTGGTGACGAAGACTGTTGATCCATGGAAACGTATTGCCTTCTATTAGTTAAATAATTTTTCATAAGATTATTAGCAATACCACGAATTTCATAAAATTCTAATTTTTTAATCAGAATGTTGTGATTCACAGTATCAAAAGCTTTTTTTAAATCTAGCATAAGTAAGCACGCGTGTTGATTGTTTTGAATGGATTTATAACAAGTAGATAAGATTTCGGAAACAGTAGTTCTGTGGAGTGTTGTTCACAAAAACTATACATATAATTTATAATATATGTTTATGAAAAATTTCATGTTTGTTAAAAAAATTGGCTAAACGATTATAAATTATTTTTTTTAGTATTTTAGAGAACGAAGATAATAAAGATATCGGTCTGTAATTACTAGTTAACTTATTGTCACCAGATTTAAGAATTGGTATAACTTTGGCAATTTTTAGTGATGAAGAAAAAAGACCTTTGTTGAAGGAGAAAGTAAAAAAATCGGTTAAGATAGGAGATAGTTCAGAAGCAGCTGCACGTATGAAGACATTCGAAATATTGTCATCACCACAAGATTTTTTAGAATTTAAAGATAATATAATTTTAAAAATTTTATCAATTTGAGGAGGTTCAAGGTATATCGAAGAACAAATAGAGTTTTTCATAAATTTAGTAAAATCAGTTTTCAAAGAATTATTCACGAAGAAGCAAGATTTTTACCAATGTTAGAAAAATACTTGTTGAAAACATTAGCAATTTCAGTTGAGTTATTAATAGTTTTGTCGTTATCTATGATACTTTTTGGGTAATTTACATAATTATTTTTATTATTTATAACGGACCGAATACATTTCCAAATTTCATAACTACTTTATAATAACATCACTGCCAGCATCTGATCCAGGCAGTGCAGCAGTCTGGGGTAGTAAAAGGATAAACCCTCGGCCCCAGTCCTGTTTGTGTCTGGCCTGGAGTGGATGCCCTTCAAACGATGACATGACATGACATAACTACTTTCTTGATTTTCTTTTATATTTTTCTCGTAATGCATTTTACGTAATTTTATTTTGATTTTGTTTGTGATTTTGTTTAGCTTGTTAGAATATTTTTTGTAAAATGTTTTTTGCTTGATATCACCATTTTTAAAATGAGTTACGTGCATTTTCTGCTTATTACAAATGGAAACTAATATTCCTTTTGTTATCCAAGGCTTACTAAGTAATTTTGTTTGCTTTTGAGATAACTTTTTCATAGGAACATGTTTATCAATGACTGTTTTAAATTTGAAATAAAATTTGCAAAAAGCGAATCAAAATTATCAGTTGTTATGAGTTTCGAACAATTACGTATAAAAAGGTGAAATAGTTTTAAAAAGATCTTTCTTGAAGTTTTTAGAATTAAACTTTTTCATATTTCTTCAGAAAATAGGCTTATTATTATTTGCTTTTGTAGTATTTGAGGCAATAAAAAATGTCGGAAAGTAGTCAGATATATCAGAACAAATTCATCCAGGAATTACGTTTTTGTCAGATACATTCGCTATTATATGATCAATAAGCGTTTGTGAGGAAGTAGAAACACGCGTAGGTATATCGCTTAATTCAGAAAATCCATTACTAGAAATAGAGAGAAGGTAATCTTTAGAGGAAGGAGATAATTGATCAAAGTTAGAGCACAGAGTATCAATATTAAAGTCACCAACAATAAAAGTTTCTAAATTAGTACTGTTAATTTTTTGCAAAATATTACCAAATCTAGTAATAAAATCAGATTTTGAATTGTTAGGATGACGATACATAACGCCGATTAAATATTTTTTTGAACTATTTTTTTGGAAAACATTAATCCAAATATCTTTACAAGACAATAAATCAAGGTTGAAATCATAAATTAAATCATATTGCATTGATTGGATATATATATAACTACACCACCAGCATTTGTCGGAGAGTCAACGTGAAAAAATTCATAACCAGGTAGAGATATATTTATTAAAGGGCTGATTTTAATTTTGGTTTCGCTAACACACAAAATATCCGGTTGGAGCTTCATTTGTAATAAGAGGTCATTTATATTTTCAAAATTGTGTTGCAGGGATCTTGTGTTAATATGCATGACAAATAAGTCTGATCTGAATCTAAAACGGGATTAAACAATAAAGGGTTATACATTTTGCATTTTTGCACATTTTCGAAAAAAATTTTTTCGGCCGAATTAATTGAATTATCACAATCATCTAATTTATGAATTCTAGTTTTGGATGCCATTATAGTACTAAAAAGAAAAATTCAACTCAGTATATACATGTAGCAAGCAATTATGCTACTTAGAAACTGTTTCGTTTAGGAGAAAAAAAAAGTAAATATAGAACTAAGTAGGGGAGAGTGTGGTACAGTGAATCACAAAAGTTAATTTTTGCATTAATTCAAATATGGGTGGAGAGTTTTTTAAATTTTGGAAAGTTTTTTTAAATTTTGGAGTTTTTTAAATTTTGTTACAGTTGATAAAAAGTTTTTGAAATTTAGGTTCAGCTGGTAACTTAGTTCGTTATTTAGTCGTCTAACTTTTCGGCGCCTGTAAAGAAGGCTCGCCGATAACGCAATCTTGGTGTCTACTAAAAAATAAAATTCTTAAATCTTTGTTTACTGGACCAGCCCTAAGTACCAGTAACGGCAAAAATATAGTCTAGCTAACCACAGCTCAGACTACCGCAATATCTTTTTTATTAATGAAATATGCTCCAATCGACTTAGGAGCCCAAAATAGTATAAATTCAACAACAAATAAATCGACAGCAAATATAGATTCAGTAGCTTAACTCTTCAGCTCTTCACAATAACGTCGACAACCAAAGACTTGCGTTTAAAAAACTGATTTCACAAAGCTAACACAATTTCCAATACCGATTTATCACAACGTAACATTCCATCAATAATAATGCTTCCGAGCGCGCCTTATTTATATCACTCGGTCACATGTATCTCGAAAGTTCTTTAAATTTACTCAAATTCAGGTTAAAAACAACAATCACTTAATATTGTATCATCTTGCTAGATCCAGCGATTCACAAACAAGCAATATTGCATCATACTGACTGTCACGAGACAAAACCAGTCAAGCACGATAATCTCGAAAGTTCTCCACGAAAGTGTTGCCATTTTCTTGTCACTAAATATACAATATTTAAATTTGCTTGTAAAACCGTTATTTCTTCGGCTATTCGAGCCGGACCAAAGCGCAATCAAAAAGATTTTTTATGATATTGTGAAAGTACATAATGTGGGCGATTTTTAAGAGCGGAACAATGAGGTAACATAGAAACACCAAACTTTGGTGATCCAAACTAACTGGTCTAAGCTGCATTTCACACTAATAAAAAGTTTTTGGGGTTTTTGATCATTTAATTATTTTATATTAAAGGTGAGCAGAAAATTGATTCACTGTGTACAGCTATCGGTACACAGTGAATATAGTACAAGTACACAGTGAATCAAGCCAACAATTGTCCTATTAACATAATTACTTTTTTCTAAAATAAGACTTGTCTTTTATTTTACAAACAAGAGTTATTAATTCAGCTGTGAAGATTAACTTTAAAGTTTAATCATTAAGGTGTTAAATAAAATAGACTACTAAAAAAAATGGCTAAATACCAGTGAATTAATGCACAAAGCCTGCACAACTCGCATCAAAAAACTTTAGAAAATAAAAACGCAACAAAATTAATAAAATTCATTTACATGAAAAAAATTGTTTAGTTTGAAACATGCGATGAGACATTTGCTTAACACAAGAAATTTTTATATGCAGTTAAATCTACTGAAAATGATAGTTGTCTCCTTGCCCTTAAAGTTTCTTCAGAAGTTTGTGGACTTGACAGTTCAATATCCACATCGCTTTTTGCTACATCACATATATCTGCCACATTAGAAAACGTAAAGCAACCCCAATACGACTTTCGTAAAAATTTTACTTCGTGTTCCACATCAACGCTAGTAATTATACCAACATACACTGCGATTTGCCATTTTTCCGTAAAAAATTTGCATAGCACAAAATTGCTAGTTTGCAGCTCCTTTGTATTGTAATCATTGGCATCAAAATCCTCAGAAAAACTTATATCCGATTTATCAAAGCATATTGCAACATCAGTGTCGTCCTCACTGCTGCTTCGTGAACATTGAATAATTTTTTTCTTGCACTTTTTAGATTTTTAGAATCTTGCACTTTTTAGATTGCACTTTTTAGAACTTCCTTTTCCTTTTTTTTCGGTAAGCATTTTTTTTACCACAATAGCTTCTTTCACTGGTGTGTCGGTTAAAATTTGAGTTTTTCTTCTTTTCTTTGCACAGGACGATTTCTTGCTTTGTTGTGTGCACTGAGGTAGTGATGAGACCGTCTCTGGAGTAATAGTAGCAGCAGATATTGACAAAAATTCAGATGCATTTTCGATTCCGATGCTGGTAGACAATGCAGATGAATGGATTAATAGTCTTTTGTCTCACTGGTTGTATCGCAATGATTGGTATTACAGTGGAACCTGTTCGAAACATGTGAGGACAAAAATTCATCTTCTCCAAATACATCTCTATTAAACGGCCATATGCCACTGGCAGCAAATCCTGATCAAATAGGTTATGGTGTTAATGTTTGCTCGCTTGCTTTGCCAACTAGCTCCGCCACATCATAAATGGTGATAGTCTTACCAGCAGTGGCGGCTCGTGGCTTTTATTAATGGTGGGGCCAGCAAAACAATTTTTGAAATGTCAAAAAGTTCCATTCATAGACTATCTAAATTCAAAGGCGGGGTAAATAAATTTTTAACAAAAAATGCAATATTCAACTCTAGCCTTTATTTGTATAAGTAGCCAGCTCTTCGGTCCTTTATCTGCGCGAAAATGTTGATGACTTTGTTATTGTAATCTCTGATTTTGCTAATATACTCCTTATGTATCGACAGGCAAGCGAGGCTGTTCAGTTTGTCTTGCAACATGTTGTTTTGAAGATACGTTTTTATTCGCTTCATTGTGCTGAAGCTTCTCTCTGAGTCAGCAGTTGAAATTGGTGTCACAAGAACAATTTCAAGCAGTTTAGACACTTCAAAAAATATTTCATCAAGTCCATTTTCATTTATGAATTTTAATAGCTCGCTGATATTAGAAATTCCACTAAAATTATCATTTGCATACAAAACGGACAATTCAAACTTCAGTTTATCTTTATTAAGCATTGCGTAATTCGAAGCAATTTCTTTAACATAATTGTCGGGAAGAGTTTCTATAAAGTTCAAATTCAACTGGATTCATTACGGAAAATGAACGAAATTTATCCGAAGATCCAAAGTTTTCTTTAACTTCCTCTGTGATTGTATCACATGCTTCCGTTACACATGATTGCAATTGCAAATGAGAAACAGATGCATGAGTTGCAGCTCTTCTAGAGTTGCAGCGACCTAAATTCTATGAGTTGCAGCGACCTAAATTCAAACGCATGTAACGTGATTGAATCACAATGCTAATAGTCTTAACCTTTTAACCTTTTTTCCTTCGCCAAAGAGGTAAGCGCAGCAAAATAACAATAAATCACGTTACCAATAACTGATAAACAACCACAGCTGTGAAAAAACATGTGCTGAGAAGCAGAAACTGCTGTCTCACAAAAGAATGCAACACATCACCCAATATCAACTGAATAACAACTAATTTTCTAAGGCTGCACACGGGCTGGCGCAGCTAACGTCTGTTTATTAGTTACGATTGCTGTTTGGGCCAGACATCGCTGGCCCCAATTTCGTGCTATTGCCAGCACAGTAAAATCTTCACAAAGCGCGGCGCGTGAGTTGGTTGGCTTTAGGTGTAAATGTATAGGAGTAAACGGGCCAAAATATCTGGGCCTCTCTGCATCGTTTTGAAGAGATTTCTTACTAACCAAT